>CM076689.1:10268091-10949296 GCA_038501925.1 Xenopus petersii | reverse complement strand
TTTATTGGATGTGGGAATGTTCTGTTTATTGGATGTGGGAATGTTCAGTTCATTGGATGTGGGAATGTTCTGTTTATTGGATGTGGGAATGTTCTGTTTCATTGGATGTGGGAATGTTCTATTTATTGGATGTGGGAATGTTCTATTATTGGATGTGGGAATGTTCTATTTATTGGATGTGGGAATGTTCTGTTCATTGGATGTGGGAATGTTCTATTTATGGATGTGGGAATGTTCTGTTTATTGGATGTGGGAATGTTCTGATTTTATTGGATGTGGGAATGTTCTGTTCATTGGATGTGGGAATGTTCTATTTATTGGATGTGGGAATGTTCTATTTATTGGATGTGGGAATGTTCTATTTATTGGATGTGGGAATGTTCTGTTCATTGGATGTGGGAATGTTCTATTTATTGGATGTGGGAATGTTCTGTTTATTGGATGTGGGAATGTTTCTATTTATTGGATGTGGGAATGTTCTATTTATTGGATGTGGGAATGTTCTGTTTATTGGATGTGGGAATGTTCTATTTATTGGATGTGGGAATGTTCTGTTTATTGGATGTGGGAATGTTCTGTTCATTGGATGTGGGAATGTTCTATTTATTGGATGTGGGAATGTTCTGATTTCATTGGGATGTGGGAATGTTCTATTTATTGGATGTGGGAATGTTCTATTTATTGGATGTGGGAATGTTTCTGTTCATTGGATGTGGGAATGTTCTATTTATTGGATGTGGGAATGTTCTGTTTATTGGATGTGGGAATGTTCTATTTATTGGATGTGGGAATGTTCTGTTTATTGGATGTGGGAATGTTCTATTTATTGGATGTGGGAATGTTCTGTTTATTGGATGTGGGAATGTTCAGTTCATTGGATGTGGGAATGTTCTGTTTATTGGATGTGGAAATGTTCTGTTCATTGGATGTGGGAATGTTCTATTTATTGGATGTGGGAATGTTCTATTTATTGGATGTGGGAATGTTCTTTTATTGGATGTGGGAATGTTCTATTTATTGGATGTGGGAATGTTCTGTTTATTGGATGTGGGAATGTTCTATTTATTGGATGTGGGAATGTTCTGTTTATTGGATGTGGGAATGTTCAGTTCATTGGATGTGGGAATGTTCTGTTTATTGGATGTGGGAATGTTCTGTTCATTGGATGTGGGAATGTTCTATTTATTGGATGTGGGAATGTTCTATTTATTGGAAGTGGGAATGTTCTATTTATTGGATGTGGGAATGTTCTGTTCATTGGATGTGGGAATGTTCTATTTATTGGATGTGGGAATGTTCTGTTTATTGGATGTGGGAATGTTCTATTTATTGGATGTGGGAATGTTCTGTTTATTGGATGTGGGAATGTTCTATTTATTGGATGTGGGAATGTTCTGTTTATTGGATGTGGGAATGTTCAGTTCATTGGATGTGGGAATGTTCTGTTTATTGGATGTGGGAATGTTCTGTTCATTGGATGTGGGAATGTTCTATTTATTGGATGTGGGAATGTTCTATTTATTGGATGTGGGAATGTTCTATTTATTGGATGTGGGAATGTTCTGTTCATTGGATGTGGGAATGTTCTATTTATTGGATGTGGGAATGTTCTGTTTATTGGATGTGGGAATGTTCTATTTATTGGATGTGGGAATGTTCTGTTTATTGGATGTGGGAATGTTCAGTTCATTGGATGTGGGAATGTTCTGTTTATTGGATGTGGGAATGTTCTGTTCATTGGATGTGGGAATGTTCTATTTATTGGATGTGGGAATGTTCTATTTATTGGATGTGGGAATGTTCTATTTATTGGATGTGGGAATGTTCTATTTATTGGATGTGGGAATGTTCTATTTATTGGATGTGGGAATGTTCTATTTATTGGATGTGGGAATGTTCTGTTTATTGGATGTGGGAATGTTCTATTTATTGGATGTGGGAATGTTCTGTTTATTGGATGTGGGAATGTTCAGTTCATTGGATGTGGGAATGTTCTGTTTATTGGATGTGGGAATGTTCTGTTCATTGGATGTGGGAATGTTCTATTTATTGGATGTGGGAATGTTCTATTTATTGGATGTGGGAATGTTCTATTTATTGGATGTGGGAATGTTCTGTTCCTTGGATGTGGGAATGTTCTATTTATTGGATGTGGGAATGTTCTATTTATTGGATGTGGGAATGTTCTGTTTATTGGATGTGGGAATGTTCTATTTATTGGATGTGGGAATGTTCTTTTCATTGGATGTGGGAATGTTCTATTTATTGGTTGTGGGGATATACTATTTATTGGATGTGAGAATGTTCTGTTCATTGGATGTGGGAATGTTCTATTTATTGGATGTGGGAATGTTCTTTTTCTTGGATGTGGGAATGTTCTATTTATTGGATTTGGGAACGTTCTGTTCATTGGATGTGGGAATGTTCTATTTATTGGATGTGGGAATGTTCTATTTATTGGATGTGGGAATGTTCTATTTATTGGATGTGGGAATGTTCAGTTCATTGGATGTGGGAATGTTCTGTTTATTGGATGTGGGAATGTTCTGTTCATTGGATGTGGGAATGTTCTATTTATTGGATGTGGGAATGTTCTATTTATTGGATGTGGGAATGTTCTATTTATTGGATGTGGGAATGTTCTATTTATTGGATGTGGGAATGTTCTATTTATTGGATGTGGGAATGTTCTATTTATTGGATGTGGGAATGTTCTGTTTATTGGATGTGGGAATGTTCTATTTATTGGATGTGGGAATGTTCTGTTTATTGGATGTGGGAATGTTCAGTTCATTGGATGTGGGAATGTTCTGTTTATTGGATGTGGGAATGTTCTGTTCATTGGATGTGGGAATGTTCTATTTATTGGATGTGGGAATGTTCTATTTATTGGATGTGGGAATGTTCTATTTATTGGATGTGGGAATGTTCTGTTCCTTGGATGTGGGAATGTTCTATTTATTGGATGTGGGAATGTTCTATTTATTGGATGTGGGAATGTTCTGTTTATTGGATGTGGGAATGTTCTATTTATTGGATGTGGGAATGTTCTTTTCATTGGATGTGGGAATGTTCTATTTATTGGTTGTGGGGATATACTATTTATTGGATGTGAGAATGTTCTGTTCATTGGATGTGGGAATGTTCTATTTATTGGATGTGGGAATGTTCTTTTTCTTGGATGTGGGAATGTTCTATTTATTGGATTTGGGAACGTTCTGTTCATTGGATGTGGGAATGTTCTATTTATTGGATGTGGGAATGTTCTATTTATTGGATGTGGGAATGTTCTATTTATTGGATGTGGAATGTTCTGTTCATTGGATGTGGGAATGTTCTATTTATTGGATGTGGGAATGTTCTGTTCATTGGATGTGGGAATGTTCTATTTATTGGATGTGGGAATGTTCTGTTTATTGGATGTGGGAATGTTCTGTTTATTGGATGTGGGAATGTTCTATTTATTGGATGTGGGAATGTTCTGTTTATTGGATGTGGGAATGTTCTATTTATTGGATGTGGGAATGTTCTGTTTATTGGATGTGGGAATGTTCTGTTCATTGGATGTGGGAATGTTCTATTTATTGGATGTGGGAATGTTCTGTTTATTGGATGTGGGAATGTTCAGTTCATTGGATGTGGGAATGTTCTATTTATTGGATGTGGGAATGTTCTGTTTATTGGATGTGGGAATGTTCTATTTATTGGATGTGGGAATGTTCTGTTTATTGGATGTGGGAATGTTCTATTTATTGGATGTGCGGAATGTTCTGTTTATTGGATGTGGGAATGTTCTGTTCATTGGATGTGGGAATGTTCTATTTATTGGATGTGGGAATGTTCTGTTTATTGGATGTGGGAATGTTCAGTTCATTGGATGTGGGAATGTTCTATTTATTGGATGTGGGAATGTTCTGTTCATTGGATGTGGGAATGTTCTATTTATTGGATGTGGGAATGTTCTGTTTATTGGATGTGGGAATGTTCTATTTATTGGATGTGGGAATGTTCTGTTTATTGGATGTGGGAATGTTCTATTTATTGGATGTGGGAATGTTCTGTTTATTGGATGTGGGAATGTTCAGTTCATTGGATATGGGAATGTTCTGTTTATTGGATGTGGGAATGTTCTGTTCATTGGATGTGGGAATGTTCTATTTATTGGATGTGGGAATGTTCTATTTATTGGATGTGGGAATGTTCTATTTATTGGATGTGGGAATGTTCTGTTCATTGGATGTGGGAATGTTCTATTTATTGGATGTGGGAATGTTCTGTTTATTGGATGTGGGAATGTTCTGTTTATTGGATGTGGGAATGTTCTATTTATTGGATGTGGGAATGTTCTGTTTATTGGATGTGGGAATGTTCTATTTATTGGATGTGGGAATGTTCTGTTTATTGGATGTGGGAATGTTCTGTTCATTGGATGTGGGAATGTTCTATTTATTGGATGTGGGAATGTTCTGTTTATTGGATGTGGGAATGTTAGATTCAGTTCATTGGATGTGGGAATGTTCTATTTATTGGATGTGGGAATGTTCTGTTCATTGGATGTGGGAATGTTCTATTTATTGGATGTGGGAATGTTCTATTTATTGGATGTGGGAATGTTTTGTTCATTGGATGTGGGAATGTTCTATTTATTGGATGTGGGAATGTTCTGTTCATTGGATGTGGGAATGTTCTATTTATTGGATGTGGGAATGTTCTTTTCATTGGATGTGGGAATGTTCTATTTATTGGTTGTGGGGATATACTATTTATTGGATGTGAGAATGTTCTGTTCATTGGATGTGGGAATGTTCTATTTATTGGATGTGGGAATGTTCTTTTTCTTGGATGTGGGAATGTTCTATTTATTGGATTTGGGAATGTTCTGTTCATTGGATGTGGGAATGTTCTATTTATTGGATGTGGGAATGTTCTATTTATTGGATGTGGGAATGTTCTATTTATTGGATGTGGGAATGTTCTGTTCATTGGATGTGGGAATGTTCTATTTATTGGATGTGGGAATGTTCTGTTCATTGGATGTGGGAATGTTCTATTTATTGGATGTGGGAATGTTCTGTTTATTGGATGTGGGAATGTTCTGTTTATTGGATGTGGGAATGTTCTATTTATTGGATGTGGGAATGTTCTGTTTATTGGATGTGGGAATGTTCTATTTATTGGATGTGGGAATGTTCTGTTTATTGGATGTGGGAATGTTCTGTTCATTGGATGTGGGAATGTTCTATTTATTGGATGTGGGAATGTTCTGTTTATTGGATGTGGGAATGTTCAGTTCATTGGATGTGGGAATGTTCTATTTATTGGATGTTGGAATGTTCTGTTCATTGGATGTGGGAATGTTCTATTTATTGGATGTGGGAATGTTCTATTTATTGGATGTGGGAATGTTTTGTTCATTGGATGTGGGAATGTTCTATTTATTGGATGTGGGAATGTTCTGTTCATTGGATGTGGGAATGTTCTATTAATTGAATGTGGGAATGTTCTTTTCATTGGATGTGGGAATGTTCTATTTATTGGTTGTGGGGATATACTATTTATTGGATGTGAGAATGTTCTGTTCATTGGATGTGGGAATGTTCTATTTATTGGATGTGGGAATGTTCTTTTTCTTGGATGTGGGAATGTTCTATTTATTGGATTTGGGAACGTTCTGTTCATTGGATGTGGGAATGTTCTATTTATTGGATGTGAGAATGTTCTATTTATTGGATGTGGGAATGTTCTGTTCATTGGATGTGGGAATGTTCTATTTATTGGATGTGGGAATGTTCTGTTTATTGGATGTGGGAATGTTCTGTTTATTGGATGTGGGAATGTTCTATTTATTGGATGTGGGAATGTTCTGTTTATTGGATGTGGGAATGTTCTATTTATTGGATGTGGGAATGTTCTGTTTATTGGATGTGGGAATGTTCTGTTCATTGGATGTGGGAATGTTCTATTTATTGGATGTGGGAATGTTCTGTTTATTGGATGTGGGAATGTTCAGTTCATTGGATTTGGGAATGTTCTATTTATTGGATGTGGGAATGTTCTGTTTATTGGATGTGGGAATGTTCTATTTATTGGATGTGGGAATGTTCTGTTTATTGGATGTGGGAATGTTCTATTTATTGGATGTGGGAATGTTCTGTTTATTGGATGTGGGAATGTTCTGTTCATTGGATGTGGGAATGTTCTATTTATTGGATGTGGGAATGTTCTGTTTATTGGATGTGGGAATGTTCAGTTCATTGGATGTGGGAATGTTCTATTTATTGGATGTGGGAATGTTCTGTTCATTGGATGTGGGAATGTTCTATTTATTGGATGTGGGAATGTTCTATTTATTGGATGTGGGAATGTTTTGTTCATTGGATGTGGGAATGTTCTATTTATTGGATGTGGGAATGTTCTGTTCATTGGATGTGGGAATGTTCTATTTATTGGATGTGGGAATGTTCTTTTCATTGGATGTGGGAATGTTCTATTTATTGGTTGTGGGGATATTCTATTTATTGGATGTGAGAATGTTCTGTTCATTGGATGTGGGAATGTTCTGTTTATTGGATGTGGGAATGTTCTTTTTCTTGGATGTGGTAATGTTCTATTTATTGGATTTGGGAACGTTCTGTTCATTGGATGTGGGAATGTTCTATTTATTGGATGTGGGAATGTTCTGTTCATTGGATGTGGGAATGTTCTGTTCATTGGATGTGGGAATGTTCTATTTATTGGATGTGGGAATGTTCTATTTATTGGAGGTGAGAATGTTCTATTTATTGGATGTGGGAAAGTTCTATTTATTGGATGTTGCAATGTTCTATTTATTGGAGGTGAGAATAGTCTATTTATTGGATGTGGAAATGTTCTATTTATTGGATGTGGGAATGTTCTGTTCATTGGATGTGGGAATGTTCTATTTATTGGATTTGGGAACGTTCTGTTCATTGGATGTGGGAATGTTCTATTTATTGGATGTGGGAATGTTCTGTTCATTGGATGTGGGAATGTTCTGTTCATTGGATGTGGGAATGTTCTATTTATTGGATGTGGGAATGTTCTGTTCATTGGATGTGGGAATGTTCTATTTATTGGATGTGGGAATGTTCTATTTATTGGATGTGGGAATGTTCTGTTTATTGGATGTGGGAATGTTCTGTTTATTGGATGTGGGAATGTTCTATTTATTGGATGTGGGAATGTTCTGTTTATTGGATGTGGGAATGTTCTATTTATTGGATGTGGGAATGTTCTGTTTATTGGATGTGGGAATGTTCTGTTCATTGGATGTGGGAATGTTCTATTTATTGGATGTGGGAATGTTCTGTTTATTGGATGTGGGAATGTTCAGTTCATTGGATGTGGGAATGTTCTATTTATTGGATGTGGGAATGTTCTGTTCATTGGATGTGGGAATGTTCTATTTATTGGATGTGGGAATGTTCTATTTATTGGATGTGGGAATGTTCTATTTATTGGATGTGGGAATGTTCTGTTCATTGGATGTGGGAATGTTCTATTTATTGGATGTGGGAATGTTCTGTTCCTTGGATGTGGGAATGTTCTATTTATTGGATGTGGGAATGTTCTATTTATTGGATGTGGGAATGTTCTGTTTATTGGATGTGGGAATGTTCTATTTATTGGATGTGGGAATGTTCTGTTCATTGGATGTGGGAATGTTCTATTTATTGGATGTGGGAATGTTCAGTTCATTGGATGTGGGAATGTTCTATTTATTGGATGTGGGAATGTTCTGTTCATTGGATGTGGGAATGTTCTATTTATTGGATGTGGGAATGTTCTATTTATTGGATGTGGGAATGTTCTGTTCATTGGATGTGGGAATGTTCTATTTATTGGATGTGGGAATGTTCTGTTTATTGGATGTGGGAATGTTCTATTTATTGGATGTGGGAATGTTCTATTTATTGGATGTGGGAATGTTCTGTTTATTGGATGTGGGAATGTTCTGTTTATTGGATGTGGGAATGTTCTATTTATTGGATGTGGGAATGTTCTGTTTATTGGATGTGGGAATGTTCAGTTCATTGGATGTGGGAATGTTCTATTTATTGGATGTGGGAATGTTCTGTTCATTGGATGTGGGAATGTTCTATTTATTGGATGTGGGAATGTTCTATTTATTGGATGTGGGAATGTTCTGTTCATTGGATGTGGGAATGTTCTATTTATTGGATGTGGGAATGTTCTGTTTATTGGATGTGGGAATGTTCTGTTTATTGGATGTGGGAATGTTCTGTTTATTGGATGTGGGAATGTTCTATTTATTGGATGTGGGAATGTTCTGTTTATTGGATGTGGGAATGTTCTATTTATTGGATGTGGGAATGTTCTGTTTATTGGATGTGGGAATGTTCAGTTCATTGGATGTGGGAATGTTCTGTTTATTGGATGTGGGAATGTTCTGTTCATTGGATGTGGGAATGTTCTATTTATTGGATGTGGGAATGTTCTATATATTGGATGTGGGAATGTTCTATTTATTGGATGTGGGAATGTTCTGTTCATTGGATGTGGGAATGTTCTATTTATTGGATGTGGGAATGTTCTGTTTATTGGATGTGGGAATGTTCTATTTATTGGATGTGGGAATGTTCTGTTTATTGGATGTGGGAATGTTCTATTTATTGGATGTGGGAATGTTCTGTTTATTGGATGTGGGAATGTTCAGTTCATTGGATGTGGGAATGTTCTATTTATTGGATGTGGGAATGTTCTGTTCATTGGATGTGGGAATGTTCTATTTATTGGATGTGGGAATGTTCTATTTATTGGATGTGGGAATGTTCTGTTCATTGGATGTGGGAATGTTCTATTTATTGGATGTGGGAATGTTCTGTTTATTGGATGTGGGAATGTTCTATTTATTGGATGTGGGAATGTTCTGTTTATTGGATGTGGGAATGTTCTATTTATTGGATGTGGGAATGTTCTGTTTATTGGATGTGGGAATGTTCAGTTCATTGGATGTGGGAATGTTCTGTTTATTGGATGTGGGAATGTTCTGTTCATTGGATGTGGGAATGTTCTATTTATTGGATGTGGGAATGTTCTATTTATTGGATGTGGGAATGTTCTATTTATTGGATGTGGGAATGTTCTGTTCATTGGATGTGGGAATGTTCTATTTATTGGATGTGGGAATGTTCTGTTCCTTGGATGTGGGAATGTTCTATTTATTGGATGTGGGAATGTTCTATTTATTGGATGTGGGAATGTTCTGTTTATTGGATGTGGGAATGTTCTATTTATTGGATGTGGGAATGTTCTGTTTATTGGATGTGGGAATGTTCAGTTCATTGGATGTGGGAATGTTCTATTTATTGGATGTGGGAATGTTCTGTTCATTGGATGTGGGAATGTTCTATTTATTGGATGTGGGAATGTTCTATTTATTGGATGTGGGAATGTTCTGTTCATTGGATGTGGGAATGTTCTATTTATTGGATGTGGGAATGTTCTGTTTATTGGATGTGGGAATGTTCTATTTATTGGATGTGGGAATGTTCTGTTTATTGGATGTGGGAATGTTCTATTTATTGGATGTGGGAATGTTCTGTTTATTGGATGTGGGAATGTTCTATTTATTGGATGTGGGAATGTTCTGTTTATTGGATGTGGGAATGTTCAGTTCATTGGATGTGGGAATGTTCTGTTTATTGGATGTGGGAATGTTCTGTTCATTGGATGTGGGAATGTTCTATTTATTGGATGTGGGAATGTTCTATTTATTGGATGTGGGAATGTTCTATTTATTGGATGTGGGAATGTTCTGTTCATTGGATGTGGGAATGTTCTATTTATTGGATGTGGGAATGTTCTGTTTATTGGATGTGGGAATGTTCTATTTATTGGATGTGGGAATGTTCTGTTTATTGGATGTGGGAATGTTCTATTTATTGGATGTGGGAATGTTCTGTTTATTGGATGTGGGAATGTTCAGTTCATTGGATGTGGGAATGTTCTGTTTATTGGATGTGGGAATGTTCTGTTCATTGGATGTGGGAATGTTCTATTTATTGGATGTGGGAATGTTCTATTTATTGGATGTGGGAATGTTCTATTTATTGGATGTGGGAATGTTCTGTTCATTGGATGTGGGAATGTTCTATTTATTGGATGTGGGAATGTTCTGTTTATTGGATGTGGGAATGTTCTATTTATTGGATGTGGGAATGTTCTGTTCATTGGATGTGGGAATGTTCTATTTATTGGATGTGGGAATGTTCTATTTATTGGATGTGGGAATGTTCTATTTATTGGATGTGGGAATGTTCTGTTCATTGGATGTGGGAATGTTCTATTTGTTGGATGTGGGAATGTTCTGTTCATTGGATGTGGGAATGTTCTATTTATTGGATGTGGGAATGTTCTATTTATTGGATGTGGGAATGTTCTGTTTATTGGATGTGGGAATGTTCTATTTATTGGATGTGGGAATGTTCTGTTTATTGGATGTGGGAATGTTCAGTTCATTGGATGTGGGAATGTTCTATTTATTGGATGTGGGAATGTTCTGTTCATTGGATGTGGGAATGTTCTATTTATTGGATGTGGGAATGTTCTATTTATTGGATGTGGGAATGTTCTGTTCATTGGATGTGGGAATGTTCTATTTATTGGATGTGGGAATGTTCTGTTTATTGGATGTGGGAATGTTCTATTTATTGGATGTGGGAATGTTCTGTTTATTGGATGTGGGAATGTTCTATTTATTGGATGTGGGAATGTTCTGTTTATTGGATGTGGGAATGTTCAGTTCATTGGATGTGGGAATGTTCTGTTTATTGGATGTGGAAATGTTCTGTTCATTGGATGTGGGAATGTTCTATTTATTGGATGTGGGAATGTTCTATTTATTGGATGTGGGAATGTTCTTTTCATTGGATGTGGGAATGTTCTATTTATTGGATGTGGGAATGTTCTGTTTATTGGATGTGGGAATGTTCTATTTATTGGATGTGGGAATGTTCTGTTTATTGGATGTGGGAATGTTCAGTTCATTGGATGTGGGAATGTTCTGTTTATTGGATGTGGGAATGTTCTGTTCATTGGATGTGGGAATGTTCTATTTATTGGATGTGGGAATGTTCTATTTATTGGAAGTGGGAATGTTCTATTTATTGGATGTGGGAATGTTCTGTTCATTGGATGTGGGAATGTTCTATTTATTGGATGTGGGAATGTTCTGTTTATTGGATGTGGGAATGTTCTATTTATTGGATGTGGGAATGTTCTGTTTATTGGATGTGGGAATGTTCTATTTATTGGATGTGGGAATGTTCTGTTTATTGGATGTGGGAATGTTCAGTTCATTGGATGTGGGAATGTTCTGTTTATTGGATGTGGGAATGTTCTGTTCATTGGATGTGGGAATGTTCTATTTATTGGATGTGGGAATGTTCTATTTATTGGATGTGGGAATGTTCTATTTATTGGATGTGGGAATGTTCTGTTCATTGGATGTGGGAATGTTCTATTTATTGGATGTGGGAATGTTCTGTTTATTGGATGTGGGAATGTTCTATTTATTGGATGTGGGAATGTTCTGTTTATTGGATGTGGGAATGTTCAGTTCATTGGATGTGGGAATGTTCTGTTTATTGGATGTGGGAATGTTCTGTTCATTGGATGTGGGAATGTTCTATTTATTGGATGTGGGAATGTTCTATTTATTGGATGTGGGAATGTTCTATTTATTGGATGTGGGAATGTTCTATTTATTGGATGTGGGAATGTTCTATTTATTGGATGTGGGAATGTTCTATTTATTGGATGTGGGAATGTTCTGTTTATTGGATGTGGGAATGTTCTATTTATTGGATGTGGGAATGTTCTGTTTATTGGATGTGGGAATGTTCAGTTCATTGGATGTGGGAATGTTCTGTTTATTGGATGTGGGAATGTTCTGTTCATTGGATGTGGGAATGTTCTATTTATTGGATGTGGGAATGTTCTATTTATTGGATGTGGGAATGTTCTATTTATTGGATGTGGGAATGTTCTGTTCCTTGGATGTGGGAATGTTCTATTTATTGGATGTGGGAATGTTCTATTTATTGGATGTGGGAATGTTCTGTTTATTGGATGTGGGAATGTTCTATTTATTGGATGTGGGAATGTTCTTTTCATTGGATGTGGGAATGTTCTATTTATTGGTTGTGGGGATATACTATTTATTGGATGTGAGAATGTTCTGTTCATTGGATGTGGGAATGTTCTATTTATTGGATGTGGGAATGTTCTTTTTCTTGGATGTGGGAATGTTCTATTTATTGGATTTGGGAACGTTCTGTTCATTGGATGTGGGAATGTTCTATTTATTGGATGTGGGAATGTTCTATTTATTGGATGTGGGAATGTTCTATTTATTGGATGTGGGAATGTTCAGTTCATTGGATGTGGGAATGTTCTGTTTATTGGATGTGGGAATGTTCTGTTCATTGGATGTGGGAATGTTCTATTTATTGGATGTGGGAATGTTCTATTTATTGGATGTGGGAATGTTCTATTTATTGGATGTGGGAATGTTCTATTTATTGGATGTGGGAATGTTCTATTTATTGGATGTGGGAATGTTCTATTTATTGGATGTGGGAATGTTCTGTTTATTGGATGTGGGAATGTTCTATTTATTGGATGTGGGAATGTTCTGTTTATTGGATGTGGGAATGTTCAGTTCATTGGATGTGGGAATGTTCTGTTTATTGGATGTGGGAATGTTCTGTTCATTGGATGTGGGAATGTTCTATTTATTGGATGTGGGAATGTTCTATTTATTGGATGTGGGAATGTTCTATTTATTGGATGTGGGAATGTTCTGTTCCTTGGATGTGGGAATGTTCTATTTATTGGATGTGGGAATGTTCTATTTATTGGATGTGGGAATGTTCTGTTTATTGGATGTGGGAATGTTCTATTTATTGGATGTGGGAATGTTCTTTTCATTGGATGTGGGAATGTTCTATTTATTGGTTGTGGGGATATACTATTTATTGGATGTGAGAATGTTCTGTTCATTGGATGTGGGAATGTTCTATTTATTGGATGTGGGAATGTTCTTTTTCTTGGATGTGGGAATGTTCTATTTATTGGATTTGGGAACGTTCTGTTCATTGGATGTGGGAATGTTCTATTTATTGGATGTGGGAATGTTCTATTTATTGGATGTGGGAATGTTCTATTTATTGGATGTGGGAATGTTCTGTTCATTGGATGTGGGAATGTTCTATTTATTGGATGTGGGAATGTTCTGTTCATTGGATGTGGGAATGTTCTATTTATTGGATGTGGGAATGTTCTGTTTATTGGATGTGGGAATGTTCTGTTTATTGGATGTGGGAATGTTCTATTTATTGGATGTGGGAATGTTCTGTTTATTGGATGTGGGAATGTTCTATTTATTGGATGTGGGAATGTTCTGTTTATTGGATGTGGGAATGTTCTGTTCATTGGATGTGGGAATGTTCTATTTATTGGATGTGGGAATGTTCTGTTTATTGGATGTGGGAATGTTCAGTTCATTGGATGTGGGAATGTTCTATTTATTGGATGTGGGAATGTTCTGTTTATTGGATGTGGGAATGTTCTATTTATTGGATGTGGGAATGTTCTGTTTATTGGATGTGGGAATGTTCTATTTATTGGATGTGGGAATGTTCTGTTTATTGGATGTGGGAATGTTCTGTTCATTGGATGTGGGAATGTTCTATTTATTGGATGTGGGAATGTTCTGTTTATTGGATGTGGGAATGTTCAGTTCATTGGATGTGGGAATGTTCTATTTATTGGATGTGGGAATGTTCTGTTCATTGGATGTGGGAATGTTCTATTTATTGGATGTGGGAATGTTCTGTTTATTGGATGTGGGAATGTTCTATTTATTGGATGTGGGAATGTTCTGTTTATTGGATGTGGGAATGTTCTATTTATTGGATGTGGGAATGTTCTGTTTATTGGATGTGGGAATGTTCAGTTCATTGGATATGGGAATGTTCTGTTTATTGGATGTGGGAATGTTCTGTTCATTGGATGTGGGAATGTTCTATTTATTGGATGTGGGAATGTTCTATTTATTGGATGTGGGAATGTTCTATTTATTGGATGTGGGAATGTTCTGTTCATTGGATGTGGGAATGTTCTATTTATTGGATGTGGGAATGTTCTGTTTATTGGATGTGGGAATGTTCTGTTTATTGGATGTGGGAATGTTCTATTTATTGGATGTGGGAATGTTCTGTTTATTGGATGTGGGAATGTTCTATTTATTGGATGTGGGAATGTTCTGTTTATTGGATGTGGGAATGTTCTGTTCATTGGATGTGGGAATGTTCTATTTATTGGATGTGGGAATGTTCTGTTTATTGGATGTGGGAATGTTCAGTTCATTGGATGTGGGAATGTTCTATTTATTGGATGTGGGAATGTTCTGTTCATTGGATGTGGGAATGTTCTATTTATTGGATGTGGGAATGTTCTATTTATTGGATGTGGGAATGTTTTGTTCATTGGATGTGGGAATGTTCTATTTATTGGATGTGGGAATGTTCTGTTCATTGGATGTGGGAATGTTCTATTTATTGGATGTGGGAATGTTCTTTTCATTGGATGTGGGAATGTTCTATTTATTGGTTGTGGGGATATACTATTTATTGGATGTGAGAATGTTCTGTTCATTGGATGTGGGAATGTTCTATTTATTGGATGTGGGAATGTTCTTTTTCTTGGATGTGGGAATGTTCTATTTATTGGATTTGGGAATGTTCTGTTCATTGGATGTGGGAATGTTCTATTTATTGGATGTGGGAATGTTCTATTTATTGGATGTGGGAATGTTCTATTTATTGGATGTGGGAATGTTCTGTTCATTGGATGTGGGAATGTTCTATTTATTGGATGTGGGAATGTTCTGTTCATTGGATGTGGGAATGTTCTATTTATTGGATGTGGGAATGTTCTGTTTATTGGATGTGGGAATGTTCTGTTTATTGGATGTGGGAATGTTCTATTTATTGGATGTGGGAATGTTCTGTTTATTGGATGTGGGAATGTTCTATTTATTGGATGTGGGAATGTTCTGTTTATTGGATGTGGGAATGTTCTGTTCATTGGATGTGGGAATGTTCTATTTATTGGATGTGGGAATGTTCTGTTTATTGGATGTGGGAATGTTCAGTTCATTGGATGTGGGAATGTTCTATTTATTGGATGTTGGAATGTTCTGTTCATTGGATGTGGGAATGTTCTATTTATTGGATGTGGGAATGTTCTATTTATTGGATGTGGGAATGTTTTGTTCATTGGATGTGGGAATGTTCTATTTATTGGATGTGGGAATGTTCTGTTCATTGGATGTGGGAATGTTCTATTAATTGAATGTGGGAATGTTCTTTTCATTGGATGTGGGAATGTTCTATTTATTGGTTGTGGGGATATACTATTTATTGGATGTGAGAATGTTCTGTTCATTGGATGTGGGAATGTTCTATTTATTGGATGTGGGAATGTTCTTTTTCTTGGATGTGGGAATGTTCTATTTATTGGATTTGGGAACGTTCTGTTCATTGGATGTGGGAATGTTCTATTTATTGGATGTGAGAATGTTCTATTTATTGGATGTGGGAATGTTCTGTTCATTGGATGTGGGAATGTTCTATTTATTGGATGTGGGAATGTTCTGTTTATTGGATGTGGGAATGTTCTGTTTATTGGATGTGGGAATGTTCTATTTATTGGATGTGGGAATGTTCTGTTTATTGGATGTGGGAATGTTCTATTTATTGGATGTGGGAATGTTCTGTTTATTGGATGTGGGAATGTTCTGTTCATTGGATGTGGGAATGTTCTATTTATTGGATGTGGGAATGTTCTGTTTATTGGATGTGGGAATGTTCAGTTCATTGGATGTGGGAATGTTCTATTTATTGGATGTGGGAATGTTCTGTTTATTGGATGTGGGAATGTTCTATTTATTGGATGTGGGAATGTTCTGTTTATTGGATGTGGGAATGTTCTATTTATTGGATGTGGGAATGTTCTGTTTATTGGATGTGGGAATGTTCTGTTCATTGGATGTGGGAATGTTCTATTTATTGGATGTGGGAATGTTCTGTTTATTGGATGTGGGAATGTTCAGTTCATTGGATGTGGGAATGTTCTATTTATTGGATGTGGGAATGTTCTGTTCATTGGATGTGGGAATGTTCTATTTATTGGATGTGGGAATGTTCTATTTATTGGATGTGGGAATGTTTTGTTCATTGGATGTGGGAATGTTCTATTTATTGGATGTGGGAATGTTCTGTTCATTGGATGTGGGAATGTTCTATTTATTGGATGTGGGAATGTTCTTTTCATTGGATGTGGGAATGTTCTATTTATTGGTTGTGGGGATATTCTATTTATTGGATGTGAGAATGTTCTGTTCATTGGATGTGGGAATGTTCTGTTTATTGGATGTGGGAATGTTCTTTTTCTTGGATGTGGTAATGTTCTATTTATTGGATTTGGGAACGTTCTGTTCATTGGATGTGGGAATGTTCTATTTATTGGATGTGGGAATGTTCTGTTCATTGGATGTGGGAATGTTCTGTTCATTGGATGTGGGAATGTTCTATTTATTGGATGTGGGAATGTTCTATTTATTGGAGGTGAGAATGTTCTATTTATTGGATGTGGGAAAGTTCTATTTATTGGATGTTGCAATGTTCTATTTATTGGAGGTGAGAATAGTCTATTTATTGGATGTGGAAATGTTCTATTTATTGGATGTGGGAATGTTCTGTTCATTGGATGTGGGAATGTTCTATTTATTGGATTTGGGAACGTTCTGTTCATTGGATGTGGGAATGTTCTATTTATTGGATGTGGGAATGTTCTGTTCATTGGATGTGGGAATGTTCTGTTCATTGGATGTGGGAATGTTCTATTTATTGGATGTGGGAATGTTCTGTTCATTGGATGTGGGAATGTTCTATTTATTGGATGTGGGAATGTTCTATTTATTGGATGTGGGAATGTTCTGTTTATTGGATGTGGGAATGTTCTGTTTATTGGATGTGGGAATGTTCTATTTATTGGATGTGGGAATGTTCTGTTTATTGGATGTGGGAATGTTCTATTTATTGGATGTGGGAATGTTCTGTTTATTGGATGTGGGAATGTTCTGTTCATTGGATGTGGGAATGTTCTATTTATTGGATGTGGGAATGTTCTGTTTATTGGATGTGGGAATGTTCAGTTCATTGGATGTGGGAATGTTCTATTTATTGGATGTGGGAATGTTCTGTTCATTGGATGTGGGAATGTTCTATTTATTGGATGTGGGAATGTTCTATTTATTGGATGTGGGAATGTTTTGTTCATTGGATGTGGGAATGTTCTATTTATTGGATGTGGGAATGTTCTGTTCATTGGATGTGGGAATGTTCTATTTATTGGATGTGGGAATGTTCTTTTCATTGGATGTGGGAATGTTCTATTTATTGGTTGTGGGGATATACTATTTATTGGATGTGAGAATGTTCTGTTCATTGGATGTGGGAATGTTCTATTTATTGGATGTGGGAATGTTCTTTTTCTTGGATGTGGGAATGTTCTATTTATTGGATTTGGGAACGTTCTGTTCATTGGATGTGGGAATGTTCTATTTATTGGATGTGGGAATGTTCTATTTATTGGATGTGGGAATGTTCTATTTTTTGGATGTGGGAATGTTCTGTTCATTGGATGTGGGAATGTTCTATTTATTGGATGTGGGAATGTTCTGTTCATTGGATGTGGGAATGTTCTATTTATTGGATGTGGGAATGTTCTGTTTATTGGATGTGGGAATGTTCTGTTTATTGGATGTGGGAATGTTCTATTTATTGGATGTGGGAATGTTCTGTTTATTGGATGTGGGAATGTTCTATTTATTGGATGTGGGAATGTTCTGTTTATTGGATGTGGGAATGTTCTGTTCATTGGATGTGGGAATGTTCTATTTATTGGATGTGGGAATGTTCTGTTTATTGGATGTGGGAATGTTCAGTTCATTGGATGTGGGAATGTTCTATTTATTGGATGTGGGAATGTTCTGTTCATTGGATGTGGGAATGTTCTATTTATTGGATGTGGGAATGTTCTATTTATTGGATGTGGGAATGTTTTGTTCATTGGATGTGGGAATGTTCTATTTATTGGATGTGGGAATGTTCTGTTCATTGGATGTGGGAATGTTCTATTAATTGAATGTGGGAATGTTCTTTTCATTGGATGTGGGAATGTTCTATTTATTGGTTGTGGGGATATACTATTTATTGGATGTGAGAATGTTCTGTTCATTGGATGTGGGAATGTTCTATTTATTGGATGTGGGAATGTTCTTTTTCTTGGATGTGGGAATGTTCTATTTATTGGATTTGGGAACGTTCTGTTCATTGGATGTGGGAATGTTCTATTTATTGGATGTGGGAATGTTCTATTTATTGGATGTGGGAATGTTCTGTTCATTGGATGTGGGAATGTTCTATTTATTGGATGTGGGAATGTTCTGTTTATTGGATGTGGGAATGTTCTGTTTATTGGATGTGGGAATGTTCTATTTATTGGATGTGGGAATGTTCTGTTTATTGGATGTGGGAATGTTCTATTTATTGGATGTGGGAATGTTCTGTTTATTGGATGTGGGAATGTTCTGTTCATTGGATGTGGGAATGTTCTATTTATTGGATGTGGGAATGTTCTGTTTATTGGATGTGGGAATGTTCAGTTCATTGGATGTGGGAATGTTCTATTTATTGGATGTGGGAATGTTCTGTTTATTGGATGTGGGAATGTTCTATTTATTGGATGTGGGAATGTTCTGTTTATTGGATGTGGGAATGTTCTATTTATTGGATGTGGGAATGTTCTGTTTATTGGATGTGGGAATGTTCTGTTCATTGGATGTGGGAATGTTCTATTTATTGGATGTGGGAATGTTCTGTTTATTGGATGTGGGAATGTTCAGTTCATTGGATGTGGGAATGTTCTATTTATTGGATGTGGGAATGTTCTGTTCATTGGATGTGGGAATGTTCTATTTATTGGATGTGGGAATGTTCTATTTATTGGATGTGGGAATGTTTTGTTCATTGGATGTGGGAATGTTCTATTTATTGGATGTGGGAATGTTCTGTTCATTGGATGTGGGAATGTTCTATTTATTGGATGTGGGAATGTTCTTTTCATTGGATGTGGGAATGTTCTATTTATTGGTTGTGGGGATATTCTATTTATTGGATGTGAGAATGTTCTGTTCATTGGATGTGGGAATGTTCTGTTTATTGGATGTGGGAATGTTCTTTTTCTTGGATGTGGTAATGTTCTATTTATTGGATTTGGGAACGTTCTGTTCATTGGATGTGGGAATGTTCTATTTATTGGATGTGGGAATGTTCTGTTCATTGGATGTGGGAATGTTCTGTTCATTGGATGTGGGAATGTTCTATTTATTGGATGTGGGAATGTTCTATTTATTGGAGGTGAGAATGTTCTATTTATTGGATGTGGGAAAGTTCTATTTATTGGATGTTGCAATGTTCTATTTATTGGAGGTGAGAATAGTCTATTTATTGGATGTGGAAATGTTCTATTTATTGGATGTGGGAATGTTCTGTTCATTGGATGTGGGAATGTTCTATTTATTGGATTTGGGAACGTTCTGTTCATTGGATGTGGGAATGTTCTATTTATTGGATGTGGGAATGTTCTGTTCATTGGATGTGGGAATGTTCTGTTCATTGGATGTGGGAATGTTCTATTTATTGGATGTGGGAATGTTCTGTTCATTGGATGTGGGAATGTTCTATTTATTGGATGTGGGAATGTTCTATTTATTGGATGTGGGAATGTTCTATTTATTGGATGTGGGAATGTTCTGTTCATTGGATGTGGGAATGTTCTATTTATTGGATGTGGGAATGTTCTTTTCATTGGATGTGGGAATGTTCTATTTATTGGATGTGGGAATGTTCTTTTTATTGGATGTGGGAATGTTCTATTTATTGGATGTGAGAATGTTCTGTTCATTGGATGTGGGAATGTCCTATTTATTGGATGTGGGAATGTTCTGTTCATTGGATGTGGGAATGTTCTATTTATTAGATGTGGGAATGTTCTGTTCATTGGACATGGTATTATTCTGTTGGATGGTCATGGGAATGTTCTATTCACTCAGAAAGGTATGAGAAAGGTATCAGACCAGGTATGAGATTAGCAAGTGCTTATGAGTTCTATTAGATCTATAAGATTTCCTGAGCTGTTCTTCTTGCCCCTGTCCCAGCCTGGGATGTTTTATATACTTATATATATATGTGTTTGTGTGTGTTTCCTTCCATTCCATTTATTGTTAGTGTTATTAAGGGGCCCTTGGGCAGCCCAGATATCATATCACAGAGTGAGAGGCCTCTGAGGCTCGGCAGAAACAATCTTTATTATACGCCAGCAGACAATGTTCTGTTATTGTTGGAGCTGTGAGAGTAATTATAGAAGAGGTGCAAAATGGGAAGATTAACCCTGACTGTCCCAGACTATCTGTCCATGTAGGTGCGGCTAGAAAGCTATTGCTGCGGGATTCTCCCATGCTCTGGATATCTTCTGCTGCTGACTCTGCTTGGAGATTTGTTTTCACTATATACAGGTATGGGATCCAATATCCGGAAACCTGTTTTTCGGAAAGGTCCAAAGGTCGTCTCCCATAGACTCCATTATAATAAAATAATCCAAATTTTTTAAAATGAATTCCTTTTTCTGTGTAATAATAAAACAGTAGCTTGTACTTGATCCCAACTAAGATATAATTAATCCTTATTGGAAGCAAAACCAGCCTATTGGGTTTATTTAATGTTTACATGATTTTCTAGTAGACTTAAGGCATGAAGATCCAAATTATGGAAAGATCCGTTATCCAAAAAAACTTTGTACTACTTTATGTATATGCTTTATGTAATGTAAGCATCGGCTCCCAGCAGGGGAAGTCCGGCCCAAGGAGGAAGCTTCATGTAAAAGTCTAAGTTTGCGGTACAGAAAAGCACCAAACAAATCCTATACTCGGGCATTGAACCGGCGTCCTGGGCGTCCTTTTGAATTTGGTGCCAAAATACAGCGCTGTGATGTCACGTCATTGCGCCGGTGCCCGAACCCACGCCATACCTCACAACTGTCCCGTTTTTAGAGGGACAGTCCTTGTTTTGACAGCTCAACCCGCAGTCCCTCGTTTGAACTGGGAAGTCCCATTTTTCTCTGCACTGAACAGCCGGAAAAAAAAACAAAGTTTCTAACTTAATTCACTTTTGGCTGAGAGCCCAGAACAGCCACAGCAGCAGATAAGATACTTTTGTAACAATTTTGAGATAAGCAAATAAGTAATTGTAACAATAGAAGATAACAGGTCCCTTGGGAGAAGTTAGACTCACAGCTAAAGGTGGCCATAGACTCAAAGATCCGCTCGTTTGGCGACATCGCCAAACGAGCGGATCTTTCCCCGATATGCCACTAAACTTCATCTTTGTATCCCTTAAACCCTTTCCATAGTTAAATGTAGCCCAACCTTTTACACTACTCAATGACAATTATTTTTCCCACCAATTTTATTTGGGGGGGGGCGGGGTTGGGTTGAATGCAATTTTGAGAAAAACTGCACGAAATGAGTTATTAATGTACAATTAATCAATAATGACCTAGAGAACAGACAAAAGAATTGGGTTTATTCCCTTATTTATTTGTGGTATTTGCTGCCCCTTTTTTAATAGTTGTGGCCTACTCAGTTTGACCCTCTCTGTCATTTTACTACACTGGTAAGACTTTCCTTTTCTCACAAAGTTAATTTTCAACCGCATTTAGCTAGTTGAACAGCAGGTGGCAATGGTGTTTTAAATTCCTTATATTAGCAGTGTTCTTACAGCTAATATCTTGAAAGCTAGAAAAAAAAAATGAATGTAAAATGCATATATACAGTGCATTTGTTAGGAGGGTTCCGATTTCCTTTATCCACACAGGAACAGACACGAACAGAAAGTCTTGATTGTGCCGCTCCCTGGAGTTCTTTCGTTGAGCTGGCGGGAGTTCCAGACAATATGCAAATGCATTTAGCACAGTTGGGCTTCTGCCGCTCCTTTATGGTCCGCATAGATTTTAATTAGAAGCTGCTTTCTAATTAATCTCTAGTAGGAACAAGAAGTTGATTCAATCCAATAGGCGTCGAGCATCTGTTACAATGTACAGATTGGAGGGGGACGAGGGGGTGATTTACTAACATATTCACATTACTGCTCTAGCGCAGTTGCCCATAGTAACCAATTAGCAGTTTGTTTCAATAAGTTAGGATTTAAGCACACGGGCAGATTTGGGGAGATTTAGGGTTTAAGCACACGGGGAGATTCGGGGAGATTTACTCGCCTTTTGCCTAATCGCCTCTTCTTCAGGGCAATCTCCCCGAACTGCTTTCCCCCTGCCTGCTGCCTGCTAAAATGAAAAATCTCCTGCGGCAATGCACTCGCGGCGCTTCGATTTCCGAAGTCGCCCAAAATTTCCTCGTGAGGCAATGAGCAAAGAGCTGATTGATCAGTCTGTGTAACGACACTGGTGCAATATCGCATGTGTGTTACTAGATTAACCCTTCCATGACACACAGACCATACACAAGTAAGAGGGGCGAGTCTGGCCCCCATTGCCGTTCCATGGTCGTAACTGAAAGATATATGAGCACCCTAAGGCAGGGGTCCCCAACCTTTTTTACCCGTGAGCCACATTCAAATGTAAAAAGAGTTGGGGAACAACACAAGCATGAAAAAGTCCCTTGAGGTGCCAAATAAGGGCTGTGATTGACCAATTGGTAGCCCTATGTGACCGACAGCCTACAAGAGGCTCTACTTGGCACTATACTTAGTTTTTATGCAATTAAAACTTGCTTTCAAGCTTAGAATTCGAAAATAAACATCGGCTTTGAGGACACTGAGAGCAACATCCAAGGGGTTGGAGAGCAACATGTTGCTCACGAGCTACTGGTTGAGGATCACTGCCCTAAGGAATCCCTAACCCCTTCACATTAGGGATCCACTATTTTGGATTCAGCCAAACCCCTGAATCCTTAGCAAAATATTTGGCCGAATACCGAACCGAATTCAAATCCTAATTTGGATATGCAAATTAATGGTTGGAAGGGGGAAACATTTTTCACTTCCTTGTTCACACGATTTCCCTCAGCCCCTAATTTGCATATGCAAATTAGGATTTGGTTCAGCCGGGCAGAAGGATTCGGCCGAATCCTTTTGAAAAAGGAAGAATCTTGGCTGAATCCCTGCTATTTTGTGCTGCTGGGAAATAGTATAGCCCCCACCCAGATACCTCCCAGGTACATTTCAGCAGAAGTCGGACCATGAAAGTAGGAACAGTAATTGCACCAAACCAACACCATTTTGTACAAATGACAAATCCCCCATTGATTCCTTGTAGCACAAAACATGACTTTCATTTTCTGTCATAAATAAAGGTCACTAGCGAGTGATCTAATTGTCAGACACAAGTGCCCCCTTTTCTACTTTGTAGGAGTATAGAGCGAATATTCTAAGTGCTAAGGAATGGATTCATTTTAGCATGCAAGGTTTCTAATGCAAAATAATTCTATGCTTAAAGCAATGTTGGACTGGGGTGTCTGGGGCCAAACAGGGGACTCAACATCAAGGGGCCCCCCACCTCAGCCTCCTCACCTGTTGCAACTGCCACCCTTCCCCACCCAAATACCTCTGCTTTCTTGTTTGGCATTGGCAACTTGTAGCAGCTTTAAACTGATCCCACCACAGATCATAGTTGGCCAGCAGACCTAAGGCAATGGAGCCAATGAGGGTCACATTGGCTTTTCTCCTGGTGTCCATTGGCCCAACACTGGATAAAAGTTTGGAAGTTTGTGTGTTCCTCAAGGGCAACTGGATGATAAATTCCCGGGGCACAATGTTATATGCCATGTCCCCTCATTAGTATAACTGTGGCCTCAACCATGTTGTGGAGGGATCTCAGCACCATGTAGAATTGTGGGTGGCCTACTGGTACAGTCACCCTTTTATAGGATAACTATTCTTTTATTTAGTTACTGTCGTGATTATTGTAATTTAATTCCTGTTTGTGGACTGGACACTTCTCATTTAAAAGACTAGGGGTGACATTTGCTAGCAAAGGGCTTCAATTAATATAGCTATTGTTTTCCTAAGCAGAAGAACATCAGAGCAGCCTCTTTCTTTCTCCTGACAACTTCCTTGACTACTTGGTGGTCAGACTGGTGGGAAACTGACCAGCAGGTGGAGCTGTTGTAACAAAATTCATTCATATTAACAGTACATGTATCCCTTAATATCTTGGAATAAAAAGAAAACAAATAATGAATGTACATTGCAAAAATGCTTAGAATAGCCCCCTCCTCAATTTTACATTCACTTATTTTAAAGGTTTGCTTATCCTTGAAGCCGCCGTTCTACAGGGTCGCACAGTGTGAGTCGACTAATGATGAATTCCACAAAGCTTTTTAGAAGCCCTCTGTAGATGTTAATCCATTGCACGGCAGCCATGAGTATTGTGACATTAGCTTTGCTGTATCGGGGAGAACTGACGTGACCTTTTCATTTTTCAGGTTCCCGCCCTTGTTCTTTCCTTTCTTCTGTCATTGTGTGATGTGTAACGAGAGGCGCTGCTCCTGTCGCTTTAACTCTTACATCCCGTTCATTAATAAAGGTTATAAATGCGCCTGATCGGTTCTGCCTTCAATTTGTTTCTTAAAAAAAAAATCGGTGAGATGTGAGCACAGATCTCCTGCCTTTGCACAGATACACCAATCTTGCCCAGCTTCATAAATATAAACATGTTCAGGGCAAACGTATTCACTGTGATAATTATTCTGCGCTGCACAAAGTTTAGAAATGATCCCCATTGTGTGCCATACGTGTGTGGCTCAACCTACCTTCATAACTCAACGCCACACTGCTGAGCCCCATTCAAATGACTGAAAACTTATCCATCCCTAGAAAGAGATCTCCCGCTCCAGACAATGATCTTTTCCTTTTAATTCTCGAAGTCTCGAGAGAATAATCACCTCAAAGATCCGACAGAGCCAAGGGCTCAAGAGACGATTTCTATAACGCAGCCGAGTAGAGGAAAAAAAGAGCAATCGTGGGCAAATCTTGCTTCTGTGAGGTCGTTCCTGTGTAATATCTTCACCCCCACAATGTAATATGAAGGAGACTTTGGAAATATGCTTGTGAGCTGGATCCTAATAAACTGGTGTAGTGATGGGCGCCGGCGATATTTGATGTGCTTTAAGGTCAATGGGCGTCCATTTACTTATCGCATCAGAATTGTCGCCGGCATCGGAACTTTGACAACGGCGAATTTTCGCTGCAATTTCGCAAATTTATTCGCTAGTGGTGAAACGTGGAAATTCACACCGATTTTGCGCCTGCCGAATAAATTTCGCCCATCACTAGTGTGGTCATTAAAAGATGTCTGCTTGAGTAGTCAGGGTTGGACTGGGAGGCTCGGGCCACCACTGCGACCATCTCCTGTCGCAAAGCCCCCTCCAGACCCCAGATGCAGCTGCAACCCCCTTTTTAACCACAACCAGGGCCTAAGAGGAAGGTTGGGGCAGCAAGATCAAAGAGCAGGGTCTGGGCCCAGTCCAACCCTGGGAGAAGTGATCACAAGTGATCGAAGGTCACAAACTCTATAACCTGCTCCTGACCTTAGAGGGGAACTCCACAAAAACATAACTTCAGCTTTTAGAAAAGTAAACATAACTTCAAGAAACTTTGCAATATACATCAATTAAAATATATGCAGACTTTTCATGATATTTAATGGTTTCTGACAGTTCCCTAAGCCTAGCCCCCTGCTCTCCTGCTGATCTGTCTGACTACTTTGCTGAGCTGACTGACTACTGTTACTTTGTATCAACAGCCATCTGTCCACAGCCTGCATCCTCCAAATCCCACAATTCCCTGCACACGTGATTTCAATAAGGAAAGGAACATCACAGTGCAATGCATTGTGGGTTATGTAGTTCCTGCATGCTGTCTGTAAGCTGTGGAGAAGTTGCTACAAGTTGTAACATTTAGTGTCATTTTAAGTATTAAATCTGCCCTCTGGCTCATATGAGCCACTGTTCTCACACACAAACCAAGTGCACGCAAACCTGCTGGGTTCCATCAGCCAATGAACAGTGGCATCACTTCTTCCTGTTACAGGTAGAGCCTCCATTATTTCCTAATAAAAACAAAGACCAGCGCCTGTGGCAACAGAAATTAGAAACTAATATGGTGTAATACGTTTGATTTTGTTGGCACCACCCGGTGTTTAAATGAATGGAGTCGCATAAAGTCCAGAACTTGGCAATGTGTTGTTCCGAAGAGGTGATTCTGCCGGCTTTGTTAGGTCACCTCGTGGTAATGTCTTCAGTCCTGTGCGACGTCTCTTACTCCTGACGTGTTTCGCTCGTTTCCCTGTTTCCTCAGAAGCACAGATACCGAGGGCACCTTGTTTGCGTTAAAAACCCCTTCAGACCGGTTGCCATGGTAACCCTGTCCTGTTTGAAAGCTTTGCGTTCCACCGCTTGTTTCCTGCTGTACGTCACTTCCGTAGTATGAGAAGTTACATGTTAGAGCCGGTTGCCATGGCGACGCGTCGGCTCCTTCTTTATTTAAAAGTACTAACGGGGGAATATAATAAAAATCGTTAACGGAAAAACTATTCGCAATGCGAAAAGTTATGCCTTTGCGCGAAAAATTTTTGCTTTGTGCGAATTTAATATAGCTTTTGCGAGCCCGGAAACTGTTTAGCGACCACTTCCGACAGTGAAAGACCGTTTGCGAATTTTATAGTTTGCGCCAATGCGCAGTCAATGTAATAAAACTTCTTACTGAAAATGTCGTTATGTTTGCTCTAAAAGATTACGACACCTTCAAGCACTTCTTATGAGTGTGCAATTAAAATTTGCAATGCGCAATTAAAAGTCGCAATGCGCAATTACAATTCGCAATGCAATAACAGTTTAAGGAACAATATTACATTGCGAGATGTGGATTTTTAGTCTTATTGGTGCGAATTGTTTTGCTCTTTGCGACTTTTATTACATTCCCCTGTAAATCTTAAAAACCATTTGGAGTCATAGGGGCAGATTTATCAAATTTTGAATTGAAATATACTTCGAAATTCGACCATGGAATGGCTATACTTCGACTTCGAATATCGAATTCATATTTTTTTTACCGAATTTGACCGTTTTGCGGTCAAAGTAAACGAAGAACGATTTCAGCGATCGATCGAACAATTTTACTTAGACTACAAAAAACGTAGAAAAATGCATTAGAAGGTCCCCATAGGCTAACATAGCACTTCGGCAGGTTTAATTTGGCGAACTATTGAAGTCGAAGTTTTTTTTAAAGAGACAGTACTTCGATTATCGAATGGTCGAATATTCGAATGATTTTACTTCGAATCAAATTTGAATTAAATTCAAAGTCGTAGTATCCTATTCAATGGTCGAAGTACTCAAAAAATGACTTTGAATTTTGAATTTTTTTACTTCGAAAATTCCCTCGAATTCACTTCGACCCTTGATAAATCTGCCCCGTATTGTCCATGTTATATCCTTGTTGGCTGTATGTTCAATCCGTGTTGGCAGAGTTAATCTCATCGTTTATAGCTTCAAATTCAACGAGGGTTTGTAGCTTAGTATTGAGAGTTGTGGTTCCACAATTGGCCTATATCGTTAATCTCTTATAGCGTTAAATCCATTCATAAAAATATATGTATATGAATAAATTGTATACACCCAAGTACTTTTCTTATCAATTGGATTAGATACTAAAGTGCAATAGGGCGAAAAAGTTACATATAATCCAATTACAGTAGAAAAATGATACATACATTTTAATATCACTTCTATACATTAAAAGTGAATTGTGATAAAAACTGTGTGTGTAAATTTCCATTGCTTGTGTTTCATGAAATATATTTAATAAGTTAATTTATAAAACCATTTTGTAGATAAATTAATATATCAATGAATTTTTTTTATATATAAATGAATTCTTCCTCATTTTCTCGTTTATCATTTCTTGAATTTTTCTTGTTTTTTTTTTTTGCTGTTGTTTTTAGGGCGTATTATTTTTTACTCAAAATCCGTTTGTTTATGAGTTTCCCAAAGTGTGCTCGTGCTAATATTAAAGTGCTAGTGTTTCCTCATCATCTTAGCCTTACTGACTGCCACCCCATGTGTATATTATTAATTATAAATTATAAAAATGATAAAAATGCCCTTAGATTTATATCTATATTCAATCCCCTTGGGGTGAATGTTTGCATATTATAGATCCCTTTGCTCTCTTCCTTTAATGTTTTCCTTACTAGATCCCTCGCCCGCCAATCCTGGGTCACCATCGTAATCCCCCAAAATTTTAAACCTTTAGTGCTTTTACCATGATATTTACTAAACTGGTTGGATACACTGTGTTACTCCATCCCCTTCTCTATGTTTCTCACATGTTCATTTATACTTTCACTTAGTTTTCTATTTGTCTTTCCTATATATTGTAGACCACAAGGGCATTCCAAACAGTACACAACATTTTGCGTTGTGCATTTTATGCATTGCTCTATGTGGTGCCAACAAAATAGGGATGCACCGAATCCACTATTCTGGACTCGGCCGAACCCCCGAATCCTTCACGAAAGATTCGGCCGAATACCGAACCGAATCCAAACCCTAATTTGCATATGCTAATTAGAGGTAGGAAGGGGAAAACATTTTTTACTTCCTTGTTTTGTGACAAAAAGTCACGTGATTTCCCTCCCCGCCCCTAATTTGCATATGCATATTAGGATTCAGATTCGGTTCGGCTGGGCAGAAGGATTCGGTCGAATCCGAATCCTGGCCGAATCCCGAACCGAATCCTGGATTCGGTGCATCCCTACAACAAAATCCAACGTATTACACCATATTAGTTTCTAATTTCTGTTGCCACAGGCGCTGATCTTTGTCTTTATTTGGATGCTTCTTGGACAGTGGAGAGACTGTGAGGAGGTCGGCAGGAAAGAAGTACCTAACGGATTAACATTCCCATTTTTCTGTATTGAACTCCATCATTTCCTGTCAGGTGATCAGTGAGGGAGCAGAACATCACAAAATGGCGGCTTAGGAGATAAAAGTATAGATCCCTTATTTTGATATCAGTTATCCGCTGGCTAAGAATTTGTTGTGAACGTATCATTTTCCTTTGATAACAGCCATTGTCACTCCACGTCAACACAAAAGAAAAGAACCATATGAAGAAACATTTCTGCTGATGAACAGCAGTAACGTAACTGGCTGGATCTGTACCAGATTATCTACCCGAAATCGGCCGATGCGGCCGGAAATCAGCAGTGCGCGAGCTGCTGGGTCTCTGAGGGGGTGCGGGTAGGGTTGCCACCTTTTATGAAAAATTTTTACCGGCTGCTGGGGGCGGGGCCTCAAATGGGCGGGGTGTGATGTCAAAATGGGCGGGCGTGACATCAAAAGGGGCGGGGTCACGGATGGAGACCCGCGGACGCTAGAAGAGGCAAAAAAAAGGTAAGTTGCAGGGGATTGGGGGCAGGCCGAGGGCTCCTTTATCGTATTACAAATTTACCGGCAGCTACATTGCCGGTAAATTTGTAATACCGGCCCCGGCCTTGGCAGGTATTTTACCGGCTAGGCCGGTAAAATACCGGCCGGGTGGCAACCCTAGGTGCGGGCCCTGGCCCAATTGCACCCCCTGCTCCCCCCAGTAGTTCTGCCACTGATGAACAGTAAACAGGAGGGATATACTGATAAAACATTAAACTGTACTTGCCATGCACCGGCACCACCCATTTCACATTACACATTTGCGCTACATGGGCATCTGTTTTCATTACAAACTAATGGCGTTCTAGTGATGGCGTAACCACAAAACAGGCTCCATCGCAAGAAGAAAAATGCTGATATTTTCCATCCCGCTCTCCATCTCATCAGGCAGAAATAAACCATGAAAAAAATGAAGTTAATAGATCTAATGGATTCTTCTTTATTCCCAGTTGGCTTTTGCTGTAGATACAGAAATTTGATCAGCGAAGGCCTAGCTGGCGTCTGAGGTGCAGTATCCCAGCATGCATTGCCAGATAAACCAATTGACACGTCTCCGGCTTGTGCCTGCAAACGCCTGTTCTCTGATGCAAACGACTGCAGCGTGAATATGTATGAAGGACATTTAGATGATGTCGACATCCATTGAGTGAAGTGATAAAAAGCAGATTTAACCCATGCAGTGAACATTTCTTGTTTTGTTTGGCGTTTACAGAAATATAACATGGGGGGGTGTCAGGGATGACTTTTTGCACGCTTCGTAGGCAGGGAGCCTTTTAAAGGAGAACTAAATCCCAAAAATGAATGTGGCTAAAAATGGCATATTTTATACACTGAACTTATTGCTCGAGGCTAAAGTTTGAGCTTGTCAATAGCAGCAATGATCCAGGACTTCAAACTTGTCACAGGGGGTCACCATCTTGGAAAGTGTCTGTGACACTCACATGCTCAGTGGGCTCTGATTGGCTGTTGAGAAGCTAAGCTTAGGGCTCGTCACTAATTATCCAGCAGAAAATGAGCTTCCCTGGCTGTAATATAAGCTGATGCTACAGGTTTGCTGATTATTCAATTCTGATGCTAATTGCACTGGTTTCTGTGCTGCCATGTAGTAATTATGTGTATTAATTACTAATCAGCCTTATATTGTGACATTTCTATTCTATGTGTACTGTATATTGTGAGTGGCTCCCTAAGCTCAGTAAGTGACAGCAGCACAGAGCATGTGCAGTGAATCAGCAGAAAAGAAGATGTGGAGCTACTGGGGCATCTTTGGAGACACAGATCTTTACTGCTAAAGGGCTGTGGTTGCCTTGGGCTGGTACAGAAGCACAAAACATCATGTACAAAATTTCTAGCTACTTCTTTTGTTAAGCTCTAGTTCTCCTTTAAGTTCACTTGAAAGGGTATTTAAAGGAAAACGATACCCCTCACGAGTAATGTAGGTATCTATAAAATGTTGTTGCATAAAACAGCTCATATGTAAAACCCTGCTTCATCTAAATAAAGGCAAACCTAAATAGAAAACTGCCATTTTAAGTACTAAAGGCCACCCCCTGGGACCTAACATTCACGGTGCATACAAACCATCAAAGACCAGACATGCATGTTAGCTGTGGCATCCCGGGGGTCCTTGTTGACTTGAGACAGCCTTTTCCTTGCTGCCCCTACTCACATCCAACGCTTACAGCTCCAAGTGCTAGATTGGGCTAAGGGTGGTCCGCATTGCTAGCTTGGAGAGCACAACTGCGATAGCAGAGCCGAAAAATCCTTTTTGCCGCCATTGGTAACTTGTTGGCTGCTGCCACCTGATGCAAGTTTTTCAACTCGCCCAATGGCAGCAGCGCCCCTGCACGTTAGGTCACATGAGCCAATTAATAGTCTGTCTTTTACCCCACACTTCTTCCTGTTACAGTTAGAGCTGCAGTATTTCTGGTCAGGTGATCTCTGAGGCAGCACACAGACCATCACAAAATGGATGCCCTAAGGGCAATATTTACTGATATCTTTATTCCAATTTGATTATTTAATAGGCAATTTAATCATACTTAATATGACATATAATATGATATAAACCATACCACCTGTTTTCTGTGGGACAGTCCCGAATTTTGACAGATCAGCCAGCATTTCCAGATTTTTATTAAAATGATTTTATGCTGCACGGATGCCAGAAAAAGACATAAAGTTTCTGAAACTTAATTAAGTAAGAGGCTTTTTGGCAGAGCACAATGAACACTTAACCCCTGCTCTAAGATACATTTGTAACAATTTAAGATAAGCACTAGTGATGTGCGGGTCTGGATTTCCCTGACCCACACCCGACCCTAACCCCCGGTGCCAGCCTGCATCTGACTACCGGGTTCCTTTTATAGACCTGCATCGCCCACCGATGACATCACAAAAGGGGCGGGGTGAGCAGGCGCAGCTTCTATAAAAAAAGAACCCGGAAGTCGGAAGACGGCATTTGATGGTGGCGGGCGGGGAGAGCTCAACACACACCACCTGCGAAGAAGATTGCAAGGCCCCTGAACCCGCCCAACCCGTGGGTAAATGAGCCGGCCCACACATCAATAATAAGCACGTCTCTTGGGAGAACTGTGACTGACAGCTTAAAGGGCAATTTTACCTTCATTAGCAAAACAAAACTGTAATAACACATAAAACATGGCCCTAAAACCCCCAGAAATGGGACATGGACATGGTAATTAGGGGTGTGGCCATAAACAACGGCATGGTAAAAAAAATTGCCACAGTACGTGCGCCACATTTTTTGTTTCTTTTTTCTATATTCAGATATTGGGAGGAATGTATAAACTATCTGCTGTCCTTCTCGGGGTATAGTTTTCCTTTAACGTTTAAAATGTAGAAGAAAATGGATTTTAGTCCTTAAAATTTAGGTTTTTTTCAGCATGGGATTATCCAGTGGCAATCCAATACTAAAAGAAAAATGGATTTTTCTAGCTAAGGATTAATTTCATGATCCAGTGTTTTACATAGACTTACAATGGCCAGGGGTATGTTTTCCGTTTAAAGAACAAAAACAAACCGATTGCTTAAAGGAGAAGGAATACCATTTTACCCTTGGGGGTGCCAATAGTTAGGCACCCCAAGTGACTACTTTTACTTAGCTGACACCCCGGACCGGTGCTCCTATTAGCAGAAAACTGCACCGAGAGATCTTCTTCCGGGTATCTCGCGGCTGCACATGCGCAGTAAAGCAGAAAGCTGAACTTTAACAAAGAAGTCGACTATTTCGCTCTACTGCGCATGCGTCTGCCGAGGGAAATTTGAAAGCCGAAGAAGCCAGAAGAGGATTACTCCGTGGTGCTTGCTAAAAGAACCACGGCCCGGTGCAGATTTCTGCTGATAGGAGCACTGGCCCGGGGTATCAGGTAAGTAGAAGTAGTCACTTGGGCGTGCCTAACTTTTGGAACCCTACTTGTAAAATGGTATTCCTTCTCCTTTAAATCCACAAATTAAACACTGCCCACTGCCTAGGTTGCCATGTCACCTGCAAACCCCTCCCAGCTCTGTAGGTAATAGCCAGGGTTGGACTGGGGGGCACGGGGCCCACTGGGACTAATGTCCAGCACCCCCTCCGACTCCTCGCCCCCCTACTATGATGCGTCGAACGTGCCTGCGTAAAGGCGCCATTTGATGCTCCTGAATGAATAGGTGCTGCGCATGTGCAGATGGCGCTGCGTGGCGTATAAAAATAATATTTTACCGAAATCCGATCAGGATTGGGGACTGGTCCGTCTGACACTAGTAATAGCCCATGGGGGATATTCGGAGCCCTGCTCACCGTATATTTTTGCAGAATCAAAAACACTATACAAAAAAACTTTAAAGTCACCTCCAGTGGTCACCAAAGTAGAATCTAACCCAAAGTCTCAGAGCAAGTGCCAGTCCGTGTGCATTGGAGCTGAAGATGATTTCAGGTGTTTTGACCCACAACTGTTAAAAAAAAAACATGTATTAAAGCACTCAGACTTTTGCCTCATGCCTTTATATGGTCATGGAACTCCTCGATGATTTAAAATATTATATTTATTTATTTTCTATTCTTTTACTTCTATTATACAAGGGGTAAATTGTTCACTATATTTTGTCTATTCAGGCTCTCTCCTGTTCATCTTTCAGTCTCATTCAAACCACTGCTTGGTTGCTTGGGTAAACTGGATCCTAGCAACTAGTGATGGGCGGCAGGGCCGCTCCGGGCAGTTACCAAGGGCGGTAAAAAGCCACCTTTGGTAACTTTAAGAGATTCATTTCAGTTTTTTAAAACGGAAATTCGGCTCTTCTAGTGCAGCGAGCGCAATAGCGATGCGGCCCCTCCTCCACCAGCTCTGATGCTGGAAGTTAGAAGAGCGGAGCAGTAGGAGGGGCGGCATTTGGGCTGCTTCCTCAGGTGGCAGCAGCCCCTGAAACGTGCCTGATGTGCGGGCCGGCCTGAAACCCACGGGAACCGCGGGTTGGACGGGTTCAGGCCGACTACTGCACAAAATCTTCGGGTCGCAGGACCTAGCACTTCCGCCTTCCAGCGCAAAATTTATAGACTGGTGCCTGTCCCGCCCTTTTGTGATGTCACTGTGGGGCATGCACAAGTCTATAAATTTTGGCACCGGAAGGCGGAAGTGCTAGGTCCTGCGACCCAAAAATTTTGTGCAGTAGCGTGGGTCTATAAACAGAGGGGCAGCACCGGGCCGGGTGTGGATTGGGAGGGGGCAGGTAAGAGTCAGTTGTGGGTCGAGATTACTCATCACTACGAACAACCAGATATCTGCAGAACAAAAAGCTACATCATTCAAAAATCCCACAAAACTAAAAAAAAAATGATGACCAATTGCAAATAGTCTCCAATTATCGCTGTCTACATCATGCTAAAAATGTATTTAAAGGTCAACTACCCCATTAAAGAAGACCCGTTATCCCTATGCGACTACTTTTCTCTAAATCAAGTAAATTATTTATTAAAAACAAATGCCTTAAATATTAATGATACTGTCAACAAAATCTCTAGCTGAGCAGTTTTTATTTCGAGTTATGTTATGTTTTCTATCCACCCAGTGAGAATGAGTTTCCTGGCAACAGATCTTTACCTTGCTGTGTAGAGAAACAATTTCTGTCTGATGGAATGCAAAGACGTCACAGACCTTTGGCTTATTACACATTGGGCTTCCATCACTGTCACTCCGGCTTATGACACAATGTTCAGATGGCAAGTGGCTTGTTATATGGATAATTACACCAGAGGGGGGAAATAATCATTTGAACTCATGATTTTCCCCTATGTTGCAGCTCAGTCCTGTATTAAACATTTTTATTGGAAAGTTATTTTCAATTTAAAGGAAAATGATACCCCCAAACAATGTAGGTCTCTGTAGAAATATATAACATAAAACAGCTCATGTGTAAAACTATTTACATACAAATACAAGTTTCTAGTAGTAGGCGCCATTGGGTAATTCTAAATAGAAATTGCCATTTTACATTTTAAAGGAGAATTAAACCCTAAAAAAGAATGTGGCTAAAAATGCCATATTTTATATAGTGAACTTATTGCACGAGGCTAAAGTTTCAGCTTGTCAATAGCAGCAATGATCCAGGACTTCAAACTTGTCACAGGGGGTCACCATCTTGGAAAGTGTCTGTGACACTCACATGCTCAGTGGGCTCTGATTGGCTGTTGAGAAGCTAAGCTTAGGGCTCGTCACTAATTATCCAGCAGAAAATGAGCTTCCCTGGCTGTAATATAAGCTGATGCTACAGGTTTGCTGATTATTAAATTCTGATGCTAATTGCACTGGTTTCTGTGCTGCCATGTAGTAATTATGTGTATTAATTACTAATCAGCCTTATATTGTGACATTTCTATTCTATGTGTACTGTATATTGTGAGTGGCTCCCTAAGCTCAGTAAGTGACAGCAGCACAGAGCATGTGCAGTGAATCAGCAGAAAAGAAGATGGGGAGCTACTGGGGCATCTTTGGAAACACAGATCTTTATTGCTAAAGGGCTGCGGTTGCCTTGGGCTGGTACTTGGGTTGCCACCTGTCTGGTTTTGACCTGGACAGCCCGGTAATTTGAAGGGCTGCCCGGGTCAAAATTTCCTGCCCAGTTTTCCAAATTAGGAAAATCGGGCAGGATTCGTCATTATTGGTGCATCATAGACCATGGCATGGTCAGCTCCCAACATGTCATGATCCCTCCCCCTTTGCATCACAGCCCAGTCCAGTCTCCACCAGGAGAAAAGGTGGCAACCCTAGCTGGTACAGAAGCCCAAAACATAATGTACATCATTTCTAGCTACCTTTTAAGGTTTTAGTTCTCCTTTAAAGGGGCTGCATCGTGGGATCATATGATTCACAGTGCATACCAACAAACCAAGGGCACCCATACTTGTTAGGTCACATGAGCCACTTCTTCCTGTTACAGTTAGAGCTGCAGTATTTTTGGTCAGGTGATCTCTTCCTGTTACAGTTAGAGCTGCAGTATTTTTGGTCAGGTGATCTCTTCCTGTTACAGTTAGAGCGGCAGTATTTCTGGTCAGGTGATCTCTTCCTGTTACAGTTAGAGCTGCAGTATTTTTGGTCAGGTGATCTCTTCCTGTTACAGTTAGAGCTGCAGTATTTTGGTCAGGTGATCTCTTTCTGTTACAGTTAGAGCTGCAGTATTCCATACCTCCCAACTGTCCCTTTTTCGGAGGGACAGTCCCTCTTTTGACAGCTCAACCTGCAGTCCCTCATTTGTACTGGAAAGTCCCTACTTTCTCTGCACTGAACAGCCAGAAAAAGATACAAAGTTTCTAACTTAATTGGCTTTTAGCAGAGAGCACAGAACAGCTAACAGGTGCAAATAAGATACTTTGTAACAATTTTGAGACACAAAAAAAACTGTTTAGATAAGGAGAGATATTTTCAAACTTTCATAACCTGCAAAATTTTGTAAAATTAAAATGGTAATTAGGGGGTGTGGCCAGAGAAAGGGCGTGGTCAAAAAACCCCGCTGCTAAAACAAAATTTGTCCCTCTTTTTACTTCCAAAATGTTGGGAGGTATGGTATTTCTGGTCAGGTGATCTCTTCCTGTTACAGTTAGAGCTGCAGTATTTCTGGTCAGGTGATCTCCGAGGTAACACACAGACCATCACTAAATGGTGTCTCAGAGGAAAAGGGCAATAATTACTGAAATATATATTCCAGTTTGGTAAGATTCTTTAATATGTAAGATTCATTGTAGTATTCATTCTGGGGGTAAAGTTTTGTTGTGTTACTTCCGTAATTGTGCCAGGTTTTAGAAAATTATGTTTTGAGATACAGTAGAGTTGGTTTTGTTTCCCTTGCGTCAGTCATTTTTGCATCGTTACCACTGCGGTAGAACTAATAAAGACACACAATATCCCATTAATAGTCATGAAATACATTCAATTTCTTTTCCTAGAAATGCTAAGGAAATACACATTATCCCTATACTGTACACTATGTTTAGATCCAGAGCTGCTCTAGGCACCAGACCATAGTCCACCTCCTTTCCATCCACAGGCATATACCTCCACAGATTCACAGTAAAACAGTAAACCAATAGTGTGTGTGTGTCTGCTCGCTGGGACCAGTTTCCTACCCCTCACAGTGTAATGCAACCCCTGCCATACCTTGTTCCATTGCTAAAGTGGGGCATAATAATAGAGCGACTTCCCAGAATCCATCACTTCACAATAAAACAAGGCGAAGGGTTGCATAACATTGTGAGCAAATGAGCATCATGGTTCCCTCTGACTCAGACACTGAAGAACCCTTGAGTGGTAAGAAGAAGCCAACAAAGAAATTCGGTGAGCTTGCTCTGAATATTATATTTGAACCCTTGAGTGGCCAAATATCACCGATCGGTCAGTAATGGTGTCCATAGAGATTACAATCACGATTTTTCCTGGAAAATATGATCGTTCATTTCAATACACGCGTGTAAAAAGATGGTGGACTGGACATCTGCAGGAGAAGTCCCATGAGTACTTGTCTAAAGAGTTGAACGTACCGTATTAAACAGGAATGTGAGCTCTGTGAGCTGCATGCCGGTAGTTAAAGAAAGCTAATTGCCCATTGGTTGATAGGGGTTTTATCTAATTTACACCTTGGCGTAAATTCACCCCTGATAAGCAACCAAATAAAAGTTTATGAAAACCAACTGCCAATTACGTTACAATGTCATTTTCTGCATTCTACTAAAGATTTATTTGAAGATGAACGTCCCCTAAGCCCAGTACATTAATATCGCTCTTAGAAACCGAGCTTCACAAACACAGTCATCCGTACCGGATTGTCACATTAGTATGCCGGCACTCAGAGCACAATTCCAGCCGGGGATAAGTATCAAATATCTCAGGCTGCTAATGAAGCGCAAGCGCTGTTTCCGATTTTCTCTAATTCTGTTTTTAATTTAAATGCAGACGAAAAAACCTTATGACAATGCAAATGCACCTCAATACATCGGAGATTCCTCTTTGAACCGTTTAACTCGGCGGAGCGCAGCCATAATTTATCCTAATAGTTATACGCCACAAAATAATACACAATTCCCCTTGCGCAGATTACATCATTTTCTGCTGCAATTTTTTAATGAAAAAAATAGGCAAATAGGACTATGCACATAAAAGTTAAAGAATAAGGATCATTATTAAAGGAGGCCATAGACGCGCCGTCAATATTGTACAAAACTTATTTTTGGATGATATTCGGCGCATGGTGGGAGATGAGTGATATCGGCAGAAGGCTTGGGTATCGGTCGGCTCATCAATTGGGCTGGCCAGAAAATTTTGATCGGACGGCAGGTCTCTGAGGAAGTGTGTAGACACAAAACGCGTCAGAACTCGGACGCTGTTTTTACTTGTAAATCAGATGTGTTAATGAAGACTGTGATTTTACCTACAATCAGGGAATGTGCGATTCTTTAAAAGAGTGCGCTGCCACAACGATTGGTGTGTGCTGAATACGTTCTTCTTAGTGACAAACTCAGACCTGTAAGACTCCTATTTTTCGTAGGGATGCACCGAATCCACTTTTTTGGATTCGGCCGAACAACCGAATCCTTTGCAAAAGATTCGGCCGAATACCGGACCGAATCCGAACCCTAATTTGCATATGCAAATTAGGGATGGGAAGGGGAAAACATTTTTTACTTCCTTGTTTTGTGACAAAAAGTCACGTGATTTCCCTCCCGGCCCCTAATTTACATATGCAAATTAGGATTCGGATTTGGTTCGGCCGGGCAGAAGGATTCGGCTGAATCCGAATCCTGCTGAAAAAGGCCAAATCCTGGCCGAATCCCGAACTGAATCCTGGATTCGGTGCATCCCTAATTTTTCGGCATATACTCTGCATGTGTGTGGGGAGGTCGGATAGAGCTAAAATCGCTCCAGAGTTGAAGTGTTGGGCCCAGGGCAGGATGCACCCAGGCCATAGTGGATGTGGGATTAACAAGGGAACCCCGGGTTTTAGTGCTGAATATTTTGTTTTTTCGCAGGAAAAATTATATTGTTTTTACCTGTATATCTGACGATTCAGCTCTTGGGTAAAACACTGCAAAGCTCAGTGCCCTAGTTGGCCCCTAAGGACCCCCCCATGAACATGCTCAGAACGTGCTGCTCTATAGTTACTCCCTGATATAAAACAATTCATTGTTTCTATACTTATTACAAACAGAAAGCATCTAATAGTCAAGAAAGCGATTTAAGTTCAGCCATTTTGGACTTATTTGTGCTGAAAAATATCGCATCCCACTTTTTTAAAGGATAAGTAAACCTTTAAAAAAATTGCATGTAAAATTAATTAGGTTGCTATTCTATGAAATATTGCAATGTACATTCATTATTTATTTTGTTTTTATACCAAGATATTAAGGGATACATGTACTGTTAATATGAATGAATTGTCAAGGAAGTTGTCAGGAGAAAGAAAGAGGCTGCTCTGATGTTCTTCTGCTTAGGAAAACAATTAGGAACCCTTTTCAAACATTTCCTAAGCAGAAGAACATCAGAGCAGCCTCTTTCTTTCTCCTGACAACTTCCTTGACTACTTGGTGGTCAGACTGGTGGGAAACTGACCAGCAGGTGGCGCTGTTGGAATAAAATTCATTCATATTAACAGCACATGTATCCCTTAATAACTAGGAATAAAAAACAAATAAATAATGAATCTAAATGACAAAAGTGTTTAGAATAGCCCCCTCATCAATTTTACATGCAGTTATTTTAAAGGTTTACTTATCCTGTAATGAAAATGTATTGACTTGGTAAAAACTTGCATGCTTGCTATAAGTTAATACACTGGCCTAAATATGAACCATTTCTATGAATGAGTGAGAGCCTTCCTTTGCTTGCCTCCCCAGAGATTTCTACTCCAATACTCAACAAAACAACTGTAATTCAGATACTGGTACAAGATCTTTAATGACAAAATCTGTTATCTATCTCCCATAGAATCAATTTGGACCAAATAATGACAATTTTTAAAAATGGTTTCCTTTTTTTCTGTAATAATAAAACAGTATCTCATACTTGATCCTAAGATATAATTAATCCTTATTGGAGGTAAAACAATCCAGTTGGGTTTATATAATGCTTAAGCAATTTTTAGCAGACTTTAGGTATGGGATCCGAATTATGGAAAGGTTAGGTCCCGAGCATCCTGGATAATAGGTCCCATACCTGTATATGGTTCACCTTCCCTGAACAGATTTCTAGGGAAGTATCTCTCTGTAAATAAACAGTAGAAGATACTTTTGCACCTCTCGGAATGGTGGAGGAGAGGTGAAAAATGGAATGGGGATAGAAGGAAAAGTAGGGAGAAGAATAGAAGAAGAAGAAGACATTGAACATAAAATGAAAAAGATGAAGTGTGGGAGATAAGGGAAGACCAAAAGAAATAAAAGAGTAAAGAAGGGAAAGAGTAGAAAACATAGGGGTGAGACGTGGAGTAGATGCAGAGAAGAAAATGAAGGGTTGAAGCTAAAGAGGGAGAGAAGTGTGGGCAGAAGGGAAAAGGGAAGAGAAGTAGAATAAAAGTGGGTGGAGAATTTGTTGCTGCAGTAGAAGTCATAAGTAGCAATAAATGCATACAAGACCCGCTTCTAGGCCATATATCAGGACATATTGGTAATCTATACCCAGATCCCCCTATAATTGTAGCACACAATTTCAAAGCGGATGGTGTTGCTGCTGGTATGTAAATATGAGAGCCATCAGTAACACCATTAGGGTCCAATTTGCTTGGTGCAACTTGAAATTACCAGCAGGTCCAGGCTTGTGGTAGAGTCAATGTTCCCTATGCATGAGTGCAGTTGAACACAGCGTATCAGAGCAAGCTGAAAGGGAATATTGCAAGCTGCCAGGAGCATGTATTGGTGCACATAGTATTGACAATAGCTCACGCTTGTGTACAATTATTTGCACTCAGTCTGGTGGGGCCAAGGCACCAGCTTGTATTAGCATGTGTATTGACAGCTTTACTCATCTGAATGCTTTGTGTGGTTCATTATCCTAGAGCAGGGGTCTCCAACCTTTTTTACTCCTGAGCCACATTTAAATGGAAAAAGAATTGAAGAGCAACACAAGCATGAAAAAAGTTCCAGTGTGTGCCAAATAAGGACTGTGATTGGCTGATTGGTAGCCCCTATATGGATAGGCTCTATTTGGCAGTAAATCTGTTTTTATGCAACCAAAACTGACCTCCAAGCCAGGAATTAAAAAATAAGCGCCTACTTTGATGCCACTGGGAGCAACATCCAAGGGGTTGGTGAGCAACATGTTACTCACGAGCTACTGGTTGGGGATCACTGTCCTAGAGAGTCCGTTGCCAAAAGACCTGTGGCTTAGTACACCACTAGGGTTGCCACCTATATACCGGCTTTCCTATATATTGTTTTTTTTTTCTATTGATAACATTGGGATCAACCATCATTTTTACTGGCCAGGCCGGTAAAATACCGGCCAGGGGGCAACCCTATACACCACACCACCCTTATGATTTCCCTATAGTGTCAGAATGCCCAAATGTTCCATAGGAATATAAAAAGAGAGTGCCATGGGTCCTGCCTGAAGCTTTGTTTCAATATATGTGCACAAAATGGATCATCTTGCTAAAAGTTTACAGTGAGGGAATGAAAAATGTCAGACGACTGCCCCGCAGGCTGCTCTCATCCAACTCAGTGGGCTACTTGATGGTGCTGCTCTGTTATTCACCAGCGGCTTGTACTCACGGGTATCATGTCATTAGAAAGCTGCTTCATCTAACTTGGAGCACTGTCAGCCTTTAACGACGAAGCACTTATTATTATGTGTCTGCAGCACGGCTACACTCAGGCTATGAATACAAAAAGTACATTATCCAGGGAAATAATGCTGTGATATATGCACTTAATATTCTTCATTACAAATCTGGAATAATATAACAGAAATGAATCAATCTGCTTGCTCTGTATGCATTTCAGCTTTAATAACAAGTGTGATTGGAGCCGGCATCTCATTGGCTTATTCCACCCCCATGTTCTTTAATTCCCTTGTCTTCTATTTCCCCCTGTAATGTTTACTTTCATGTATTCTTCTTTGCATTGTGCCTCCTGCTCTTCCTCTTTTAAGGCTTTATTCTTATTGTCTCCCTTTTTCCTTATGTTCTCTATCTACCTTTTATATTCAATTTCACTCCCCACAGCCTCTCAGGAATTAAGTCCTCTTCTGTCACCTGACTTTTTGTCAAATTTCCCTTTGTCCTTCTATACTTTTCTCTCCACCAAGTTTAATTTACTTCCCTTTCTCTTCTGCTCACTCTTCTGTCCTTCTCCAGCTTTCCCTTCTGCTCTACCCCATGTTTTTCTGCTCCCCTTATCACACCACCTCTTTTTATGCATTTATTCTCCGTCCATTATTTTTTATGCTTTTTCCTCTGCTCCCTGTTATCTTTTTTCTTCTTCAGTTGAATGTCTACTTCTTCTTCTGTTCTTCTCTTCCATTTTTCCTTCTATCCCCTTTACCTTTTTTATTCTTCTCTTCCTCTCCACCATTCCATGAAGCAAGAAAACATCTGCTGATGTATCTTTAAATAACCAACCTGAACTACTTAGTAATGTGCAGTTAGTTTTTATCTCAGAAGATTTTAGAAAATGGGAATCAAGAACTTCTGCAGCATAAAATGCTTTATTGGGTATCCACACAATATATTTTGGGCAGCATGTGCACTTTCCACACTTGAAAATGGGACCCATGCTGCCCAAAACACATAATTTATACACATTAAAGCACTTGCAGCAGATATTCTGCAGATGTTCTTCATACCCACCTTCTAATATCTTCCAAAGAGAATTCATTGGACCACTGTGATGGAACATCCTAGAGGTCAGTGAACTATCAAATATAATTATGTATGCTAGAGGGTGTTGCCTATATATTTGCAACTAGTAAGTAAGGGGTCAAATACTGAGTTCTGAGGTAGCTCATTGCTAAAAATGTTCTTAAGTGACTAGAGCCCATTTAATTAGATTAGAGGAAATGAGATTTCAACATTATATAATGAGTGTCAGTGACACAGCACATGCTCAGTGTGTTCTACTCTGCTGTTGAGAAGATAAGCTTAGGGGTCATCAGAAATTCAAGCAAAAAATGAGATTCATCTGTCATAAAAAGTTATGCTACAGGGCTGATTATTCCATACATATCCCAAATTTTCTGAGTTTCCATGCAATGTGAATCTGTATAATTGTATTGTGACTTTTTATATTGAATATATACTGCATATTGTGAGTGGGTCCCTAAGCTCAGTGTGACGGCAGCACGCGCTTGTGCAGTGAATCAGTAGAAAAGAAGATGGGGAGCTACTGGGGCATCTTTGGAGACACAGATCTTTACTGCTAAAGGTATCACCTTTATACCACTTTTGTTATTTTTTTTATTTCAAAAGGGTTGCCCTGTAACTGCTAAAGGTTGTGGTGCACTTTGGCCACTACAGATGCCCAAAACATAAAGTAAACATTTATACAGAAGCCTCGTTCTTTTGTTGAGCTTAGTTCTCCTTTAATAAATAAAATCCATGGGATGGGTATAATTGCAATACTGGAGTCAAGCACTAGATACATGGTAGTGGAATGAGGAAAGGGTTGAACTTTACAGACTTGTTTTTCGACAATTATATTACTATATTAATAAAGTTGACTGTGCATTCTGAGTATAGAAATTATGGACAATATAACCTCAATTGAAAAACAAGGGCAGAAAGAGACATCAGCTATTTTAGCAGCTTCCATTTCTGTATGTGACATGTGTGCCCCAGCTTTAAAGTTTCTGCTTAATTAGCCTTCTTCAGCTTTTCTTCCTGATTCAGCCTTTGTGTAACCAGGAAAGTAATGCACCGCACATTCTGCTATGGCACAGATAAATGTGATATTATTATATTATATGGATGAATTGCTATTCTACCAGGGTTAAGGATCCCATTCATTTATGTTGCTTCAAGGGTTTAAATATTAAATGAATCAGTCCATGTTTCAAACTATGAATTCTTCACGCAAGGAAGGTCACAGTTTCAATAAACCCAGAGCCATCTGTAAGATTCAACTGAAAAGAAAAGGGACAAAAAGGGAAGAAAAAAGTGCTATTAGTGAAAATTTCATCACTTTTCACGCTCTTTGAGGAGTTATTAGATGTGGGTGGGAGAACTGTAATCTTATAGTCCTGACTGCGGTGTGTCTGGAGTGGCTGGGATGAATCTAAATGAGGAAGAGAAAATATCTATTCCTCGTATGTTTGATTGCATTTAGAAGCCTAAAACTATGCTCTATGCAAATACCCACAGAGCTGTCTTTAGAAAGAGCAAATAGCAGTCACTGCAGTTGGTTCCACACACAAGGGGCATTATGCTGCAGTTGTTTTAGATGGTAGCAGTAAGCAATATGGAGAAAGTAGGGAAAAATGGACGTGGAAGGACAAGATGAGGGTAGTAGGACAAGATGGAGACAGTGGGACAAGATAGAAATAGCAGTACAAGATGGAGACACTAGAACAAGATGGTAAATGGTAGAAAGATGGTACAAGATAGTAGCAGTAGGGCAAGATGGAGACCATGGGAAATATGGTGAGAGTAAGGAATGATGGACACAGTAGGCCAAAGTTGGTGACAATAAGAAACATAGTAAGCAAAGCAAGATAAACACAGTACGATAATTGGTGACAGTGGGAAATATGCTGAGAATAGGGCAAGATGAACATGTAGGACAAAAGGTAGTGACAGTTGGAAGTATAGCAATAGTAACACAAAATGGACACCGTAGGGCAAGATGGGAACAGCAGATCAAGATAGGAGAGAGACATCAACGGTGGAACAAGATGGCCACAGTACAACAATATGAAAGTAGTAGTGCAAGATGGAAATTGTAAGACAATATTAAGACAGTAGGGCAAGATGAAGAAAATAGGACAAGATGGAAATCTGTTATGCCCAAGACCCTATCACAACATCAAAAGAACCTTTTGTTTTGTTTTGTTTTGTGGGTAGGCAATTCTACATACTACTATTAAAAATACACTGAGTAAAATATGCTCCAAGTTGGCTGGACAATGTTGCTTTCAATACGGAACCAATTGGCAGAGAAACCCTGACCAATCATTACACACATCTGATATCCTTGTACAAAATGATCCTACAAGGCCAAAGTAGCAGTGTTCGGCTGAAAAAAATGCCCAAATGGGTCCATTAAGTTCAACCTGCCTTGAACCTTTGTAGAAGAAAAGCAAATTGTGTTGATAGCATTCTGGGGCTGAATGGGATTTATGTTGGCTGCAAATAGACTTCTAAAGACATTTCTTTTGAGCACTGCACACTTTAGCTTCAGTTTGACTTCAATAATGGTGTAAGTTTAGTGTATGGGCTCTGACTCCGCACTTGCCTGATACATTCTGCTTCTGAGCCCATAACTGAGCACCAATTGACAGAAGAGTTTAGAAGAAATGTTTGTTGTGGGTGTAGATGACATTATATTTTTATGATTCTATGCAAACTGTTCCTGCTATGAAGGATTTACCAAACTCATCCTCTATCTTGCTCCATCCTCCATCTTTGATGACTTTGCATGGAAGGAAGGAGGAGGCTATTGATAGCAAGATGCTAGATGGACAATTTTCTCAACACCACAGAGGATGCCAAAGTTGTCCACTAACTCTTATTGTTACAGAAATTAGTCCCCAGTAACCTGGGAATAGACTAAGATTAACATATCTGTTGCAATGGGCCGTTGTGGTGGATTGGCTTCATACTTTGATAAATTCCAGTCTATCAGCTTCAGAATAATTAGCATGTTCTTAAATTCTAAAAAAAAAAACACTGGCTCTCATCTATACCTTGTTCTGCCTCTTCTCAAGAGTAATTTGTTCATCACTGGTAAGAGTACAACTCCTGGAAACATGGGGAATATTAGCCTTTGACCCTAAGCTTGTTCCTACTGACCATGGCCCGTAAAAAGGAACCAGGCTTATCATTAAGATGAAGGGTTTGAGGTGGTGTGGATGTAGACTGAAAGAAAGGATGTGACCTGAAATAACCAAAAATTTACTTGGCTTGACAGTAGCATTGTTGGTACCCAGTCTCCTTATGTCAGATGTTGGGTAGATTGTGTCTATGTGCCGCTAAACGATGACCCCATGCAGGAACTCCTTGGTTCTCTCCACCACTTACAAAGGAGAAATATTCATTCTAATGTGTAAATTGTACAGAGTTGACCTCAGTCTGACTTTAAAGAGACAATGATAAGACTTAAGCTGCATTTTGGGATCTATTTCAAATAAAAACTTCCTTTTCAAAATTGTGCTCACGTTATAGTTCTTAGTTCAGTTCAAGAAGCTCCACCTATAACATCCAGTTCTTTTCCAGATTCGTCACACCGATTCAGCCCATTGCTCGGAAAAAGTCTTTTACTCACTGTCGATCAATAGCCCTTCACTTGATTGCTCTTTCACTCTTCCAAGCACTTAAACCCTACCTTAGCCAGGATCTCTAGCAGGTGGGTTGGCTCGTGAAAGGGCAAGTTCAGAATATGGATTTCTACTGTGATGTTATCAGTTTAATACAAATAAAACATAATATTAATAGCTCTGAGGGCTCATTTGTTACTGTCCCAGATGCTTGCCTGACAGGGGATACTGCCAGGCTCTTCACCGCTTGCCTGACAGGGGATACCGTAATACTCTCATTTGATTAAGAAAAGATAATGATATTACCAATTTAGCCACAGGGTTAATCTGCTTTCTGGTTGCCAGGGTCAGTCATTATTTTTGCTAGTAGAAGATGATTTTGTAAACAGGGAATTGCCCCTTACGCCTTGATCAGTACTTTGCTCCCAATGTTTCTCGTGCTCCTTCTTCCACCTTCCAAATGACACGTGAGAAAAGTGTTGTGTGAATGTGGATGTCCATGAACCATCGTGCCCCTTAAATAGACCCCCCCATGCAGTTGTCTCTTGCCAGTGAGTCATGTGCAAATCTTGGCACTGCATACCAGCGGCACAAATACCTGCACCTGATACACAAAACTGGAGCAAGGTGCAATGTGGCTAAAACAATGGCCAACAAGCCGTATTCTGCTGCAGTAGGGGGTTATTTTAATTAATGGTTGGAAAGACACTTTGCTCCCAAGCTGAGCCTGCCTGCCGACAGAGGCTCTTTCTAGCTGAATTGCTATCGTTGTTTCCATTCCTCTAAAAATAATTGTGTCTGCAAGAGCTTTCTGCTGCCCGAGAGCCACTCTGTACATGGCAGGTGGAGCACTTTGAAAATTAACTAAAAGCTCGGCAGAATTTCTAAACATAGTTGAATAAAATGCTAATTATTTTTAATAGAAGTAGCTAGGAAATCTATTTGTTTTCCAAATAATTTCTGCTCCCCCCCCCCTCCCCGTCCTGTTACTTGTTGCATTTTAATACCATGGGGATTTTTTAATGTTGGAAGCAGAACTGCCATCAGAACTCCTGGTGCCCTATTCTATCATTATCCTTTATCTATATAACACCAACATATTCTGTAGTGCATTACAGAGATTATACATATAAATACGTGCCCATGTTACTAGCCCACTAGTCGCCCATCAGCGTTACTAAATAGACGGTGGACCCCCTTCTAAAAATGCTCATACCCCAATATGCTACATTCACTCGCTATTAGGCCAAAACCCTGTTCATATCCCCTGAATGCCCCCCCATTTTGGTAGTACACTCATTGGGCATTGTGTCTTCTAAGTTTGGACCCTTGGCAAAACTCCCACCTGTTTGCCACCCTTATTGTAAGGGGTAAGGAAATCATGGGTGATTTGCACAACTTGGTGTTAGTAGATGCTAGCAGTTGTAGTTTGCCAATATTTGTAAGGCCATAGCTTACACACCTGTTGAATGGTCTATTTACTATCAGCACAGGTTGTGCCTTTGTCTACCAGTCTCTATACATAACTTTATATATTCCAGTAACTATCACCCAAGATATTTAAGTTATGTAGAGCACAAGGAACAGAGCTCCACCATATTTGTACACCCAAAAGCTTGTGAGAGCACAGTGACCAGTTCCCTATATTACACATGAGTATTTATTGAACTACATATAGCTTACTTCCCAAGCCTCTACTCTAACAAACAGCCAAAAGTTTTTGAATAAGAAAAAACAAAGTAACCTGACCTCCACAATACCTTTTCCCCAAAAGTCTTTAATAAGGAAGGGTTAGGGGACAGTGAGCTGAGCTCCACCCTATCTCTTCCATAAGAGTCTTTGAAAAGAAAGCTACAGAAACCAAAGCTACGTAAAGAGCAGAGATTAGGGAGCGCCAACCATCAATCATAGAGGATGGTGTGCAAGGTCAAATAAATTCCGCTTCCAGTGCCAACCCCTTCACCCACTTAGAGATCCCTCCAGTAGAGTGGTTAGGTAGATACACTTATATGAGATATACAGGTGACACAAGGCCGGTCTACGGGAGGGAGTTGGCACCAGGATTCGGTTCAGGATTCGGCCAAGATTCTGCCTTTTTCCGCGGGTTTTGAATCCTAATTTGCATATGCAAAATAGGGGCGTGTGACTTTTTGTCACAAAACAAAGAAGTAAAAAAAAATTTCCCCCTTCCCATGCCTGATTGCATATGCAAATTAGGATTCAGATTTGGTTTAGTATTCGGCTTAGGATTCGGGGGTTCGCCGAATCCAAAATAGTGGATTCGGTGCATCCCCAGTTGGCACTGGAAGTGGAATTGTTTGGTGGCTCTGCAGTTTATTACAACCTATTGTCAGGGCATACTGAATATGCAAGATAGTAACTTTGGCAAGCGGTTTGATAATTTGATTATAACATAGCCGCATATTTATATAACTAGTCCTGGGTGAATAAATTCGGCAGATGCGAATTTCCCCGTCGAATAGAATTCAGGTATAAAATTGGGGACACGCGTCAGAAAAGTCGCTCCCGTCAAAACCGTCACGCAACACAATCGTCAAAATTGATGGGAGCATCAGAATTTATCGATGTTTCGAGAATTTCGGAAATTCACAAGTTTTTCGCAGAAGCAAAACAGGACAAATTCGCCCATCACTATATATAACCAATAAAATCAACTAAATTGCCTTTGTCGATCTGCCTTCCTGCTACTAACCTATATTTAAATTTTTGCACACTGGACATTTGTTTTAAATTATGATTTATTAAACGTTAAGTTTTATTTAATGATAACATGAGCTTTTGGATGTAATGGTTGGGTGGGTGCAGCTATATGGGTCAGTTATTTTCCTTTTCTGATACAGAAACCAAAGCTACACTGTAACTACTAACCCTCAAGAGTATTAAGTAGCACAGCCCCACCCTAACTACACCCCAACACATTGATCAGGGTTCCTACTAGGGATGCACTGAATCCAGGATTCGGTTTGGGATTCGGCGAATCCTTGTTTGTGGCCAAACCGAATCCGAATCCTAATTATGTAAATTAGGGGCAGGTAGGGAAATACCGTGACTTTTCTTCACAAAAGAGAATTTTTTCCACTTTTTCCTTTCCTGTCCCTAATTTGCATATGCAAATTAGGATTCGGATTCGGTTCGGTATTCGGCCGAATCTTTCACCAAGGATTCGGGGATTCGGCCGAATCCCAAATAGTGGATTCTGTACATCCCTAGTTCCTACCTATTTATAATGTGGAGTGGACGAGGACAGTGAGCAGAGCTCCACCTGAAAAAGCTCCATCCTGTTTCCCCAAGGAAGTTTAGTGTGAAAAGAGAACAGTGAGCAAAGTTCAACTCTAAATATTCCCAAGAGTTTTTAATGTGAAGGACCACAGTGAACAGAGCTCCACCCAAAAAAAGCTCCACTCTGAGCACCCTAGAATTTTTAGTGTGAAAACAGGACAGTGAGCAGAACTGAACCCTATCTACACCCCAATACATTGACGAGAGTTCCACTCTGACTATCCCTCAAGATTTGGGAGAAGACAGCGAGCAGGTCTCCATCCAAAGAAAACTCCACCCTGATCACCCAAGAATTTAAAGTGTAAAAAGTGCACAGTGAGCAGAGTTCCACCCAGAGTTTGCAATATGAAGGACTTCAGTAAGCAGAGCTCCATCCAAAAAAGCTCCACTCGGATCACCCAAGAGTTGTTAACGTGAAAACTGAGTGAGCAGAGCTCCATCCTGACTATCCCCAAGCAGGGCCGCCATCAGAAATCGCAGGGCCCCATATGAAAAAATTTCCTGGGCCCCCTGTGCTGCAGCCACCACAAGCCCCACCTACAGGTCCGCCCTCCCCACCCCACAGGTCCTCCCCCCACCACACACTAAAAAAAAAAAAAAAAACATTGGTGGTTATGGTTCTCACATGTTAATAAAAAAATAAAAAAATATTGGTGGTCAGGACCCCCCATTAAAAAAAACATTTGTGGTCAGGGCCCCCCATTAAAAAATGTAAGAAAATTGGTGGTCAGGGCCCCCTTAAAAGTCAATGTAAAAAAACTTGCCCCCTCCAGAAGTTGCCCAGGGCCCCACCACACAACAGGGACCACAAAGGGTTACATTTGGGGGGGCCCTGCCATGTTACACTTACTTCATTAGTGGGGCCCACCTGCTGTCAGTGAGCTGCCAACTACAGAAGGGAGGAGGGGAGCACAGGTGGCTGCATCTTCTTCCAGTGACAGCCTTTTCTTCCCTTCACAGAATTTCAAGTCCTGGTAAAGTTGCATGGTGATTGGATGAGCTGGAAGAAAAGTTCAAACCTCAGCTATCCAATCCCTGAGCAGCTCAACTGGGACTTAAACTCAGTGACCAATAAGGGGAAGTAATGGACAGAAGATACCTCCCCTTGTGCTCCCACCCTGCCTTCCCGAAGTCAGCAGCTCTCAGAAAGCAGGGGGGCCCAGCTAATCAAGTAAGTGCGACATGGCTGGACCCCCCTTACCCTCGCGGCCCCCTACAACCCTTTCCCCCTTTCCACCTCTGATGGCTGCCCTGTCCCCAAGGGTCTGAGCACTGTCCAGTGTAGTGTCTGTAAATACTAATTGAGGTAAAAAAAAGACATTAAAACAGTTCAAAAAGGTTGAATCATGTTGTAAAAAACGATTACAACATGATTGTAGGGGTATTTGATATCTGTCAGTTTTTCCAAATGCGTGTTGTCAAAGTCTCTTTTTTTAAAGGGCATTTCACATGCTATAGCCCTGCCCCCAGTTTTTGTGAGAATGCGGGAAAGGGAAACCAAGAGGGAAGATGAACGGGTGACGCAGGCTGAAGGAGTATTTCATGTTCACAATATTGCAGTGAATATGAAAGAAACAAAATACATTTCCCTCTACTTTCACCTACACAAACCTGTCATCAGAGATAGAGTATATCATCCATAAATGAGATGCCGTATTTATCTGCGTGAGAAATACATTACAGGAGATGGCTGAAAGCCCAAGGGTAAAACAAAAGTTTATTTATAGAGCTTGGTGACATGTTCTATGTAAACTCTAAAAACTTACTACAGGCATGGGATCCGTTATCCGGAAACCCGTTATCCTGAAAGCTCCAAATAACGGAAAGGCCATCTCCCATTGACTCCATTTCATCCAAATAATCCAATTTTTTTTAAATGATTTCCTTTTTCTCTGTAATAATAAAACAGTCGCTTGTACTTGATCCCAACGAAGATATAATTAACCCTTATTGGAAGCAACACCAGCCTATTGGGTTTATTTAATGTATATATGATTTTCTAGTAGTCTTAAGCTAGGAAGATACAAATTACAGAAAGATCCCTTATCCGGAGAACCCCAGGTCCCAAGCATTCTGGATAACAGGTCCCATACCTGTACTTGATCCCTACTAAGATATAATTAATCCTTATTGGAAGCAAAACCAGCCTATTGGGTTTATTTAATGTTTACATTATTTTCTTCTAGACTTAAAGTATTAAGTTCCAAATTACAAAAAGTTCCGTTAATCGGAAAGCCTCAGGTCCCAAGCATTCTGGATAACAGGTCCCATACCAGTAATAGTAAGACCTATATTCACCAGTAAAGTGTGGGCCACTGTCCCTGTGTTGTGGGCACAAGGGAATCTATCATAGTGATGTATTGCAGCAGGAATCTGGGCATTGTGAGTTATAGTATGGTATTATTTACACCATCCCTAGGGTTCCTGTTTTAAAGATTATTTGTCTTCAATCTTGTAAGTACTGTATAAGCTCTATTAACAGAATGGCAGAATATGAGCAATGAATTTGAATATTTCTGGACCATTAGTCATCATTAAAACTCTGCAATAAAATCTCTATTTTCAGCCTTCAGTCTTATTAGCATTTTTCTTATTTAGCGAGGAGGAGCACTGATTTGCATCTGGGGGCATGATTGTGTCAATACTAATATATCTTGCCATCACCAAAGATGTCCTCCGGTGAGAATTGTGGCAGACGCTTTCATTAAATATTGCCTGAAGGGGAAACAAGGCCATTAATGCTGTTGTATGATGAGTTGTCTGCATCCACAATGCTATTAAATGAGCATTAAATATTTAAATGGAATTGCTCACCATCTATTGGCAGATATAGACAATAACCAGATTATGAGGATAAACAGAATCCTGAATCAGCCTGAAAAAATGTTACTTCGGAATTGAATGTGTTGCCTTATACTTGATACTTACTCAATGTACCGCAAGTAATTTGTTTCTGCCTGCCCTGTACCCACTGGCACTGCTCCAGGTGCAGAGCTCCACTTCGGCTACTGGTCAACTAGGTTCCCACCCTCAGTGTGCCCCAGAAATAAAACTCTCCAGACTGGACAGATTAAAACTGCCCCCCAAGTTGAAATCCATCTCCAAACTGTTGAACAATATGGTCAAAATAATCCAAAGCACCTAACCAAAACTGGACACATATGGCGAGCTCAGGTTTTTCCTTGATCAGTGTTTCACTTGGTGTAAAACTCACCCCTATACATAATATACATAATCTTTCATTAATCGATTTTGAACATCATCTGCTGCTTGTACATTCCTCTTCTTCTTCTTTTCTTCTTGATCTTGGACTCAATTGTCCTGCCTAGTTTGGTGTTGACAGCAAACACAAAGCCTCCTTAGATAAACCAGCCAAAGCACCTAACCAAAACTGGACACAAATGGCCAACTCAGGTTTTCTTACAGTTTGTCCTTTATCAATTTTTCACTTGGTGTAAAATTCCCCCCATACATAAAATACATAATCTTTCATGGATCTATTGAACATCATCTGCTGCTTGTATATTCCTCTTCTTTTTGATTTTGGATTCAATCGTCCGGCTTAGTTTGGTGGTAATGGCAAACACAAAGCCTCCTTAGATAAATCAGCCAAAGCGCCTAACCAAAACTGGATACATATGGCCCAGGGTTCCTTAAAGGTCCACATAGACGCAAAGATTTATCTTGCCGAACAAACGATTTTAGTCAAGTCCGACCAATCCTTCGAAATTATCGTGCAGTTAGTGGGATTCGAACGATCGAACATCTTACGATTTTTCGGCCGACATCTGTCAGGAAATTGATCGGACAGCGCAATTTATCTATGTTTGCAGGGCCAAGCAGACAGCTACACTTTGGCAAATTGGTCTTTTTAGTTGATGGTCAATTCGTACTATCGTTCCGAGATAATCGTGGTCTCACGATGATGATCGGATCTTTTAAAAATCTCAACATCTATGGCCAGCTTTAGAGTTTTTCCTTTATCAGTGTTTCACTTTGTGTAAAATGCCCCCCTATACATAATATACATAAGCTTTCATTAATCTATTGAACATCATCTGATGCTTGTAGATTCCTCTTCTTTTTCTTCTTCCTCTTCTTCTTTTCTATTTCTTCTTCTCTTCTTCTTGATCTTGGACTCAATTGTCCTGCCTAGTTTGGTGTTGACAGCAAACAGAAAGCCTCCTTAGATAATCAACTCTTTTTATTGTGCCGACACTTATATGCTAGCTCTATTAAAATTCCATCTTTATCTCTCAGTTGTCTATATTGCTTTCCAATCTTGTGTAGTTATTACCGGGTTATTAATGTTCTCTGATGCATAATTATTATTTCATGAACTGGTTCCATTTCTCCTGTCTTTCAAAAGAACCTTCACTTGACTGATCGCAGCCTTTGCTTTAGCCGAGCCTTACCTTGGGCAAAGGAATGGCTAAATGTCGCTGAACTGTTAAAGGCTGATATACCGATGCATGTGCAGAAAGCTAATTTTGGATGCAAATTTTGCTAAGTAGCATTTGTCTGTCCAATCAGAATGCAGATTAGAGGCAGAAAATGTTAAAGGAAAACTATACCCCCAAAATGAATACTTAAGCAACAGATAGTTTATATCAAATTGAATGACATATTAAAGAATCTTACCAAACTGGAATATATATTTACATAAATTTTGCCCTTTTACATCTCTTGCCTTGAACCACCATTTCGTGACTCTATCTGTGCTGCCTCAGAGATCACCTGACCAGAAATAGCACAACACTAACTGTAACAGGAAGAAGTGAGGAAGCAAAAGGCAGAACTCTGTCTGTTAATTGGCTCATGTGACCTTACATGTGGTTTGTATGTGTGCACAGTGAATCTTACGATCTCAGGGGGCGGCCCTTATTTTTTAAAATGGCAATTTTCTATTTATGATTACCCAATGGCACATAATAATAAAAAAGTATATTATTATGATAATGGTTCATTTACATGAAGCAGGGTTTTACACATGAGCTGTTTTACTCAGTATCTTTTAATAGAGACCTACATTGTTTGGGGGGTATAGTTTTCCTTTAAACAGTATGGCCATATTGGCACATAGGTTTCTCACGCCCTCATTTTTCTTCTGTTCATTATCACTTATCACTGCATCTGGTTCCTATTCCTAATGTAAATACGACCAGCACTTTGGCTATTAGAAGCCAATAACAGAGCTATTCATTAAATGAGAAATACATTTTGTGTGATTCATTCAGTAGAAATCCATTTCGGCACCTTCCTGGCCCATTTCCCCCCCCCCCCCTTTCTATATATATATATATATATATGCAATACCCATTGATTCCTCTAATTTGTGTCTAATGGACCATGAAGCAATAATCTCTTGCTCAGTTTATACAAGTGATTGACGTGTTAATATGGGATACATGCAGTCTCTATATATCTAACCAGTGAGCCAGTGTTCTTAATTCATATCTATCTATCTATCTATCTATCTATCTATCTATCTATCTATCTATCTATCTATCTATCATCTATCTATCTATCTATCTATCTATCTATCTATCTATCATCTATCTATCTATCTATCTATCTATCTATCTATCTGTCTATCATCTATCTATCTATCTATCTATCTATCTATCTATCTATCTATTTATCATCTATTTATCTATCTATCTATTATCTATCTATGCATATATCTGCCAGTACAACCCTTTCAGGGACAGAATTCAGCATCTCACTTTAAATAAAATTTGCACCTTTAAGGTATGGCCTCCTTTCTTCTGACTATGTCCTTCTGGAAGGACCTACTGTTGAATAAGGCACAATAAAATCTACAATGGAATTCCCTTATATATTTATACCCCTCTAACATGACTATTCTATAGTGGAAACAACCCTAAAGTGGTCAGCCTTTATAACTGAAATATTCTTTTCTCTGGGCTTTTTTTTAAGTAATGTCCCATTGGTGAAGTCCATGAATGAACCATGGTGGAGTTCATGAATGAGCCATGGGGGAGTCCATGAAGGAGCCATGGTGGAGGTCATGAATGAGGCATGGTGAAGGCCACGAATGAGACATGATGGAGGTCATAAATGAGGCATGGTGGAGTCCATGCATGAGCCATGATGGAGTCCATGCATGAGCCATGATGGAGTCCATGAAGGAGCCATGGTGAAGGCCATGAATGAGGCATGGTGGAGGTCATTAATGAGGCATGGTGGTGTACATGAATGAGCCATGGTGGAGGTCATGAATGAGCCATGGTAGAATCTGATTTGCCCACTGCACAGGGTGAGTAGCTAATGTGAAACCCTTTCCTCTCCAGAATTCAAACACACCTGAGCTACTAAATCTTTAGGCGCTAATGTATCCAAAGATGCCCCTCGTATCATTAACCCTTGACTACAGATTAAAGGGAGATGGTCGGGGCATCACAGTTGAAGACACAGAAACAGTGCTTTTCAATGTTCAAAACAAAAATCAGCTATATATATAAATCAGTAAAACTAAAGGTTAAATTGTCCTTTAAGCATTTCATAAGTTTAAATAGTGCATAACCCAGTGGATATATGAGATCCTAGATTGGCTAAACTGGCATTCTTTCCAAACACAATGCATGTTTAATGGGTTCCTTCCAGAGGCTGATAGAAAACGCATATCACAGGCTCAAACAAATTGTATTTCTTTTCAAAACTTTTTTATTGGTTTAACATATTACATCCATGTACGATATGAAGTAACCATATTTCTGATTTTTTGCAGATAACAGATGTTCACCTACACATGGTTTGTTTTGCTGCTATGAAGATAAACTGAATCAGTTTTCGAGTGTATTTACATGATACTGGAAGTTTCGTATTCAACAGTACAACCAGGGGATCTTTCCGAAGATTAACTCCCAGAATAGAATCTATTAAAGTGAATATCCTAGACCAAAATCTAGACGCCTCTCTACAGTGCCACCACACATGTAACATCGAACCCTCTAGACCACAATTCCGAAAACATAACGGACTGAAATTAGGATAACACTTATGAAGTTAAGTAGGCACCATGTACCAACCAGATAGCACCTTATATTGTGTTTCTTGTGCCAGTAAATTAATCGAACTTTTGTGTGTAATCTCCCAAGATTGTTGCCATAAACTGGATCCTATTGTCGCATTTAACTCTTTCTCCCATTGCTGAACATAAGTCGGAGGGGTAAGCAATGAAGAATCTAGAATTTCTTTATATAACAGGGAAATCATTCCTCTACTACAAGGATATTTAATACACATATGTTCCCACGCAGTCAAAGAGTAAACATTATTGCACCCTTTAAGTACTTTGGTGAGAAAATGATGAATCTGGAAATATCGAAAATATTCGCTTCCAGGCGGATCATGTTGCTTAATTATAGTGTCCCATTTCACAATACCCTGTAAGCCTAAGAATTGAGTCACATATTGCATATTATGTGTTTCCCACCTGTGAAAATCAGATTTCCTTACACCTGGAACAAAAGCAGGATTCCCAAATATAGGCATAGCCGGACAATGAGGGGAAGCAAGGGGAATTTTTTGCGTAACAGAATCCCAAATAGCCAGAGACATTTTAATAACAGGAGTGGAAGTAGTAGGCCTTTCTTATTTGGGGATCCACGGCAATACCACCGGAGAAATTGGTTTTAGCTATTTCTATCTGAGTCCATAATGAAGGAGTAGGTCTATAAAATGGATTAACGGCAAAATTTGTGCCGCTTGGTAATAAACGAGTAAGTTAGGAACACTCAAACCGCCCTTTGATTTAGGTGTGATAAGAGTTTTCTGTGATAATCTTGACCTTTTCCCATTCCAAATAAATTTGGTAAGTTTGGACTGCATTTTGTTCAAGGTATATTTTGGGACTTCAATCGGCAACATACGAAAGTAATACAATATTTTGGGTAGGATCATCATTTTTACGGTGTTTATCCGCCCAAGCCATGATATATAGAGATGGGACCAACCTGTAAGCATTTTCTCCATTTCCGACCAGAGATGAGGATAATTGGCCTGGTATAAATCCTCAAGTTGCGGCGTTATTCTAATCCCTAAGTAAATCAAATATTTATCGTTCCATTGTAAATCAAAATTGAGATGAATCAGTTTTTTATGTATCTGATTGATACCTAGAGCCAAGGCTTCGGATTTAGTTGGGTTAATCTTTAGACCTGAGATAACCCCGAAGGAGTGTAAAATATTAAATAGGTCAGGTAATGATGAGAATGGCTTCGTAACCGTCAACAACATATCATCCGCAAATAACATTTGTTTATGAGAAAGCTGTCCTATCAATACTCCAGGTATGTTCAAATCCTGCCTAACTAGGGCTGCTAAGGGTTCAATGGCCAATATAAACAATAATGGTGAAAGGGGACAGCCTTGTCTCGTCCCTCTATGTAACGTAAAGGTATTAGAGGCAAAAGGGCCCCATTTCAAAAAAACTTGCGGGGTGTCATATAAAGCTTGAATCAACAAAATAAATTTATCACCAAAATTCCACTTTTTCAATATGTAATACAAATAACCCCAGGTAACCGTATCAAAAGCTTTCTCTATATCTAACGAGAGTAGAAGCGCTGAGGTTTTGGAAGAGGTAAGAGAGTAGATTAGTTGTATCAATCTCCTCATGTTCTCTCCCCCGTCTCTGTTGGGAACAAAACCGACCTGGTCCTGATGTATTAAGTTCGCTAAGAATGAATTTAAACATGTGCCCATTATTTTTCCCAAAATCTTAACATCATTATTCAAAATGGAAATGGATAGTTGCCACAATCCAGAAGGTCTTTGTTGGGTTTTGGTATTAATGCAATCTGGGCCAAAAAAGATTCCGGGTGTAATTTATGTCCTTGTAATAGTTTATTAAACATGGCTGTGAGATGGGGAGATAGAAGTGAGGCAAATTTTTTATAATATAAAATAGAAAAACCATCCGGGCCAGGTGTCTTAGAGTTTGGGAGCAATTTGATGGCTAATAAAGTTTCCTCAATCGTAATATCGTTATCCATAATGCTTTTCTGCTCTGGGGTTAAAATAGGGAGCCGCAGATTCGCAAATAAAGCATCCGCACGGGAGTCATTAAATTTGGGCGGTACTTGAGTGGAGTAAAATTCCATAAAGTCCTGTAAGATTTTTTCCAGATGGCCTGTAATTATCCCAGTTTTAGTACGAATTTTGTGTAGGGGGATATTCGGGGATATGACTGAATGTAAAATACGAGCTAGCGGAGTGTCCGGTTTATTTACCTTACAATAACACCTATTAGTTTGCCATTGAGAGGACTTTTCCACATCAAGGGTATATTGTAAATCGAGTTCCCTTTTAGTATCTATTATAGCGGTTTGTAATCTGGGAGAAAAATTCGCCTTATTTTGCGTTTCCAAATACTGTAGTTTGTCATGCAATTCTAATAGTTTAGCTTTTTTCAGTTTTTTACGGGCAGCCGCTATACTTATTAACTCACCTCTAATTACAGATTTGTGAGCTTCCCATAACGTTATCGATGAGGAGACTGTACCTTGGTTTAAATCGAAATATTGTTTTATAGCACTCTCAAGTTGCAAACGGATTGGAGGGGTTGCTAAAAGAGCGTCATTCAAACGCCATCTATAATGAGAAGGCTTACATAACAGTGACCGTAGATCTACCGAAACTACAGAATGATCAGACCATACTATTGGGATAATTTTTGCAGCAACCAAGTTTGGTAACAACGTTTGAGACAAAAAAATATGATCTATACGGGAATATGTTTGATGTGGATTAGAAAAGTAGGTAAATTCTTTGGTTAATGGCCATTTTTCCCTCCAGGCATCAATAACAAAAGATCTTTGAAGAATTTCCAAGATTTTCCTGGCTTGAGTGGTGTCAGAGGTAGTATGTGAGATAATTTTATAAGTCTTATCAAGTTTCGCATTGAGACAAACATTGGAATCACCTGCCAGTATCAATGGACCCTGTTGATTTGCCTGTAATATCTTGTCTAGCATTTCAAAAAACTGTACTTGACCCGTGTTCGGTGCATAATAATTAAGGAAAGTGATTGTGACATCCTGTATTTCTCCAATTAACAAAATGTAGCGACCATCCGGATCTCTCTTTATGGTCTCTTTAAGTGCAAACCCTTGGCGAAACAGATTGCCACACCATTTTTTTTGTCAGGGCCCGAGGCTAAGTAAAAAGTTGGGAAATAACAGGACAAAAAGGAGGGTTTAGATGCCATGGAGAAATGCGTCTCTTGCAAAAATAAAATATCTGAGTGAAGAGAGCGATAATATTTAAATGCCTTCGATCGTTTTTGTGGAGAGTTGAAACCCTGTACATTATGTGTGATAACTTTTAAATTAGCCATAGTAACATGTAAGCACTATCAACACTACACTGAAATTGCATTTGCAACAGGAGAAAACATGCAACAAATATAATTATCAGGAGAGGAAGAGCAAAATATTGTCAAGGATTGTCCAGGACCGCTGATAAAGATTGAATTCACCAGACACAAAAGTCAATCTTCTCCCTGAAGAGATGAAGCATGAACAGGCTGCAGTTTAAGTAGAAATTGTTGTAATAGTTCAGTAGCTGCTTCAGAGATGTAACAGAATACTGTTTTCCAAATAAAGACGAAATGGAAAAGCCCATCTATACTTAATATTATTTTGCAGTAGGATCGCAGTGTTGGGTTTAAACAATCTCCTTTTGGCTATTGTAGCTGGAGCAATGTCTGCAAACAGTTGAAGAGAGTGACCATCATGTTCCAAGTGTGGAGCTTGTCGAGCCGCATGCATAATCACTTCTTTAGTGGTGTAATAGTGGAGCTTGAGAATTACATCTCTGGGATTACCATCTTGTGGCGGCCGTCCCAGCGCTCTATGGGGCAAATTCACTAAGATGTGAAGTTGCGCCAGGCGCAACTTCGCCGCACTTCGCCAGGCGTAGTTTCGCCAGCGCTCCGCAAATTCACTAAAATCCGAAGTTGCGCACAGGGGTAGCGTAAGGTTGCAAAGTTGCGCTAGCATTGATTGGCTATGTAAAGCGAAGTTACGCTAGCGAAGGCTAATTTGCATACGGCGCGAAATTCAAATTTCAATGGAGGAACACGTATCTGCACTACAAATGCCTAGAAAACCTTCAAATCAGCAAATAAAAATTTTATTTTGCCCTACACATGTGCCCACTGTCTAGGTAAGTTGCCATGAGTCAGGAAATGTAGGGGGGAAGGAGGGGAGCCCCAAAAATATTTTCGATCTTTTTCAGCCTATCACCCATCATGTAGAAAACACGCCAGCGTTTTTTGGGACTTAGAAAAAATTTTGACTTTTTTTGAAACAATCCCTATCTACTCTATTGCGCTTCGCCAGGTCTGAGGTGGCGAAGGAAGTCAAGCGTAAAAGGTAGCGTTCAGTACACTGCGCAAGTTAGTGAATTTGCGTAGTTACGTCGCTAGCGAAAATTCGCCTGGCGTAAGGGTGCGAAGTAACACTAGCGAAACTACGCCAGCGTTCGTTAGTGAATTTGCGCAGTAACGAAAAATGCCAAACGCTAGCGAATTAACGCTAGTGTTCGGCGCTTAGTGAATTTGCGCCTAAGTATCCTATCAATTTCCAGTTTAGAGGAGGGAAGATGCGGAACCAAGTTACGAAAGAACTGTGTCATGTCATCTTCCAAATTTTTAAAAGTTTCAGGCAATCCCCTGATTCTAATATTTCCTCGGCGAGACCTATTTTCCATATCTTCATGCTTGTCTTGCAGCTCATGGATTTGAAAACGGAGTGTCTCATGCCCCTCCAATACTGTAGTGGTGTCATCCATCCTGGTCTCTAAGGTGTCAGTTCTCTTACTGATCTCCTTTATTTCTTTTGACAGGGAAGCTGTGATATTTTTGGTGGTCACATCCAATTCCGTGCGTAACATTATTTTAAACTGTTCAATCAAAGCAATATCTCTGGAGTGTGCTTTAGTAGGTTATCTTTGCACAACCAGTTTCTTTAGCCAAGTATACATCTAAGTTATGCGACTTCTTTTCTTTTTGTTTTTCCTGATGAGGAGGAGCAGTTTTCCCAAGTTTCCCCATGATACAGAATAATGGAGTCGTAATGGGGTTCAAATAGTATAGAATGTCAAACAGTTCAGATTAATGAAGCAATGATACAGTGTAAAGTAGAAGTATAGCTCCAAGGATTACACCTTCGCCTTTAAGGGAGGCACATATTGCGCAAGGTGCGTTTGCTACCCATCCAAATCATAAAAGTAGACAGCGATATCCATGCACAAGTTGGCAAATAGTGCAGATAAAAAACAGGGATCAATGTGGGGGGGAGAATGGAGCAAGGTCTTATATTGCAGAAGATATGAGTGTTGGTAAAATCAACAGGAGACTCCAGTTATCACAGGAAAGCACAATGGGCACCTTGAGAACAGACACAATAACGTGGTTATGTAGATGCAATGTCCCCAGTGCATAGAACACATTGACGTTAGACCTCTATGGCCCCACCAGTAATGCTGAATAATACTGCGCACTTAGGGCCTTAGCATAGTCTTCAAGTGCAATAACCAAAGAAGAGCAGTCACATGCGAATAACAAGCACTCAGCAAAAGTTCAAAAGGTGCAGAAACCGTTCTCCAGAGTGACTCAATTACAGTTACCTTCGGCGCGTGATGTCTAAGATGGCGCCCAGGAAAACAGTGAATGAAGACTCAAAGGCCTCAGCGATGCGACGTGTCAGAACACCCGAAACTGCTCCCAAATAGGCTGATTCTGGATTGCACCGATAGCCACAGGTGTCCGGTAAGGCTGTGAAGCAAGCTGAGCCAATTATGTGCAGGTCGGTCGTGAGAAGCACACGGCAATACACGGAGCTCCAGGAAGCGCGTCTGCCTCTGCTCGCAGCTAGCTCCGCCCCCCACAAATTGTATTTCTAATATTAAATGATGTCTTAATTTCATGAACCTGCTTCAGGTTGGCTGAGAGAATCCTGCTGTGATGTTTGAATAACAAGCCCATTTGCTTTTTGGAAAAAATGCACTCTTATCATTTTAATTGAATCGCGGAAGGAGAGTTTTGTGCCGGCATTTAATATGTGTGAGAAATGGCTTTCATTTATTCCAACCACGGCTATTTCAGGTAAAAACCTTGTGAATGTATCAACTTTGCATCTTCCTATTCATCTGAGACAGGTGCTTAAAGACCAACAAAAATAACCTGCAAGGTATTGGCATTAGGTTGGACCTACCAGGCATCTATTTCATGTTTTCAAACTACCGCCATGCCTTAGTGCCGGGTTATCTGTTGGTTTTTGGAGGGTGCCCTGCTTGGGATGATCATGGATACCTGGAAAATCCTGGAGGAACTTGGTCTTGGCGCTGTTCCATTGGTTGCTGTCATGTCTCTTTGTATAGAATACAGTGAATTGCCATCCTCTAGTCCAGTGATCTCCAACCAGTAGCTCGTGAGTAACATGTTCCTCTCCAATCCCTTGGATGTTGCTCCCAGTGGCCTCAAAGCAGGTGATTATTTTTGAATTCCAGGCTTGGAGGCAAGTTTTGGTTGTATAAAAACCAGTTGTACTGCCAAACAGAGCCTCAATGTAGACTGACAATCCACATAGGGGCTGCCAAATGGCCAATCACACTCCAGGAACATTTTTCATGCTTGTGTTGCTCCCCAACTCCTTTTACTTCTGAATGTTGCTCACGGGTTCTAAAGTTTGGGAATCCCTGCTCTAGTCCATTGCCCAAAAATGTTGCCCACTTGGCTGTATTAAGCAATAACCTTTGAATAATACATCTCTCAAATGACCAGCAAGAAGAAAGTGTTTTGAACTTCCTAATGGTCAACCTAAGGGTGAACACACATCTTTTTCTCTGGTGGGCCCACTGTGCCATACATTTATTAATGGTTCCCTGAAATTGTTTTAAAAAGAAGGCCTATAAATAATTTTTTTGTAAAAAAAAAACAGCCTTGGCATAGTTTCAATAATATGAAGGCATGGAAAAATGTGATCCATGAGGGAAAAGGCCTATGGATACCAGAACACGGGCATTTGTCCATGACGTCTTCTCTTCTCTCTAGAGACTAGAGAAATAAAATATGTTAAGACGAGGTGCTTCTGCTTCTCCTTAGAAAGTATAATGTAATTGATATAAAAACATATACACAACTCCATACAAAGCAAACCACAGATTATATGGCAACTTGCCCTCAGAATAGTTATGATAATGCAATAACCCAGTGGGGAATATTTATTCCTGGCTGACATTGAAAGCTGCTCTCTTTGTTTTCATGCCATTGGGGCAGATGGTTTTTCCACCTGTGATTTGCATAAAATATTCTGTTTTGCTGGAAGTGATTCTCATTGATGAACTTTTATTCATTTCTTTACATCCTCCACCCCCTTTGAACCTATTGCTCCTGTGTAAAGGGGCCACAGAAGGTTGAAAAGGGGCTGCATTGATATTATGCTTAAAGGAAGAGTAACGGCAAAAAATGAAAGTGTTTTAAAATAATGAAAATAAAATGTAATGTTGCTCTGCACTGGTAAAACTGGTGTATTTGTTTCAGAAACACTACTATAGTTTATATAAACAAGCTGCTGTGTAGCCATGGGGGCAGCCATTCAAGCACAGGATACGCAGTAGATAACAGATAACTACTACTATAGTTTATATAAACAAGCTGCTGTGTAGCCATGGGGGCAGCCATTCAAGCACAGGAGACACAGTAGATAACAGATAAGTACTACTATAGTTTATATAAACAAAGCTGCTGTGTAGCCATGGGGCAGCCATTCAAGCACAGGATACACAGTAGATAACAGATAAGTACTACTATAGTTTACATAAACAAGCTGCTGTGTAGCCATGGGGCAGCCATTCAAGCACAGGATACACAGTAGATAACAGATAAGTACTACTATAGTTTATATAACCGAGCTGCTGTGTAGCCATGGGGACAGCCATTCAAGCACAGGATACACAGTAGATAACAGATAAGTACTACTATAGTTTATATAAACAAGCTGCTGTGTAGCCATGGGGGCAGCCATTCAAGCACAGGATACACAGTAGATAACAGATAAGTACTACTATAGTTTATATAAACAAGCTGCTGTGTAGCCATGGGGACAGCCATTCAAGCACAGGATACACAGTAGATAACAGATAAGTACTACTATAGTTTATATAAACAAGCTGCTGTGTAGCCATGGGGGCAGCCATTCAAGCACAGGATACACAGTAGATAGCAGATAAGTACTACTATAGTTTATATAAACAAGCTGCTGTTTAGCCATGGGGGCAGCCATTCAAGCACAGGATACACAGTAGATAGCAGATAAGTACTACTATAGTTTATATAAACAAGCTGCTGTGTAGCCATGGGGGCAGCCATTCAAGCACAGGATACACAGTAGATAGCAGATAAGTACTACTATAGTTTATATAAACAAGCTGCTGTGTAGCCATGGGGGCAGCCATTCAAGCACAGGATACACAGTAGATAACAGATAAGTACTACTATAGTTTATATAAACAAGCTGCTGTGTAGCCATGGGGGCAGCCATTCAAGCACAGGATACACAGTAGATAACAGATAAGTACTACTATAGTTTATATAAATAAGCTGCTGTGTAGCCATGGGGACAGCCATTCAAGCACAAGATACACAGTAGATAACAGATAAGTACTACTATAGTTTATATAAACAAGCTGCTGTGTAGCCATGGGGGCAGCCATTCAAGCACAGGATACACAGTAGATAGCAGATAAGTACTACTATAGTTTATATAAACAAGCTGCTGTTTAGCCATGGGGGCAGCCATTCAAGCACAGGATACACAGTAGATAGCAGATAAGTACTACTATAGTTTATATAAACAAGCTGCTGTGTAGCCATGGGGGCAGCCATTCAAGCACAGGATACACAGTAGATAGCAGATAAGTACTACTATAGTTTATATAAACAAGCTGCTGTGTAGCCATGGGGGCAGCCATTCAAGCACAGGATACACAGTAGATAACAGATAAGTACTACTATAGTTTATATAAACAAGCTGCTGTGTAGCCATGGGGGCAGCCATTCAAGCACAGGATACACAGTAGATAACAGATAAGTACTACTATAGTTTATATAAACAAGCTGCTTTGTAGCCATGGGGACAGCCATTCAAGCACAGGATACACAGTAGATAACAGATAAGCTCTGAAGAATCCCATTGAATGCTACAGAGTTTATCTGTTATCTGCTGTGTATCCTGTGCCTTTTCTCATTTTTTTCAGCTTTGATTTAAAGTGGGGTTTCTTATGTTCTCCCTTTAATTATTATTGTAGCGTTTCGCTTTACTAAAGGAGGTCATGGAGACCCACCATAAACTTCTGGGAACACAGTGTTAGGCCCAACGCATAGGTCAAGAAATACTGTTTTAAAGGGTTACTTTCCAGGGGCCTCAGTAACTTGCCTCAGACAAAAGCACTCCACAAGTTACCAGAGGAGGCAAAAAAAGCAGCTCCTGTTAACTTTAAGAGATGAATTTCCAATTTTCAAACCAGAAATTCAGCTCTTCTAGTGCAGAAAGCACAATTGTGCTCTCTCCACTAGCGATGCAAACCCTCCTCCATCGCTAAAAAGGTGAGTAGTGAGGGGCAGCAGAATGGAAGGAACCTTAGGACGGCTGAGAGGTAAGGGTCGCCCCTTTGACTTTCAATCTAATATTCCATGACGGCAGTAGGTGCACGGTTCAATGCTGAGGGCCAGGGGTCTTTTGCAGCTGGTGCCTACCTGCAGTGTCGGACGGGGACACCAGGGGCCCACCAAAAACCCTTAGACCAAGGGCACTAATAAGAGTATATTCTAGAGCTTCCAGTTACCGTGCCATTGATTTGGGAGAAATATTGAGATATCCAGACAAATTACGGTGGCATTGCTTCTTGCTGTTTGAGTACAGAAGGCTGAAAATATCCCCTTGACCTGCTGCTGAACCAAGGACGGCATTACAGGAGCCTTGGGCCTTAATTTACTAACACACGCATGACACGGCAGCAGTGCAGCTTCCTGGTGTAACCAATCAGACCAATCAGGAAAGATTTGAGAAAGTTTTCTAATTGTTTTCCTTAGAAGAACATCAGGGCAGCCTCTTTCTTTCTCCTGACAACTTCCTTGACTACTTGGTGGTCAGACTGGTGGGAAACTGACCAGCAGGTGGCGCTGTTGTAACAAAATTCATTCATATTAACAGTACATGTATCCCTTAATATCTTGGAATGAAAACAAAATAAATAATGAATGTACATTGCAAAAGTGTTTAGAATAGCCCCCTCATCAATTTTACATTCGCTCATTTTAAAGGTTTACTAATCCTTTAAATAAGCAGTGGTTTCTTTAAGAGAATGGACTTTTTCTCATATGTAGGGTTATATTATTTTTATTTATGAGAGAAGCAGCAGAGAAATGAAATCCGTAAATAAAGCTATTCTGTTGCAAGAATGCCAGTGCATGTCAAGCCTTGACCCATTGTCACAGCTCATGAAGAGGCCCAGCCAATGAATGGCAAGCATCTCTCTGTATCCTTGCAGTCATCACATTGCGTTACTTTTACAAGGAAAATGGTTTATTATGTAAACATGTTATTGTGTACAGAGACAGCTAAGCATTCCTATCCACGGCCTCCATTCTAGTGATACCAAAACTCCTTGCGCAATGTGACATTGAACCCTCGACTTAACTAAACGAAGACTCTTGGCGTTTCCCTCAATTTGTGCAGTCATGTAGTAAACCCACATTTCTTAAAGGGAAAATATGCCACTGAAAGGTGGTCAACACCTGATGTTGGGTTGTGTCCCCTCTGTTTGCCATGAGTTTTACACTTCTGACATGTCACACATTATTCATTGGATGCATAGTACAACTACTACTAATAATTGCTACTACTTCATCATCATCATCTTCATCATTTACAAAATGGAAAAACATAAACCCATTTACCCAAGAGTATGCGTTTCTCATCTTTTATACTCACACATTATTGCTTTGTATTGACTAATGGTCTTCAGTGTCATTCAATTAATTAATAGCTGACTCAAACTGGCTCATTATTCACTTTTCAGGGCGCAGAGTCCATCTTCTATTCTGTCTCTTCTTGGTCATGGGAATGGTTAGACTTTCTCCCATTGACAAAACAGACCACCAAACATACTGCTTCTGTCATGTCACATTCCATGTTGATACTGATCTGAAAAGAAAGATGTGACCCTCTATATAAGCCTCATTTGTTCTTAAGTGAATCAATGATGGTGCTGTCCATTTTAAGGAATGGGTGGATTTGACAAATTGTGGTTGTCCTGATGCAGGTTATGAAGAGGACTTCCACTGTCCTTGCAGGAGAAGATGATTCATTATCAGCAAAGAAAGTGTTTATTTACTGTAAGAGCAGAAATATCTTATGGAAACATAATACTATAAGTGATTTATTTGATGGAAAAAACATAAGGATGAAGAGCAGGCACTCAAAGAGCAATCTTCCCAACAGATGTGTAAAATCCAAAAAGTTTTTTATCATAAGGTACACACGGAGGACGCCTTACACGTTACGCTTTTCACAAACACTTAGGGGCAGATTTACATAGGGTCGAATATCGAGGGTTAATTAACCCTCGATATTCGACTGCCGAATGTAAATCCTTCGACTTCGAATATCGAAGTTGAAGGATTTACCGCAAATAGTTCGATCGAACGATCAAACAAAAAATCGCTCGATTGAAAGATTAAATCCTTCGAATCGTTCAATTCGAAGGATTTTAATCGATCGAACGATTTTTCTTTGACCTAAAAATTGTTACAAGGCCTATTGGGACCTTCCCCATAGGCTAACATGGCACCTCGGTAGGTTTTAGGTGGCGAACTAGGGGGTCAAAGTATTTTTTACAGAGACAGTACTTTGACTATCGAATGGTCGAATATTTGAACGATTTTTAGTTTGTTCGATTCGAAGTTGTAGTCGAAGGTCGAAGTAGCCAATTCGATGGTCGAAGTAGCCAAAAAAAACATTTGAAATTCAAAGTTTTTTTTATTCTATTCCTTCACTCGAGCTAAGTAAATGGGCCCCAAAATCATAGTCCTATGCCTATGCCAATCTGCCCATGAAACGTGAAGGCGTCCTCCATGTATACCCTTAAAAAACGTTTTTGATTTTACAGATCTGTTGGGAAGATTGCTCTCTGAGTGCCTGCTCTTCGTCATTATGGTTTGACCCACTCCGCTAGCTGAAGGCTGTGTGTGGGGCCATCCAATGGGCGACCCCGTATGATATCTGGCCCGAAAGTTGATTCAGTCCCACGATCTGACCACCCGTATTGCCTCCATTCTGATCCGATCAGAATCCGATCAGCCTCATATCTCCCACCCCAATGTGGGCATATCGGGGAGAGATCTGCTCATTTGGTGTCATTAACAAACAAGCGGATCTCCCTGAGTATGGCCACCTTTATAGGGTATTTCATCCATCCAACAGACCACCTGCCCCCATGTGCTATAATCACATCACAATAAAGTGGCATAGGACCAATCTATTGCCATAGTCTAAATCAGTGATCCCCAACCAGTGGCTCATGAGCAACATGTTGATCACAAACTACTTGGATGTTGCTCCCAGTGGCCTCAAAGCAGCTGTCTATTTTTGAATTCTTGGCTTGGAGACAAGTGTTGGTTGTATAAAAACCAGATGTACTGCCAAACAGAGTCTCCTGTAGGCTGCCAGTCCACATGGGGATTCCGAAAAGTCAATCATAACCCTTATTTGGCATCCACAGGAACATTATCGATGTTTGTGCGGCTTCCCAACTCTTTTACATTTGAATGTGGCTCAGGAGAATAAAAGATTGGGGAGCCCTGCTTTACAACAATGACAGGTAGTGATGGGCGAATTTATTCGCCAGGCGTGAATTTTCGCGATTCGCCGCTGGCGAATAAATTCGCGAAACAGCTGCGAAAATTCGATGACGGCGTCAAAAACGAGACGCCGGCGCAGTTTCGCAAATTTTTCACCGTTTCGCAGATTTCACGGCAAATTTGCAAATTTTTGGCGAATCGAAACAGCGCAAATTCGCCCATCACTAATGACATGTCAGAAAATGTACTTTTATATGTCCAAGGTAGAAGGAAACACTCCAAGTTGTAGTTACATCTTTGTAACTGCCTCTAAACAAAGTAATGTTTGCAGATTCCTGAAGCCTAAATAGTAATATCGGTAACAATGTTTCACACCAAAGAAGAAAATCTAGAAAGAGAATTTAGAGAATTTATTAAAAGATTTGCCCTAAGCAGAATTAGAAAATCACAGGGAAGTGAAATTCAGACCCTACCTCTAATATTTATCATAACCTGTGAAATACGGGATTAGAAAATGGTCTCTGGTATCAGCTTTCCATTCCAAGGAGATAAATATCTGGAGAGATTTCTGGAGATGTTGCCCATGGCAACCAATCAGCAATTAGATTTAAACAGCCACAGCCAAGTTAGAAAACAAAAGCAAAGATCTGATTGGTTGCTATGGGCAACATCTCCAGAAATCTCTCCAGATATTTATCTCCAATGTTAGTAAACATGCCCCAAAGTGTCAACAAACAGCAACACTCAGGGAGCCTCAAGCAGGTATTTGTCTGTGTTTTATTCACAGCAGGGTTTTCACCCCCACAATACAAAGCATGTTTCAATTTTACCAAGTACACACAACAAACAAATGAATGTTCTTTCATCTGAAACCAGAACAGACTGATTCGCTGGCAGTCAGCCTGTTCATATGTAAGAAACCTGCTCTTGAATTGTTCCTCAGCCGCTATCAGAGCAAATTAATCCAAGAAAATGACAGATATTTAACTCACTTTCAGCCCGTCGCCTCAGCTCTCTCAGCATTTACAAGCTCACTTTATACTTCTTGGACAGAGAGCTCACTCACTCACTCACTCACTCACTCACTCACTGTCTCCCTTTTCCAAAAGTGGTGACTAATCAATACCTGTATTGGTTTTTCCAGCCTTAGTGAACACAGCCCCCATTATGCTGTGTGTCTCCAAGAGCATTCTGAGAGAGCTATACATTCCCTTTATTTATATACAGGTATGGGACCTCTTATCCAGAATGCTTGGGACTTGGAGTTTTCTGAATAACGGATCTTTCTGTAATTTGGATCTTCATACCTTAAAGGCGACCCGTCACCCAAAACAATTATTCAAAATCCTATTTTATCACATTAGTCAAGCAAAATGAAATTTAATTACACTGTATAAATTATTTGAATCTTGTTTCCTTCAGTCTGGGAATTCATAATTATAGCAAGCAGGCAGGAGCCATTTTGTGGACACTGTTATTAAGACAAGCCTTGTATCATCTCAGAATCTTGTTTGTGCACTAGAATGGGGGACCTGATGTCCATCCCCATGTCCTGGCTACATAATTAAATGGTGAAGAGAACGGGGGATTGTGGGGAGAGCAGTGACATCTAGGGAGTGCTGAATGGGAAGTGAAAGTAATTGTCTGCCTAAAGCTGGCCATAGATGTTGAGATTTTTAAAAGATCAGATCCTGATCGTGAGACCACGATCTTCTCAGAACGATCGTACGATCGTACGAATCTACCATCAACTAAAAAGACCAATTTACCAGGAAAACAAAGGGGAGCTGCCTGCTTGGCCCTGCAAACATAGAGAGATTGCACTGGGACCGACAAAGATTTTTAGACCTGGCCGATCAATTTCCCGACAGATGTCGGCCGAAAAATCGTAAGATGTACGATCGTTCGAATACCACTAACCGCACGATAATTTCGAAGGATCGGTCGGGCTTCCCTAAAATCGGTCGTTCGGCAAGAAGAATCGTCGCGTCTATGGGGACCATAAGGCATAGAGGAGGGGCAGACAATATTTGATTGACAGCTGAATTATTTAAATGAGCTTTCCAAAGCAGAAGAACATCAGAGCAGCCTCTTTCTTTCTCCTGACAACTTCCTTGACTACTTGGTGGTCAGACTGGTGGGAAACTGACCAGCAGGTGGCGCTGTTGTCACCAAATTCATTCATATTAACAGTACATGTATCCCTTAATATCTTGGAAATTAAAAACAAAATAAATAATGAATGTATATTAAAAAAGTGCTTAGAATAGCCCCATCATCAATTTTACATTCACTTATTTTAAAGGTTTACTTATCCTTTAAAAGTGCTGTGGTTTGGTTGTTCTGTCCCAGCTGCTGCCCTTATCTCTTCTGTTGTTATAGGTACATTAGATTCTGCCAGGAGCCAGGGAGCAAATAGAACTGGGCAATAAAGCGAGACCGGGAATAGAATATTTCCCTGTTATTTCACATTGGGACAAGTACAGGGAAATACTTTTTATTCTTGGAACGGCAGAATTATTTATTAGAACAGCACTGGGGTGATAATATCATTTCCATGTTTAAGTCATGTGCACAAATGTACTTTTTTCTGCCAGATTACCAGCTGCTCGACGGGACCATATTAACTTTACATTTTCATTTATTGACAGACACATTGTTATTATATTCGGCGTGAAGAGAATGAAAGTCATAGACGTCCCTTGTCCCAGTGGGATTTATTCGCTTACTGCTGTGGCGCAATGCAAATCACCCATAGGCAATCATTTCCCACACTGTGGCCCCTTAATGGCTTCTCAGCCCTGTAAGATCAGTCCGCACACTGGGGTACAATATATGGAAAGATATGAGGGGATATCAGCGTGTCGGCAGACTTTGATTAAAGAACATTGATGCATAAACTGCCGGGAGAGTGATGTGATGTTTCATTATGCATGTGTGTAATACTCATACGTATAATCAACTGGTATTGATGGAGTTCTCTAATGCAGCTTTTCAGAGCCATAGCAACACTCTTAATATAAGTTACAGGCTGTAAATTATGGATGTCTATATCATATTGTATAACACTGTGAGGCATAATGGCTCTGTACATAGATATTGTGCGTAATTACAGGTATTTACTGTCACAGAGGAGCAGAGGGTGATATAGTCGAGGATTCTCAAGTAGATCGTCACATAGTGAATAACTGTGTATATGGATAGGAGAGAATCTGCATTCTATATAATATGGATGGAAAAGAGATAACTGCAGGGGATAGATGTATGTTTATAGTACGTAGGAAGGATAGAATTAACTGCATATATTTTATGAGCAGGATAGGAAAGTTATGTTTATTTTATGGACTAGAAAGAATTTACTCTCTTTACTATACAGGCAGGATAATCTATGGACAGGCTAGAACTAGCTGTGTATAATTTTCTATGTAACATGGATAGGAGAGTATATGCTCTGCATATTATATGGTCAAGAGAGTGTTAACTGTGTCTATTATGTGGGCAGGAGAGAGTTACTGTGTATATTATATGGGCAGGAGAGTGTTACTGTGTATATTGTATGGGCAGGAGAGAGTTAACTGTGCATATTATATGGGCAGGAGAGAGTTAACTGTGCATATTATATGGGCAGGAGAGAGTTAACTGCGTATATTATATGGGCAGGAGAGAGTTAACTGAGTATATTATATGGGCAGGAGAGAGTTAACTGCGTATATTATATGGGCAGGAGAGAGTTAACTGTGCATAGTATATGGGCAGGAGAGAGTTAACTGGGCATATTATATGGGCAGGAGAGAGTTAACTGTGTATATTATATGGGCAGGAGAGAGTTAACTGTGTATATTATATAGGCAGGAGAGAGTTAACTGTGTATATTATATGGGCAGGAGAGAGTTAACTGCGTATATTATATGGGAAGGAGAGAGTTAACTGTGCATAGTATATGGGCAGGAGAGAGTTAACTGGGCATAGTATATGGGCAGGAGAGCGTTAACTGTGTATATTATATGGACAGGAGAGAGTTAACTGTGTATATTATATAGGCAGGAGAGAGTTAACGGTGTATATTATATGGGCAGGAGAGAGAGGCAGAACTGTGTATACTTCAGGGTTTTTAAACTTACTTTGTATTTTGGCTCTGCTTTGAATTTTCTCTCTGATTTGCACTTTCTATTTCAGGCAGAACACAGAATGAATCAGTTGAGCAAATTGGAGCTAAAACAAGTGAATGCAGATGGTTAAATATTAATATTACAGTCGCCAGATTATAACTGACATTAACTCATCCAATGCAATTATCCATGTTATTATAATGTGAAGATAATCTTGCTGTTTTCCACAAGGATTCAAATTATGGGGTTAATTGGCTTTTTTTCTTTGCTGATCCTCCTGGCAGTAATAGAGATATCAGGACAAGATGGAGAGAGGAAACATTCTGATATGTGTCCTTCAGTTGCAGTGAAGTCCCAGTAATACCTCCATTAAAGACAACTTTGTGCTGTGATTTCATCCCCAAGCTTTGGTGTGTCCCCCACAATTAATGGGGCGTCAGGGGGACAGTTTCAGCATCATTTCCAGTCTAAAGCCAATGACAATTCTTCTCCAGTTCAGGAATAATGGGTTATTATAGAAACCGGGGGTTTGGGTTTTTTTTTTGTTACACTTGAAATATGAAATACACTCGAGGAGTTGCCACCCTGATTTCCAGAGGAGGTTTAATTTAGAATCGACACCCAATTTGGAATTGTTCTACCTCAATCCTTCTCTCCATTACTGAGCTTTACTGTGGAGCATTAAAGTCAGTCATAACTAGGAATCAGCAATGAGCAAGATGGAATGCAGTGACACTTCAATCTAGATAATTATTGTTTCCTATTATTGACTCAAATGTGAATTCTGTAGAAGAAGTTGCCTTTTTACCTGTGACCAGGGCAGTGCCGAAGCTGTACCGCCTCTTCGAAATCCTGAACCTCCTGAACTGCCGAAGTCCTGAACTGCCGAAGTCCCGAAAAGACCTGAATTCACGAAAAGAGCCAAAGTCACGAAAAGAGCCGATCTTGAAGTCCTGAAACCGCGAAAACACCCGAATTCACGAAAAGAGCCGAACTTGAAGTCCTGAAGCCGCGAATAGATCCAAAGTCACAAAAATACCTGAACTTGAGGTCCAGAAGCTGCTGGAAAACCCGAAGTCGCGAAAAGAGCCAAACATAAAGTCCTGAAGCCACAAAAAGACCTGAAGTCCCAAAAAGAGCCAAACTTGAAGTCCTGAAGCCACAAGTTCAGTTCTGCTAAACACCAATGTGTGCTTTTTTATTTTTTTAAAGCCCTAGTGTCACGGCCGGCACCCAATACCAGAACAGGTGCCAAGTACCCTGGTCTCGGCTCGGCTTCACCAGTAGTGTGACCACCGTTGGGCTTCGGGAGGAGCCCTAAGCTTACTTGGGTGCCACCTGGACTTAACGAGGGGTACAAGGAGAGATGTTCTGGCTAGCAGAGGGGCACAGCCGGATAGCAAGAGTCTTTGGGCAGAAGGTCAAGGACAAGGCGTCAGGTGGAAACGGAACAGACCGGATCAGGACAGGCAGATAACATAATCGTCAGGCAGGCAAGGGGTCAAAACCAGATAATCAGACAGACTGGATAAGGCAGAAGGATGGTCAGACAGGCTGGGTCGAGGCAGGCGGATATCAGAATCATCAAACAGGCAAGGGGTCAAACCGGGTGATCAAGCAAGGGGTTAAGCAAGAAGAGTTGTCGTAGGCAGGCAAGGGTCAGGATACAGAATGCAGAGTAGTCAGGAACAGGCTGGGTCAAACACGGATAATCAGTCAGGATAGCAAATTCAGAAACAGGTAGCAAAAGCTCAGGAAACCACAGGATATGATCCTATAATGGGCACTGGCTACAGGTCTGAATGGGCCTTAAATAGGGAACCAATTGGTGCCAAAACGTGCGCAATTTCGCGCCGTTGCGCACTGGCGCAATCACGCCAGCGCGACTGCGCCTTTAAGAGGCGCGCGCCCTAGTAATCCAAGATGGCGCCGGCAAGGGCAGGATAGGAGCGGCGCAGCGGGCGTCCATGCCAAGGACGCAGCGTGGACCCCGCTGCCCACTAGACCACCAGGGTAAGTTTCTTACACCTAGGCACCAATGTATTATTTAATACACTTCAGGCCCCTGCCACCAATTTTTTTATTAAATATTCTCTGGGGCCCCAATGTTTTTTTTAACTTGCAAGGGGGGCATTGGCTCCAATATGTTTTTTTAACTTATGGGGGTCCTGACCACCAATGATTTTTAAAAAACATTTATGTGATTCCTGGCACTAATGTTTCTTTTTTTAAAACAAAAACTTTTCTTTGGGGGGCCATAGTACCACAGTTTTTTTTAAACTTATATGGGGGCCCTGACCATCAATGGCTTTTTATAACTTGTGTGTGTGTGTGTGTGGGGAGGGGTTACCATTTTTAGCACTGATGACTGTGTGGTCTTTTAACTGTGGTGTGGGCGGGATCAGGAGGCCCCAAAAATGTTGTTACACGGGGCTCCGTGATTTATAATGGTGGCCCTGCCTGTGACAGAGAATGAAATTCTGTGTATGCAGATTCCCATGTGAGCCCCTCTGACTTGGTTGGATCCAGCTCTCAAGCTAGCATTGGTCACTAGTACCCTGGCCTTAAGGGCAGAGCCACCTGTTTGGCAGTAAGATCAGTTCATAGTTATTCTGTTCTGTGATAAAATATCTCTACGCTGTCCTACTGGTAACTCACTTTTACAAGTCTATAAAAACGCTGTGATTCTTTTGTTCAAGTTCTGCAAGTTTAGAATCCACTGAGATCATGTCAAATAAACTTTTTCTTTCACCTTAAGTGGTCTCTGGTAACTGAAATTCTACAACACCTGCTTTGTGCTGTGTATTGTCGGGCTGATCCTAGAACCTCAGATGGATAAGAGACACATAAATATGACAGCTGGGAGGGACCAATTGCTCCAAATTCGATGCCTATGGGCAGATATTGGCTGCCGATTTGTCCTTTATTTCTGCCATTGGGTCTGTGAAGACATTCACATACTGTACCTGATTGACCTGCTGCAGGTATAACCCCATGGGATGAGGACCTAAATGATCCACGCCTGCTTGACCCAGGTAGAGAATTCAGATGGGCGAGTATATGTGCTCTGCTGCTGAAGGTACAAACCCATGGGATCAAAATCATTAGCCAGGTCTCTATGCTTGAGCCAGACTGTGCAGGTGGTAGAGTCCTGAGCTGAACCAATTTTTGAGACTCGAACCCGCAACCCGCAGCCCACATCCCGAACCGAAATCCACAAATTTACCAGCTTGGATCTGCTACCCAACCTAGCCTGCAACTGCCTTATCTGCAACCTGATCCGCAATCCACCTATCACCATTAAACAGAAAGTGCTGTTGCTGCAAACTCAAAGTTACTTTATCAGAAGTTTTACAATTAGTAAAATCTAGACAATATAACATAAGATAAGATATATAGATGACACCCGCACCCAAAAATCCTACCCTAATTCTTTAGGGTACTTGAAGGTAACCGACCCGCTGCAGAACTCTACTAGGTGGGTGTCCTACCAGGCAAAGTAGTAAAATATGACAATATAGATAAGACCTACAACCTAACCCACAACCCACAGACCTGTGACCCGCAGACCCTCATCTATACCCGCAACTATAATCCTACCTTTATTCCGCAGGCTACCTTTTTTTGCGGATAATCTGTGGGTACCCGCAGGTAACCGATTCGCTGCAGGACTTTACCAGGTGGGTGTCCTACCAGGCAAACTTCTGCTTCTGTTAAATGAGTGTATCTTTAGATGTATAGCCAGCTTTGCTAATCTGTAGTATCAGCGCTATAAATGATTGGTGCATTATCTAATAGGGTAATGCCAATGATACAGTGTAGAAAAACTGGATGTGGTGTCTGTGCAAAAGACCTTTATTAACCTGATGCCATTAAATTGAAGAGTCTGTTAGAGTGAGACTAGTGACTACTGACTTGGATAGAATTAATAGTCTGGTTTCCATTACGGAAAAGTGCTTGAATAATTCTCCATTACTCATATCTATACTATTATATTTGAACTTTAAAAGATTGATTTTACTTCCACTAAAATTGCCTGATTGAAAGAGGTTTGCTGCTCAGTATGCAGTTTGTGTCCTTGAATAAGCACAGGCAATGGTATGAAATGCGTTGGGTTATACAGAGCCTCAACATAGGAATATATTTTTGGGTAGGGATGCACCGAATCCACTTTTTTGGATTCGGCCGAACCCCCGAATCCTTCACGAAGGATTCGGCCGAATACCGAACCGAATCCGAACCCTAATTTGCATATGCAAATTAGGGGTGGGAAGGGGAAAACATTTTTTACTTTCTTGTTTTCTGACAAAAAGTCACGCAATTTCCCTCCCCGCCCCTAATTTGCATATGCAAATTAGGTTTCGGATTCGGTTCGGCCGGGCAGAAGGATTCGGCCGAATCCGAATCCTGCAGAAAAAGGCCGAATCCTGGCCGAATCCCGAACCGAATCCTGGATTCGGTGCATCCCTATTTTTGGGGCACAAAAAGATCATGCTGCAAGCTTGGGTACAGTGTTGTGCTGTAGTAGTCTTGAGCCCTATGGCTCTGGTATTTTTCTTTTCTATTAATAGCATTGATAGCATTTATGGGTACAATAAGACATATATATATTTATATGGATGCACAAACCAAAAATAGTCAAAACTCTAATCAGTGTTTGCAATATGAAGTTATCTTTATTTCTTTATAGTTACAGTACCCCAGAGAGGATAATAGGATGGACCTCTTCTTCTGTTGCAAAATCACCTGAATAACAGCTTCAGGTTTGCTTGTTCAAGTCCACGATATACAACGGGGTGCAAGGGCTGTGTCACCACAAATTTCCAGATTGCTTTTTTTTCACCAGTGGGTTCTTAGCATCTGAGCTAACATGCCCCTTCTCAAACCAGGCAAGACCCAGCTGGGGCTCGATAATCCCAACCCTGTTAGGTTTCTATGATCAGCTTTTAATGTGTACAAAATTAGTTGGGTGTACTGTCCTCAAAGGCACTGAGCACAGTTTGTGGTCCCAAGACATATACTGTCCATGGGCTTTGCTATCAGCCAATAAAGTGATGTATATGTTCCTCCTCTGATCTGATGTCTACACAATTAACCAGGGCAACCAACCAGAATCCTTTGGCTTAGTAATACAGCAAGTGAGTCTTCAGAAACTATTTGTCACTTTTCTTTTGGGGGATCCTATGAAAATACAAATCATTAGGCTATAAATGCTAATATCTGGGTTATAGTTGTAAATTATCCCCCACAATTCCAGAATTTGTCCAAAGTTTGTTCTATTTTACCTTAATGCTACTCATCAGGCAACCAGTCACTTGGACAGAGATTGTGGTGGAACATATATCTGCAGATACATCATGGCTACATACCCATTTGTACATCATTTCCAACCTGGACAGACCTTTGCAGTGAGCAATTTGTAGTATATTTATATTGAATTTACTATATAGGAGCCCAACCTGCACCCTCATACTAAATGCTCTTATTCTGGAAGTTACAGCAGCTGTGGTAGCATAAGTGCAACACCCTTGATTTAACTCCAGATTTTCTCCAAAATAGGTTTTCCATCTTACTCTGCACCTACTGTACCCAGTCTGACTTTCTACAATGAAATTTGGAAGGAATGGAAGGTGTTGCACCTCATATATTAGCTGAAGGTAACAACTGTATCTCAAAATACTGTGCTTCATAACAGTGTTTGGTGTTTGTCATGAAAGACATTTCAAGAACCTGTACCATTTTGGTCAATTCCTTGGTATTAAAGCATCAAGAAGCTTATGAGGAACTGTAATTAATCTACATAATACTGGATGTTTCCTCTACTTCCTTTATTCTTGAAGAGATGCAGTCCTTCTCTGGCTTTTTCCCCATCTTTCTTCATTGTGTCCTTAAAAAGACAATAGACCTTCCCTTACCCCAGGCTCATGAGATCAGCAGTTGTGAAGATATGAGTTCCTCTTAAATGAGTGAGACTTCTTCTTGAACTGCTTGATGATAATCTTAAATTTTGGCTTGTTAGATGATTGTTGGGGGGAATGGTTTAGAGAAACTGTCAAGGTGTACCCAATGGTCTTGACGAATCAGAGTGATTTCCTCCTGCATGATGTCCATTCTTTTTTCCATTGTCATCATTAATGTGAGACATTTCAGAAGAAGCTGCGTCAAACCCTGGTTCGGCATGGGCTGCATTGACCACATGGACTTTATTCCGACCTTTCTTCCTCAGCAGACAGCTGAAGACCTTCTGAAACCCTTTTCGGAAGTGCTTCGAAACCAAGGCATAGACGATGGGATTGAGGCAAGAATTGGCATAGGCCATGCAATGGGAGAGCAGGCGGAAGGCATACGTGGCTTGGTTGAAAGGGAAGTCACCATATAGGTAGCACATGACCACAACATGGTGAGGAAGCCAGCAAAGACAGAAGAGGACAGTGACAATAATGATCATCTTGGTCACCTTTCTTTTGGCCTTTTTGGACTCTGACATATCCTCCAGTGGGTCAACTGCTGTCCATAAGTACTTAATAGTCCTGGTGTAAGACAGGCTTACAATGAGAACGGGGATCACATAACCCACAATGAAAGTGCCGGTATCCATTATCTTACGTGTCCTCTCCTTCCAGCCCGGCATGCAGATATGACTGGACTCATAGTCCATTAAGTCATAGTAACTCAGATAGGGACCAGCAAACACCACAGAGAGGCCCCATATTATAGCCATGGTGGCAATTGCATTGCATGGAGTCCGAAGTTCACGGGAGCGTAGGGGGTAACGAATTGCCAGGTACCTTACAAGAAAACAAGGGGGGATATATTATGAAGTATGGAAACCTTGCATAAACAACTTCAAAAAAGCTAACTCTATCCTGTACAACAATTGGTGTTCCTTTATTATTATTATTATATACTTATACTATAGTTTTAATTTTCCAACAAGCAGACTGGTGTTGCAGTAACAGCCTGACCAGAGACCCCAAACACCTTTTATGAAGTTCTCCCCTGCAAGACTGGGCAAGCCAGTAGCTAAGGAACATCATCTTTTAGTTCTGTGCTTCCTTCACAGACTACATGATGCATGATTCCCAGTCTCTTTGGTGGAGAAGAAGAGTTTTCTGAGGGTTCCTAAGGGTTCCTTCCACTTGCCCCGGCAGCAATGGTTTATATGTTACCAAATACGGTTGCTGTAAACATAGTCTATAGTGTTCACTACATCTGCTTACCTCTGGTACCAAGTGAAATAAAATAAATATTACATGGTTTATAGCAGGTATCCCCAACCTTTTGAACCCATGAGCAACATTCAGAAGTGAAAGGAGTTGGGGAGCAACACAAGCATGAAAATGTTCTTGGGGTGCCAAATAAGTGCTGTCATTTGGTAGCCTCTATGAGGATTGTCAACCTACACTGAGGCTCTGTTTGGCAGTGCACCTGGTTTTTATACAAGCAAACCTTGCCGCCAAGCCAGGAATTAAAAAATAAGCTCCTCGTTTGAGGCCACTGGGAGCAACATCCAAGGGGTTGGAGAGCAACATGTTGCTCACGAGCTACTGGTTGGGGATCCCTGGTTTATAGTATCCCTTTAAGGCTGGTTCTAGTGTTCTGTTGTAGTAAAGAATATATCTTTCCGGGCTTGCTTCAGGGCTTCCTACATAATGCTGATCATTTTGAAAGCTCTGATACAGCACCTTTATGATCATTAATATGAGTTTCATGGGTTCTTTTACTGTGCTTAAACCAGAGTCATACTGGACCCCATAGAACACACTAGAAATTACAATATCAAGGTCCCACTCTTATGTAGCATTCAGTGTAGTGCTAAATTATATATAGGTGTACTGTAGGCCTGTGGAGGAAATAAAGAAAGGGCTTGTGGATATTTTGCCTGGCAAGATCTCTTCTCCTGAACTATATTACTCACTTCTGATTCAAAATGTGAAAGGTAATATGCCCTTTGAATTTATAGGGATTTATACATACCTGTCAACAGAGACAGCGGCAAGGGTGAAACTACTGGCATACATAGTGAGATAGATAAAGAAGTGCACAGCTTTGCACATGAAAGCCCCAAATACCCAGTCCTCCAAGGAATAGATGGTAGCCTGGAAGGGCACGCAGAAGATGATGAAGGATACATCGGCTACGCTGAGATTGAGTATAAACAGATTGGTTGTGTTGTGTGTCCTTTGCCCGCTTCTTAGGAGCACGGCAAGCACCAAGCTGTTCCCCACAGTCCCAAGCAAGAAGATGAGAGAGAAGATCACTGGGACCACAATACTCGCTGGGCTGAATAGGCTGAATTCAGATGAATTCCAGGGGCCAGCAAGGCCAGCAAAGTCATCAGGCTCCGACATGAACTTAGCTGATGGATCTGCATTTTGAAAAACATTAGGTCTGTTATTGGTTTATACAATGGGATACAAACAATGCCAGTAGACAAATACATATGTCTATAAATCAATGATTGTTCATTAAAACACTAGTTATAAAGTAGAGAGGCATAACTGCCTAAAGTTCTGAGACATTTCATCTTCAGTCGTTGTTTTTGCTTCAAGACCCCTTTGGAGGACCAGGCTTTGCTCAGGGAACCCTTAGCCCATAATAAAGTGTATCACTCAATCAGTCATAATCCCGAGAATATTCAGCAAACAAGTGTTCAGCTGACATCTCACCAGGGTATTTTAGGAGAACAAATAGACATTATACCAAATCACAACCTAATTTTCCTTCAAAGCCCCCTTAGCACAGAGGGCAGCCTACATTTTGGGAACCACTGGTTTTTTGCAATTGTTTATGAGTCTTACTAAGCAGCAAAGAATCTGTATTAGAAAGCTTGTTCTGGTTCCTGTGAGGCATGGTCCCCTATCTCTGTGATCTATTCCAACGCTTGACAGAACTGATGAATGATGGTGTTCCTTGACATTTTGTAAAGAGATAGCGGATTCCCTTTTAGTTCTGCTCTTTGCTCTTTTGTTTTTCCCCTTGTCTTGGCGACGTATTGATTTTCTCATGTTTCAACTGGTTTTCAGAGGACAGAAAGTTTTCTGTATGTTCTACCACATTCTTTCAAATAAGCACAACCTCACTTATAAGTAGGGTTGCCACCTTTTTCTAGAAAAAAATACCGGACCATCCTATATATTTATCTTTTTTCCCTATTAATAACATTGGAATCAACCATCATTTTTTACCAGCCTGGGGCAACCCTACTTATAAGTGTGGCAGAAAAGCTGTAGAATTTTCTGTTGTGACCAAACTTTTGAGGCTGCACTTTATATAGCAGAGAGATATAATGAAAGCTAGCTTAACTCTGGGATTTTGTAGCTGTGCTATACACAGCCTGGTGTCCTCAGTCACAGCATTAATGGTCATTGGTCAACCAACTCTCTTAGGGGCACCAATTCCCTTGAACTCACCACTTTCTTCAAAGCCCCACTAACTGTGTTTATTCTTAACCGGGATGCTTGCCGTCTCACTTAAAGGGCCAGGATTGTCTCTAAAGGTGGAGATAAGAAAGAGCCAATAGGAATTTGCAAAGACTGGGACCCACTAGGGTCTGGGATTCTTTGGTAGACGGCCAGGCCAGTCCAACATTGGAGGTACCAGAGGTGACACAACGGATATATATCTAAGTGCCCCAACTGTCACCAAAAAGAGTTCATGGGTTCTTATGGGCAGTATTTGTGAATGTTGTTGTGCATACGATATTCTCATTTTCCTTGCCTGTGAGTGCACGAGCACTCTATAAATAGTGGCTAATCCTACTAAATGCAGTTGTGTTGTGCACTGGATGTCATGGATGTCATGTTGTTCATTCCACGGTATTGACCCCACGTGCAATCTGAACATTCTCATCTTGTGCTGTCTCTTTTGATGACTGTCATAAATTAATCCACAAGTAGAAAGTCCCTGGGGAGCAGGTAAATCATTTTTAATTAATCTTTGTATTGCTTTACAATAGATCAAATAAGGACCCTACAGACACTAAGTCAGAGCTGTGTATAATACACAAGAGCCATGACTGTACTGTAAAAGTAATCTTTATTGCAAGGTTCATCCCTCTGGGCAGAAACAGTACTTTTGCATGGCACACACAGACTGGGCCCTGGACCTGGCATCAAGGGTCCACTCTCTCAACAATTAGATGTAGACATTGCTAAATGTAATGCGTGTCACTTAGATCTATGGTGCAAATAAGAAAGGGCTGATGGAAAGCTTAAACCCACTAGGCTTGGGGCCCCACATGGAAAGTCTCTGATACTCTGGCAGTCTATACCAGTGATCCCCAACCAGTAGCTTGTGAGTAACATGTTGGTCTCCAACCCCTTGGATGTTGCTCCCAATGGCCTCAAAGCAGGAGCGTATTGTTAAATAAATGTAATGCCAAACAGAGCCTCAATGTAGGTTGACAATCCACATAGGGGCTGCAAAATGGCCAATCACAGCACTTATTTGGCACCCCAATAACATTTTTTATGTTAGTTTTGCTCCCCAACTCCTTTTACTACTGAATGTTGCTCAAAAGGTTGAGAATCCCTGGTCTAGACTATCCCTGCTTAAAACCAAAGAATGTAACTCAATCCAATTATTGGTCAGGCTAAAGAAGTGGTGTATCTACATCACACAAACCCTGAAGAATAGCTTATATCCCTAAATTCTTAATGTGGCACAATCTTGTAGAAGATCATGCCAAGGTATCCCCTGTGCCCCAACACCCATAGTACTTAAGCTCCTCACCATACCCCCTATGTCCAACCACTCCCAGACCCCCCCCCCCATCCTACCAGTGGTATCAATTCTGGTGACTCCTGAAAATTTTGGGAAGATTTCTACATCTCTGAAGGTATGGGGACTTCTTCTCCATGAATCTAGTAGAGGTACCATCTCCATTGTGAACTAGATAAGACACATTGGAGGCTCTAACTGGGGAGGTGCCCAACCTAGTGGTTTAGGCTGAAGATTCCCTCATGAACATGGTTACATACATGGAAAATCAATGCCAGAGGGAGCAGAGTTGGATACTATTGGTACATTATTATGAACGGCTGTCAGAAACACATCATTGGGATAATGATTGTGCTCAGTACCAGTGCAGCAAGGGTTGACCTCTGGTTATTGTTGAACTATATTTTCCAACCTTAATATTATACCTGCTCCTTTATTCTCTGCTTTCCTTCACCCCCTTAAGTCTATTTGAACTATATTTCTTCTCTTTTATTCCTTTTTCTGTTCCCCCATTGTTGGTGTTGTGGCCCCTCTTGCTACTTATCTCTCCCTTGTGTGTCTCTTTTTTTCCATTCGCTGACCCTCTTTTCAATACTTTTCTCTTCTTTCACCCACACATCCTTCTCTATTTTTTCACCCCCCTTGTTTGTCTTCTGTCTGTCCCCTAATTCTCTGCCACCCTTACCTTCATAGCTCCTTCATAAGCAGAGACACTGTAAAACAGTTACAGGAGTTGCAACTTGATCTCATCCAATCTAGAGGAATTGCTATTTATACAAGGTCCAAGGGTGCTAATTTGGTTCTAGACAGGAGTTATGGCATAAGGAGGTCCAACATTGAAACTCCTGCTTTGCCCTATGGTAAGGCTGTCTAACTGGAGGCCCTTGGACCAGATCTGTTGCTCCATGAGATTTTTATTGTCCTCCAGATTTTGCAAAAGCTCCATTGACCTCTATGTATTACATCATCATATAGGGGAAAGAGGTGTTTTGATCTCTATGGATCTCCCTGAGAGAACTGGAAATACTAAAAACACCCCATGTGTATGGACTGCGGTGGTTCTAAATTCTACAGTTATATAAATGCAGAGCTGTCACCCCCCCCCCCCATTTTCTTGGGAGATTTTGGGCTTCATCCCCCGGCCTCTTGTCACACATTCAGCATTCGCCTGATTTCCCATTCCCATTCATTAGGATCCAATCGTTGGGCCCTAGGGATTGGAGCATATGGGAGAGAGATCCGCTTGTTTGGCGTCATCACCAAACGAGCGTATCTCTCCGTATATGGTCACCTTAACACACCATAATGTAGAATGCCTAGAGACCATGCTGCTCCTTTCAGTACCCCACTACTTACCTACTGTGCATATGTGAATAACAAATGCAGTGCTCTATAGAAATACAGTATAGACCCTTCCCAATGTCTCCACTCAAGCAGCTTGCACATATACAGTGTTACTGGGTACACAAGTGACGTTGATTGTGATGTTGGCATGTCAGAATAGAAAGGGATTTATCTAGATATAACACGTTAATAAGGTCTGTTCTCTCAGCTCCCCCCCCCCTCCAGCACTGCACTTGAACTTTCCCTAAAGTTCTTTTCTCCAGGTTTTCTCCGCCTTTCCATCTCCTGCACCATCAGCTACTGGCATCCCAGCACCAGCCACCGGCCATCAAACAATGCTGCTTATCTTAGTTCAGCGCCAGAGGCTGGAGATATAGTGAATGTATTTGTTTGTTCCTGACATGGAAAGGGTCAAACCATTGACCCCCTGCTCGGAGAGTGCCAGCCATGTTGCAGCGATGCCCACTGTGCACCTCGAGTGGCATCATCTAGTGGACTGACGACAGAATACTCTGGGCTCCATAAGGCAATCAGTGGCACTACTGAAGTGGAGGAGGTTTCTCTGAGTAACTGGTCGAATGTATTGTGCAGACTGAACTGCCAGGTGCCCAAGGGCCGTTGCCCAGTGCAATTATGGAGGTGCCCCTGTATGTAAAACTGAGAGGAATATAAGGACCACCGCTCCCTGAATCCTCTCCCTTTCCTTTTCCTCTTTTCTCTCTTCTCCAGCTCAGCCTGCGTCTCTCCCTCCTTTCCAATTAATGCCACTTCTCCCCGTCCACTCCATCTCTAATCCTTCCAATCATTGTACAATTCTGTTTCTTTACTTCTCCTTTAATCTCTCGTCTCTGTCATCTTCTCAGTCTTGTGCATCCTTCTCCTTTCCTGCCTTTAGTATCTCTCCTGTTTGTGTTCTGATACAGAACTGGGACTCAGCAAATGTTTCTGCCCCACAGAGCTTACAATCTAAATGTTGTTGCATGCCTTTAGGGACAGTGGCATGAATAAAGGGGGCACTAACACTGCAGCCCGTCTCTAGGAGCATGGACCTTTGTGAATTACGTTGTAGCACCCGCAATAGTTTGTCCATTCTATCGCATTGCACTTCTTCTTGTGTTTGTTTGTAACTGACCCGTTCCATTTAGAACCCACTGATTTGTGCACTAATTAGGATTAATTAGCAGAAACATTGAAATAAATCTTAAAAAGACAAGGGAACCAGCACAGGACAGAATGAATTATAACTGCAAAAGATAACCAACTGCAAGTTTCCAAATGACTTTCTGACAGCTCCCCATGCCCAATTTAGCAAATAATCCTTTGTTACATCCAGGCTAATAGTTACTGCAGACTTTATAGGTTAAGCTGTAGGTGTAAATACTCTTGTCTTGGGATGAGACAGAAATGGGCAATAAAGGGTTAAACTCTTGTTTTACTGCATTTACTGCATTTCCCATCTCTTGGACCTGGTAAAGGAATGGCCCCTACACATACATCAACCAGCCCCAACCAGCCATAAAACTAACTGTTGCAAAACTACACCTCCCAGCATTCTCAATCAGTAACAAGAGTTGGTTATAGATTCAGTGGAACTGTATATGAAATAGCCCGTCTGGAGTTTGGACCTTCTTGTGTCTGTACCTGTCACAACAGCGGCCAAAAGTTTCCAATGAAAAGCTCAATGGCAGAAGGCTGAACTTGATGGATCTCAACTAATAAGAAATAATGATTTGTGTTGGCTCAAGCTCCTCATGGTGAGATGTTTGGAAAGTAACTCCACATCACCACTTGACTTTACAAGCTCATAAAGTCTCCATAACTGCCCAAGTGCTGCTTCCACCCCACGGAAACCCTTTTAAATTGGCAATATTCCTAGATCAGAAGAGTAACAGCTTGCACATTCAGTAATTCAGTACTTGTGTGTTGCCAAATGTCTGTTCCCTGAATGCACGACCCACCCCAGATATGTAACTACCTGCTCCCACCATAACCCCAGCCTGTGCACCTTTACCTTGTTCCTCAGGGCTCAGCTGGATCCCAGGTCTGGCAGGATGGGTGCTGCTAAGTGGAGCATGTCTGTGGGTCACCCAGTCCGCTCATCCCAGCTCCTTGTCACTTGTGAGCCTCTCCTCCTGTGTCTGCTCTTACCTTACACAGTGTCTGGCTCCTCTCCGTGCCAGCCAAATGCAAGCACAGCCCTTTGTAGGGGGGAGAGGAGGAGTGCAACAGGAAAGAAGAGAGGGGAAGGGAGAAGAGAATAAAGTGTCACAGGGAAGGACAGAGGAAGAATAGAAAAGGAAAAGAGAATAGAGTGTCACAGGCAGAGACAGAGGAAAGAACAGAAAAGGAAAATAGAATAGCGTGTCAATGGAAAGACAGAGGAGAGACCAGAAAGAGAAGAGAATAGTGTGTCACAGGTAGAGACAGAGGAAAGAACAGAATGGGAGAAGAGAATAGAGTGTCACAGGGAAAGACAGATAAAAAAGAGAAAGGGAGAAGAGAATAGAGTATAACAGGCAGAGGAAAGAACAGAAAATGAAAATAGAATAGTGTGTCACATGAAAAGACAGAGGAGAGACCAGAAAGAGAAGATAATAAAGTGTTACAAGCAGAGACAGAGGAAAGAGCAGAAAGGGAGACGAGAATAGAGTGGCACATGGAAAGACAGAGGAAGAATAGAAAGGTAAAAAGAGAATAAAGTGTCACAGGGAAAGAGAGAGGAGAGACGAGAAAGAGAGAAGAAAATAGAGAATCACAGGCAGAGATAGAGTCATGAACAGAAAATGAAAAGAGTGAACAGAGAAATACCCGAGGGAGAGGAGAGAGTAGAGGGGCAGAGAGAAGTAATAGTGAGAGTGTGAGGGACAGAGGAATGACAAGAATGAGGTATTGAGAGAGATCAAAACAAAAGACAGATGGAAGAGAAGATTTATTAGGAGATGAGGGGGGGAAGAATGGAGAGATAGGAAGTAATAGGGAAAATGACAGAGAGAGGAGAGACAGAGAGAGAGTAAAGATGAGTGATGTAGAGACACACCTCTCTGAGTGGGGACAGAAAACTAATGGGGCGACAGTCATGAAGAGAGAGGGCCAGAGAGAAGTAGCAGGTAGGGGAATAACAGGTGGAAAGTAGAGAAGAGAGGAGTAGAGGGAAATAATATGGGTGAGTGGGGAGACAACGGGGGAAATGAGGGAATTAATATGGAAGAGGAAACAGAGGATGACACATGAAAAGGGGCAGAGTGACAGAGCAGGAAAAAGTGGAGAAAGAGTAAAGAGAGGAACAGAGACGTATCATAGGTGGGTTGGTATAGAGAAAAGGATAGGGAGAGTGGAGAATAGAAGCCAAGTAGATCCTGCCTGTGTTCCCTACCCCACTAGCAGGTATAATGTCACTACAAATCCCATCATGCCATGGGAGACCTTCACTCAACAAGACAATCTCTTGCTCGTGCCCATTCAGGGAGCAGCATGTAGAAGAGACAACTCAGGGGCACATCAAAGGCTGATATCAAACCATTACTACTTGTCATCTACTGACTTACCTGAACTTCATGTACCTGACACATAACTACCTCTGTGCCCCCTTCAACTGCAACTCTGACCAATTGTCTGGAGTTGCCTTTCCCTTCACTGTTCTTGGTCCATGGGATACTGTACCCCCAACTGTAATTTCTAAGGCTATTAGAAGTCACTGAGGGGTTGTTCTGTGACCATATAAAGGCACAAGGCTGCAGGCTGAGTTATACAGAGAACTCTGAGTATCACTCATTTATTATAAGGGATAATGTACCCCCTACTGTAAATGATAAGGATATTAGAAGTCACTGAGGGGTTGTTCTGTGACCATATAAAGGCACAAGGCTGCAGGCTGAGTTATACAGGGAACTCTGAGTATCACTCATGTGTTATAAGGGATAATGTACCCCCTACTGTAAATGATGAGGATATTAGAAGTCACTGAGGGGTTCTGTGACCATATAAAGGCACAAGGCTGCAGGCTGAGTTATACAGGGAACTCTGAGTATCACTCATGTATTATAAGGGATAATGTACCCCCTACTGTAAACGATAAGGATATTAGAAGTCAATGAGGGGTTCTGTGACCATATAAAGGCACAAGGCTGCAGGCTGAGTTATACAGGGAACTCTGAGTATCACTCATGTATTATAAGGGATAATGTACCCCCTACTGTAAATGATGAGGATATTAGAAGTCACTGAGGGGTTCTGTGACCATATAAAGGCACAAGGCTGCAGGATCAGTTATATCAGTTCGAGTCACTAACATTATGACTTTCCAGAAGGCCCTAAAAAAGGCCAAAAAATAGAAAAATAATGTAGACTGCCACAGGCAGGGACTTTGATACTGGTGCCGTTACTATGGCATTTGCACGTATTAAACAAAACAGCCTAGATTTTAATTTTCAGTAGCAGGGAACAATGCATTTCAGATGTTAGACTTGCCATTTACAGAGATTCGGCATGGAAAACAGAGTGATTTGTAGCTCTATTTCGGCAATGCGTGAGAGAAATAAACAGCAGGTAGAGGGATCCGAATTATTAAAATATGTGATTTAACAAACATCTCAAAAGACTATTTTTTCTTGTGTCTGGGAGTGACAGGGTTTGGAACTTAATATGTATCACTGGAATTCTGCTGTTATACTGATTTGAGAAGTGGCCCCTGAATGGAACCCCTGAGGCCTGTGTTACAGGCACCAAGGTCATAATGAAATCAGCCATATTGTGGCACTTTCTGGGAATATTCCTCTCCTCCCAAGCCCCTGTGCTCAGCCAACAAACCCAGCACTCAAGAAACACAACCCAACAACTGTCGCCACCAGCACAAACCTATCATGATCTCCAGTGGCAAAAAAAACCCAGCATGGTCTCTATCATCACAAACCCAGTTAGTCTCCACCAGTTCAAACACAGCCTGATATTCAGCAGTACAAACCCAGCATAGTCTTCATCAGTGCAAATCCAGCCTGATTTTCATCAGCACAAACCCAGCATGGTCCTCATGAACACAAATTCAGCATGTTCTCCAGTGGCACAACCCCAGCCTGGTCTCCAGTGGTACAAACCCAGCAAGATCTCAATCAGCACAAACCGAGCACCATCTCCATCAGCACAAACCCAGCACCAGCTCCACCTGCACAAACCCATCATGGTCTCTAGCAACACAAACCCAGCATGGTCTCTAGCAACACAAACCCAGCATGTTCTCCAGTGGCCTAAACCCAGCATGTTCTCCAGTGGCTTAAACCCAGCCTGACCTCCAGTGGTACAGACCCAGCAAGATCTTCATCAGCACAAACCTAACATGGTCTTTATGAATACAAACCAAGCATGTTCTCCAGTAGCCTAAACCCAGCCTGACCTCCAGTGGTACAAACCCAGCAAGATCTCTCTCTCAGATCAGCACCAATCCAGTATGGTCTCCAAGAAAACAAATCCAGCATTTTTTTCCATTAGCTTCAACCCAGCCTGACCTCCAGTGGTACAAACCCAGCAAAATCTCCTTCAGCACAAACCCAGCACCATCTCCATCAGCACAAACCCAACACCATCACCACCAGCACAATCCCAACATGGTCTCCATCAGCACAAATCCAGCATGGTCTCCATCAGCACAAACCCAGCATGGTTTTCATTAACGCAAATCCAGCATGTTTTCCAGTGGCACAAACCCAGCCTGACCTCCAGCAGTACAAACCCAGCCTGGTCTCCATCAGCACAAACCCAGCATAGTCTTCATCAGTGCAAACCGAGCATGGTCTCCATTAGCGCAAATCCAGCACGGTCTCCATCAGCACAAACCCAGCATGGTCTCCATCAGCACAGTCTCCATCAGCACAAACCCAGCATGGTTCTCATGGACACAAAGCCAGCATGCTCGCCAGTGCCACAAAACCAGCCTGACTTCCATGGTACAAACCCAACAAGATCTCCATCAGCACAAACCCAGCTTGGCCTTCATCAGCACAAACCCAGCAAGGCCTTCATCAGCACAAACCCAACATGGTCTCCACCAGCACAAACCCAGCATAGTCTCCATCAGCACAAACCCAGCATAGTCTCCATCACTACAAACCCAGCATGGTCTCCATCAGAACAAACCCAGCATGGTCTCCATCAGAACAAAGGCAGCATGGTCTCCCCCAGCACAAACCCAGCATGGTCTTCATGAACACAAATCCAGCATGCTCTCCGGCATGTGCTCCAGTGGCATAAACCCTGCCTAAACTCCTGATCAAATCCAGCATGTTTTACATTTTTACCACTTACCTCCAGTGGTACAAGATCTCCATCAGCACAAACCCAGCATGGTCTCGACCAGCACAAACCCAGCACAGTCTCCATCAGCACAAACCCAGCATGGTCTCCATCAGCACAAACTAAGCATGACTGTCAGAGTCTCAGTCACAAATATGTCTCAGAACTGCCATCGGCAGAATTAGTTTTCATGTAGAATTCACTCTTTCAGGAAAAGTTTCATACAGCCCGAACATCAATTCACAGACACTCAGCATGTCACTGTTGTGACGCTGTGTAACCCTTTCTACAACCTGTCCCCACAACTCTCCTGCTATGAACAAGTCTTGCCCAGCTCCCCTGGCAGTGCCCTTTACCCACTTAGTTTTGCTGCACTGGCTTCTTATTACTCAGAAACTGTAACAGGAACCAGGGGGCTAGAGAAACAGCTGTGACTGTCAGCAGATTCCGATAATGCACAGACTGTAGCAACAACTAATAACATGGCAACCTGCAAGGAACACCTGCTGGAGAGTGATGGGCAAAGGAGGGTAGCGAGAGATGAACAGAGGAAGGTAGAGAGAGAGAGAGAGATGAACAGAGGAAGGTAGAGAGAGAGAGATGAACAGAGGGAGGTAGAGAGAGAGATGAACAGAGGAGGGCAGAGAGGGACACCTGCCAGGTACAGAAATGGGCAAAGAAGGGAAGGGAGGCACAAGCCCTGGAGAGACGGGCAGAGGAGAGTGCCAGGCAGAGGCAGGGAGAGATAGAGAGAGAAGGATACAAAGAAACGCCTTGCATGGAAATATTGGCAGATGAGGAACAGGCAGGAACAGATCAGTAGGGAGAGAATCCTATGAGACAGAGATGGGCATAGGAGGGTACAGAGAGACACCTGTAGGGAAGTGATGGGAAGAGGAATGTAGGTAAACTCTGGTTAGGGAAAGATGAGCATAGGAAGGTACATAGACACCCTTGGGCACTAGGTTTGAATATGGGGGCGGCCTGAGGGAGAAGGGGACCCACATGAGACCCCCACTTGCACTTGCGCCCTCCTCCTATCTATGGCATGCACCCGCACCCTCCTTCTATGCACCTGTAGCCGCCTCTTATCTGTGGCATGCACCTGCACCCTCCTCCTATGCACCTGCACCCTACTCCTATGCATCTGCACCCTCCTTTTATCTGTGGCATGCACCTGCACCCTCCTCCTATGCACCTGCACCTTTCTCGTATCTGTGGCATGCACCTGCACCCTCCTCCTATGCACCTGCACCCTCCTCCTATCCGTGGCATGCACGGATAGGAGGAGGGTGAACAGGCCCGGATTTGTGGAAAGGCCACCTAGGCCCGGGCCTAGGGCGGCAGGATTTTAGGGGGGCGGCATGCTGCCCAACCACACCCACATTGGTTCAAAAACACTGGAGATACAATCAATTTTTAAATTTCCCGTGCACCAATCTCCATTTCTCCTGTTCCCCTGGAGGGGACAGGGGCGACGAACGTTAGTGGGCCTAGGGGCGCCCACTATGTAAATCCGGCCCTGAGGGTGAACTGAAGAAGCTGCTCGGATGAGTAGTGAAACGCCTTCATTGATTACTCAGCAAGTCCAGTTGTTTTTAGATTGACCTATACTAGATATACTATGACCTGGATGAATGAAAATCTTCATAGTCACCTGCACCCTCCTCCTATGCACCTGCACCCTCCTCCTATCTGTAGCATGCACCTGCACCCTCCTCCCTTCTGTGGCATGCATCTGCAAACCATCAGAGTTCATGTAGGGAACTTTCTGTGGGGCCCAAAAACCTCATAGTATGCCACTGAAGAGAAGGGCAGGGAGACATCTGTCAGGGAGAGATGAGCAGAGAAGGGTACAAGACACTTGTCAGGGAAAGATGGGCAGAAAAGGGTAGAGAGACACTTGTCAGAGAGATGGGCAGAGAAGGGTAGGGAGACACCTGTCAGGGAGAGAGGGACAGAGAAGGGTAAGGAGGAACATGCACAGGAGAGATGGGCAAAGGAGAGTAGGGAGATAACTGCATGAGAGAGGAGTACAGAGGAGCAGTAGCTCATTAACAGACTTGTGAAATATTCAGATCTAGCTTTTGTTATATTTTTTCAGTAGTTGGAACCAGCAGTGTAAAGAAGCAAGGGACACACAAACACCATTTTCAATAACAATTATATTTACAAATTTTAAATCACTGTAACTTTACAACTGGACAATTAAAATATATTTAATTTATTAAGAGAAAAAAGTGTTAAAACCCCCCACTTTCTTTAATACAATATAAATATTAGTAACTTGTGAACACGATTAGTATGGAGTTGATAATTAATAAATTGGTGTACAGAAATTCATTAGTCAGTTAAAGTGCCAGTGCTTAAAAAGTACGATCAATAACCGGGACTGTAAAAGGAATTACTTATTTTTTAAAAATAATCAATTAATTCATTTAAAAACTGTACCCTTGATTGTAATAGAATAAGTTAAATTGAATTAATAAAATTGCTTAAGTGTACCTGCTAGATGAATAGCAATTATATTAAATTACCATTATAAACGTGAATTCATTAACATAAAGTGCTAGTGCAAGTGTAATAAATTAAAGGTGAATTAATTAAGCATAAAGGTTAAAAAATGCGTCCAAGACCGTCATTTGAAAATGAAATAGGAAAAGGAAAATGTTAGAGGTGGAGAGGTCCCAAAAACTTCTATCAGAGGATTTTCTATGCCCTGGGAGAGAGACTAAACTCAGCTATAAAACCACAGATCCTTCAGTGTCATTAAGAGTAAGAAAATGCCTCGCCAGGCTTTTTCAGGCGACTGTTGAAAAGCGCATCGCCTCGTGTGGTTAGCACAGGCGTTTTTACATAGGCGCCCATACAAAACTGTCGCCTGCGCCGGTCGCGGCGCTTTGTCGCCGCGACCGCAAACGCGTCGCTATCTCCCCGTGTGGACTAGCCCTAAAAGGGATTGGTAGAGAGCAAAAAGTTAAAATCTATTTTAAAGTAGGAGACTCTGCCGACGCGTTTCGCTAAACAGCTTTATCAAGGCAAAAAAGGCAAACAGTAAATTATACCTCCCTCTCTCTTAAAGGTGAATTTTCTATAATAATAGGTCTGTCTCTTTTTCTTGTTTTGTAACCAATTAAAATATATTGGAAAGTTGCTTAGACTTATATTTCCTTCTTTAGGCTAAACATTCCCTTTAGAAGAAGCCATTGCAATATACATTGATCATTTGTTTTTTAGGTTTCTGCCTAAGAATGACCACCTGTCCAGTAGAAACAACCCTTTAGTCCTGTAGAAATGAACCTTAGTCTTTTCTTTATCTGCATAACACTGGGGTGGGGGGCACAGAGGACAGAAAATAATTCTATCTTCTGTAATTATAAGGATAATGTACCCCCGGCCCCTACTGTAAATGATAAGGATATTAGAAGTCACTGAGGGGTTGTTCTGTGACCATATAAAGGCACAAGGCTGCAGGTTGAGTTATACAGGGAACTCTGAGTATCACTCGTGTATTATAAGGGATAATGTACCCCCTACTGTAAATGATAAGGATATTAGAAGTCACTGAGGGGTTGTTCTGTGACCATATAAAGGCACAAGGCTGCAGGCTGAGTTATACAGGGAACTCTGAGTATCACTCATGTATTATAAGGGATAATGTACCCCCTACTGTAAATGATAAGGATATTAGAAGTCACTGAGGGGTTGTTCTATGACCATATAAAGGCACAAGGCTGCAGGCTGAGTTATACAGGGAACTCTGAGTATCACTCAGAAGTATGAGGCCAACGGCCGAACTCAAAGATGACTTCTAATATCCTTATGTTTTACATGCTAGCGGCCGAGATTGGGGTCAAGGAGGGAGGTCGGGCAGCAGCATTAGCAGGTCTTGGCCGGCGGGGCCCACCGGGTGTTTTCCCACCAGCCCAGTCCGACCCCAGACACAAATGAAATTACAAAGCACCATTTATAAGGGAATATATATGTGTATGTATTATAGGGGTGTTATCGCATGGTGGGCTCTTTCATCATTTAATAATTAGGCTGCAAACTTGATGAATTTGAAACAACAGCATCACCTGCTGGTCAGTTTGGTTGACTGGCTACAATGGACTGAAAATTTCTTAAGAAATATTTTCATCCACAATGATCTTTACTGAAGTTGTCCCTATATAATAAAGGTATATTCGCTAATCTATTCATAGAATCCCTACCACCCAAGAATGTTTGAGTATCCCCCACATTAGCTACACAGCTAATCTCCCCCAATCTCCAATATACAGAGGCAAATAGGTGCAAAAGGAATGTTCTGTACAGACAATAACTCCATATACCCCCCCCCCCCCGCACTCTCCTGTCTGCTCAAGGGAATGTAAATGGAATACAAACATGACTCCTTCACAGCGGTTAGTTTACCCTTTAAACTAATCCCTCCCGGCCGTGTTTTCTCTCTGGATTAGGGCTGCTCTTTCCATGTTCACATGTTAATTCCATGTTTGACACCCCGGCTCACAATACATCCATTTAGAATGGGAGTCAACAAACAGAGTCAAGAACATTGAAAGACATTTAAATGCAAGTTGACCTAATCAAGAAGGAACAGCCCCTCTGAGAATCCATAGTACTGTGATGAGTTTAGCAGTGACAAGGTTTTAATCCAGGGATTCAATGAGCCCCCGGGGATTCGCCTGTGACTAATAAATTGGTAATAAATACCTAATTGCAGCCATAATATCCCCAGGACCTGCCCCTATCCCAGCCAATATGTTTGGTATTACCCCCCTGTTAGGTGCACCGGAATGTAACAGATTAAAGACTTCATTTTCTCTTGTATCTGAAATCCTCTGACATGGGATTAGGAGGTTTGGAATGGGGGTAAGTAAACTCTAGGGCCCCAATGTTTAGAATTTTTTGCTCTCTGTTTCTGACTCTTGAAACAATGCAGCTGAAGTAATTTCTCTTAAAAGTCTGATAATCCCCCAGGCTTTTGCTACACTGTTTCAGGAGTCAGAACCAGCAGCGCAGAGAAAAGATAGACAACCAAACAGATCCTGTTACCGTTACCATGTGGATGGTGCATGCACTACTGAAAGCAGGATCTGTGTGGTTGTATAGCTTTTCTCTGCACTGCTGTTTCTGACTCCTGAAACAGTCTAGACTTTTTTGTTCTCTGTTTCTGACTCTTGAAACAGCTGAACTAATTTTTCCTCCAGGTCTGATAATCCCTAGGCTTTTGCTACACTGTTTCAGGAGTCAGAATCAGCAGGGCCGGATTTACATAGCGGACGCCCCTAGGCCCACTGCTATTTGTCGCCCCTGTCCCCTCCCCTTTATTCGTGCAAATTTTCATGGAGATTGTATCTCCTGTGCATCCCCAGTGTTTTTGAACCAATGTGGGTGTGGTTAGGAAGCATGCTGCCCCCCTAAAATCCTGCCACCCTAGGCCCGGGCCTAGGTGGCCTTACCACAAATCCGGGCCTGAGAATCAGCAGTGCAGAGAAAAGCTAGACAACCAAACAGATCCTGCTTTCAGTAGTGCATGCACCATCCACTTGGAAACGGGGCTCAGGTGACTATTTCTGGGAAAACATGTTTTTTTCAAAACACATCAGTTAATAGTGCTGCTCCAGCAGAATTCTGCACTGAAATCCATTTCTCAAAAGAGCAAACCGATTTTTTTACATTTAATTTTGAGAATATGACAGGTGGCTAGATATATTGTCAGTTTCCCAGCTGCCCTCAGTCATGTGACTTGTGCTCTGATAAACTTCAGTCACTCTTTACTGCTGTACTGCAAGTTGGAGTGAAATTACCCCCTCCGCCCCCCCCCCCAGCAGCCTAACAACAGAACAATGGGAATGTAACCAGACAACATCTGCCGGGTAGATCTAAGAACAGCACTCAATAATAAAATCCAGGTCCCCCTGAAACACATACATTATATTGAGTAGGAGAAACAACAGCCTGCCAGAAAGCAGTTCCATTCTAAGGGCAGAGACAGACGAGAAGATTTGGGCGACTAATCTCCCTGAACTGCCTCCCCATCGGCTAGAATCTAAATCGCCAGCAGGATGACACTCGGATCACTTTGTTTTCCGAAGTCGCCCAAAGTTGCCTCACGAGGAAACTTCAAGTGCTGGCTCTTTCTGAAAAAAATCATGACAGAATCCCTTTAATGATAGGAATATATTTAATTGATTTAAAGGGGAACTCCACCCCAAAACATTTTTTTGTAATCTTAAGAAATGTTTCAGAAAGAAAGAAAGAAAAAGAAAGAAAGAAAGAAAGAAAGAAAGAAAGAAAGAAAGAAAGAAAGAAAGAAAGAAAGAAAGAAAGAAAGAAAGAAAGGAAGGAAGGAAGGAGGGGAATGAATGGACAGAAGGATTTGTGGTTTTAGAGCAGACAAATATAATAGGCGGTTATATATTTCTGTTTAGTGCTGGGAGTCACTGTGCAGATGGATATCAGGCAGTTCCTCACCCCAAATAACCTCCCAGGCCAATACATGTGATGATTTAGGGCTGTTGGCAGCGGGAGGTTTGGGGGAAGCAATACAAGGAAAGGTTGGGAGAGAGGCGCTGAGTGATCCCCCTGCTACTGTGAATGAGCCGAGCCAGGCAGAGCCGGGGGTGTGGGAAGGGCTGGGAGTTGCACAGCAGGGAATATAAACATCAGGGCCCTTATCATAATGCAGAGTGGGATTAGCAGAGCTCAGGGCTGATTAAAGGAGGGGAAATAAGGGATTTATTCTAAATGGAGCACAGCAGTTCCTTACCCTAACATACTGCTGCTGATAAAGCCTGTCTAAATACCCCCATTTATTTTCTTTATGTTCCCCTAATTAGGTCTGTTTAATAAGGATGCAGCAGAGGTTTGCTTTTCTCTGCCTTTACTTAGCTTTCTTATCATTCAGCAACTCATTAAGGATGACTCTGTTGTGTGGAAAGGTGCCCCCTGGTGGGAAGGTAATTCCATTATGTCATTTCTATTAAAATCAATTTATCCCAGAGCAACCGATCACACTGTGCAATAGATTAATATATTTCAGCTTATGAGTTACAAGATCTGGGCAGTTAGGACGGGTTACTGTGCAACGGATGATGCTCAGATTCTCTAAACAGAGGCACCAAGTCATATCCCTTTGATTCTTCTACAATGAAGCTGTGGCAGTTTCATGTAACAATGAATAAAGCTCTGTCGTTTGTATGAAGCACCACTAGATGGCACTGGGTGTTCAAACTATTCGAAAGCCAAATACTGTATAAATAAACCTCAGTAGTATAAAAGAGGATGCGTTTATCAAAGCATTTTGGTGCACACTTTATTTCTTTAGCCAAAGTTTGGAATGCCTAGGAGGAATATGTTTTCAGGGAACACTTCTGTTTTTAAATCATGCATTAAGAAAGCCTGGTGGAAGGGTTTTTAGTGCACACCACTTTGTAAGCCATGCATTTGGAAAGCAGGGGGGGGGATATTTTCAGTGCACATCATGCATTTGGAAAGCATGGAGGAAAGGTTTTTCAGTACACACCACTTTCTGAAAAATGCATTTGGAAACTATGGGGGAAAAAGTTTTCAGCGCACACCACTTCCTGAGCAATGCATTTGGATAGCCTGGGGGGATATTTTTTGAGCACACCACTTTCTGAGCCATGCATTTAGAAAGCCTGGGGAAAAGGTTTTCGGTACACACCACTTTGTGAACAATGCATTTGGAAAGCCTGGGGGGAAATGTTTTCAGTGCACACCATTATTTGAGCAATGTATTTGGAATGCTTAGGGCACAGATCACATGATAGGATCAGTAGCTGCTACATACAGCTACAAGTAGGTTTCCTATTTGGTATAGGCTGCAGCTACTCCTCTCCAGGTAGGGTTACCACCTTTTCTGGAAAAAAATACCGGCCTTACTAAATTCTTTCCATTTTTTTCTATTAATAACATTGGCATCAAGCATCATTTTTACCGGCCAGGTGGCAACCCTATCTCCAGGTGCTCCATAAGGGTAAGTTCACAGTTGGAGATTGGGGGAGATTTAGTCGCCCGGTGATTAATTGCCTCTTCTTTGGGGCGACTAATCTCCCCAAACTGCTTTCCCCTGCCTTTGACCTGCTAGAATGAAAAATCGCAGCGGCATGGCACTCGTTTCCTCAAGAGGCAACTTCGGGTGACTTAGGAAAACGAAGCGCCGCGAGTGGCATGCCGCTGCGATTTTTCATTCCAGCAGGTCGTTTACCCTAAACGTAAAGGTGATGGCACGTGGGGTATGTCCACCCTGTGTGCCATCACCCCTTGGCTTACATAGCATAATTCTAGTAAGCTCTGTACAGTGCTGCAGAAGATGTTGGTGCTATATAAATAAATAATAAGAGGCATGCACCCCTCTCCAAAAAAATCCCCAAGTCTCCAAGTGTAGATGCCGCTCCCTGCAGTGCACCAGCCGGTTCCCGTTCCCTGCCTGGAAGGAGTTTGTAGTAGGAATTGGGCAGGAATGAGGCAGGAATGGAGCAGTGCCTCTGTACCCCCAGGTATAGGATATTGCTAGGCATGTAGTACAAGGCTTGGCTGGGGTGCGAATGATGGAAGCAGATATTAAATGCCTGGTGGGATTAATTCATATAACCTACGCTGCCCCTCCCTTCCCTGTAATTTATCTGAGCCCAGAGCAGGGGCAGAGCACAGACAAAGCTCAGATTGTCCAGATCAGCACCTGCCCCTGATCCCGAAACTCAGCGCTGCTACGGGGAGACGCCAGTCACAGAACAGCACAGGTACCAGGGCATGGGGCACAATATATATATAGCTTGGTGCCTACAGCACATGGCATGGGGCACAATATATATATATATATATATATATATATATATATATATATATATATATATAGCTTGGTGTCTACAGAACATGGCATGGAACACAATATATATATAGCTGGGTGCCTACAGAACATGGCATGGGGCACACACAGGGTGGGCATGGAAGTGAGACAATCCGTATTTAGCCCAATAGCATTTCAGTTGGCACAGGATGGCATGTGGCCATGTACTGGAAGCCTTCCATACACCAAGCAGTAAACATAAGTGAACGTTACCACGGGAATGTAAGGTCCCCTTTAATAAGAAGGCATTTTTGATAAACATACACTGAACTCCTCTGATCAGTCTCAGGCATATTGGCCCCTCCAGCCGTTATTGCCTGGAAACTCTGGGAAGAAGCAGAGGACTATGGGATGCAAAGCAATGTTCCAGGCCATGTTAGCACTGGGTGAGTTCACCTTCCCCCCAACTTGGCTGCATTAGCACCCGGGTGCTAACAGATACTTAGACAGATGCTGACACAGGGTGGGTCTTCTTTCCCAAACATTAACACAGGCCTCCCAAATCTCATTGACACCTCTGTGCCGGCGTCTGTTCTGCTCTCCTTCCCATCAGCCCTCTCTGCTGGGTATCAGAGGCCTCTAATAACCAATATATATCTCCTATGTCATACAATTGCTTGATACTCTCCATAATCTGGGGCTTATATCCTTATATATCTCATATGTCTTATGTCATATTATAGCATGAAATAATCAGGGGCTGGGGGGGGGGCAGAATAATGACTCCTTTACTGGATCCTTATCTCCCAGCGGATCCCTATCTCTGAGTGGATATGATTTGGGTGTGAGTGTGCGTCTGACTGCCGGCCAGCAATTTTAGACAAATATCCCACATTTGGGGAATGTTAATCTTTTCCCATATACACACAGTACCTATTCCATGTTATGCTGATAAATTCCATAGCTTTAGAGTTCCTTGGCCAATCAGATCTTTACAAGGTGCATGCATGGCACAGCCTTTCAGCAGAGGGGGTAGAGAATGGCATATATTGCTGGAGGGCTACAGGTTGCTCATAACTAGTACAGCTATGGGATCCGTTATCCGTAAACCTGACATCCAGTAAGGTCCAAAATACGGAAAGGCCATCTTCCATAGACTCCGTATTATCCAAATAATCCCAATTTTTAAAAATTATTTCCATTTTCTCTGTAATAATAAAACAGTAGCTTGTACTTGATCCCAACTAAGATTATTAATAATTAATCCTTATTGGAAGCAAAACCAGCCTATTGGGCAGCGTCAGACACCAGGAGCCCACCCAAAAACCTTAGATCAGGGGCCCACTCTCAGTTCTATTTTTCTTCCTCTCCTCACTCAACCTCTATACTCCTAGTCTCTTTTCTTAATATACAATAATCTATGATTCCATCTTTTAAATTTAGCCTAGAAATAGGGAATGGCCATGAAATAGGTCAAATGTTTAGAAGCAGGAGGGCCCACCGGGAGTTTTCCTGGTATCCCGGGGGGGGGGCAGTCAGACACTGCTATTGGGTTTATTTAATGCTTAAATGATTTTCTAGTAGATTTAAAGTATGAAGCAAATTACAGAAAGATCCTTTATCTAGAAAACACTAGGTCCCGAGCATTCTGGATAACAGGTCACATACCTGTAGAACAATTTTGGCCAGAAGTGTTCTAGAATTGGTGATATCTCCAGGTACCCTGGACCTGTGGTGATGGCATGTGGGTAAGGGTAGAAATGAGTGCTACAGTATATATATTGGCCATTCTATAAAACACTAACATTTACTTATAGGTGAACTACTCCTTCAAACTCACTCTGTGTCTCACTCTGCTCATGTCTTCAGTCTTGAGCCCCTGAACTCTGTCATTGGCCGGAGGGTCATTTAGCCTCTAAGCTGCCTAAAAGGATTCTGGGATTTGTAGTGCATGTATGGCCACTGCTGCTTGAATTTATCTAAAGCACAGCAAGCAAAGCCATCTCTTTTTCACATGAGTGGAATATGTAGAATCTTGGCCGTAAAGCATGCCCATACTGCTGCTCTCTGGGAGGAAGGAAGGAGACTACCCTTCATTCTTTTAAAACAAACCCAGCAACATCACCCTTTGGGCAATGACACAGGCAGCATTCCTTGACATTTTGCCACCGGAATCACCTTCCATTCATTTTAATGGCAATCGCCCAGCTGGTGGTGCATTATGGTCCAAATCTGCTCAACCATATCTGCCTGTGTATGATGAGGGTTACAGAGGGGACTGCAGTTAGAGGCCCAATGGCATAGGAGGGCCCGAGATGTAAAGGTGCAATTTGTGGGGTGCAAAAGGAGCAGGAACGTGGGCAGAATTTGGGAGGATCATGGGAATAGTTTTGGCAGCATGTTTTAATTGAAGCATTTAAAGGAGAAGGAAAGCTACAGAAGCAGTTTATTGCCAATAGATAAGCCACCATAGTGCAAGCTATAACACTATTTATTTTGCAGAATGTTTTATCATACCTAAGTAAACAGCTCTAGAAGCTCTCTCTGTTTGTTTAGGATAGCAGGTGCCATATTAGCTTAGTGTGACATCACTTCCTGCCTGAGTCTCTCATAGCTCTGGGCAGTGTCGGGCTGGCACACAGGGATACCAGGAAAACTCCCGGTGGTCCCAAGTGTCAGTGGGACCTCCTGCTTCTAAACATTTGGCCTATTTCATGGTCATTCCCTATTTGTATGAGAACAAAAAGGCTAAATAGATGGAATAATAGATTATAGTGTGTAAATAAAAGAGACTAGGAGAATAGAGGTTGAGTGAGAAGAAGAAGAAAATAGTACTAGATGGGCCCCATGTCTAAGATTTTTTGGTGGGCCCCAGGTGTCCCAGTCCAACACTGGTTCTGGTCTCAGATTACAGCAGAAGCAAACTGAGCATGCTCAAGCCCTAGCCCTGGAGGTTTAAGTTGAAAACAGGAAGTCTGATACAGAAGCCCATGAGTACACAATAGAAGGAAAGAAATGCTGAGTTTCTTTTGACAGAGGACTCAGAGCAGCATTATTGGTTTACTGGTGTATTTATATAGACCTTTCTGATAAAGCTTACTTAGTTTTAGCCTTTCCTTTTCCTTTAAATTGCACCGTGTTTTAACCCTTCGTTATATGTTGAGGAATTCTGGGAGTTGTAGTTCTTCAACATTTGTAGACCCAAAAACTAGGAATACACTAGGACAGGGGGCCCAAGGGACAGTTAAAGTGGCAGCGGAGTGAGTACCAATAGCAGCACCCCCGAGATTAAAGGAAGTCCCTGAGACTGTGCCATTCTCTACCTGCCATTACACTATAGCTCCAAACAGCCACAGTCAGACTTCGGGAGTTGTAGTTTAACAACATGACAAGGGCCACAGGTTTTAGCTGAGTAAGGCCAGAGAGGGGTGGGCGTGCCGAGCCTCAAGTCACACAGATGCTGCCATTCTGGTGTCGGCCTCACAGACCTTGTTTTGTTACAGCGGCTAATGAATGGCCAATTGTTTCCTTGAGTCCTACTGCGTCAGTCACCATCTCTCCCTTATTAACCTCCTGCCTTTTGCCCTTCACTGCCCTCTCACTGTGTCCCCTACTGTGAACTACAAATCCCAGCATTCCCAGAAGCACACGGCACACAACCACTCAGCTCTACCTCCACTGGGTGTCTCCATTGCACCTATAGCCTCCCCTTGACACACCCCTGCCTTCAGCTCTCCCCTCCACAGGGCTATTCCCCAGCAGCTACCCCCCCCATGCTAACGATGCCGCAATTTGTAGTTTGGCTACTCACCCCCCCCCACCTGGAGAGTATATGGGACTCCTGATCAATTCTAATTAACTTTTCAATTGGTCTTCATTATTATTATTTTTTTTATAGTTCTTGAATTATTCTCCTTATTGTGACTCTTTCAAGCTTTGAAATAGGGGTCAACAGACCCCCATCTAAAAAACAAAAGCTCTGTAATGGTCAGGGCAAACAGGCAGATTCGGGGAGATTAGTCGCCCGGCGACAAATCCCCTGCCTTCCCGTCGGCTAAAATGTAAATCGCCGGAGCGATTCGTTTTCCGAAGTTGCCCGAAGTTTTCTCGTCAGGCAGAGCTCCGAGTGCCATCCCGCCGGTGATTTACATTCTAGCTGGCAGGAGATTAGTCGCCCCGTAGAAGAGGAGATTTGTCGCAGGGTGACTAATCTCCCCGAATCTGTCTGTGTGCCCTGACCCTAAAGCTACAAATGTATTGTTATTATTAGGGATGCACCGAATCCACTTTTTTGGATTCGGCCGAACCCCCGAATCCTTCACGAAGGATTCGGCCGAATACCGAACCGAATCCTAACCCTAATTTGCATATGCAAATTAGGGGTGGGAAGGGGAAAACATTTTTTACTTCCTTGTTTTCTGACAAAAAGTCACGCAATTTCCCTCCCTGCCCCTAATTTGCATATGCAAATTAGGATTCGGATTCGGTTCGGCCGGGCAGAAGGATTCGGCCGAATCCGAATCCTGCTGAAAAAGGCCGAATCCTGGCCGAATCCCGAACCGAATCCTGGATTCGGTGCATCCCTAGTTATTATTAGGGATGCACCGAATCCAGGATTCGGTTCGGGATTCGGCCAGGATTCGGCCTTTTTCAGCAGGATTTGGATTCGGCCGAATCCTTCTGCCCGGCCGAACCGAATCCGAATCCTAATTTGCATATGCAAATTAGGGGCAGGGAGGGAAATTGCGTGACTTTTTGTCAGAAAACAAGGAAGTAAAAAATGTTTTCCCCTTCCCACCCCTAATTTGCATATGCAAATTAGGGTTCGGATTCGGTTCGGTATTCGGCCGAATCCTTCGTGAAGGATTCGGGGGTTCGGCCGAATCCAAAAAAGTGGATTCGGTGCATCCCTAGTTATTATTACTTTTTATTCCTCATCTTTATTCAGTCCCTCTCCTATTCATATTCCAGTCTCTTATTCAAATCAATGCATGGTTGCTAGGATGATTTAGACCCTAGCAACCGGATTGCTGAAATTGCAAACTGGAGAGCTGCTGAATAAAAAGCTAAATAACTCAAAAACCAGCAAATAATAAAAAATGAAACACCAATTGCAACATGTGTTAGAATTTCTGTCTGTACATCATACTAAGTTGAATTTAAAGGCAAACAAAGCTTATGAGATGCAAGAAGTGTCCCAGAGACATGTGTCTCCCCCCAGGCTCCCAGATGTGCACATGACAGAGAGGCAGGAGGGGGAGGGAGAGGGGGATGTAGGTATTTGGGAGAATGGGAGGGGAAGGGGCCATGTAACTGATCTGTGTCCCTCCCCTCTCCGAGCTGATCACAGTTTCAGACTGGCAGGGAACTAGGGGAGCTGCTCTCACTCTATATCCCTCTGTAGCCCCAGTCATCCCACTCTGCGCTCTCATTGTCCTGTCTGATTGGGTCGGAGACCCTGCCGCAGCCCAAACCTCCCAAACCCACACACCTGCTCAGGGAAGGGACAACTATGTCCGAGCTGTCGGTCAGCGACCACCTGGAGGGGATCCTCTCTGACTTTGAGGGTAAGTGACCCTGTGCTTCTATGTGCTTCTATGTGCTTCTATGTGCGACTATGTGCGACTGTGCATCTACCACTTAATCGCCATGTACCCCCAGTAGCACTGCCCATACACACACTACAGCTTTCCTGTGTCTCCTCTGTGTGCCCAGCCTGTGTATCTCAATACAGTGACCAACTGCAACTACTGCTACAGGATTCCCATCAGTTTGTGTCTGGGAGTAGCAGTCTCTTCCCTGGGATGTGTCTGTAACAGAGAGACTTGAGTGTGACAGTTATTGTGTGACTTTATATCAGTGTGTCATTGTTCAAGCCAGAATCAATATATTGTATATGTGTGTATGTGAATATATATGTGTGTATGTGAATATATATATGTGTATGTAAATATATATATATGTGTATGTGAATATATATGTGTGTATGTGAATATATATGTGTGTATGTGAATATATATATGTGTGTATGTGAATATATATGTGTGTATGTGAATGTATATGTGAATATATATGTGTGTATGTGAATATACAGTATATGTGTGTATGTGAATATATATGTGTGTGTATGTGAATATATATATGTGTGTATGTGAATGTATATGTGAATATATATGTGTGTATGTGAATATACAGTATATATGTGTATGTGAATGTATATGTGTGTGTATGTGAATATATATATGTGTATGTGAATATATATGTGTGTATGTGAATGTATATGTGTGGCAGTAGTTTATATGAGTGTGTTGAAGTGTCAGTAGTGCAGGAATGTTGTGACTGTACAGGACACAGTGGAACCCCTTTGTGCATTGTGTCCTGGTTGTGTAGAATGAGAATATATCAGTTTAGCTCATTTCATGACACTGTATCTGTGCGTCACTACTGGATCTCTCATATCAGTTGTTCGCCATGTCTGTGCAACTCTGTACTCTGCCCCTACATTCTCTCTCTCTCTCTCTCTCTCTCTCTCTCTCTCTCTCTCTCTCTCTTTAGGAACCCCCCCACTTTCTCTCTCCCCCCTCTTTCTTTCTAATCATCTTCTGTCTCTAGCTCTCTGGCCTCCCTTGTCTTTAGCTCTCTGGCCTCCCTTGTCTCTAGCTTTCTGGTCTCCCTTGTCTCCAGTTCTCTGGCCTCCCTTGTCTCTAGCTCTCTGGTTCTCCCTTGTCTCTAGCTCTCTGGTTCTCCCTTTTCTCTAGCTCTCTGGTTCTCCCTTGTCTCTAGCTCTCTGGTTCTCCCTTTTCTCTAGCTCTCTGGTTCTCCCTTGTCTCTAGCTCTCTGGTTCTCTCTTGTCTCTAGCTCTCTGGTTCTCTCTTGTCTCTAGCTCTTTGGCCTCACTTGTCTCTAGCTCTCTGGTTCTCCCTTGTCTCTAGCTCTCTGGTTCTCCCTTGTCTCTAGCTCTCTGGTTCTCCCTTGTCTCTAGCTCTCTGGTTCTCCCTTGTCTCTAGCTCTCTGGTTCTCCCTTGTCTCTAGCTCTCTGGTTCTCCCTTGTCTCTAGCTCTCTGGTTCTCCCTTGTCTCTAGCTCTCTGGTTCTCCCTTGTCTCTAGCTCTCTTTTCTCCCTTGTCTCCAGCTCTCTGGCCTCACTTGTCTCTAGCTCTCTGGTTCTCCCTTGTCTCTAGCTCTCTGGTTCTCCCTTGTCTCTAGCTCTCTGGTTCTCCCTTGTCTCTAGCTCTCTGGTTCTCCCTTGTCTCTAGCTCTCTTTTCTCCCTTGTCTCCAGCTCTCTGGTTCTCCCTTGTCTCTAGCTCTTTGGCCTCCCTTGTCTCTAGCTCTCTGGCCTCCCTTGTCTCTAGCTCTCTGGTTCTCTCTTGTCTCTAGCTCGCTGGTTCTCCCTTGTCTCTAGCTCTCTGGCCTCCCTTGTCTCTAGCTCTCTGGTTCTCCCTTGTCTCTAGCTCTCTGGTTCTCCCTTGTCTCTAGCTCTCTGGTTCTCACTTGTCTCTAGCTCTCTGGTTCTCCCTTGTCTCTAGCTATCTGGCCTCCCTTGTCTCTAGCTCTTTGGCCTCCCTTGTCTCTAGCTCTTTGTCCTCCCTTGTCTTTAACTCTCTTTTCTCCCTTGTCTCTAGGTCTCTGGCCTCCCTTGTCTCTAGCTCTCTGGTTCTCGCTTATCTCTAGCTCTCTGGTTCTCCCTTGTCTCTAGCTCTCTGGTTCTATCTTGTCTCTAGCTCTCTGGCCTCCCTTGTCTCTAGCTCTCTGGTTCTTGCTTGTCTCTAGCTCTCTGGTTCTCCCTTGTCTCTAGCTCTCTGGCCTCCCTTCTCTCTAGCTCTCTGGCTTCCCTTGTATCTAGCTATCTGGCCTCCTTTGTCTCTAGCTCTTTGGCCTCCCTTGTCTCTAGCTCTCTTTTCTTCCTTGTCTCCCTTGTCGCTAGCTATCTGGCCTCCCTTGTCTCTAGCTCTTTGTCCTCCCTTGTCTTTAGCTCTCTTTTCTCCCTTGTCTCTAGGTCTCAGGCCTCCCTTGTCTCTAGCTCTCTGGTTCTCCCTTGTCTCTAGCTCCCTGACCTCCCTTGTCTCTAGCTCTCTGGTTATATCTTGTCTCTAGCTCTCTGGCCTCCCTTGTCTCTAGCTCCTTGGTTCTTGCTTGTCTCTAGCTCTCTGGTTATATCTTGTCTCTAGCTCTCTGGCCTCCCTTGTCTCTAGCTCCTTGGTTCTTGCTTGTCTCTAGCTCTCTGGTTATATCTTGTCTCTAGCTCTCTGGCCTCCCTTGTCTCTAGCTCCTTGGTTCTTGCTTGTCTCTAGCTCTCTGGTTATATCTTGTCTCTAGCTCTCTGGCCTCCCTTGTCTCTAGCTCCTTGGTTCTTGCTTGTCTCTAGCTCTCTGGTTATATCTTGTCTCTAACTCTCTGGCCTCCCTTGTCTCTAGCTCCTTGGTTCTTGCTTGTCTCTAGCTCTCTGGTTATATCTTGTCTCTAGCTCTCTGGCCTCCCTTGTCTCTAGCTCCTTGGTTCTTGCTTGTCTCTAGCTCTCTGGTTCTCCCTTGTCTCTCGCTCTTTGGCCTCCCTTGTCTTTAGCTCTCTGGCCTCCCTTGTCTCTAGCTCTCTGGTTCTCCCTTGTCACTAGCTCTCTGGTTCTCCCTTGTCTCTAGCTCTCTGACCTCCATTGTCTCTAGCTCTTTGGCCTCCCTTTCACAGAGAACACATATCCCTTTTCTACCCTTTAGCCTCACCTCATAGGGAGAATACCTTTTCCTTTGACTGTATCTCATTCAGCTCACACCCTTTCCCACTCCCAGTGGGACTAACAACACCGTCCCCTTTCTTTCTTTCTTTCTTTCTTTCTTTCTTTCTTTCTTTCTTTCTTTCTTTCTTTCTTTCTTTCTTTCTTTCTTTCTTTCTTTCTTTCTTTCTTTCTTTCTTTATTTCTAGCCTCATCATTTTGTTGCCTATAATTGCTATTTATTGTGCTTATAATAAAATAAAATGATTAGAATGTAATATTCCCGTTAAAGTGACCCTGAGCCAATGAATGTAACTTCCTGTTCCTGTCCTGTGCAAAGAATAAGCTGTTAGTACGCATTGCAGAGCAGACTGACTTCCCTTTGCCATCACGTAGGGCAAATACTCTATATGAATAGCATGCCAAGGCCAGCATGACCATGTAATGGTTTGTCTTGTTATCACATGGCAGCTTCCTCCTGCTCCTTACTCTCTTTATCCTGACACTGGCCATGGCTAATCAGCAGATGGGGCTGACGTCAGGGCTTCCTGAGCTGTCAGTGTGATTATCCCTGAATGGTTGTGGAAAGACTGACCAGCAGACGGGGCACAGTGTAGTGGCCTAATGCGACTTATAGGATTATGCCCGCCGCCAACACCGGACTCGCTAATGGAAAAAGAAAGTTCTCAAATCAAAGGAGACAATGAGCAAATGCCTTAAAGTTTTCTGATCATGTGATGTCATTCTAGGCTCCTGTAGGACTTTAGTTTTTTTTTTGGGGGGGGGGGGTTCTTAGAGTTGTTTGACCTAGATAGCAAGACTGAGCATCTATATCATGTCTTTTATATGCCTCCAAAATGGGTTGTAAGACAAAGAGTTGTTGAAATTAGAGGAGAACTAAACTTCTAGGCTATAAATACTGTAAATATACATTGAATTTACTGTACCTGCACAGAGAACAGCAGCTCTAGAACAGTAATGAGCCAGGCCTTCATGAGCATAAGTGGCACTGCACATGCTCAGTGTGCTCTGGGCTGCTCTTGAGAAGCTAAGCTTAGGGGTCATGTTGTGCTGGGAATCAGCAGAAAAGAAGATGGGGAGCTACTGGTGGCCTCTTCATAGGCATAGAGCTTGGGCTGGTAGCATTTTTAATTCTTTGTTGAGGTTTGGTTCTCCTTTAAAGTGTGAGGAGGACAGTATAATTCTGCAACCGCATGTTGTTGTGGTCTGTAAATGACTTGGCTTTCCATTGAGCAGTCTTCCAGTCTGACATATGATATTAGATTAGAGTCCTGCATCAGGTCAGGTACTAACGGAATACCCGCAAGGTGGTCCTGTTTTGGGCAGAGTACCTGAATTTCTATGCAGGTAGTCTGCTTGTAACCTGTCTGGGTACCCGTCTATGTTGCATGATTGCAACCTTCTACCCTCTCCTGAGTTTGTGGTATTGGAATAGGGTCCTGCGTGATGTCACTTCTGTGTCAAAGTGACACCACTTCCTGTTAAATGTGACGTCACTTCCAGTTCTTGTGGGTGCTGGGTCGGGGGTAAGCAAGCTGTTGGGTAGTGGGTCTGGGTGCTGGGTAGGGTTAGCAATTCCACAATTATGGATCTGCACACACCAGTTTTTCTGCAGTGGGGAAACCCCCTTTCTTTTATTTATATTCACCACCAATATCACTGAGGGGCCTTGTCGGGTCAGCGGATAACCAGCACCACTAGAGCAGCGAAAGTGAGTAAAATTCCGGATGTGCGGTGTAATCATTACAATACTGCTGGGTAGGGTTGCCACCTTTTTGGGAAAACTTTACTGTCCCCACCGCTCACCTACTTTGCAGGTGAGCCTAGATTGCCAGAACTGGGGACCGGGCGGGTGGGAGATTTAAACAACTGTCAAAATCTCCCGCCCAGTCCTCAGTTCAGATGCGGCTAGCGGGCGGCATGCCGAACCCAGTAATTGAACACCCTTAGTCCAGGCCTTTGTGGCCTGCCCACAAATCTGGCCCTGACTGTAAGTAGCTCTTGACTTAAAGCACTACATAGAGCTTTATTTGTATTTTACCTTTTCTTCTCCTTTAGGTTCTGTTCCATTGATGACCATGCCAAACAAGCAGATCTCACAGCTTTGAGTCATGGGTCTGTATGAATGCAATTCAAATGAACGAGAAGAGCCACCCACTGAGCTAGCAATCAGTTGAACAAAAAAAAAACCTAACATGACTCATGTGCCAAAAAACTGTCATGACTCATGTGCCATTGCCTTTAACATAGGCCTTGTAATGTGATTACTTACACGATATTAGGGGATAATAGGAAACTGGAAGGGAGGTGATATCACCAAATCATTAGACAAACAGAACATCAGAAACAGCTCCTTTAATAAACAAACAGTCTTGCTGATTAATTGTTCACTTGAGATAAGTGCTAAAATAATCATGGAAGCCCCCATCTGTTTAGGGCTGGCCTCTCTCTGCTCACAATAAGTGAAGATAAAATGGATCAAGGAGACATTACATTCTAAAGTTAAGTATCTTGTCCTCATTCTAGCTGCGCAACCCCAATTGTCTATTGTCATTAAAAATTGATTCGAAATAATTGTTCTCTACCAATTGACCGGTCTCCATAAATAAGGCAGCGTCATTCATTTGCTTTAGAGCTGCCATTGCACCTGCCCTTTAAGTAGATGCCTGTGAGTTACAGTTCCAATAAATAGTGAATAAAGTACCCCCTCTTGTAAAGTATAAGGATATTATAAGTTACCGAGGAGTTTCATGACCATAAAAAAACACGAGGCCGAAGGCCGAGTGTTTTTATACAGGTCATGGAACTCCGAGGTCACTTCTGATATACTTTATTTATTATAATACACAAATTTCAGTGAGTCATGTGACAGAAATGACATCAGAACTTACCGTTTATAAGGATATCATTTACAAGATATTCATAGCTTTTTTTGTATTATTGAGTGATACGTAAAACAAGCATCTTCCGCAATATCTTCCGCAAAGGACTCAAATTTTGGACATAACTGTTGACTGGTTAAGATTGCAGCCAACCTTAGTTTTAAAAGCCAACCTGAAAGGTAAAACTATTGGTCTGGGCTCCTCTTGAATGTCCAACCTTTTGTCAGGGCTGCTCATAAAGCAATCCTTGAAGGTCCAAGCTTTGGTTAAAGTCCCCTTTAGGCACAAAAACACCTTTTAAGGGCAATTATTTGGTCAAAGCTTCCCTTGTAGGTCCAACCTTTGCCAGGGCCACCCTTATTTATTAAAATCACCCTGGAATATCTAGCATCTGGCCAGGGCCACCCTTAACCTGTGAAGACTCCCTTGAAGATCCAACCTTTGTTCATGGTGCCCCTTTATGGTCCAGTCTTTGGTCAAGGCTACCCCTGGCTCTTGAAGCAACCCTGGAAGGTCCAGCATCTTGCCACCTTTAGCTCATGAAAATACTCTTAAAGGTCCAACCTTTGTTTACCCCCCCCACCTTGGCTCATGAAGCTACTTTGAAAAGTCAAGCCTTTGGTCAGGGCCTCACTTTAAAGATCCAACCTTTGGCCTTGGCCACCCATAGCTTATGAAGCCACACTTGAAGGCCCAGCTCAGGGCCCACTTGAAGTTCCAACTTTGTTCAGGGCCTTTAGCCCATGAAATGCCAGACTTTTGCCACAAAGGTCAAGACTATCTTTTGGCCCATCAGATCATATTATATTTCAACAAGCAAACATTTTCCAAATCAATTCTAAACTTTTATAAAGTTTATCCACATACTTTACTGTAATACTTTAATCTAATGCTAAAGGTAGTGACTTTGAAGGCCAAACTGAGCTACTTTGATACTAGAGGGCTGCACTTATGATTGCCACCTTTTTGGTAGATCGACTCTGGACGGGGGCGGGGCACGTGACGGTGGAAGCGGGTCCGGAGACGTTGGGGGCAGGCAGTTTTCACTCGGACAGCCCTTCTAAATGCTTCAAATGGAGCCACATGTGCACCAGAGTAGCTAGAAGTATTCCAAGTTTGTGTGCCAAAATATGCGTGATAATATGGATCTGCCACTGGACCATGTATCACGCCACTAGTTATCAGCCCAGAGACTGTGATAAGTCTCCTTCAGAGAAACGTGGCATCAATAAATGGCAAGTGGTTTCCTTTTCTCTCCTTTGACATGTCATTAATTGTTAATGTTGTTGTGCAAACATGGAGGACCTCTGGCTACCTTCTTGTGCTGTAGCCTCCTACTCTGATCAATGCAGTTATTGAGTTAGTGACAAAGAAAGCACTCAGCTGCTGGACACTCCCTGTTAGTAAATACCTTTTCCAAATCATGAAAGCGCCCGACACGCTCCTGTTGACACAAAGTTGTTTAGTTAAACAATGAGGCCATTGAATCTTCTGTAATAAGTGGTTTCTCAGCTGCATGGTACCAGATTGATGGGAAGCCTGAAGATAAGTGGCCAAAAAATACATGAGCCTCATCATTAAAGTAGAGATAATATAGGGGTGTGACCATTAAAAGCCAGCTGCTGGTTGGTTGCTTGGTGTCAAAGATTAGAAAATGTTTGCTTTTGTTACTACAAACCCCACGTGGACTGCTAGACTGCAGGCGAAGGTATGTGGCACAGTGAGGGGTATAAGGGGAAGAATAGGGAATATTTTGAGGTTCATTCAGTAAAGAATACGAGTGTTGCTCAAGAATGCTGATGATTGGCAGGCTGGGCCATTCCTGTGTATAGAAGTTTAGGGTTTGTGGGGCAGTGTTTTTATTATTTAGAGATGGCTGTTCCCTCATCCAAACTATTTGATGTACAGTAGCCTACCAATGTGATGGATGGATGTCTTTAAATGCTTTTTCCCCTAGGGACAGAGTTAGGGGTCAATAATTTTTGACAGAGGTCAACGATTAGAGGTGGAGTTCTTTGGTATAGGAGCACTGGGGACAGGAGCATGGGAGCCATTGCCAACTTTTCATCTTAGCCAGACAATACTTGGCTTGTGTTTGAAGTAGCCAAGAATACAGCCCCTGCAGCGCTCATGTGGTTCTGCAAATTATGTTTCCTTTTTTAAAACGGCCATAGTAATATTCATATATTTAGCACAGAAAGTTTATAATTCTAGGCTCTTATAGATTATCCACATGTCAGCTCTCTGTTCTGTTCTAATGCTGGGAGTAGTGAAATTTAAAGGAACAGTTCAGTGTGAAAATAAAAACTGGGTAAATAGACAGGCTGTGCAAAATAAAAAATGTTTCTAATATAGTTAGTTAGGCAAAAATGTAATGTATAAAGGCTGGAGTGACTGGATGTGTAACATAATAGCCAGAACATTACTTCCTGCTTTTCAGCTCTATAACTCTGAGTTAGTCAGTGACTATAAGGGGGGCCACATGGGACATAACTGTTCAGTGAGTTTGTAATTGATCCTCAGCATTCAGCTCAGATTCAAAAGCAACAGATATGTCCCGTGTGCCTCCCCTCAAGTCTCTGATTGGTTACTGCCTGGTAACCAATCAGTGGAAACCAAGAGAGCTGACTAACTCAGAGTTAGAGAGCTGAAAAGCAGGAAGTAGTGTTCTGGCTATTATGTTACACATCCAGTCACTCCAGCCTTTATACATTACATTTTTGGCTAACTAACTATATTAGAAACACTGTTTATTTTGCAGAGTCTATCTATTTAACCAGTTTTTATTTTTGTCTGAGCTATATTGAAGCTAGTGGACTGTGCTGCAAAATGCATCACTTGTGTATAGGGTTGCCACCTGGCCAGTAAAGATTATGCTTGATGCCATTGTTATTAATAGGATGGTGCCTATAGTAGCAGTGGGAAGGGAGGGTTAGATAGCAGGTATAGTAGGGAGAGGTGGTGTCTATAGTAACAGTGGGATAATAGTCTCTGGGAAGGGAGTGTGACTGTGGGATAGCAGGTATAGTAGGGAGAGATGGTGCCTATAGTAACAGTGGATAATAGTCTCTGGGAAGGGAGTGTGACTGTGGGATAGCAGGTATAGTAGGGAGAGATGGTGCCTATAGTAACAGTGGGATAATAGTCTCTGGGAAGGGAGTGTGACTGTGGGATAGCAGGTATAGTAGAAGGAGATGGTGTCTATAGTAACAGTGGGATAATAGTCTCTGGGAAGGGAGTGTGACTGTGGGATGCAGGTATAGTAGGGAGAGATGTGTCTATAGTAACAGTGGATAATAGTCTCTGGGAAGGGAGTGTGACTGTGGGATAGCAGGTATAGTAGGGAGAGATGGTGCCTATAGTAACAGTGGATAATAGTCTCTGGGAAGGGAGTGTGACTGTGGGATAGCAGGTATAGTAGGGAGAGATGGTGTCTATAGTAACAGTGGGATAATAGTCTCTGGGAAGGGAGTGTGACTGTGGGATGCAGGTATAGTAGGGAGAGATGGTGCCTATAGTAACAGTGGGATAATAGTCTCTGGGAAGGGAGTGTGACTGTGGGATAGCAGGTATAGTAGGGAGAGATGGTGTCTATAGTAACAGTGGGATAATAGTCTCTGGGAAGGGAGTGTGACTGTGGGATAGCAGGTATAGTAGGGAGAGATGGTGCCTATAGTAACAGTGGATAATAGTCTCTGGGAAGGGAGTGTGACTGTGGGATAGCAGGTATAGTAGGGAGAGATGGTGCCTATAGTAACAGTGGGATAATAGTCTCTGGGAAGGGAGTGTGACTGTGGGATGCAGGTATAGTAGGGAGAGATGGTGCTTATAATAGCCATGGGATAATCTTTTAGGAAGAGAATGTTAATTTAAGACATAAGAGGCTGGTTGGGCACATCTTTTCTTATTACTTCTCATAGCCCTCCTGTAGGTTTATAATCGTTTCATAGAATGCAGAAGGTGTGTTGTGACCTTGCAAGCTTCATTTTTTTAAAAGACTGTGCTGAGGGATATGAAAAATCTATGCAAACATTGGTATTTCTATTTAATGAGCATGATTCTGCATGAGCAGTCCCCTAAATTTGCTCATTTGCTCAGAGAGATACAATAACAATTTTGCCAGTAATTCCCCTGATATAAGCACAGCTCTCGGGGGCTATAGTATGTATAGCAGCAGGTATATGGCAGCCATAGAATACAAATGACTGCTATTTTCTCCTTCTATCACAGAATATTGATTGAAGTGTATTGCACAAAAGGCATAATCTATTTATATTTCCGCTGTAACGTTGCAAGGAAACCCCCCATGTGACCCTCTCCTTGGTTTGTTTGTAAAAAAATGTTATTTTTTGTGACTTCAGAAGCGCCCATATCTGGCCCAGGAATTCCTTTGTATCAGAGGGAGGGCTGATTTGCATAGCAAATAACTGATAAGCTATTTAGAGTGCAATTGTTTTACGACTGAAGCAGAGAGAGTGATGGGGTCAGATGACAGTCGTGACTGTGTGCACACCCTCGGGAGGAAACACGGCCCTACTTTCTTTAGCTTGCCAGGGATTAAAGGGAATATAAGGCCAAAAATAACATAATGACAATGTAATTCTAAGTCAGTTTTCAAAATACATTAATTGAAAAGTGCCGGGTATTGGTAAATGTCATTGCAACCAATATCAGTATTTGTCTGTCCCTGTCTGCACTGCTGGTTCTGACTTTAGAAACAATCTGTCAGAAATCAGCCTTGCATGTTACTTCACAGGTCTGTTAATGAGCTGACGTCTGCTGCATTGCATCTGAAACCTCTATTCACCTGCATGGAAATAAAACTGTTATTTCAGTAGAAAGCTGTAATTCATTTGGTTTTCGCTGAGCAACCTGGGTACATTCCGCCACATGCATGTGCTTTCCCTGGACGGTGGCCTGCGGGGGTTGAAATGCTCTTGTACAACTTCATGCCTGGTGGCGTATCAGGTGTGCTCCCTTCCTGAACCGCAGTACCTTGTGCACTGGGCCCTGGAATCTCTTTCAGCAAGGTCAGAGGTTATACAATTACCACCAGCTGCAGAACCCCAAGGGGCATTTTTATAAAACTTTGTGAAGAAGGGCAACTTCTCTGTTTCGCTCCTTGCCTTATTATAAAAGACGTGTGGCTTCAAAACCCCATGAAAAATATATGACTGTGGCTAAGGGATAACAGATATAGTAGGGAGAGATGGTGCCTATAGTAACAGTGGGATAATAGTCTCTGGGAAGGGAGTGTGACTGTGGGATAGCAGGTATAGTAGGGAGAGATGGTGTCTATAGTAACAGTGGGATAATAGTCTCTGGGAAGGGAGTGTGACTGTGGGATAGCAGGTATAGTAGGGAGAGATGTGTCTATAGTAACAGTGGGATAATAGTCTCTGGGAAGGGAGTGTGACTGTGGGATAGCAGGTATAGTAGGGACAGATGGTGTCTATAGTAACAGTGGGATAATAGTCTCTGGGAAGGGAGTGTGACTGTGGGATAGCAGGTATAGTAGGGAGAGATGGTGCCTATAGTAACAGTGGGATAATAGTCTCTGGGAAGGGAGTGTGACTGTGGGATAGCAGGTATAGTAGGGAGAGATGGTGCCTATAGTAACAGTGGATAATAGTCTCTGGGAAGGGAGTGTGACTGTGGGATAGCAGGTGTAGTAGGGAGAGATGGTGTCTATAGTAACAGTGGATAATAGTCTCTGGGAAGGGAGTGTGACTGTGGGATAGCAGGTATAGTAGGGAGAGATGGTGCCTATAGTAACAGTGGGATAATAGTCTCTGGGAAGGGAGTGTGACTGTGGGATAGCAGGTATAGTAGGGAGAGATGGTGTCTATAGTAACAGTGGATAATAGTCTCTGGGAAGGGAGTGTGACTGTGGGATAGCAGGTATAGTAGGGAGAGATGGTGTCTATAGTAACAGTGGGATAATAGTCTCTGGGAAGGGAGTGTGACTGTGGGATAGCAGGTATAGTAGGGAGAGATGGTGCCTATAGTAACAGTGGGATAATAGTCTCTGGGAAGGGAGTGTGATTGTGGGATAGCAGGTATTGTAGGGAGAGATGGTGCCTATAGTAACAGTGGGATAAAAGTCTCTGGACAGGGCGTGTGACTGTGGAATAGCAGGTATAGTAGGGAGAGATGGTGCCTATAGTAACAGTGGATAATAGTCTCTGGGAAGGGAGTGTGACTGTGGGATAGCAGGTATAGTAGGGAGAGATGGTGCCTATAGTAACAGTGGATAATAGTCTCTGGGAAGGGAGTGTGATTGTGGGATAGCAGGTATAGTAGGGAGAGATGGTGCCTATAGTAACAGTGGATAATAGTCTCTGGGACGGGAGTGTGACTGTGGGATAGCAGGTATAGTAGGTAGAGATAGTGCCTATAGTAACAGTGGATAATAGTCTCTGGGAAGGGAGTGTGACTGTGGGATAGCAGGTATAGTAGGGAGAGTTGGTGCCTTTGGTGGTATTGGGGGTAATTGGTATGTGTTATTTATATACAGTATGTTCATTAAAACTGTCTGTGCCAGAAAGAATATAATGGGCAGAGGCAATAAAACTGCTTCACAGTACATTCATATTCCCATTTTCACATGTATTTCAACTTGTAGGGGGTAGAAATGTTTGCGCACATATTTGCAACAGTTAAAACATGTCCTTTGATGTGTGACTCATGTGCCTTTTAACAGCTGGGTAAACTATGTAGCATTCCGTATCTCTATTTTTCAGGACTATAAATTTATTTTACAAGACCAGCTACAAATACATGATCCCACCTAATGCTCACTTGTATAATATGTATTGACCACTAATGGGATCACTTGTCCATCTTTAAAGGATAGTAACCCACTAGAATGTTCTGAATGCATTGCTCAAAGGTGAAATTGTTTTTCCCAGATGTAAAAACTGGGATAATAGTGTTCTTTAAAATTGCTGCTTGCACTCTTGGGGCCATTGTATGGCTTGTTTATATGGGTTGTGTCCAGTGAGTACAAGGGCAGGCTCCATGGGTGACATTGGCCACGTGTTCCCTGTTATACAAGATAATACTTGTTGCATCCCCAATAGTTTTCTGTTTTATGGCTGTGATAATACTGAATTGATGAGGGTGGAGGATGGGATTTTTTCCATTCTGCCTCTTTCCTGCTCATTACTTAGGTGGAATGCTGGAAGAACACATTTTAGCTCATTTCCGCCCCCATCTCTTGGGCTTACGGGAAACAATTAAGGTATTTTCCTCCTTTCTTGAGACTTCTCTGCTCAAGCTGATGGAGAATTCTTTGTCTTGGCATCACATTAAGGGCCCATATTGTATAATTATAGAGTTCTTACCATCCCAAACAGTCACACACAGATCTGGGAAAATTACACAAAATGATTCTGTTCCCTTTAGTCTCTTCCCAAAACTGCTATCCCAGCTGAATTACTGTAAGCCTGCTGCCCACCATCACATTTTAGTTGGGAATAGTCATTCATGCTTGCACCCCTCAAGGCAGCTCTATATAATTTAAATAGACGGTTCCCAGACCTTCTGAATCTGTATGCATAAGTTTGCCATCCCAAGTCAACGGCTTATTATAAAAATTGATTTAGGCTGAGGACAGCATCTATGCTTTCATGCGACCCTATCCAGATGGGTCTCCATATGCATGCAGTAGGATCCAGTCGTTGACCCGGGTGGAAAACCATCCCTATTTAGACCAGAGCATGGCCGTCCCAATTGAGCAATTATCTGCGGATCTTCCCATGTATGACCAGCTATGCAGTCCTTCCCTATTCCACATCTAGAACTTTAGCAGAACTTGTATAGTTCAATGTATCTATAATAGACACTAGGGCTTTACTGAGGACTACGTTGTACTGGATTGTTCTAGCCAGCTTTGGTCACTGGGAACTAACGTTAGGGGTCAGGGCACATGCTCAGATTCGGGGAGATTAGTCGCCCGGCAACAAATCTCATCGTCTTCGGGACGACTAATCTCCCTGAACTGCCTCCCGTTGGCTAGAATGTAAATCACCGGTGGGATGGCACTCAGAGCGATTTGTATTCCGAAGTCGCCCGAGGTTTCCTCGTGAGGAAAATGAATCGCTAAGAGTTACATTCTAGCCGGCGGGAGGCAGTTTGTGGAAATTAGTCACCCTGAAGAAGAGGAGATTTGTTGACGGGCGACTAATCTCCCCGAATCTGAGCGTTTGCCCTGACCCTAAGGCTCATGATGAAGTAGTGGCTGTTGTGGTCCATACTCATTGCATGGGAATTTGATGTTTACTGTTCTGGTGGGACCCATTGTAAGTTACACTATGGTTTAATGCTGGCTTGGAACATAATGTGTCAACTTTTTGTTGTAATATGGTTATTCTGTCTGAAGCAAACCAGCACTTCCTACATTTAGGAACAATAGTTAACTCTCAACAGCTACACGTGAAAGGATCTTCAGCATAAACGGATCATTCAAACTGAGCCACCCTTCAGTGGATGTCATTGAACCCTAGGCTGTAAGGTAGTGATCTGCAATTCCAAAAGCCAGGAACAGATGATGTATGAAGGCCTGAGTGCATTTGGTTTGACATAACCACATCTGTCACGTAAGGACAATCCTGGTCTCTTGTTGGCTTTTGATAAATGGAATTCTCTGACTGCTCTTGACTAGTCTCAGTTTGAGTGTCCAGAGACACTTCGTGTAGCTAGAATGATAATAATCCAGTTCTGGTTTTGCCAAGTCAATTTGTTCCAACGTGTCACAGAGTCTGAAGAAAGTTGTAAAAATACCAGATCTGGATCTTTATCTACTTTGAAGACCTGGGATTAGTTTTTTGTCTGTGTGGGCCTAGTGTGATCTCAAACAGAAGGAGTTTTGGCTTGTGGTATCATTTCATGGACAAAAACCCGGCAGGAACATTTGTAAGGGGCAAGTAGTTTAGACTAGAATGCCATTAAAACAGATTTATTGGTCTCGCTGCAATGGCCATTTGTAGATAAGTAGACCATATGGTTCTAGGTGAACAGATTTATCTGTATATAAGAAAAAAAAAAGATATTCCCTGTTACTCTTATGAAATTAATGTGCAGACATATTTCATATGAAGAACATGTGGTCATTTTAACTATATGTTAAATCTGACTGCCTCGACAGTCCTGGTATTTTAAAATCATACTGCATTGTATATAAGTGTAAAATGACTTGATAAATGGGTTGTAATATCACTGCAAACTGGAGTAAAGTCTGTGCAAGGAACAATGCTAGTCAAGATTGGCTGAGTTGGCTGCTTAAAGGGATACTGTCATGAATGAATGAATCAGTTAATAGTGCTGCTGCAGCTGAATTCTGCACTGAAATCCATTTCTCAAAAGAGCAAACAGATTTTTTCATATTCAATTTTGAAATCTGACATGGGGCTAGACATTGTCAATTTCCCAGCTGCCCCCAGTCATGTGACTTGTGCTCTGATAAACTTCGGTCACTCTTTACTGCTGTACTGCAAGTTGGAGTGATATCACCCCCATCCCTTTCCCCCCCCCAAACAGCAAAACAAAAGAACAATGGGAAGGTAACCAGATAACAGCTCCCTAACACAAGATAACAGCTGCCTGGTAGATCTAAGAACAACACTCAATAGTAAAAACCCATGTCTCACTGAGACACATTCAGTTACATTGAGAAGGAAAAACAACAGCCTGCCAGAAAGTATTTCTCTCCTAAAGTGCAGGCACAAGTCACATGACATGGGGCAGCTGGGAAATTGACAAAATGTCTAGCCCCATGTCAGATTTCAAAATTAAATATTAAAAAATCTGTTTGCTCTTTTGAGAAATGGATTTCAATGCAGAATTCTGCTGGAGTAGCACTATTAACTGATGCGTTTTGAAAAAAACATGTTTTTCTATGACAGTATCCCTTTAAATATGACTGGTCAAATATTAATAAGTAAACCTGGAAAATCCTGCTGGGCAAGAACCTTACTAGGCCATGGATGTAGTCATCTGATGATCAATTTACATGGCCCGCCACCTGATCAGAATGTAGGCCCAGGGTCTATGCTTGGCGGCTTAAGCTCTTGACTCTGATGTTGAAAAGCACCTCTAACAGCTATTTATCCCCTTGAGTAAGCTAAACCACCCCAGAATCCCTGTTGGAGGCCTATCCCATCAGCTGAAGCACAAGACCAAAACTAGACTATCTCTACTAGAAGAAAGGTCAATAATATCCATCAACGTTGTAGAAAGATCTAAAGCCCGTGATTACCTCTCATGTGTGTATGTCTTTGAAATCTATTCTCAGCCTGGACTTAATGGTGTAGTTGGGAACCCACATCCTCCAACATAGCTAATTACCAGCCAGACAGAATAATAAGAGGCAAACTACGCACATTAACCAATTAATGAGGAAATACTTCACTAGATTAGGCAAAGCATTCCCCCATTAATTGGCTAATGTGGAAAAGACAAAGACCCCGGTGCTTTTTCTTGCTTCAGTAACATTAAAGTGAACATAATATATAAACAAGGCTCAGTGCGTGTGGGTGTTCTATTAAGTGGAAGTTTATATATGTGGTTTTTATTTGAATTTTTTATCCAGAACATCTGTTTCCATCCCTCCGCTCTATCTTTTATCACTTTTTAACTGGCCCTAGAATGTGAGTACTTAGAGTCGACATTGCGACCGTTTGCTAATCCCTTTCTAATTTCATTACATTAGTAGACTTCAAAAAGCCTGATTTGAGAAGATTAAGATAGAGTCTTTGGATGTCAGTAAGGGCTATGGCACACGTAACGTCTGAAATATGCAGGCGCAGAAATCCCCGATACCATTCTGTGCCACCTGTTACAATGAAACGTTCAGTCATGTGCACGGATTTGAGTTTTTGGACCAAAAGCCACCTCTCACTGGTGGTCCCAGGCGGTTTCCATTTATGATATTACAGTATATATACTACACTATTAAATGCCCTGATTGTTGACGTTTATGACATTATCCCCACATTTAGAGAAGGAAACAGTTGTTTCAAGGAATTTAATAGAGTACCTTCATCCTTAGAAACTGGATTTTTACATAACCTGCAACAAAAGTAATGCCTTTTAACTTGAATTATGAAGGTATTTCTTCCCAGGCAAATACCTCCACTATTTAAAATTTGTTAGAGGTGTGGCGGAAGGAGTATGCATGTACTGCTCGCAGCTATCTTGCAACTAAACTTTTTTTTTTTTGGAATTCACAACTTTCAGCTGACAGTAGTTTTTGTGGTTAGCACAGTTACTTTGTAGTGTTTGGATCTCAAAATGTATTCTAACCTAGGCGCTACCTGCAAAAGACTTTGTATGTTTTCCCTTTTGCTCCATGGGTTTTCTCAAGGTATCTTGGTGTAAGGGCTTACCCTGGTGGTCTAGTAGGGACTAGGGCCCGGCGAGGACACCCGCAGTCCTAGTCCTTTCAGTTCTGCACCAGCTTCACTATGGGCGCCCGGCCGCGCACTTCCTAGTTTTATGTGCCGGCCGTGTGCCTGCAGCCGAAATTCAAATATTTAAAGGGGCCTCTGACCTAAACGTATTGCCCGTTTGTTTTAGTGAGTTCCAGGGTGCTATTCTTGTTTGATTCTGTATCTGATTCCTGTTGTTGACCCCTGCCTGCCTGACTAATCTGACTTCTGTGATCCTGACCCCTGCCTGGTAACCGTCTATTCTAAAATCCTTATTCTGACCCGTGCCTGTCTGACTCTTCTGATTGATATCCTGATTTTGACCCTTGCCTGTCTGACTTCACCTGAAATTTGCCTCCACCGACCCGGCCTGATTGGACTACACTTTTCGTCTGTTCCTTGAACTGTGACCTCCTGCCCAAAAAGACTTTGTTTAATGATCGTGCCCCTCTGCTCGTCCAGAACCCTTAGCTTGGTTCCTCTCTTTATAAGACCTGGCGGCAACCAATTAGCCGAGGGCTCCTCCCGAGGTAAAAGGCGGCTGTTAAAGGCAGAAGCTAGAGCCGAGACCAGGGAGCCTTAGCATTGGTTCTGGATTTTGGGTGCCGATCGTGACACTTGGTTTCCTCCCATACTCCAAAAACATACAGACAACATAATTTTCTCTTTATAAAGCTGACCCTAGAGTGGGTGAATGTGATAAGGGCCTCAAGGTGGCCATAGACGGATATTATTGTACAAAACTAATTTTCGTATGATATTCGGTGTGTGTATGGCAGGAGACGAGTCAACTGATATCGGCAGAAGACTTGGATATCGATTGGCTCCTCGATTGGCCCGGGTGGAAAAATTTTGATTTGGCGCCTTTGAAGGCACCCAAACACTGCCCAATGTTTAGTGCTGAATTATCAGATACAGGTATAATTCTATTTTTCTATACCTGTATACCTGACAATTCAGCTCTACACGTGCGTTTTGAAGCAAACGATCTTTATTGGGCGGAAAATATTGATTGGGCGCCTTTGAAGGCACAGCAACATCACCACTGTTTAGTGCTGAATCGTCAGAAAAGATCTTGGAAATATCTTTTCCAAGAAAGATCGTAATTGTTACGTCTATGGCCACCTTTAAATTGTAAACTCCACTAATGTGAATGTTAAAAAAGCCTCTTTGGCGCTATATCAATTCATACTTTAAAATTATATTTTCTAATGATATTTTACTAACCTTGTGGGCAATTTATGAAGAGCCTGGAAGGGGCAGACAAACTGCTGTTATCAGGCCAAGTGGTGGCTTATCAAATGTAGGCCTTAATCCCTGCTTAGTCTATAGATAGTGTGAGGCTCCAAAGCATTGCACCCGGAGCTATGGAGAAAGACATCAAGACACTTATCTCTCTAAACTTGTGGGCTCCTATATGATATCTGTGTCTGAAGGCAAAAGAGAGTGTCAGGAGTTATAGCTTTGTCTGGTGGCAACTCAGCCAATTTCTATTGATGATATGAGCTGCATTATGTCTTCCAGTGGCAGAAATATAACCAGGTTCCACAAATGCTTCAGTTGAGGAAAGAACTGTGGCAAGTGCCACTATTGTATGAATGCCAAGATACAGGGAAGTAATATTCTGTCCTCGGTGTGAACTGTGGCTTTATGCTTATTGTGAACCCTTGAAGTTGGAACACAGCAAGGGACAGGGAGCCATACGTTGGACACCAGGGAGACAACAATAACAGCCAAGCAATACAAACACAGGAGGTGATGGAAGAGACAGTTTAGACAAGATAACAATTCATTTAGGTAGAGGCAATAGAAAACAGAATGTACTAGATAAAGTAGCATTTGCTTTCATGTGGGTTTTTAATGGAATTCTTCAAAGTTTCTTCCTAGCAATTAGGTTTTGTACATGTGTGCGGCGAGTGTGTTTGTACCTGAGTGTGTTTGTGAGAGTGTAGTTGGTTGGGTGTCAGGACTGTGCAGAGAAATATCCATGTGTAACCTGATGCTACACGCATAAAAGGAACGCTCAATATTTTTTTGTATTTACTCAGGGTAACCCATTCCATATCAAAGTGCGTTGGTGGTCTACCATCCTAGAGATCAGAGGCAGGGAGCGGCACAAGCCCTTGAGTTTAGAGGCATTGACAGACCAGAGAGAGTTGTGGTTAATTTTTCCAGCATGAAGACCAGAGAGACTTTAGACACCACAAAACAGGAGTTAGATCAGTAGAAGAAAGTTTCAGAAGCAGGGTGTGGGTCAACCACTAAACTGAATCATTATAGGTGGGACTCACTTCCCCTAATGGACTCAATTTGGGCAATGGAGGTCAGTCTGAACATCGGCAATGGTGGAATTTAAGGGGTACATGCTTATTTATTGTTTAGGATATCTCTGAGGATACCTCTTACTCTTTTCATAAGCTAAATCTTCCCAAATATTGCCCATTTATTAAGGGATTGAACCAAAAAAAACATCAAAATCTCAGTCCCAGATAGAGGAAGTTGGTTAAACGCCATTAGTGCTTGTCTGGAAAGCTTCTCCTCTTCCAAGTATCCTGTATCTTGACTACAGGTAGGTTAAGTAACCCATTCAGGGTTACAGTCTAGAATCTAAACTATGGAAATAGAGATGGGTAATCCTCTCCCTTCCTAGACATCAGGAAGTTGGCTGGAGTTAAATTAATTTAGGGTTAACTGAGTAGGCTCAGGGAGGTGATGGACTTCAGCCTCTTTTGCAATCTGCATTTTTAGCCCATAGGCATACTAGAGGATTAGTTAACTTTGTCTAACCATGTGTGTGGAGAAATCTTCCACAATTTGGGGAGGTTGACCAGTGTGAGGCCACCCCTAGAAATCTGTCAAACAAGGCTTTTCCCTCTAGTTGTGTATCAGGGAAAATTTGTCAGTTCAAATCTCCATAAAGCCAACAGTACAGTTTTGTGCCTCCGGCACATGGAGATAATAGGATTTATTATTATTATTTTGCCTGAGTAAAGCAGATCTGGAAGTTGTCACATTTTAACTCGACTTGTCAAGAGAGTGAACTAAAAGGTGAAATCTGTCAAATCAATGTAAAATAACAGCCCACGGTGACTTGTCCAATGTTAGGAGAATCTCATAGGGCAGAGCAGCCAATCCTGGGGCTAGTTGGGCTAGACTGGCTGGGGCCCAGGGTAGGATCAAAGTAAAAATATTATGGGTCTGTCTTTCTGTGCTATTTATGTAGATGCAATTTAGGCAAAATATTATATGAAAGATGAAGGTCATTTATGATTTATGTTTGGCCGGGGGGTTCAGCTGGAGGTCTAGGGACTTCATGCAACCAAATGAGACCGAATGGGTTCTTTTTATCTACAATTCAATGAGCACTTGTTGCTGTTCTGTTAAGGTTCTGGCTACTCTTTGTCTCATGTCATACAGGATTTTGTAGCTGCCTGCAACTCTGCTTTGTTGAAGTAGAAGAAACCAATTGTCTCATTGTGGATAAGGAGAATCACCACCGGGATGCACAGTTATGGCCTGTAACTGCACTCATCCATGTTGGAAGATGACAGTTGTGCATGAGTGCCATACTTTTGCATTCTCAGTTGTCCACGGTGTAGAGTCTGGAGACAAATACATCACACTTACATTAGAACTACATTAGCCCTAAAGTCTTATGTTCTTGAGGTCTGTGTGCTGCTTTCACTTGATATGAACTGTCAGTGTAGAAACTGGGTAGGTTGTGGTTTTAGATGATTTATGCAGGTGTGTTGTGGAAGCAAAATGTCCCTGAATGACCCTTCCATAGAAACTAGGAGGATGCATGTGCCAGTGATGTTAACTAACTCTCTAGGGGCTACAGGGTGAGAGTGACCTCAGTTATCTTAAAGGGTCACTGACATGTGAAAGTTGGTTGCTCCAGGGCAGGTCTGAGCTCAATCTGTGACTGGTGGGCTGGACTTGCCCTGATCACTTCCATTCTATATAGGGTTTTAGAGGGGAAACATGCGTCTGACAGAGGCAAATTACTTCAGCAACTTGAGTCTGAGTATGACTATGCTTATTATCTGAGTCACAATTTAGACAATCTCTGTTAGGCTGGTGGCATACGGTAAGATTCGGGGGTGATTAGTCACCCAGCAACAAATCTCCTCTTCTTCGGGCAACTAATCTCCCCAAATGCCTTCCCACCGGGAAGAATTAGAATAGCCGGCGGGATGGCATATGTAGCACTTTGTTTTCCGAAGTCGCCCAAAGTTGCCTCACAAGGAAACTTCGGTCGACTTCGAAAAAACGAATAGATTTGTGCCGACAGGAAGGGAGATTAGTCTTCTGCTGGGCGACTAATCTCCCCAGAATCATAAGAGTGGTGAAAACCATTACAGGCAAAATGCTAAAAACATTTGTATATTATGTTCCATGGGAGTCTACACCAGCTTTGTGGCCATAAATACATTAGTGAGGCCATAGTGGTCAGAGACCTTATTTCAAATCTGTTCTGTGCATTACTGCAGGACTACGACCCTGCTACCCTTAATGTGAATCTTTGCTCCTCTGGCACATGTTCTCCAGTAGGCAAAAGGCGATCTGCTGCCTTCTGTACCGCTTATGGGGGCACGGGAACTGCGGACCCTGTACCTTTCAGTGAATACACATACAGGGGGCAGAAGGCAGTGGAGCACCTTTTTTCCTCATATATGTGCCTGCAAGAAAAAGACCCATGTGCCATAACAGTATTAATTAGCAGAATGATTAAAAATGAAGCTTAGCAACTGGTAACAGCTCTGCTGCAGCTTTAAAATATGTTTAATTTATGAGATACTCCAACACCAAGAAGTTCATATAAAGGAATGATTTAAAAGGAAGGGGGTATCCTTTGATACTTTGCTTTCAAATTCTGTTCCTGGAAGTCGTATCTTTCTATTCCTGACTCTTTCATATATTCCTCCCACCCCAGGAACTGACTCTCCAGCCAGCGTATCCTTTGCAGATACCAAAAGGCTCGCAAACGTCTGCCTGCGATAATGTTTCATGGGATAGCGGGCAGGGATGAAAAAAGCGGAATTGTGCCAGATTCTGCAAACCGTGGGATTTGATCCCTTCTGGCTCTTCTCTCTCTTTTGCGCCACTGCAAAACTTGAATAGAATTCAGATAACATCTCCACTGTCTCTCCCTCTCTGAGTCCGGAGGCGTGTCTCGCCTGCTCTAAGGGAACTGTCTCTTCTCCTGGGTCAGGCTGGTGTCTTTCTATATTTCTGGCCAAAGTATAATTTCTGTCTCCCGTAAACCCCCCCCCACACACACCTTGTGTGTATTCTTTAATCACCCACAACCCTCTGATCTTCACTGCCTGAGCCCCTAAGCTCTTTATAGTCTTAAATAATATTCTGCCCTCCCTTGCTCCCATGCTTTTAATAGAAGCTAGCACTAAAAATAACATGCCTATTTTATAGCACACCTAATACTCTGTAACACGCTGCTGGGATATATATTCCCTTTGCATGCACGCAAATTGATGTGTTCACCTTCACATCAAGTCCGGACTGAGAATTAAAATAGGCCCTGGCATTTCAGGTACACAGAGGCCCAATAAACCCACCTAGAGGCCCAAACAGCCCCCACCAGCCCACTAAATACTGACTTTCTATGGGACCTTATAGCAGCCCCTCTGGCATTTGCCAGAACCCACAGATTGGCTGCTTCACATACCTTATATCTTAAAGTAGAAAGATAGAGGCACTCGTATATCAAAAATAAAACCACCTTTATTATCACATACGGCTACTTCAGCAACGTTTCGGACCCTCCAAGTAGGGTTGCCACCTTTTCTGGAAAAAAATACCGGCCTTCCTCTATCTTTTTTCCCTATTAATAACATTGGGATCAACCATAATTTTTACCGGTCAAGCCGGTAAAATACTGGCCAAGTGTCATCCCTACTTCCAAGTCATTTTGACAAAGTGGGCAGCTTATTGGCCCATGTGCATGGGACCTGCATGACCAACAGTTGCCCAATGCTCTACCAGAGTTACTCAAAGCTCCTCAAAGAAGTAAACTCATCATATGTTTCATGTACAGGCCTCTCACCACTCATCCAAAATGCACCACAGACTCTGAATGCCCCTGTTCCCCTCATATATGAACCAAAAGTGCTAACCAGTGAGGATGGTGGTGGCCTCTTCACTTACTGTCCCTAGCTTTCAAAGGGTGGGACAACAATTAAACCGGTCAAACATGGAGGCTGCCAACCCCACTAAGCAGCTCTATGTTTTCAAGTTTCAGCATGGGGAACCTGGGATGTTCTAGGTGTCTTGTTTGGTGTGGGAGAAGGATGGGAGCCTGTGCATGTTCCCTATGCTTAAATTATGGTTTTACTTATGTTGAGAAGGCCTCTACTGACACATGGCTGGTTAGGAGGCTTCCTGAGACATTAAGATCCTCTAGGTGTTGCTGAGAAGATGCTAACTGCTAGATAGTCAAGTGTGTGTTTTGGCCCACCCTTGACAATATCTTTGACCCCTAGGGGATTTTTGATCTCAAACTTTTTTTGTGTTAAAACACACAACTATAATGTAAATATTGTCTGATGTACCCTGTTACAATACATGTAAACACTCTTTGGTTCTTTGTGTATATAAGGATGCAGTACCAGTGCAAGTTTGAGCAAACATGGCGAGGGCCAACACAAAGCATGGGCTTGGCTTTAGTTAAAAGGTATTTATGTATTGTATGCATTACCTTAGATGAGGCAACAGGTATCACAATTCTCTCCCTTGTGTATAAATGTTATTATAGATACAGAAATACAGTGTGAAACAAGGTTCAGGAAGGTGGCCAAAGATGCACAGAGATTATTGTACAAAAGATCTTTCTTGCGATAATCGTTGCATGTGTGGTGGGCTACAAGGCGGCGATATTGGTAAAAAGCCTTGGATATTGGTTGTCTTGTCGATTGGGTAGGACTGAAATTTTTGATTGGACACATCGTAACATTAATTCTGAATCATCAGATAGAGCTAAAAAATTATTCTTGTTTTTACCTGCATATGCGACGATTCAGCTCTTAACATTAGTAGAGTGGACGAAAGAACTTTCGTACGGCCAATGGTCATGGGAAAGATCGTAAATGTAGCATGTATGGCCACCTTAGCTCCTGGTTGTCCCATCAGCATACGGACAGTTTCTGTTGACTGTCACAGTGGGTGTGTCCAGACAGATTTAAGCTGGCCATAGACGCAAAGATCCGATCGTACTAATCATCGTACGATCGGATGTTCCCATCTCCCGACCTGCCACTAACCATTCCGATCAAATAAAGTACAAAAGAACAGATGAGCCGATGTTCTGCCCCTGACAGCAATCGTACAATAGTTATGTCCGACAAAGCTGGTGACAGTCTCCCACTGAAAATCGTACGATCGGCAATACACGCAGAGATATTATCGGCAGCCGACAGAAATCTTTTCACCTGTCCGATCGACCAAATGACTGATCTCCGCCGGACAAAAAATGTCGGGACTCTCCACACATGGTGCGAAAATCGTAGGAATCCTCAATCAGATCTTTGCATCTATGGCCAGGTTAAGACTGCTAGTACCTCCCATCACTGGTAAAAGGGTGCTTGTATTTATGTGCTATTGTCGTACCACTGTCAGATGATGGAGGTCATGTTTTTAAGATTAGTCTTTTAATCCCATTAAGTGCAGAGACATAGGCTCAGATTTAGGGAGATTAGTTGCCCAGCGACAAATCTCCTCTACTTCGGGGCGACAAATCTACGCAAACTGCCTCCCGCCGGCGATTTACATTCTAGCCGATGGGAGGCAGTCGGCAATCAATGCGCTTCGGTTTCCGAAGTTGCCTCACGAGATCAGTGTTTCAGTAATGAAATAAAACACTTTACAGGAACAAAGTGGCCCTAATTTGGTTGTCTACAGTACACCAGGAGCTGCTAATTGTGATCATTAATTAGGCCTCTGGTATGCAAAAAGGGAAGCTGCAGGAATGTTGAAGGGGTGGTTCACCTTTAAGTCAACTCTAAAGCTGGCCATCACTGTCACCAGCTTTTGTCGGACATAACTTTCGTACAATTGCTGTCAGTCAGACCTCGTCTGATCTGTTCTTTTACTACTTTATTTGATCTGAATAATTTGTGGCAGGTCGGGAGATGGCACGGCGACAAATCGCTTATTCTTTGGGCGACTAAACCCCAGTTTGGGGTGGGGAGATAAGTCGTCCGAAGAAGAGGCAATTTGTCGCCGGGAGACTAAATCTCCCCGAATCTAAGGACAGGTTTAAGCTGCAGATTCAGGTCCTTTGGACGATTTGGAAGCTTATCTGCCCATGTATGAGGCCTCCCAATAGGCCTCCCGACTGATATCTGGCCAAAAATCGTCCAGCTATCGATTAGGCAGGCTTGATTCTCCCCTTCAACCGAGGACCGTATTGGCCAAAAATGCTAATTATGTCCACAATGCAACTTATGTTTAACGGAAATTATATTTATATGTATTTAATAATTCTCCTTTTAAGGAAATGATTGTATCACAGTGGATAATATCGAATAGAGTGATGACAGGGTAAAAAAAATTTCTGTATTCAAAGTGGATCTCTGCTAAAACTTCCCCCTAAGCAATGCTGCACTGCTGGTACTGACTCCAGGAACAATGCAGCAGAAACCACTTGTGTAACAGACCTGAAGGAGAACTGACTTCAGCTACATGGTCAGAGCCATGGAAAAGGAAAGGGTATCAGCTTCAGTTGCAGCTGCAGACAAATGTTGTATGAGGGTCTATTGGAAATTTGCTTGGAATTATATTTTTAACAGTTTTTGGGTGGGGGACACCTTAAGGGTTAGTCCACACGAGCAGATTCGGGGAGATTTAGTCGCCTGACGACTAAACGCCTCTTCTTCTGGGCTGCCTTTGCGTGTCTTCCCATCCACTTTAATGAAAAGTCGCCTGCGATAAAGCACACGCGGCGCTTCGTTTTCCGAAGTCGCCCGAAGTTTCCTTTTTCAGGCAGCACTTTCCCTTTAAAAACAAAATTGCTGCACCAGCTATTTTGCCTTGGGAGCTCAAACAAACCCCCTCAACAAACACAGCGATCCCCTCCCCTTTTCTCCACACCTTAAATCTCATCCTAGGTCATGTAACCTCTGGCCGTCTCCCCGCCCACCCTTTCCGAGGTGCTTGGGAGAGGTGACTTGTGGAATTCCAGGTAATCATTTCATTCCCTGACAGCAGAAGGCATCTGCTTGTACTGACAGGTAAAAATGCTTTTGCTTTTCTAACCTAGACCCTAACTCGCCCTGATGTTGGCCTCTTAACCCCCTGCCTTCCACTGCCTGATGCAGGGCTGTGAACTGACAAGAGATTAGCACTTTATCTATAATCCTGCTCTGATCTAGCGACCAGACCCCTTAAATGCCCACGCACCCCTTGTCTATTTAGCTAGAAGGAATTTGACAGTTGGAACAATGATAATAATACTTTATAGACAAACACAGCAATACTTGGCTCTCTGCAAATTGTAAAAGTTAATTGTAAGGTAAACTGCCCCTTTAAAAAGGTTTTAAGAGCATTAGAACTTTAAATATTTTTTCTTCCACAGGATCCATCTGTCGCCCTATTGTTGTTTCAGTTGGGGCAGCTTCCATTGCTTCCTCCTAGGAAACGGCAAATACTGTTTTAATCATACGAGATTATGATTGTGTTGCACTTAGACTGTAAGCTCTTCCTCTTGTGGAAAAATGTGGATCCTAATTTTATTTTTATTGTAGTGTTCGTCCCCTGTCTGTGCTATAAAGTTAAAGGGGTAGTTTGCCTTTAAGTTAACTTTTAATGTCCTATTCGTAGCAACTTTGCAGGTGGTCTGCATTATTTATTTTGGAATTATTTGCCTTCTTATTCTACCTTCCTCTTTCCAGCTTTCAAATGGGGGGTGACTGACCCCAGCAGCTATTAAAAAAAATAAAAAAAATAAAGATTGCTCTGTGAGCTTAATATTTTATTATTATTATTATTATTATTATTATTGTTATATAATATTATTATTATTGTTACTTTTTATTCCTTATTTTTCTAATCAGATCCTCTCCTGTTCAGTCTCTCATTCATACCATTGCCTGGTTATTAAGGTAAACAAGACCATAGCAACCAGATAGCTGCTGAAAGTCCAAACTGGAGAGTAGTAATGGGTGAATTTGTGCCGTTTCACTTCGCTGAAAAATTTGTGACGCCCGCGTCAATTTTGACACCCGCATTAAACTCAATGGGCGTCCGAATAATTCTGACGCGCGACAGTTTTTATGCCCGCGACCACTCTGACACGCGTCTAAATTTTTTTGACGCAACGGATTTTCGTTGCGGTTTTGCAGATTTATTCGCTGGCGCCTAAATGCAGAAATTCACTGCAAATTCACTCCTGACAAATTTATTTGCCCATCACTACTGGAGAGCTGATGAACAAAAAAGCGTAAGGGCAGTGGCACACGGGAAGATTTGCCTGTGATTTGTTAGACGCGGCTATTGGGTTTATTTAATGTTTTAATGATTTTCAAGTACACTTAAGGTATGAAGATCCAAATTATGGAAAGATCCATTATCCAGGAATACCCGGGTCCGAACATTCTGGATAGCAGGTCCCATACTTGTACAAGTTAATTTAAAGGCAAACATTCCCCTTTAATAATGTACAGTGCTATACCGTAGCACTCAGTGGCATCATTAGCTTTCAGCATCCCCCCACCCTCCTACTTGCAATCATTCTGTCACATGAGTTCAGAAGTGGATGCAAGAATGAGGGGGCACTGTAATGTGACTTTGATTGAGCCCCAAAAATTTTTTTGCAGGGTGTCTCAGGAAAGGGAAGGTAGCCTATGTAAATAAAGATATACATACACACATATTTTAGATCAGCACTAGGGTCCCATCTTTGAGGGAGGGTATCTGAGGACAGTCCTTTCATTCTAACCTACACAGGCTTTACAATAAAATGTCTGTTTCGCATTAAAGAAAGGAAGCCAGGGTTATGCCAGGTTAGCGTTGGTCGACTCATTTTAAGACAATTTCCATATTTTCCCCTCAGTTTGACAGAAACAAGTGTTTTCTTAGGAAATGCACCCAGAAATACTCCGCCAATAGCAGGGTGGGCTCAAGAACTAAATCCACTTCCATGGAATTCTAAAGTCGGATCAATTCACTTACTCTGCAGGTGGGTCTCCGCTCTCTATGTAATGTAGAAGGGTGATGACTGGTGGTGGCGGGGGTGCCCAATTCTGTTCGGCACAAAAATGCAGGTGGTTGCATTTTCACCAGGATCCCGTGCCTGATGGTCCATATTAAAGATGGAGCAGATCTTTAGGTGTGTGTCAATTAGGATTGGATTTATGGTTAACATGTATTTGCTGTCCTAGGTATTCTTGGAATTATGACAATATATACACCAATATTTCTTATATCTATACTCATTTCATGAGCTAAGTAGGGCCCTGGACATAGTTGGACTTTCAAAGAGGCCCTGACCATGTTTAGACCTGTTTTGGAACAAGGTCATAGCCAAGGCAAATAGTATGTCTATTGTCGCTTGTATAAGCTCATACACTGAAAAGGAATGTTCTGTGCACAATAAGCAGTGACCCCAATCCATTTTGTATGGAAAAAGTAAACAGCCCGATAGTCTTCCAATAGGAGACCAGAAGATGCTTCACGCTTTGTAGACCAGGAAGATGTTTCTTTCCAGCAGCACAAACTGAATGTCAGATACAAACTATGTAAATGTATGCATTCTTTTTTTAAACTCTATATACCTGTACATTCCCCTGTGATCGTGGAAATGAACAACTGGACTTTGTGGTAGAAAGGGACTTCTACAGAGTCAGGATTGCACCGTATCCCCCTATAAATCTAGTTGTACACTTAAGGATCAGCTTGTTTGCTAAGGTTGGTAGGTGAGCATATTGTACGGTGGGTCTATGCAGACTCATGGGCGGGGGTCTATGGGTAAGCAGAAGAGGGACATTCCTCAGGTGAAACAGTTAGGGGGATATAGGGGCTTGAGAAGCCAATGTGCAGACCAAGCAGGGAGTGGGTGGGCAGTGGTTTCATCAGGAGGGATCATGTTTCAACAGTGTGCACCAAAGGGTGCCAATACTATTTGGCCTAGCTCTGCCCATAGGGGGATAAATACATCAACTGGCTGATGAGGTCCTCATCATAAGGGGATACTCTAACCTGCCCAACACAAGCCAATCTCATATATCTTTCATTAGTACTTGGTTCAGCTAGAAGAAGAGAAACTAGGCAGGGTTGCAATCTTCTTCACTTAATGGTGGACAGGACCACCATCAGAAATCGCAGGGCCCCATACGACAAAATTTCCTGGGCCCCCTGGGCTGCACCCACCGCAAGCCCGACCTACAGGTCCACCTTCCCCACCCCACAGGTCCGCCCCCACCACACAGTAAAAAAAAAAAAAAAAATTAGTGGCTAGGGTTCCCACAAAAGATATTGGTGGTCAGGGCCCCCCATAAAAAAACATTTGTCACCATATTGGTGACTTGGACCCCACATGAGAAAAATTGGTGGCCAGGCCCCCCCCACATTATGAGAAAGTTGGGGGGCCCGGCTAATCAAGTAAGTGTGGCATGGCCGGGCCCCCCTTACCCTCGGGCCCCCTACAACTCTCCCCCCTGTCCCCCCCTGATGGCTGCCCTGATGGTGGATACAAAACATTCTGCAGACTATACTGGTTTCATAATGTGTTATGTGTTACCAGATTTAAAGGGATGGCGTGGCAACCTGATGCTAGGGAGGTCTTTAATGAACACATATATACTAAGCAGTATACACCAACTGATGCAGTGTGCTTCTGAAAGCTCAGCAGGTCTATCCCTGCAAGTCATGATTGGGGATAGACATTATGTTCCACACGTTTCCATAGTACAGAAGGCATTAAGCTTGCACACAGGGCTTTAAATGAAATAATTAACCCGACAATATTTCAAGCTGTCATAACTGTCAGGATTTGGATTAATTTACCAATTTAAAAGAACACGGAACCCTGAAGGCTTTGGCCCAATGTCAGTCTTGATCGTTGGAGACCAAATATGTGTCAATCATGGTGGATGGTTAGTGTGCCCTGCCCATGTGAAGTGTAGAAAGAAAGAAACATCTGTGGGGCATATGGACAGCAATGCTTGGGTGCAGTAATGTTAATATACCAGTTCCATGTACACAATTATGTTCTTGGAAACTTGCATAATTGTGCATAACTTACTGCCACCACATATATGAAATTACAAGAAACACAGATTCCTTTGGTAGGAGTTGGCTTAGAGGGTTGATAATTATGTAGCCATAATGGACTCATTTGCTCTGGGTCCAGGATCTCGTAGCAAGCATTCGGAAGTCAGCTCTCCCTGTGTCCCATAGCGGTTGCCGTCTTAATACATATGGGCTTGTATAAGCTGTTGACAGACTAAGTTAGCAACTTAGTGGGCAACTTATTGGGCCCTCCGACAGAATTCCCCATATTGATATCTGGTCAAAAATCAGGCAGATCAGCCAGGTTTAAAAATTGTCATCGGATCGAGGGCCTCAATATCCGACCGTTGGACCCTAGGGCCTCAATCAGATCAGCTTCATATCGCCCACCTCAAGGTAACCTTGCATGTATGGCCTGCTTTAGTCACTCTAAAGCTGGCCATAGATGTTGAGATATATAAAAGATCAGATCCTGATCGTGAGACCAGATCGTTCTCAGAACGATCGTACGATCCTACGAATTTACCATCAACTAAAAAGACCAATTTGCCAGGAAAACAAAGGGGAGCTGCCTGCTTGACCCTGCAAACATAGATAGATTGCACTGGGACCGACAAAGATTTTTTGACCTGGCCGATCAATTTCCCGACAGATGTTGGCCGAAAAATCGTAAGATGTACGATAGTTCGAATACCACTAATCGCACGATAATTTCGAAGGATTGGTCGGGCTTCCCTAAAATCGGTCGTTCGGCAAGAATAATCGTCGCGTCTATGGGGAGCTCTAGCATAATGAGACACTTAAGCTGGCCATAGATGTTGAGATTTTTAAAAGATCAGATCCTGATCATGAGACTATGATCTTCTCAGAACGATCGTACGATCGTACAAATTTACCATCAACTAAAAAGACCAATTTACCAGGAAAACAAAGGGGAGCTGCCTGCTTGGCCCTGCAAACATAGATAGATTGCACTGGGACCGACAAAGATTTTTTGACCTGGCCGATCAATTTCCCGACAGATGTCGGCCGAAAAATCGTAAGATGTACGATCGTTCGAATACCACTAACCGCACGATAATTTCGAAGGATTGGTCGGGCTTCCCTAAAATCGGTCGTTCGGCAAGAAGAATCGTCGCGTCTATGGGGAGCTTTAGTGCTTGTAATCCTTTTCAATGATGCTGGGTATAATATTGGGTGACAAGACCTAGCAGAAATGGATATTAATGCAAAAAGCACCACTTTGCCGTTATCTTCCACTTTTTAATTTTCCAGAATTCTCTTCTGTTTGTGTGTAATAATTGTTAATAATTTTTTTGACCGTCGCTATCGCTCATTCACAGTCTATTGCCAGGCAACTTTTTGCTCTGCAAATTCACTAAAATGAGGACTCAGACCAGATGAAGTGCTATAAAGTAGCTATAACTTCCTCAATCTTCTGTCACTTACATCATATTCTGTGTGCCGAAAATGAATCCAAGTTCAAAAAACACTGGCGACTTTTGCTTTTTTGAAGCGGGATTGCCTGCAAAAGTCCTAACTTAAACTTTTTTTGAGTGACCGGTTTTCCCCATACATTTTATAACATATGGAACATTAATTTTACAGTGGGCTCATGTGTAGGGCATTATAATAACTCTATTGTCTTTATTAAGGTTCCCTGGACATGTGTTTTTCAAAGTGGAATTTGTAAGTATTTGCACCAACAATTAACATACAACTTTAAATTTCCCGCAGTATGCAAATTGACCTAAGCTCAAGATCATTAGTGAATTTTCAATAGGCACAAATGAACGCTAGCGCATCTTAGTTATGAGATGCTCACATTGGCAAGTACCGCTAACGAAAAGTAGCCAGCGTTCGGCGCCCAGGACTAAATGCGTAGTTTGAGCGCATTTGCACCTGCCGAAGTGTTGCGATGGGTGCGAAACGTACGCTGGCAAAAATTCGCAGCTTAGTAAATCTGCCCTATAGACTCCATTTTATCCAAATAATCCAACATTTTTATAATCCCTTTTTCTCTGTAATAATAAAACAGTGAAGTCAGTGAGGGTATAACTGCTCAGGACTCACCCCACCACGTGATGTCCCTCCAATCAGCTCCACAAGCTCTGTGTTCTCAGCCACCAGCGTTCCAGCTGGGATATAGGTCCAAATGAACAATTCAGGCAGCACTCCAGATAGGTTTGAGGGGGTTTATTGCAACATTAGGATAACAGTATGGTCTTTCGCATTTTGGGAAACATTCCCTTAATCATAGGCATGCCTATGATTAATGATTAAGGGAATGCCTATGATTAAGGGAATGTTTCCCGAAATGCGTAAGGCAATACTGTTAGCCTAATGTTGCAATAAACCCCCTCAAACCCATCTGGAGTGCCACCTGAATTGCTCATTTGGTTGAATAATAAAACGGTAGCTTGTACTTGATCTCGACTAAGATATAATTAATCATTATTGGAAACAAAACCAGCCTATTGGGTTTATTTAATGTTTATATGATTTTCTAACAGACTTAAGGTATGGAGATCCAAATTACAAAAAGGTCCTTATCCATAAAGCCATAGGTCCCGAGCATTCGGGATAACAAGCAGAGGCGGGCCTGGCGTACTAGGCAGCCCAGCCAGCTCGCCCCCTCCCTTTCCCCGACGCGTGCATGCGCTGTAACTCGGCTCGGGTGTGCAGTAATTACGTTCTGTCGCGCATGCATGGTAACTCCACTCGCTCATGCATGGAAACACCGCTCTCTCGCACACACGCGGAAACGTAACTCGCATATAGCGCAAGCTTAATTAAGGTGAGTCTGGTCTAGGGGTAGGCAGAGGAGGTAACTGGCCAGCGCCCCCTAATCGTTTCGGCTTAGGCAACTGCCTCTTCTGCCTACCCCTAGTTCCGAGCCTGATAACAGGTCCCATAACTGTAGATCAGCAGGAAGGATACGGAGCACTCATTGGACTTACTTTGTGTGCAACACATTTATTGGTGTCAGCTAACATTTAGGGCACCCTATGGTCACAGACTGATAAGCAGTGTCATTATTTGTTTTGGGGGGGTCCTAACATGGGCAGTGAGGCCCAGCAGCTTCTGGAGCATAACATTGCTCTGCAATGGTTATAATGACATTTTACACTTTATACACTGATACTGAGGGTGCCAGTATGCTAATATTAATAGAGGAGTTGCAAATCTACTGATAAGTTGCTAGGAACGCTACACGTTATCAACCAATCACAGACGTAAATATTGGTATCACAGCCATTACATTATCACAAGATTACTTAGCAACCAACCACAGTTGCCCATATTGCCAGGAGAGCCAGGACATTGTCACATGATAACTCAGCAACCAACCAAAGCTGACCATATTGCTAACAGTGCAAGGACATTACTACATTGTAACCTAGCAACTAACCACAGCTGTGCAGATTGTAAACAAGGTAAAAGAATGTGCCGCAGATACTCAGCAATCAATACATATTGCTGATGGCACCATGGCAGCCTTATGTGGTAACCAAGCAACTGCTTACACTGTTGGTTCCTACTCTTGCCTGCATGTGTACAATTGAGCACTTCTGTTAATAAACCAGCCCCCTGTTCAAGTGTAACCTCTTAATCATGCTGACATGGAATATGGCCCATAACAAGTTAAAACAATACATGACCCCTCTGCTTTATGGGTGAGATTAGCTCACTCCCCCTTTTTTTTTAGTTTTTATGAAATAATAATTCATTACTTGATGAATGAGGTTATTTGGAAGCGAGACAGAGAATGAGATCACATCATCCAGTTAATGAACAGAGAGGAGAATGTTCTGTGAGTAATAAGGGGGGTGCTGTGACTTCACACCCATCCCCTTGTTTGGGGTTACTTAGCGCCACATACGTTTCATAAACTAAACATATGTCTTTTTTTACAATTGTCTGTTTTCAATGCGCCGTGTCTGTTTGTTCTGCTTCAGTGCCCATTTCCCAGACAGTTGCTGCACTGACTGTTTCAGACGACTGCAGACAGCAATGTGAGGCAATATTAGGCCCTAATGTACTTGGCTATATATACTGTATATATATATATACTACATCAGTCTCAAACGTGCACTCCGTTTCCCGTGTAACTGCCCAGTGCCAGCAATAGTGTGGTTATACATATGCAGGGACACTCACAGGACTTTTGATGCAAATACAAATACCGGTAGTTATTTATTGTAGACTCAATTGGGGGGAATTCACAAAAGTGTCGGTAAAAAAAGTAACCCAGAAGTGGCGGTCGACAAATTTGTAAAATGTCGTATGAACGGCAAATTCACAAAGGCAGATGTTACCATCTCTGAATGTCTCGTAAGTCTGACAATTTTCTAAAATGTCGTATATCTTTTCATCGTACAAACGACATTTACCAAGACTTTTTAAACGACAATTTCTCTGACATTTTCATTTTGGAGAGCCTAAAGTGTCTGAAAAATTGTCGGTAAAAAAAATGAGTTTACGAGTAATTCATAAAAATGTAGGGAAAAGTGGCGCCGAAAAAACCACGCCCACTTTTAACGACACTAATTCAAAAGTGTCGCACATGTCGGAAAATTGGCGGAGAAATGCTCTGTGAATTTGTCGGCTGTTGCTACGACACTTTCTAAGACATTTTAAAGACATTTTTTCGTTCCCGACACTTTTGTGAATTCCCCCCAATGTTTTGATCCCACACCGGGATCTTCGTCAGGAGAATACAGAATAAACAACCCCGATTGTTGCAATGGCCAGGTGTAGCCTGTTGCCAGGTTTCGTTTCAGTTAAAGGAAGTTAAAAGTGTCCTAAACTACTTATAAATATAATGTAGTTGTTGTGCTGCATTGGTAAATATGCTGTTTGCTTCAGAAACACAACTATCATTTATACCAACAAGCTGCTGTGTAGCCATGGGGCCAGCCATTCAAGCACAGGATACACAGTAGATAACAGATAAGTACTACTGTAGTTTATATAAACAAGCTGCTGTGTAGCCATGGGGCCAGCCATTCAAGCACAGGATACACAGTAGATAACAGATAAGTACTACTGTAGTTTATATAAACAAGCTGCTGTGTAGCCATGGGGCCAGCCATTCAAGCACAGGATACAAAGTAGATAACAGATAAGTACTACTATAGTTTATATAAACAAGCTGCTGTGTAGCCATGGGGCCAGCCATTCAAGCACAGGATACACAGTAGATAACAGATAAGTACTACTATAGTTTATATAAACAAGCTGCTGTGTAGCCATGGGGCCAGCCATTCAAGCACAGGATACACAGTAGATAACAGATAAGTACTACTATAGTTTATATAAACAAGCTGCTGTGTAGCCATGGGGCCAGCCATTCAAGCACAGGATACAAAGTAGATAACAGATAAGTACTACTATAGTTTATATAAACAAGCTGCTGTGTAGCCATGGGGCCAGCCATTCAAGCACAGGATACACAGTAGATAACAGATAAGTACTACTATAGTTTATATAAACAAGCTGCTGTGTAGCCATGGGGCCAGCCATTCAAGCACAGGATACACAGTAGATAACAGATTAGTACTACTATAGTTTATATAAACAAGCTGCTGTGTAGCCATGGGGGCAGCCATTCAAGCACAGGATACACAGTAGATAACAGATAAGTACTACTATAGTTTATATAAACAAGCTGCTGTGTAGCCATGGGGACAGCCATTCAAGCACAGGATACACAGTAGATAACAGATAAGTACTACTATAGTTTATATAAACAAGCTGCTGTGTAGCCATGGGGCCAGCCATTCAAGCACAGGATACACAGTAGATAACAGATAAGTACTACTATAGTTTATATAAACAAGCTGCTGTGTAGCCATGGGGGCAGCCATTCAAGCACAGGATACACAGTAGATAACATATAAGTACTACTATAGTTTATATAAACAAGCTGCTGTGTAGCCATGGGGGCAGCCATTCAAGCACAGGATACACAGTAGATAACAGATAAGTACTACTATAGTTTATATAAACAAGCTGCTGTGTAGCCATGGGGGCAGCCATTCAAGCACAGGATACACAGTAGATAACAGATAAGTACTACTATAGTTTATATAAACAAGCTGCTGTGTAGCCATGGGGGCAATTCAAAGCTAAAAAACACTGTGTGTTTTCTAAAACAAACTCACCAGTTTTGCCAGTGCAGGGCACTACTATAAAATGTTGTCTTTCCTTTAAAACACTTTCATTTTTTGGTGTTACTGTTCCTTTAACGCTTCCCCCTGCGGCATCTGCTTTAAATAAGCTAATTTATAGTTATAAAAAACACTGTGCTTTAGCTAAATATAACATCAGTCCTAATATGTAAACAATCATAGACACTTAGTTGTATTAAATGAACAGGGATATTCATCCTGTGGCCCCCAGCTGGGTAATCTGTGGCCCTCATTGACTTTCAGAGGGATCCTGGGAGATGCTCACTGATCCCTGGTACTGCTACCTGCAAATTATACAGGACATTGAAAGGCAAAGATTTTTGTAACCCAAATCCTTACTGACATCTCGGCAGTTCCTTTTCCATCCCCTGTGGCGAGACGGGGTGCGCGGGGCAGGATAATAACTGCTCTGGAATTTCTCTAAAATTCCTTCCTCAGTCAGGTAAAAGCTCTAAACAAAAGCAGAACGGATTTCTCATTCAGCTGTAATTGCCTCTGTAATTTTTGGAGTTCCACACATAAATTCTCACAGTAATACTGATCTTTTTTATTGAAATGAACCTGTTGCTCCAACACCAGCAATGTATTATTCAAAAGGTGACACATAGTTAATATATACACCAACACAGAGAGTAGGGGATTTATCCATGCATGGAGTTCAAGAACAAGATTCCCTTGACATTGTAGGAATGCATATGTTCTATATGAGGAAGTTACAATAACAATACAATAACTTAAATCAGGGATGATCAATCTACAACCATCCAGAGCTGTAGAATAGCATTTAAAGTAGGAGAGATAGTGCCGATAGTAACAGTGGGATAATGGTCTCTGGGAAGGGAGTGTGACTGTGGGATAGCAGGTATAGTAGGGAGAGATGGTGCCTATAGTAACAGTGGATAATAGTCTCTGGGAAGGGAGTGTGACTGTGGGATAGCAGGTATAGTAGGGAGAGATGGTGCCTATAGTAACAGTGGACAATAGTCTCTGGGAAGGGAGTGTGACTGTGGGATAGCAGATATAGTAGGGAGAGATGGTGTCTATAGTAATAGTGGGATAATAGTCTCTGGGAAGGGAGTGTGACTGTGGGATAGCAGGCTTAGTAGGGAGAGATGGTGCCTAAGTAACAGTGGACAATAGTCTCCTGGAAGGGAGTGTGACTGTGGGATAGCAGGTATAGTAGGGAGAGATGGTGCCTATAGTAACAGTGGATAATAGTCTCTGGGAAGGGAGTGTGACTGTGGGATAGCAGGTATAGTAGGGAGAGATGGTGCCTATAGAAACAGTGGATAATAGTCTCTGGGAAGGGAGTGTGACTGTGGGATAGCAGGTATAGTAGGGAGAGATGATGCCTATAGTAACAGTGGATAATAGTCTCTGGGAAGGGAGTGTGACTGTGGGATAGCAGGTATAGTAGGGAGAGATGATGCCTATAGTAACAGTGGATAATAGTCTCTGGGAAGGGAGTGTGACTGTGGGATAGCAGGTATAGTAGGGAGAGATGGTGTCTATAGTAACAGTGGGATAATAGTCTCTGGGAAGGGAGTGTGACTGTGGGATAGCAGGTATAGTAGGGAGAGATGGTGTCTAAAGTAACAGTGGGATAATACTATATGGGTAGGGACTGTGGCTGTATGATAGCGGGTATAGTAGGGAGAGATGGTGCCTATAGTAGCAGTGGGGATAATAATCTATGCCAGTGATCCCTAACCAGTGGCTTGTGAGCAACATGCTCTCCGACCCCTAGGATGTTGCTCCCAGTGGCCTCCAAGCAGGTGCAAGTAATAATTGCATAAAACCATGTGTACTGCCAAACAGAGCCTCCTGTTGGCTTTAAGTCCACATAGGAGTTACCAATACCCAATCGCAACCCTAATTTGGAAGCCCCAGGAACCGTTTGCATGCTTATGTTGCTCTCAACATTATTTTACACTTGAATGTGGCTCACAAGTAAAAAAAAGTTTGGGATCCCCTGGTCTATGGAAATTGAGTTTGGCTTTGGAATAATCAACATTGAGAATGGCTGCTGTGAGTTGAATGTTACCTGTGTGACAAAGACACAGTGGCAGTACTGGTCCAGAGAATGGAAACGACCCTCCTCACCTGGCTGGGTTTGTGACTGAACCAGCTGAAATGTGACTGTTTGCCCTGCCCTAGAGGGAAAAATCAGGTGCTTTTTGAGCAATTTAACTTTGGGATTTCATTTTTACAGAAATAATCCCCATTTTGACTGTGTATTGTTTGGTTAATTGACTGGAAATTTCAGAAGGCACCGTTTAAGGAGATAAGTTCCTTTATGAGGAAAATAAAGCTGGGCCTTGGGCTTCCACGTGCAGGAACATCAATTGTCCCCACAGGGGCCTGTCAGCACCATGCCTTCTGTGAGTTACTATAGCAAGCAACTGTTTAGCCCTTGGGAATAGCATTTGGTGAGGCAGAGGATGTGGGATAAAGTTACTGCATAATCAAAGGTGTGAAAAACAACACCGACAAGTGAAAAGGGTCACTTAATGATTGTTAATCATCTATTGTCTCCTACGGCACAGGGAGAGGTCAGTGTTCTGAATCAGACCAAAATGCCACGTACTTTGCTCCTTGGGGAAACAGTAATATTTCATTAAGTTCAAAGAAAAACAAGATGGGAGTACAGTGTAAAAATTCTAAACTTTTTAAAACAAACACATAGCAGTGAGAATATTAATTTTTGAATGAGAAAGTAAACCTACGGCATGGGACAATTTCCCCAAACAGCCCTGCTCTCTGGTACTTGACCTTCCTCCTTGTCTGGTCATGTCACTTCCTGTCCATGGTTTCCAGTGTGCATGGTCCTAGTCAGTAATCAGGAAGTGACATGGTCAAACATGGCAGCCACTAACCCCACTGCATATTTCTGCTTTATTGTCAGATGCAGAGGGAGCAGGGTGCTTTGGAGAAGTCTTGTTGGTGAAGTTGAGGAGGGGTGGAGGGGATTGTGTAGGGGCCCTGTGCTTACAAGAAGGGTTTAATACTCCTTTAAGTCCATGTCTGGATGGGTTTTTATTCCTGGACTTTATTTTCCTAAACCAAATATGACAGGGTTGATGTCAGTTATAATTTCTGTAAACACTGTGTTGTGGGCTATATAAAGTCTAATACTTGTCTCAGGAATAGCCCCCATTTGACTTGAATCAAACGTCAACCCCAAAAAATCACTAGGGCCTCAAAGGTGCAAGTAGAGTATGTTTCTTATTAGGGGTTTTTCTTTTTAGTCAGACAGTAGGGGGCAGTTTACCCATTTCTTTTTAGGAATCTCTAACTTTTAGTGACAAGACCTAACAGGAAAGATGAGAGCCTCGATCTACCATGCTATAAAAAAAGTTTAACCCTCCCCCCTTGTATGTTACATGTTTTTCATATCAGATGCTGATTCATTATGACTATTAACGGGGGGGGGGAATAGTGTCCTTTCTATGTCTATTATTGACATAACAATATAAATCCTTATTGGAGGTGAGTTATAGTGGGGTCCCTGCTGAAAATACAGCTTTCACCTTTAATTCCACCTTTGTTCATCTGCAATTTGGTTTTCATTTTTTATTATTTGTGGTTTCTGACTTAATGAGCTTTTTTTTATTCAGCAGCTCTCCAGTTTACAATCTCAGCAGTCCAATTGCTAGGGCCAAATTGCCCTAGCAACTATGCATTGATTTGGATAAGAGACTGGAATATGAATAGGAGAGGGAGTGAATAGAAAGATGAGTAATAAAAAGTAACAATAACAATACATGTGTAGCCTTACAGAGCATTTGTTTTTAGATGGGGTCGGTTTTGAAAACTGGAGTCAGAAGAAGAAGAATTCAAAAACTATATAAAAAAGTAAAAAGAAGGTCATTTGAGAAGTATTAGCCATTCTATAACATACAAAAAGTTAACCTTAAAGTACTGACAAGACTGTAGGTGGCCATACACGGGCCGATAAAAGCTGCTGACAGACCGAGTCCGCAGCTTATTGGCCCGTGTATGGGCTTCCCCGATCAATATCTGCCCGAAAGTCGGTCAGATGTCGATCGGACGGGACTAAAAATCCCGTCGGATTGCGGCCGCATCTGTTAGTTGATGCCGTCCCGAGATCCGACCGCCCGTTATCCATCGTTAGGATCTGAGGTGGTTTGAGGTGGGCATATCGGGGAGAGAACTGCTCGTTTGGCGACATTGCCAAACGAGCAGATCCTTCCTGTGTATGGCAACCCTTAGCCCCCCCTTACGAGAGATAATCTGATAAGAATGAAGAGATGCAGGGAACAGATGGGAAGAAGAAACATAATGATGGGGGTGGGTGGGTAGAGGTGTCTGGGATAGGTTTGGGCACAGGAGCCAAATGGTCAGGGAGAGTTTGGGATGTTAGGCAACTGTGTTACATAGAGTAGTGGTTCCCAAACTGTAAGGGCAGAGCCTCCTGCCCGCTGGAATCTAAATCGCCGGCGGGATGGCACTCGGAACTATTCTTTTTCCGAAGTCGCCCGAAGTATCCTCGTGAGACAACTTTGGAAAACGAAGCACACCAATTGCCATCCCGCCGGCGCTTTACATTCTAGCCGCAGGGAGGCAGTTCTGGACGACTAATCTCACTGAATCTGAGCGTGTGTCTTTGCCCTTAGGGTGGCATTTGGAGTTGAAGGCTTCTCATCTTCCAAACTACTGATGAATGGCTTAAAGTGGCCATGGCTTAAGGTGGCCATACATGGGTACTAGATCCGCTTGTTTGGAGAGGTTGCGAACCTCTCAAAACAATATTGCACTGATATGCCCCCCTGAGTGATAACAGGCTGATCACATTATGGGCACTAGGGCCCAACCATTGGATCACTAGGCCAGGAATGCAGACGTTGGAAATTTGAAGTTTGCCCAATCGACATCTGGCAGATTTTCAGCAAGATGTCAATTGCAGAAGCCCATTGGAGGGACCCATAGACTGGCCAATAAGCTGCCAACTTTATCTGTCCGCAGATTTTCTCTACTCTACAATAGTTTATTTGAACAAGCTGCTTTGTAGCCATGGGGCAGCCATTTAAAGCTGAAAAAGAGGAATAGGCCCAGGGCACAGAGTAGATAACAGGTAACCTCTGTAGTATTCAATGGGATTCTTTAGGGTTTATCTCTGTTATCAACTGTGTATATTATGCTTCAATAGCTGCCCCCATGGCTACACAGCAACTTGTTTATATAAACTGTAGTTGTGATTCTATAGCAAACACACCCAGGGCCGGATTTACATAGGGGGCACCCCCAGGCCCACTGCAGTTCGTTGTCCCTGTCCCCTCCCCTTTATTCGTGCCAGTTTTCATCATCGGGACCGGAGCAATGCGGATTGGTGCACAGGAAATTTAAAAAATGATTGTATCTCCTGAGCATTCCAGTGTTTTTGAACCAATGTGGGTGTGCTTGGGCAGCATGCCACCCCCGGGCCTATGGACACACGTGCGGATTCTCGGTGCGGTACGCAGAGCGGTTTTTAAAAAAAGCTGACCGTTGCGTAAATAGGCTAGCAGTTTCAAGCTTAGGCAATGGCACATTTCGCTAGCTTATTTACGCAGCGGTCTGCTCTTTAAAAACCACGCCGCAGACCACAGCAGAAATCGGCACTTGCGTCCATAGCCTTACTAGTAGAGGGCAACAGTACATTATATTGTAATTTTTTGGTGTAACTGTTCCTTTAACTCCTAATCACATCCAAAGGTATTGGTAGTTGTAGTTCAATAACAGCTGGAGGTCCATAGCTTGGTATATTTGACCTTTTGATTTTACTGTTGAGGGCTCATGTTATTCCTTTAAGTGCCCGGCAGCCCTATTCTCTTTACTGCCAGCCCTGTGGATTCCCACCATAGTGACTTTGCGCCAAACGTATAATTAACTTGTTTCTTTTTCCCTTTTCAAATAACTTAACAGGATCTAATAAGGTCAGTCGTAACCTGCCCCTTCCTTTTGCTGTTACGATTAAGTATCGCACATATGGAGGCCAGGAAAAGGGGAGGGGGGGGCAGCTGACTGACCTTATGTCATATATCCTAAAGGTTTTCAGGATGGTCTACTAGATGCGAGGATTCCTTTCTTTGGTGCTTAGTACCATTATAGCCTGCAGGGCTACATCCTGGCAACCCACTGTCTGTTAAAAAGGTTCAAGTAGGAGCCACAGGGTGGCAACACTATAACCCTATAGTGGCAATAAAAACTGTGGATTTAGTGCCCTAAGTCAAGAGGTTTAACATGCTCCATGGTGTCTTGGTGGTCCTGACCTCTAGTGTGTTCATTGGATGGTCCTGCTGGAAGAGCATTGACCTGTCCCTCAGACCCCCACCCAAAGAGCAAGTTACTGGAGAAAGCTGCAGGCTAATGAAAACCTTCTGATATGTCCTTTGGCCATCGTGGGGCCAAATCACTGCCTTGGAGTTATGGCTTGCAGAAGCCTCTATCAAGGGATTGGTGAAACCATAAAAGTTTTTTTTAAAAAAAAAAAACATTGGTGCCAGGGACCCCCGTAAGTTAAAAAAAGTTGGCGACAGGCCCCCCTTATAAGTTAAAAAAACATTGGGGCCCCAAAGAATATTTTTTAAAAAAAACAATGGCAGCAGGGGCCTATAGAGTATTAAAATAATATATTGGTGGCCAGGGCTTTAAAAAAATAAAAAAAAACACAACTGAACTTGTGGCTTCAGGACTTCAACTTCAGGTCTTTTCGCGACTTCAGGACTTCAAGTTCGGCTCAGTCTTGTCATGACTTCGGATCTTTTTGTGGCTTTGTGACCTCAGCAGTTTGTCTCTTATCGTGACTTTGGCAGTTACTTTGGCTTTTCGGCGGTCCAGAAGACGGCATGGCTTTGGCGCTGCCAAGGGGGCACCCCTTCGGGCCCGGTACATTTGTACCCCCTGTGACCTCCTGATGGCGGCCCTGGTGACAGGTCTCACAGATGTGGGCTTGGGGAGTTACAGTTGCGAATGGCAAATGAATCAAAATATCAATAACAAAAACAAATATATAGAACATAAATTGAGAGTAAAGTGGAAGTTACAAAGCAGCCACTTATAATGTTACTATTATATAACCCCAAATCTCATACAATGGGGAGAAATGTTGGAGCACTGTACCAAATTCTACTTGGTTTTTACTATGTAAGCAAAGGGGTTAACACTTTAGGACTTCTGTATTCTCAGCCTGATTCCCAGTTGTAGATTCCTGGCCACGTGGGTGGAGAGAGACCTGGCAGCCATATGTCTTTGTTGCCCCCAAGGCACACAGTTTTGGGTTCTTGAATTCAATTGACTCATTTAATCCTTTTTTTTTTTTGCTTCCGGAGGTGCTTGGAGTCTAATTTCTCACCCAAGCCCGTCCTGCGCTCATTAAGAGCTCACTCTGTTTAACCCCATTGCTGCCCAGATGTTCTTACAGTGAAGAAAGCTTATCTTAACAGAGGCAAGTCAGATCTTTATCACAATTTTAAAGATTGGTGGAATTTTTGTTTTTTTTCCATTTCAGGATTTGATCCCGGAATATACAGCTCTATACAACTGTTGTAAGGTTAATGTTCTCTATCTCTATTTCTACTGAGTGATGGGCAGCTGAAGAGCTTTGCTGTTTGATAACAGCTGGAGAGCGGTGGCTCGGCACTTGGCCAGTCGAATCTCACACCTAGAGATGAAAGTGTTTCTGTCCGAGCGTAGACAAAAAACTGGGGGTGGTGAGAGATGGGCCCTGTGCAGAGAGAGCTTTGTTGCATTGTGACTGCTCACGTAGAGGGTGGAGAGTGGGGCTGGCCATACATGTAGACCTGATTGTGTCTCCTTCTTGGATACAAGGGTGTCGAGGTGTGGTGGATACCTGTCGGTGGACTTGTACACCAAACCCACTGACAGGAATACTCTGCTGCACTTCGATTCCTTCCATCCGATGCAAGTAAAAAAATCCCTTCCAAAATCACAATTTAGTAGGGTGAAACGTATTGTGACGGACAGTCAAATACTGTCCCAGAGATTGGATGAGATGCAAGAAAAATTTATCCCAACAAATTGTTACAATCCCAACGGGAGGAAATTGAGAATCCAAATTTTAACAGTTACACTTTGGGCCAAAATAGACAACGTGGGGATCGTATTCCTTTTGTGTCAAAATATAATACCTTAAACCTGGCCATAGACGCAAAGATCTGATCGTACGAATCGAGGATTCATACGATTTTCGGACCGTGTGTGGAGAGTCCCGACATTTTTCGTCCGGCGGAGATCGGTCGTTTGGTTGATCGGACAGGTTAGAAAATTTCTGTCGGCTGCCGAAAATATCTCTGCGTGTATTGCCGATCGTATGATTTTCAGTGGGAGACTGTCACTAGCTTTGGTTGGACATAGATATCGTACGATTGCTGTCAGGGGCAGAACATTGTTGATCTGTTCTTTAACTAATCTGACTGGTAAGACTTGGATCTGAATGGTTAGTGGCGGGTCGGGAGATGGGAAAGTCCGATCGTACGATGATTCTACGATCGGATCTTTACATCTATGGCCAGCTTTAGTCATCAGGTGACAGATATTATCAGAAAACATTGGAAGATTCTTAAGGAGGGCATCCCTCAAGTGTAGAGTTTTAGCGAACCACCCCTGATATCCTATAAGAAGGTTAGAACATTGGCATCCATGTTGGTTAAATCCGACATAGGAGGCAAGAGACAGATTCAAACAACTTTGTGTCCTGTAAAAAATGGAACTTTTCCTTGTTTGGACTATAACTGCTGCTCTAATTGCCAGAAAGGGGATGTGGTACATCACCCACGTAAAGGTACACCAATAAAAATTCGGGGTTTCTACACATGTGCATCAAGTTTTGTTGTATACATTATAAAATGCCCGTGTGGCTTATTATATGTGGGACAGACAACACGTCCCATTAGAGAGCGCATGAGAGAACATAAATCTGCAATCAGAACTGGCAAAAGAGAGCAAGCAGTTGCACACCATTTCATAGAGACAGGTCATGGGATACACCAATTAAAATATCAAGTGGTGGACCATGTACCTACTCTTAGACGAGGGGGGGACCTGGTTTAAACATTACTGAGGAAAGAGGCCATCTGGATAAGACGGTTGGAGACACTAGCCCCACAAGGGTTAAATCGGGAATATGATCTCCAAGCTATTTTTCGCTAAATATCTTGGTTTTAATTTGTTTTTTAATTATTATGTCTTTCGGATGTGTCTGATTCTGTACTACGACTGTATGATATACAGAGTTAAGAAGTTTTGTATGACTATAACGACTTTGTTACAAAATTGTATCCATATTTTAGTTACTGCACTTAATGACTACATTTGTATCTTTATGCCACTTTGTAGCCAGTAGGTGGCGAAACTTTGTCTATAAAAGAGCTAATTCAATTCATGAGCTTGAGAAAAGGCCGCATGTAGGCCTGAAACGTTGCTAACCAGATACTGCCATGAAAAATTGAATAAAGGCATTTTTATGCTGTACAGAAACTTTTCTATTACGCTGTTCCTGGTGGAGGATGGACCACTGATGGTACGTGCACCTGTTCCTTAAGGTTGGGGGAAATAGACAAGCTGACTCTGAAGTGTTCGTACATATTCTAATGCAGTCATACGTGTTCCCATGCACAATGACAGCTAGGTAGTGCTCCTCTTCATTTCCAACTGTTCCAATTCTTTGGGTTGCTGTCCCAAGCAATAAAGTGTTGGCCGTACTGTTGGCTGATCAAGTAGAGAGGATCAGCCTGTGTATCAGGTGTTGCACCATGGATCAAATTCTTTCAAATGAAAGTCCAGTGTTGATTGTAGTATGATGAAGCCTATGATTAAGTGCCGACATGGCACGAAACACGTAAGGCTACATCATTTGAGATGTTTTTTGCTAAATAAAATATACTTTTAAACGCATCAAGCATTGGAGTGAAGTCCTGTTTGTGCCAGTCCTACTATGAATATCTAGTTACACTATGGTTGCCATATTGGCAACACGCACCACTGGACTCTTCGGTGCAACAGTATGAGCAGAAACACAAGTACCTGTGATTATTGCCTGCATGGGAAAAAACCATCTGTGTTGCCACTGACTACATTCCATGTCTCTGTAGGGCTGGCACATAGACAGTGCCTTGAGATTCTATTCACAATTACAGTGCCATTATGCAAGGTTTGGCTCCGAGACCCTCCAAAGAGAAAACCATATATGGAATGAATTTTATAAGGATGATTGTCGGCTTTGTGTGGGAGCATAAAATACGTATTTGTCTCGGCATGTGCTAGGAAGTCGCGCTCGCAGGGGTTTTGCCGTGGCTAAAGGAGCCGTGAATCCTAAAAATCAGCATGGAATAATGCTTCTTTTCCTGGTTCTTACACATTCATTGTAGCCATTTGCTAATCAGCCGTGTAACATGTGGACTTAATTGGGGTATGCTTTTAAGGGGATGATATAGCATTCCTACCCCCCTCCTTATCATTATAGGGGAAGTTTAACTTCAAGCTTAATTTAAGCCCCATTAAGCATTCAGTAGTGAGTGTTATCATGGGCATCATGTCTGCTGTGCATATGGCTTAATCCTTGATACAAAATCCATTCTTGGGCGCCACAGTGGGGCTTCCTGTGGAAAGCATGTCCCATAGGCATGAATGGAGTCCAGTCAGTGTGAAAGACTCAAACTTTCATAACTGGAGGATTATAGCGGCTACAGGAATCCGGCTCTTTATCTTACAGTAGACAAATGAAAGCCTCATGGTGCTCAAATAGCCTGCCTACCTCCAGAAACCAGTATATAAGGATATTAGAAGTCTGCAAGGAGGTTGATTATGAGAATGGCTGATTATAAAACAGTTTGTAGAACTCTGAAGTAACTTCTAATATGGCTAATTAGATCTTGCTAAGTTACTGCTGCCTCAATGCTCTCATAGTATTGCCTACACAAAGAACATAGCAATAAAGCCAGTATTCTAAATTCAGTAGTAGAAATGTGATACGCCAGTCAAAGTTAGATATTGGTATTTTGCTTTGTTATATTAGCATGTGCCCTTTATTGCATGTATAGTAAGTTTAATTAGCCAGCTGTCTCATACCTGATTTATTTTCTCTTTTTAAACACAGCCCTGAAAAGGTCCTTTGATATGGAGGATGTGGATGACACTCCTGTGTTCTCACCAATGTCTCCTCTCGCCTCACCCTTCAGTCCCAGCCAAGCTGGCATTATACGGACAAGCAATGGGGATAATATAATATCTCCTGGTATGCACCAACCTGTTTACCAGTCGCGTATCAGCATCAGTTCCAGCTGCAGTCCGGCTCAAAGTCCAGTTCTCAAGACCCGAATTACCAGTAGCTTGTCCTTGAACCGCGGAACCATGCAGATGGCTAGAAGCAATGGAAGCACAGGGCAAAGCCTTAATCGAGTTTCTTCCTTCCAAACACGACTCAACCCAAGTGGGTTTTCTTCCTCTGGTCATGGCAGTGACAGTGAGAGCCTTCACAGCTCCACTTCCAGCTTGGAATGCCCACCTGCTACAAAACCTTTTCATCAGCTGCGTACACAGAAAGCACTCGATCAGCATGACTCCATGATGGCCATCAACAATACCTTGAGCCCAGTACTAAAAAAATTCTCTTCTCATGGCAGTGTTTTTCATTCAGAAGCTGAAAGACCTGGGGTTCGACTGGTACCTGTGACAAACAACAATCACAGCTCTCTCCCTTCTCTGGACCTACATATTGCTGAAGACAATGTCCCAGATCTGGTGCCATCTCCTGATGCAGGATATCCACCTTCAGAGGGATGGAGCTCTCCTACCCCAGATTATAAGAGGCCACTCTCAAGGGAAACCAAACCAATCAGTAGGGAGCCTTCATTTTCCTCTTCTTCATCCTCTTCCTCACCACCTACTGATGCTCCAATCAACTGCAGTTTGAGATGTTCACCCTCACCATCTCCAGTCTTTGGCTTATTGCAACCAGCCACTCTTCAGAAAGTTCCAGGTAGCCTTCAAGGTTCAATAGTGAAGCCTTCTAATGGATATGCTCCTGAACAGATGACAAGACCATTACCAAGGACACAACTAAGAGTCAATCTACATGGTAATTCAGGTCAAGTTCCACAAGGAACAAGGGAGAAAACAGAAGCAATTTCCAAGGGTCACTCCCAAATGCCGTCTTTTGGAAGACCTCCGGCTGAGAGAACAACACCAACCTCTCAGAGATCACAGTTCGCTGACTCTCGGATTTTTTCACAGTCACTCCCTCAAGAAACAGATCTGAGCCAAACTGGGAAAAAAACAGAAGTATCGTCTAATAGACTCAGATCCATGATGCAGAGGGCCCACTCTTTTGGGAACTCAGATAGAGTTCCCCTTCAAAATTCATATCTTCAGACCAACACAGCCAATGAGAAGGCCTTGCTTTGCATAGCTGATGGTGAACCCAATGTTCAAGATGCTGCTATACATGGAGAGATGTCATTCTCTACAAGGATGCCAGGGTATGGGCATTCAGCATCTATCTCCTGCCAGCAAGAAACAGTACAAACCCAGAGAGTCATGGAAGAATCTAGAAATGGAGTGTCTCCTCATAACTACTTCTTACAGAATGAGCATCAAAGTGTTGTGTCAGTGGAGAGCCATAGGAAAGAATATGTTCAGGAGGCTCCAGTCTCCAGAGTTGCTGAAGACTCTGGTCAAGCAAAGCTCCAAATCTCAGATTCCAGAGTAGATGGTAAGAACATGAATAACTATGATTTTCTTTGAGTCTTTGATAGTTGACGTAACAGCAATGTTAACAGACGTATCAATGGACCTTGTCATTGAGGGCAAACACAAATTGCATGATATAGCTTAATCGTTAACTCTCAACACAAGGAAAATGATATAATTCAAGGCAACAACTTTTATGCCTCATGTAACCTTTGTGTTATTGTAGCCTCTTTCTCATCCGTACCAGGAAATCCCCTAGTGTTCCAATTTCCAATTAAGTTGCATGAAGAACAACAAGGCTCTGACAAGGGCAAATTGTAGCAGAAAGAGGCCTGACTGGCTCCAACCATTAATTGTTTGAAAGCCACCATGTGATTTTTTACTAGGTTGAAAAAAAAGCTTTGTGCCTGTTATTCGCTTACCCCCATGTTTAAGTCCCCCCACATATGAAATGCTGGAGAAAAATACTTTCCATACACATCAATAGGTATTGATAGCGGGTGGGAGTAGACGTGCCTGGTCCTGCCTGTTTAGAGAACAACACTTGGATGTTCTCCCAGGCTTTGGGAAAGGGAGCACCGAGGAAGGGAGGGTGAGGGTTCTTTTTTGCCTCTATTTCGGCTCATCTGTCGTCACCCCTCCCCTCCACTCTTGGCACAAGAAGGCATCCCCCTGCCTCAGTGTCTCCTGAGCCTGCGAGTGGGAGGAAGGCCTCGGGAGGGGAGGAGAATGGTTGGGCTACGTGCCAAGATGCTTTTAAACAGATTTGATTCTTCTTCTACCTGAGAAACAGATGTTCCCAGAGAGAGAGTGGGGCACAGGGGAAATTGACAGGCAGGAACCCTGCAGCACAGCAGGAACCCTGCAGCTCAGTCATGGCACAGGTTTCCTTACTTACAGGTTTCCTTACTTACAGTTTTCCTTACTTACAGTAATCCTTACTTACAGGTTTCCTTATTAACAGGTTTCCTTATTTACAGGTATCCTTACTTACAGGTTTCCTTACTTACAGTTATCCTTACTTACAGGTTTATTTACCTACAGGTTTCCTTACTTACAGGTATCCTTACTTACAGTTATCCTTACGTACAGGTTTCTTTACTTACAGGTATCCTTACTTACAGGTATCCTTACTTACAGGTATCCTTACTTACAGGTTTCTTTACTTACAGGTATCCTTACTTACAGGTATCCTTACTTACAGTTATCCTTACGTACAGGTTTCTTTACTTACAGGTATCCTTACTTACAGGTTTCTTTACTTACAGGTATCCTTACTTACAGATATCCTTACTTACAGGTATCCTTCCTTACAGGTTTCCTTACTTACAGGTATCCTTACTTATAGGTTTCTTTACTTACAGGTTTCCTTACTTACAGGTATCTTTACTTACAGGTTTGTTTACTTACAGGTATCCTTACTTACAGGTTTCCTTACTTACTTGGCCCCAGTTTGTAGGGATGAGTCTCACATTGAGGCAGTTGTCGCACATTAAAGTGAATCACAGTCAATGCTAGATAGGGATGTAGCGAACGTCGGAAAAAAAGTTTGCGAACATATTCGCGAACTTGCGCAAAAATGCGAGCGGTTCGCGAACGGTTCGCGAACCCCATAGACTTCAATGGGAAGGCGAACATCTAAAAAAGACATTTCTGGCCAGAAAAATGATTTTAAAGTTGTTTAAAGGGTGCAACGACCTGGACAGTGGCATGCCAGAGGGGGATCAAGGGCAAAAATGTATCTGAAAAATCTGCCTGTGTGTGCTTGGAAGAGATAGTGTAGGGGGAGAGCTGTTAGTGATTTCAGGGACAGATGATAGTAAGTTTGCTGGCTAGTAATCTGCTTGATACTGCTCTGTATTGGAACAAAAAAATAAATAAAAGCAGTCCTTACAAGGACTACTGTTATTGCAGCAGTCAGCAGATGAGATCAGAAGCAGGACAGCTGCCCACTGCAGCTACATACAGAGCACTGCAGTAGAAGGTAGATTACTAGCCAGCAAAGCTACCTAAGCTTAAATGTCCCTCAAACCCCTGCAGACTTCTGTCCCTCCAATAACAGAGCAGTATCAAAACGATTACTAGCCAGCAAACTTTCAACTGTCCCTGAAATCACTAACAGGCAGCAGCTCTCTCCCTACACTATCTCTTCAGCACACACAGGCAGAGTGAAAAAAAGCTGCAGGGCTTCGGTTTTTATAGGGAAGGGGAGTGGTCCAGGGGAGAGCTTCCTGATTGGCTGCCATGTACCTGCTGGTCTGGGGTGAGAGGGCAAAAAAAAGCGCCAACAATGGCGAACCCAAAATGGCGAACGTCGCGCGACGTTCGCGAACTTCCGGCGAGCGCGAACACCCGATGTTCGCGCGAACAAGTTCGCCGGCGAACAGTTCGCGCCATCTCTAATGCTAGACACATGTTTAGCAGAATACACTGCTTGAATAATGTAAACACGGGGCAAATACATAAAGGGCTAGGGGAATAACCAGGTAGAATCAGTGCTGGGGAAAATGACTTACACCTTGTTGGGTTGACATATAGTTGGAGGCAATTACATACTGCTAGTGGGGTAGACATACTGCTAGAGGCAATCATTTGTGGGGTTTACACAGTTTTAGGGGCAATTAGTTCTTGTGGGGCAGACTTACGGGTGGGGGTAATAACTCATTGGATGTGGGGCTGATATACTGCTGAAGGCAATTAGTTCTTGTGGGGCAGACATATTGCTGGAGGCAATTAGGTACTGCTTTTGGGCCTGACATACTAGAGGCAATTACTTACTGCTTGTGGGGCTGACATAATGTTGGAGGCAATAACTCACTGCTTGGAGAGACATACCGCTGCAGGGAATAACTGAATATGATTAATTTATAATCATAATTGGTTAATTTATTAAGGGCAAGATTATTGGGCTACAACATGGCAGCTGTTAGATCCCTAAATATGGGCCTGCGCTCTGGGCCTCTGAGCTATGGGGTTGCATCCTGACTGTTTATTAATTTTGGGGGATGGGGGACACGTGTGATTATTTGAGTGAAAGCCTCGCAGCTGTAGCAACAAGCCTGTCACTGATTATACACTGCTCATCGCTGGCCAAGGTATTATTTCTGGGGGAGAGAAATACTCAATTCTCTTTGAGCATTAAACCTTTTCAAAACGCCACCCATGACCCTCTGATCCCACTATCCCTAGTGGGAATAAACATCTATTTTAGCATCCCTCAAGTGAGACTTTATACTTACAGCACAGATATTCCCTCTAAGTTTGCTCATAGTCTGTGGCAGCATAGGTATTCCATGTACTAAGCACAATTCAGCAGGAACAGTCCCCTAAGTTTGCTCATAGTCTGTACAGAGAGATCCCATAAAACTATGGCAGCATAGGTATTCCTCTGTACTAAGCACAATTCAGCAGGAACATCCCCTAAATTTGCTCATAGTCTGTTCAGAGATACAATAAAACTGACAGCATAGGTATTCCCCTGTACTAAGCACAATTCAGCAGGAACAGTCCCCTAAGTTTGCTCATAGTCTGTACAGAGAGATCCCATAAAACTATGGTACATAGGTATTCCCCTGTACTAAGCACAATTCAGCAGGAACATTCCCCTAAGTTTGCTCGTAGTCTGTACAGAGAGATCCCATAAAACTATGGCAGCATAGGTATTCCCTGTACTAAGCACAATTCAGCAGGAACATCCCCTAAATTGCTCATAGTCTGTTCAGAGATACAATAAAACTGACAGCATAGGTATTCCCCTGTACTAAGCACAATTCAGCAGGAACAGTCCCTAAGTTTGCTCGTAGTCTGTACAGAGAGATCCCATAAAACAATGGCAGCATAGGTATCCACTGTACTAAGCACAATTCAGCAGGAACAGTCCCCTAAGTTTGCTCATAGTCTGTACAGAGAGATACCATAAAACAATGGCAGCATAGGTATTCCCTGTACTAAGCACAATTCTGCAGGAACAGCCCCCTAAGTTTGCTCATAGTCCGTTTAGAGAGAAACCACAATACAATGTCTTACAATTCCCAGAATTCAGTGTAAGCCAGCACCTTTATTGTTTAATATAAGGCAAAGAGACAGCTCTGGTTATATAGAGCCTGGTCAAGGGGGATCAGAAAGTGAGAGGCAGCTTTGCTGGGGCAGAGGGATTTATTATGGGTGCGCACCCACAGAGTAACACTGTGTAAATGGAAGAAAGGGGAAGGTGAGGGGTGAGTGACAGATTTACGTACTCCTAAGGAATGTTATAAAAGGGAAATATGCAGGACTCCTCATCTCCACCGCTGCCAAAAACATTATGAGAGATTGCACCTTCAGTCATTATCTTTGTACCTATATATATAGGATGTTGGGATCCCCTGACATGCCCTTAACATTACAGCACAAATTTGACAATCCAAATAATAAGGTACAAGAATCGGATCCATATCCAGAAACCCGTTATCCAGAAAGCTCAGAATTACAGCAATGCTGTCTTCCATAGACTCCATTTTATCCAAATGATCCGTTTTTTTCAAACGATTTCCTTTTTCCTCTGTAATAATAAAACAGTAGCTTGTACTTGATCCCAACTAAGATATAATTAACCCTTATTGGAAGCAACACCAGCCGATTGGGTTTATTTCATGTTGTTCCTGAACTCTAGCTGCAGGTAATGCTGGGAGTTGTAGTACAGCTGCAGGGTGTGAATTGCACTCTCCCCTATTATTCCTGTGTGTGTTTACACTCCCAGAGCCCCCAATCTGTTCCCTTTTGTAAGGAGATGAACACAATGGTTGCCAAAGAAAACAGGATTTGAATTAAATTTCCAACTGGCGTTTTTTTCCCCCCTGACCCCAAGCTCAAATGCAGCTGCTGCGCACATCATTGGTCCCGGCCCGTCCCGCCATTTAGGGCATGTCTGTCTCTAGCAAACAAACTGTCAGCAAAACAAGTGTCATTCACTTTATCCCATGGCCTCTATTACTGCCCAAAGCCAATGTTATAGAAGGAAGCCCATATTTAATCATTAATCTTCTCATTATTAAGGGTAGAGTCAGCCTCCTGAAATGGGACTTTTAGATGCTTTTATCACGGGATTCCAGGAAATAACGTGACATTTACAGGCCTGTTGCCCGGCAGGGATCCCAGAAATTATATATATATTTACATATATAAGCACCCAAAGTAAATTATTAATCAGCTCATAAAGGTCAGAGCACATTTGTGTATGTGATGGTTTGTTCTGTATCTTTACCCACTCCCATGTTATAGGCGGGTTAAACAACTCCCAGGCCCTTCTCTGACAATTGTGTAGAACTGGCAGTTGCACTTGCAGTAACAGTCTTGACTGTAGTCTTTATTTTAGTCAGAAATGGGCAGTGGATATTCTTATCTTATAAACTTTTTTAAATTCTTCTTTCTTTTATAACTTTCCCTGTTGCAGGATGATTAGTTTGGTACCATACTGCCACCTTGTGGTGAGGGAGACCCCTAGCAGTTCCATTAGTCAGGGTGAAGGACGGGGGTCGCTTGCTGTGAGTATGAGCAGAGGCTCAGCGTGGGTCCTGCTCCCGGCATTTGTTCCAGTACATCAGCACCAGGAGGGCTGCATTTTTTTTTTTACAATCTATGGAAAGGACTGGAGATCAGCCAAGGACAGAGCTGAAACATGGAAAATGATTTCACTGCTTTTGGGAATAGGGCCAAAGTAAGGAAACAGCTGTTGCCTAAACATCTGGAAGTGAGCAAGGGGCTTGTCCAAAATAGGGAGCGACAACTCATCAGGGGCCCCCAGTGATATAAGGCCCATTATTGCTCTGCACTTTCTCACCTTTATAGAACATGTGATATGTCATGTGCACTTATTCACTGGAACATTTTCCTTGCGCTCGTCCCATACTGTAAGTTACACTGTAACAAGGGGAAGGTATTTTCCTTGCACTCGTTCCTTCCTTCTGGGCAGTAGTGTAAGCGACAGTGTAGCAAAGGGAGCATGAGGAATGCTGGGACAATATAGAGAATATAAGGAAGAGTGCAGAAATAGAGACGTTGCAGCGATGGAATATTTCTACTATATGTGTATTTAGAAGGGGAGAATGAGGCAGTCACATGGGGGTTACCAGCACTACAATCAGTACAGGAAGGTACATAGTGTTATATTCTCACTCACTGGCCTCATCCCAATTCAGACTCCAAAATCCCCATCTACATCACCCACACACTCCCCAAAGCCCGAGTACATTCATTTCCCAGATTTGGGCCTGAGAGTGACTCCAGGCTGTTTGTGCAGAATAAAATATAAACACACACTCAGAGAGAATGTCCAGGTGGGAATTGGAAAAGCAGAGAGAAAATGATGAGTTCCCTTTAGGTTTGTAAGTAAAAGCAATGGCCAGACAAAGCCAATAATACACAGACTTGGTTTCAATCCCTTAATCCCAGGTCTGGTCTCTGTGTCCCTTGTCATGATCTTACTCTAAAACTGTTAAACCTCCATGTTCTGCATTATTTCTGTAGGGGGCAGCACTTGACTGCAGGGTTCCCCAGTGGTTGACTGCAGGGTTCCCCAATGACCAGCTGACTGCAGGGTTCCCCTATGAGCTTCTTACTGCAGGGTTCCCCAATGACCACCTGACTGTGGGGTTCTCCAGTGATTGGCTGACTGCAGGGTTCTCCAGTGATTGGCTGACTGCAGGGTTCCCCAGTGACCAGCTGAATGCAGGGTTCTCAATGACAAGTTGACAACAGGGTTCCCCAGTGATCGGCTGACTGCAGGGTTCCCCATCCCAAGTGATCGGCTGACTGCAGGGTTCCCCAATGACCAGCTCACTGCAGGGTTCTCCAGTGATCGGCTGACTACAGGGTTCCCCAATGACCAGCTGACTGCAGGGTTCCCCTATGAGTTTCTAACTGCAGGGTTTCCCAATGATCAGCTGACTGCAGGGTTCCCCTATGAGTTTCTAACTGCAGGGTTACCCAATGACCAGCTGACTGCAGGGTTCTCCAGTGATCGACTGACTGCAGGGTTCTCAGTGATTGGCTCACTGCAGGGTTCCCCAATGACCAGCTGAATACAGGGTTCCCAATGACCAGTTGACTGCAGGTTCTCCAGTGATTGGCTGACTGCAGGGTTCCCCAGTGACCAGCTCACTGCAAGGTTCCCTAATGACCAGTTTACTGCAGGGTTCCCCAATGACCAGCTGAATACAGGGTTCCCAATGACCAGCTCACTGCAAGGTTCCCCAATGACCAGTTTACTGCAGGGTTCTCCAATGATCAACTGACTGCAGGGTTCCCCTATGAGCTTCTAACTGCAGGGTTCTCCAGTGATCAGCTGACTGGAGGGTCCCCCAGTGATCGACTGATTGTTTGATCTTTAACTATTTATACTATTTATACATCAGGATTGTCCAACCTGTGTCTCTCCAGCTCTTTTTTTTTTAGAGGGCCACCGGTTTAATTAGTTCAATTATTTCCATTGTATGGGGACTACAGCCTCCCTACTGCATTCAGTGTCCTCAGGGTCATGGTCCAATCAGTAACTCGCTGTCCCATTAGTCACTGACTTTTCAATCAGTAATTGGCTGACTATCTTATGAATAATTGGATGCCTGATCACTAATTGGCTGTCCCCGTTAAAGCAGCTGTCTTTGCTGTCGGGTTTAGTCATTTTGGCTCAGGTCTCTGCTTTTTAAGTCCAAGTACAAGGCATGCGGTTTGTACAGAATCCCTAATGTGCTTATTAGAGATTTGATAACGGATAAAAAGAGACTCAGATCTTGATAAAAAAAAGCAGCAACAAGCAAAAGGAAAATTCTATAGTCGAAAAAGCAAAACAAAGAATGGCTCAAACAAAAGTATATATTTTTGTGTGTGTGCAACATACAATACACAGAGAGCAGTCGCCTATAAATCGAGTACTGAGTATAAAATGATGCAGTTGTGTAATGGGAGGGGTAAAGCTTTTATTGCTATTTTGGTATAACCCTTAAAGCATTTGTTATCCTTTAAGTTAACATTTAGGGGCCGATTCACGAAATTCGAGTGAAGGGTTCGAATAAAAAAAAATTCGAATTTCGATTTTTTCGAATTTACGATTCAAAGTAAAAATCGTTCGACTATTCGACCATTCGATAGTCGAAGTACTGTCCCTTTAAGAAAAACTTACCCTACCCCCTACTTCGGCAGCTAAAAGCTACTGAAGTCAATGTTAGCCTATGGGGAAGGTCCCCATAGGCTTGCCTGGGATTTTTTGATCGAAGGATTTTCCTTCGATCGTTGGATTAAAATCCTTCGAATCGTTCGATTCGAAGGATTTAATCGTTCGATCGAATGAAAAATCCTTCGATCGATCGATGGCAGGATTTGCGCAAAATCGTTCGACTTCGATATTCGAAGTCGAACGATTTTAGTTCCCAGTCGAATATCGAGGGTTAATTAACCCTCGATATTCGACCCTTCGTGAATCGGCCCCTTAGTGTGAGTACAGAGTGATATTCTGAGAAAATTTACAATTGTTTTTTATTATTTGTGGTTTTTGAGTTATTTAGCTTTTTATTCAGCAGCTCCCAGTTAGCAATTGCAGCAATCTGGTTGCTAGAGTCCAGATTCCCCTAGTAACCATGCTCTGATTTGAATAAGAGACTGGAATATGAATAGGAGAGGCCTGAATAGAACAATGAGTAATAAAACTTAGCGATAACTTTCCATGTTTAGTTTAAAAGAGAATTTGTCTTTTTTTAAATGGGATCAGTGACCCCTATTTGAAAAGCGGAGAGAGTCTGAAAAAAAAAATGAAGGTCAATTGAAAAGTTGCATAGACTTAGCCATTCTATAACTTACTAAAAGTCAATGTAAAGGTGAACTAGCCCTTTAAAATGAAAGCTGTGTAGGTACATGGCCAATCTTGCAAACAGTGATGACTGAATAGGCTTATACACAAAGCTTTATCATGCCCAGAATGGCAAATGAATGGGATTATGAAAGAGAATAAAATTCTGTGTATGCAGATTCTCCCATGAACCCCCAGACTTGGATGGATTCTATTCTCAGGCTAGGTTTTGTCACTAGTACCCTGGCCTTAAGGACAGAACCACCTGTTTGGCAGTAAGAGCAGTTAGTTCATAGTTATTCTGTGAAGCAATATCTCTATGTTCTCTCACTGGTATCTTCCTTTTAACAAGTTTATTTAAACACTGTGATTCTTTTGTTCTGGGTTCTGACTCTTTGCGAGTTCAGAATCCACGGAGCTCGTGTCAAATAAACTTTCACCTCAAGTGGTCGTCAGTAACTGAATGTCCCCCAAAAATAATATACAAAGATTTGTAGTCAGGTGGTTTAGCCCATGAACAGCAATAGTAGTGCCATTGGGCTTCTAATTGGTCATTTATTAGTTGGCTCATCTGTTGTTGGGATTATATTGTGATATCATCCGATCTAGGGTTGCCACCTTTTGCCTGACTCCGGGGAGGGGGCGGGGACATGATGTAACAAGAGCCGAGCTGTAACACGTCAGGGGCGGGCCGTGATGTCAGGGGCGGGGCTATGACTTGACGATTGGCCGATCGCCACAACAATCATATGGAATCCTGCCCGGTTCTCCAAATTTGGAAAACCAGGCAGGATTTCCCTATGATCAATCATCAAGTCATAGCTTCAAAAAATGGGGTCAGGACAGGTGGCAACCCTAATCTGATCACTTAACCTAAAGCCTGTCTTTGGCTGCCAGTCAGGTTGCTAAGGTCTGTTACCCAGGAGCAACTAGGATCAGGTTGTTACTTTCCATGATTGAAACTGCTGCTAGGTTACTATTTGTACCTACAATGGGTGGATAGTTGCCCCAGTTGTGTATATTCAGAAGGAGGCAGTGGAGGGGAGTTTGTAAGGGATTCTGTCTGTCTGTTCTGGCTCTGGCCTGATGAAGAGCAAAATGTTTTTGTGAATGGAGAGAAGGGGGGTCAGAGGCCAAGAAGGGTGTGTATGGGGGGGCTGCTTCCTGGAACAACTGAATGGGTGTGAGAAGGATAAGGACACAAGTAAACACAGAATGGAAGGGGGTGATAACTAAAGGGAATGAGAAGGTCTGGCTAAAGCTGGCCATAGTTGCAAAGATCTGATTGTATGAATCCTCAATTCGTACGATTTTCGGACCGTGTGTGGTTGCTAGGGGAATTTGTACCCTAGCAAACAGATGGCTAAAATTGCAAAGTGTAGAGCTGCTAAATAACTCAGAAACCACAATTAATAAAAAATGAAAACCAATTGAAAATTGTCTCAGAAAATCAGTCTCTACATCAGTGATCCCCAACCAGTAACTTGTGAGTAACATGTTGCTCTCCAACCCCTTGGATGTTGCTCCCAGTGGCCTCAAAGCAGGTGATTATTTTTGAATTCCAGGCTTGGTAGCAAGTTTTGGTTGTATAAAAACCAGATGTACTGCCAAACAGAACCTCCTGTAGACTGCCAGTTCACATAGGGACTATCAATAGTCAATCACAGACTATATATGGCACCCCCAGGAACTTTTTGCATTCTTGCATTGCTCTACACCTTTTTTTTACATTTGAATATGGATCATGGGTAAAGAAGGTTGCTGTACATCATACAGGTATGGGACCCATTATCCAGAATGCTCGGGACCTGGGGTTTTCCAGATAAGGGATCTTTCCGTAATTTAGATCTCTGTGCCTTAAATGTACTAGAAAATCATATAAACATTAAATAAACCCAATAGGCCGGTTTTGCTTCCAATAAGGATTAATTATATCTTAGTTGGCATCAAGTACAAAGCTGCTGTTTTATTATTACAGAGAAAAAGGAAATCATTTAAAACATTTTTCATTATTTAATTATAATGGTGTATATGGGAGACAGCCATCCCGTAATTCGGAACTTTCTGGATAACGGATTGCATAGCTCTGTACTAAAAGTCAACTCAAAGATGAACAACCCCTTTAAATGCCCTTTTTATGACTTGATGATATTCTGGGTAGGTCCCAGCTAGAATGTTCTGTGGTTTAGAACGCCTGGATAAAATATCAGGGTCAGGGTGACAGGACCCTTCTTTTGTTACGGGGAGGCTGTGTTTGCTCAAACTTGTGGGAACAGGGGCTGAAATGTGTTTTAAACAGAAAAAAAGCTGCCCTTCGTCTTCCCTCCTCCTCTTCCTCCCCAGAATTACAGACGTGTATATTTTCTATGACAGGATATTATAAACATTGCTGTCATCTGAAATAGCTAAGAAATACATCGCCGGACATTTCCATCTATAGCTTCACTTGCGGTGGAACTTGTACTTATAACCAAACCTGCTGGGTAACCAATAGGAAGACATTTCTGCTTTTGTCATAGGGGCAATAGTGCACATTCTGGGTGTCTCCCCTGTCACATTAGCCCTAGACAAAGCAGCCTATCAGATGAAAGTCCATTTCCCAGATGTGGGATATTTAAAGGATAAGTAAACCTTTAAAATAATTGCATGTAAAATTGATTGGGTTGCTATTCTAAGAAATATTGCAATGTACATTCATTATTTATTTTGTTTTTATTCCAAGATATTAAGAGAAACATGTACTGTTAATATTAATGAATTTTGTTACAACATCACCACCTGCTGGTCAGTTTCCCACCAGTCTGACCACCAAGTAGTCAAAGAAGTTGTCAGGAGAAACAAAGAGACTGCTCTGATGTTCTTCTGCTTAGGAAAGATTTGAGAAAGGTTTCTAATTTTTTTCCTAAGCAGAAGAACATCAGAGCAGCCTCTTTCTTTCTCCTGACAACTTCCTTGACTACTTGGTGGTCAGACTGGTGGGAAACTGACCAGCAGGTGGCGCTGTTGTAACAAAATTCATTCATATTAACAGTACACGTATCCCTTAATATCTAGGAATAAAAAATAAATAAATAATGAATTCATATGACAAAAGTGCTTAGAATAGCCCCTTCATCAATTTTATATGCAGTTAGTTTAAAGGTTTACTTATCCTTTAAAGGTCTTGTATTTGGTGGAGCCCAGGCTGGAGAGCCCAATAACAGGTGTTGTTGTGCAACTGTGCAAACAGGGAGTGGCATTAAGCTGGCCTTAGACGATGTGTGGAGAGTCCCGACATTTTTCATCCGGCGGAAATCGGTCGTTTGGTCGATCGGACAGGTTAGAAAATTTCTGTCGCCTGCCGATAATATCTCTGCGTGTATTGCCGATCGTACGATTTTCAATGGGAGACTGTCACTAGCTTTGTCAGACATAACTTTCATACGATTGCTGTCAGAGCTAGAACACTGGCTGATCTGTTCTTTTACTACTACTATTTGACCAGAATGGTAAGACTTTGAGCTGAATGGTTAGTGAAGGGTCGGGAGATGGGAAAGTCCGATCGTACGTTGATTCGTATGATCGGATCTTTCGTCTATGGCCAACTTTAGAGAAATGACTGGGAGTTGATGCATCTGGCTGTGTATCCATTAATTCTTTATGTAACGGTTTGGTACTTGACGTGCTGAGTGAATACAAAATGCACTACAGTGATCTCCCTATGCTACACAACAGTGGCTGATATAGTACTGGGTTCCCATTGGTGCCTTCTCTTGCATCTGTAATTAGGTGTGGGCTGCCTAGCTTGGAGAGCAGGGGGGATTCTATGGAAGTTGAGTTTCTTATAGAACAAGAATTTGCAGTCTGTCTAGCACAGGGGTTCCCAACCATTTTTTTCTCATGAGCCACAATCAGTTATAAAAAGAGTAGGTGAGTAACACAAGCATGAAAAAAAGTTTCTGCCAAATACTGGCCGCTATTGGCTTTATGGTGGTCCCTATGTGGACTGGCAGTCTAAATGAGTCTCTGTTTGTCAGTACAACTGATTTTTATTCAACCAAAACTTGCCTTCAAAGCCTGGAATTCAAAAATAGGCACCTGCTTTGAGGCCACTGGGAGCAACATGCAAGGGGTTGGGGAGCAACTGGTTGCTCATGAGCCACTGGTTGGGAATCACTGGTTTAGCTTGTCCATCATTCTCCATGTCTCCTGTTCCGTTAAAATTAATGGTGCTGCTAGTCTCCTAAAAGACTGGGAGCATTTTGTAAGCCTCATACAAGGCCAAAAGGGTTGTTCATTGACTAAACTAATTGGTACCATAGCTTGAGTTACCTATTCTCACCTGCAGGTGTCACTATGATCACAGTTATCTCAAGTGATCATCAAACATGGAAATATAAAATAACAGTCACAATCTTTGTCCCTCTGCTATTGCCTCACTGCAGCAATCTGTTGTGTTGGGCCACAAGTGTGACTTTCTTCCCAACCATTTAATGAGTAGAAATGCTACACTTTCCTTGTGCTTTCCTCTCCCCATGTTGTCTTATCCAGATTTTCTAAGAGGAGCCCCCCCCAGCTTGAAGTGTTGATATGTACTGAAAAGCAGTGTATTCAGGATAAGTGTTTTGTCCTATGGGTCTGTGAAGGAAATTAACCTATGATTAAGTGTAAATGAAACACGAAACACGTAAGGCTATCTCCATTAGTATCTAATAAACCTTTTGAATTTTTACGTCTGTTGAGAAGACTTCTCATTGAGTGCAACAATATGGGTTTGATCCGCTCCCCTAGCTGAAGGCTTAGGGCAGTGCACCTGGGCCTCTTCTGTATTTTGGTGAGTTTAGTAAAATGAATATGGGATCCTGATCATTTCTATCTGTGGAACATGGTAAGGGTGTGCGCTGAGCAGCACCTACTTGTGTCAACAAAGAATCGTAGTTTAGACTTCATAGTAGAACCTTGTTCCAGGCCAACACCCATAACATCACTCGAGTAGAAGCTTTGACATTTGCACAGTTTGATCTGTATTTGACGTTCTGCTTGCACCTTTGCTTCGTTTGCCATGCTGTGGTTTCCAGGATGCTACAACCTGTTTGACATGTGCAAGGACCCATGTGCATCACAAAAGTGCTACATCTTCTTCTGACCAGCATCTGCTGAGCAAACTAAACAGTCGCTCATGCACAACCTACACACCCAGACAGTTCTCTCTCCGAGTATATTAGGCTTTCCCATGAAGAAAGGTAATTATCACAAATAACGCCTAATCTTAATCTTCCTGATAAGGTTCTGTAAATCCATGAACACCCCAAAGAGACACACGTGGAGATTCGGGGAGATTTAGTTTAGTCTCCCGGTGACAAATTGCCTCTTCTTCGGGCGACTAATGTCCCTGAAATTGCCTTCCCGCCAGCTAGAATATAAATCGCTGGCAGGATTGTACTCGGATTGCTTTGTTTTCCGAAGTCGCTCGAAGTTTTCTCTTAGAACCCCCAAGGAATTGCAATTAAGGGAAACCTTAGGATCCAGCAGGGATGTCTCAATCTAGAGTGGAGATTTCTGTAAAGGTGACCAACCAGAGGTCGCCAAATGAGCAGATCTTGTCCCTATATATACTTTGAGTGGGCAATATCGGGCTGATGCGATCGTTGAGCCCTAGGGGAACAGCACGGGGAGTGCAGGGGGTCAGAGCAAGGACTGCATCAACGAACCAACAAAATCCTTGATCCAACTGGATTTTTAAACCTGCCCAGTTGAGTGGGCAATATCAGGCTAATGCAATTGTTGGGCCCTAGGGGAACAACAGGGGGAGTGTAGGGGGTAAGAGCAAGGACTGATCCAAAGGGATTTTTAAACCTGCCCAGTTGACATCTGCCCAGTTTTTGGCCAGATATCAATCAGGGAAATCAGTCAGAGGGCCCCATACAATGGCCTATAAACTGCCAACTTCATCTGTTGGCAGTTTTATCGGACAGTGAATGGAAAGTGTGGAACCTTGATGTGAGATTATTCAAAAGAGAAGTTCTCTAATCTTCAGGAGACATGTTTCTATGAAAGAGGGCAAATTAGATATCTACTTAGCAATGCGAGTTTGCTCTTCAGAGATGGAAAGATTCAATAAGAAGTGAACAATGTCACAATGGGAATGTGGATCTTCTCAGAACCTGAAAATGAGCCCAGTCTTCTCATGGAAACATCTGTAGACACCTCCCATTATACCAGCAGTTCTTGAACACCAATTAGTCTAATATTGCTCTGGCCAGAAATATGTGGATTGTTAACTTTCTCATTAGTGAACTTTCTTGCATCTGTGATTTCTTAACCCCCAGTTTATACAGCTAGGGGACAGAGTAGAGAGGGAGCTCGAGAAGAAGCCCATCTGACAATGGACACAACCGTTTCTGTTTTATGTACAAGACCCTAACAAAGAATTCATCATAAAAGTGTCATGTTGTGGCCTTTTCATGCGAGCAAGGAAACCATATCTGTTCTTTCTCTATAGCCTAAGCCCCTCTGTCTGTTTATACAAAGACTCGCTCCCTCTATACATGTCCTGAACTGACTCTGCTCATTCAGCTTCACCAATTTCGTTTTAAATGTTATTTATTGGGTGTATAACAAATAGAAAGCAGAGACAAAATCTCTTGGCACCCATTCAAAAGACTTTAAAATAATGGCATGTTGTAGGCTTGGAGGCTATTTGCTCTATATTGGGTGCTATACTTGCCATTATCTAGAACTGCCTGTATGTAACATAAATCTTACTCAAGGTTCAATCAAGGTTGCCTCTGTGGTTGCAGAATTGTTTCCCTCAGGCTGGTGGTTGGAATAAATCTGAAACATGGTGCCCCCTTTTGGATGCTACTGGGTATGGAAAAGTAACGAGAGCCACAAAAACAATCTTCAAGCAACACTATAAGTACACTACAATACAACTCTTTATTAAGTAAAGGCACCAGCGCATTATTCGAGACAAGGTTTCTTTCTGCCCAGTGGGTTTGGGGTGATCTCCATAAAGTCCAAGCATTGAGCCTCCTCTAAATCTGGCCATACATAGAGTGATCTATTCATCAAATGAGTGGATCTCTCCCGATAGGCCCACCTTAAGGTGGGAGATATTGGGCTGATCCAATCGTTGGCCCTAGGGCCCAACCATCAGATCACAACAAGCAGAATACGGGAGGTCAGATCGGGGACGGGGATCAACTAACCTATGAATTCCTTGATCCAATGGGATTTTTAAACCTGCCCAATTGACAGCTGGCCAACTTTCGGGACAGATACCGATCAGGGATGCCTGTAGGAGGGCCCCCATACACTGCCCAATAAGCTGCCAGCTTAATCTTTGCTTGTGTGTGGGGAGCTTAAGGAAGGCTGTATGATTATCAAGTCACAAATGCACAGTAGTCTCCATATGTTAAGTTATTGCAAGATGACCAAAGTTGCCCAAACACAAACAATTTGGCTCCATTGGTCCAGAAGCCACACAGTGGAAGGTTTGCTTGATATGGCCAGCAAGCCGTCAATTAGCTTTTAATAGGGTCCTATGCTTGTCCATTGGGAGAGGACAGCTTGTAGCTTTAATCTCATTGGAGGATCCTCTTGCATTTGTAATTAAATGTAAGCCGTCTACTTTGTAGAGCATATAGTGCAGCAGAGGAAGAGCTTTCTGGAAACAAAATCCCCTTTAATTGCTGGTTCCGAATGGAACTAAGTAGACATGAAACAGTGAGAATCTTTCCTGCATGGGGCCCGTCCCCTTTTCAGCAGCGAAAGAATTAACGTCTGGAGGCTACAGTTGACCCAGAGACCCCTGTTCTGAAGTTTCTGATCTGTTCAGGGTTGGCCCCTTTCTCTCTCACCCTTTCTTCCCCCTGTTTAGACTGCACAGCAAAAGAAAGCCATTGTATTGTGAGTGTACACAAAGCCCTGGCCCCGTAGCCCTCTCCTCCTTTGTCTCCATGGGCCGGCTCCTTCCATCTGTTCAATGGGCTCTTTTCTCAGAGATCAGGGCTTTACTGGGATAGATTGGCCCTGTGTTCCTCTGTGTGTCTCCCACAGCTGCTCCTATTGATACTGGGATGCTAAACTCTAGGGGGTTCCGGCCTGTGCCAACTTTAGCGCCCCAACATCAGCCACCCGTGCATGGATATAATTGGCATTGCATGGGATCAACACAAAGGGTTATCAACTCCCAGCAACCCTAGCCAGCTAATAACCTTACAAAGGAATGGAGAGAAGAGGGTGGCTTCTGGGAATTGTAGTTCATGATACAATGTGATGTGCACAAGCTGCTACAGGTTGTTTTTGGTACCATTAAAGGGGAACTATCACGAAAATGAAAATTTAATATAAACATCATACTGAAATAAAAAAACTTTCTAAATACAATTAGATATTCTGCACTGTTTCTGAAATAATCGAGTTTACCATCACTATTCCTCTCTCAGCATCTGTTTCTCTTCATTCTCTCTTCATGCAGCAGTTGGGTGTCAGATATTTATTGACAGTTAGATCCAATATATCTTATAGGGGGGGCTCCTTTCCTAGCAGATGCATTAGAGCTCACTCAAATAACCGATTCCAGTACAAACAAAATAACTGCCTTTTCTACAAATCCTGCATGTAGAGAGACATCATGTCTGGTGAATTTAATAGAGTGAGCTCTAATACATCTTCTAGGCAAAAGGAGCCCCCCTATAATGTATATCAGAACTGACAATGAATATCTGACACCCAACTGCTGCATGAAGACAGAATGAAGAGAAACAGATGCTGAGAGAGGAATAGTGAACATAAACTTGATTATTTCATAAACGATGCAGAATATCTATTGATTATATGAAGCTTATATTAACTTTTCATTTTTGCGATAGTTCCCCTTTCATAACAATATCATTAAAGGGGAAGTAGACCATCCATAGCTGTGTTGCTCCACCTAGCTGTTGTTAGACTACAACGTTCTTCTGGGCTTGATACAGTAAGCCATAATATCAATGTTAGCCAATGAGATGACCGACCTGGCCATTAGTAAGGGGGATTCTGATTGGAGAGAATCCTTGACATTTGGGATTGGCTTTATTGTTGTCATCATTTTATAAAAAGGCAGACTGGCTATCACTGACAGTCAATGTGTCAGTGGAGTTTACACTTATCACACACATTAGGATCAATTTGATCAGCAGCCAATCACCTTGCCCATATGGTTTTGGAGTGCAGGAAGATTCCCCATGCAGATCTACAAACTCCTATTCTTCAGTGTCCATATCCAGTGCTTAAGACGGCTCACTTTCATTGGGGAAGGGGGTAACAATTAGTTCAGTAATGAAGTTGCAAGCTCTGAAGCACAAGTAGTAGCTCATTGGTTGGTTCTCTGTTCAAGGAGCATGCAGCCAATCAGACCATTGATCAGTTTTATTGTCTACCAAGTGGGACCCTGGAGGAGACCGTATGATTGATGGAAGAGGTGACGGGGGCTGGGCATTCTGGGTATAATGAAGCCTCTCTTAGCTCTGAAAGGGTTACTCATTTCAATTCAAATCACGTGTTGCTGTAACGTAGGGTCTTTCTTTGTTGTCTGGTCCCACTGGGGGGCTCCTATAGACACAGAGGATGAGAGAGTCCAGCTTCCCAGCTATAACATAGTGCAAGGGAGCCGAGGATCTCCAGGCCAGCACCATTTGTTGGGAAGGGGGTGCCGGAGTCTCCATGTAGGAATTAAAAGGACAGGAGAGTGAGTCTTGTCTCCCAGCATTTAGCGCGGATAGAAGAAGAGGTACGTGGTGTTGGTGGGAGCAGCAAGGGGAAATGAGTAGTTCAGTGAGTCAGAATGAGACTAGAGAAGCTTTGCTATCATCCCCCCCATATAGTTCTCTGGGACAGGGAGAGTTAATGGCCACCAGTGTAAGTCACCTGATCTGTGATGAGCTATACCAGCAGCTTTAGAACTACAGCTCCCAGCATGCCCAGCCAGCAGCAATGTTGGATGCTGTGGGTTCAGGAGCAACTAACCTTGTTATAAATCCACTTAGCTGTTATGCAAAGGTGGGCCCTGTTAATCTGCATGGCAGCCCCCTCTGCTACTGACTAATTGTGTAGATGTATTAGGGCTAAGGGACAGACACAGGGTGGGAAACGTGTCCTTTAACGGTTGTGCATCTGGTTGGCTGATACTGGCAGCGACATATGGGCACCCCTCTGGAAACGATGGTCAGTGCTCAGTTTCCCCTACCAGTACCTGCCACAGGCATGTTTCTCAGGGGTGACCTCCTAACAGCCCCACAACCCTATAAATAAATACATTTATATAAAAAGCGTAAGGCAACGTTGGGAATACAACTTGTTCACCCACATGCCTCCTGGCTAGTGATCAGTCATAACAGGGGTCAAGGCTGATTGGTGAGGAGAGATGGGATCCTCACTCAATGGCTTTTCCACCTGATTTCTGCCCAATCCATTGGTTTGGCCCCATACACGCTCCAGTAAGCCACTCACAGATTTGTCCAGCGCAGTAGCCAATCAGCCTTTAGCTTCCATTTGTTTATTGCTGGTAGAATAATAAAAGCAAATGTCTCACCTGGAATTACTGCCTCCATTAGGCATGTATAACATATGGGGATCCCTGGCACCAAAGTGCACTGCACCTGTTACCTTGTGTTTCTATTTCCCTACACTAGCAGGGGATGCTGGGAATTGTGGTCCTAGCTGGAAGTTGTTGCTTTACATTGTTGAGCACATGAAGTTCTCAGTACCACTAATGATCCCACAGAAGAGTTAAATCACACATGCTCGGCCTTGACATTACTCCTTTTTATTTTTATAAATAGTTTTATTCCTCTGCCTCTGACTCCTTCTTCCTCTTTTCTCCAGGTTCCGATCTCAGCCCCAGGGAAGCCTTCAGCTGCAGCAGAATGGAGGAGCAGAGCCTTTCCCGGCCCGAGCTGGAGGTGGCAGAGTCCAAGAGATGCGCCGACTTCAGTCAGGAACCCATCGGATATGTGGGCATCGACACAGTGCTGGACCAGATGAGGCGCAAAGCCATGAAAAATGGCTTTGAATTCAACATTATGGTGGTGGGTGAGTATCAGCTGCTTGTGGGCAGACAGACCTGAAATGACTTATGCTTAAGGGGAACTAACACAAAAATTTAAATTTAATATAATATAATCAAGTTTATATTCACTATTCCTCTCTCAGCATCTGTTTCTCTTCATTCTGTCTCCATGTAGCAGTTGGGTGTCAGATATTCATTGACAGTTATATCCATTATATCTTATAGGGGGGCTCCTTTTGCCTAGAAGATGTATTAGAGCTCACTCTATTAAAATCACCAGACATCATGTCTCTCTACATGCAGGATTTGTACAAAAGGCAGTTATTTTGTTTGTACTGGAATCAGTTATTTGAGTGAGCTCTAATACATCTGCTAGGAAAGGGAGTCCCCCTATAAGATATATTGGCTCATTCATCGGACACCCAACTACTGCATGAAGAGAGAATGAAGAGAAACAGATGCTGGGTGAGGAATAGTGAAGATAAACTTGATTATTTCAGAAACAATGCAGAATATTTAATTGATTGTATTTAGAAAGTTTCAGTATGAGGAAGCATATATTACATTTTCATTTTCGCGATAGTTCCCCTTTAATCCTAATGCACGCTGGTGGCAGCCATGTTTCCTCTAGGTGTCACTACTAGTAGAAGTGTAACCAAAAAAATGCATTTAACTGTAATCTACTGTTGCTCTGGCCTGGCAAAAACCACCCGGCCTCTCCTAATATAGTTATGTAGCCACATTTAACATTCAGCCGGGCCCACTGCATGTTACAGATACTGTCCATAGCATAGGATGGGTTTTTAAATGGAGATAACAAGAAACAATCGATTGGCAGGTGCTGGTCAAACAGATGTAAACAGAATTTGTTTCACTCAATGGCCCTTTTCATCTTCTTCAGTTAAGTGCAAAATTTGCCTAGCTTTGAAATCAGTCTAGTTAAGCCATATGGCAACACCCACTGAGTTCTAAGATATCTATCTATAGCATAGGCAGATTTGTAGTTAAGGTGTATTTTTTCCACGCTGTGCTTGGTGAGGCTTAAGGCCCCCATACACGGGCCACTAAAAGCTGCAGACAGACCAAGTCGGATCGGACGCATTATGATCCAATCGTTGGACCCTAGGGCCCACGATCGGATCAGTCCTATATCGCCCACTTCAATGTGGGTATATCGGGGAGAGATCCGTTTGTTTTGAGACATCGCCAAACGAGCGGATCTCTACGTCTATGGCCACCTTTAGAAATCTGCTCGTTTGGCGATAAAGGTGGCCATAGACGTAAAGACATTGCCAAAAGAGCGGATCTCTCCCCAATATTGGGCTGATCCAATCATTGGTGCTAGAGCCCAACTATCGGATGATAAGCACAAAGATGCGACCACGATCCGAAAGGATTTTTTAACCTGCCAGATATCGATCGGGGAAGCCCGTTGGATGGAACTTCAGGAGCTGATGTCTGTAAGAGCAGTAAAGCAGAACCTCTGAGGCTGATCTCTGTCAGTGCAGTAAAGCAGAAATGCAGCAATTGATCTGAGTTATTGCAGTAAAGCAAGGCAGGAGCATCTCTCTGTGTTCTACTTGTGTTTGCCTGTGGGGCAGGTTTAGGGTTGCCAACTTTACCGATGGCTATACCAGAACACGTGGGTCGGGGCAGATAACATTGGGGGTGGGGCAGTGATGACATCAGAGCTGGGCACAGTGATGTCGGTGTAGTTATGACACCAGGGCAAGGTTATTGCATCACTTAGATGCAACTGGCTGGATTTTTATCCAGTTTTCGCAGTGTTGATGCCCACTTCTAAACCCTATTTCTATCTATACTCTGCTTGATGATTAAGCCCAATCCTTTAATTAAATGTATGAGATCTTTTATACAGAAATCAGTTATCCAGAAAGCTCTGAAATACAGCCATGCTAATTTAGAAAAAAAAACATTCTTATTTTTTTTATTTTTATGGTTTGGGTTTCATAAGGTTGAAAACTGAACAGAAAGTTCAGACCCGAGCAGGTGGCAACTCTAGGCCGGTTATATTTCTGCTGTCGTTGGTACAATCAGCTGGAGAGTGTAAAACAGAGAGAAAAACAAAGTGCAGACGTTGAGAGCTAAAAGTCACTTTCTGACCAACTTGCCAGTAAACTTGTGAGACACGAGGTTCTGTTCCTGGCAGGGGAGCTATTCACAGAGTAATGGGTCTGGCAGCTTCAGCTTTTCTGTCTGTTCTTACTCACCCCTAGGTCATAGCGAGAGAATAACTAATATTCATTGTTATAACCAGTCTTATCTCTATTAATAGGTACAGTAAATGTTGGCGTATGTTTATTATGACCCATTTGTCACTCATATCCTTAAAGTTGTATTTCTATTTCCTCTTCTATTATCCTTCCCCTCCTGCTCTCCCCTCTTCCGTATCGTCGCCACCTACAGGACAGAGCGGCTTGGGGAAATCCACCCTAGTGAATACTCTTTTCAAGTCCAATGTGATTCGGAAATCTCCCGGCACCGCCATACCCAAAACTACGGAACTGAACTCGGTCAGTCAAGGTGGGTTTTCTACCAGCTTCTTATAAAGAATAAATATGATTCATTGTACCGTACGGCAAAGGCTTTCGGAACAATAATAAGTGCTACCAAGAGCCCCTATACCCCTCAAACAATGTAGGTCTCTATAAAAAGATATTGCATAAAACAGCTCATATGTAAAACCCTGCTTCATGTAAAGAAACCATTTTCATAATAATATACTTTTTTAGTAGTATGTTCCATTGGATAATCATAAATAGAAAACTGCCATTTTAAAAAATAAGGGCCGCCCCCTGGGATCGTATGATTCACTGTGCACACAAACATACCAAATGTTAGATCACATGAGCCAATTAGACAGAGTTCTGTCTTTTGCTTCCACATGTCTTCCTGTTATAATTAGAGCTGCAGTATTTCTGGTCAGGTGATCTCTTCCTGTTACAGTTAGAGCTACAGTATTTCTGGTCAGGTGATCTCTTCCTGTTACAGTTACAGTATTTCTGGTCAGGTGATCTCTTCCAGTTACAGTTAGAGCTGCAGTATTTCTGGTCAGGTGATCTCTGAGGCAGCACACAGGCCATCATGAAATGGTGGTTCAAGGCAAGAGATGTAAAAGGGCAATATTTACTTAAATACATATACCAGTTTCACGAGATTCTTTAATATGCCACTTAATATGATATAAACTTTGCTCTAGTATTCATTTTGGGGGTATAGTTTTCCTTTAAAGCTCCACATATTAGCACCATTGGGCACTGATCTCTGTTTCCATCTTCCCCAGTGGTCGAGGAGAGGGGCATGGAGATGAGACTCACTGTAATCGACACACCGGGATTCGGCGACCAGATCAACAATCAGAACTGGTAAGTGTGAAACATCTGCAGGAGTGGAAGCTGCCATATTGCATGCCTCAGCGTGAGACACATTACAAAGGTGTCGCCACCTATTGGTAGAAATTGGAATGGACTATGGCAACTCTGTTCTATAAGGCACAATGATGTTGGGCTCTCTTTTCTCTAGCTGGGACCCCATAATTAAGTACATACACGAGCAGTACGAGAAGTACCTGAGGGAGGAAATTCTCATCAACCGCAAGCGCCGCATCCCAGACTCCCGGATTCACAGCTGTATCTACTTCATCCCCCCCACGGGTCACTGGTGAGTGCCTGTCCACCCTCGCTCTCCCTACCAATGGAAGTGGCAGGTATTCTGTATATTTGTATTTGTGTATATTGATGGGAGCTGCCAAGCTGCTTACAATACTTAAAGGAGAAGGAAAGGCTAACATTAAGTAAGCTTTATCGGAAATGTCTATATAAATATACCAGTAATCCCTCAAAGTAATGCGGCTCTGAGTCCTCTGTCAAAAGAAACACAGCATTTGTTTTCTTCTATTGTGTACTCATGGGCTTCTGTATCAGACTTCCTTTTTTCAACATAAACCTCCAGGGCTAGGGCTTGAGCATGCTCAGTTTGCTCCTGAATGTGTGGGTGATATCCGGAAACTCATTACATTTTCCCTTCCAGGCTGAGACCCTTGGACTTGGAATTTATGAAGCGGTTGGGCCGGATTGTGAACGTGGTGCCGGTGATCGCTAAAGCAGATACTCTCACCTTGGAAGAGAGGGAGGAATTCAAACAGAGGGTATGTACTTGGTTGTACTACATGTGTATCAAACAGAGCCGCCATTAGAAATCACGGGGCCCCGTTCTAAGTTCAGGGACCTTCCTTTGAGGGGGCTTAACATTATTAACCCAATGGAGCAACACCAACAAGTAAAATAGGGTCCCAGTGGGAAAAAATGCACAGCCGTGCCCCTGTTCTGCCACGGCCACTCCCCAATTATTTATAACCCCACCCACTCCCACACAAGCCATGCCCCTTCTCCAACCTATAAATCACTCTTTTTTTTCCATCTCTTCTTCCATGAGGCCCATGACTGCAGAACCCTCATCATGGTGACCCTAGTATGAGGCAGAACCTCTGCCTGCTCAATTCTGATTGGATACAAGCACTCCAGTGCACATGGACCCTTCCATTTTCCCTGCACCATCAAATTCTACTTTATGGTGCTGATTTTTTGAAATTGAAAAATTTTTTTTTTGGTCAAAAACTCTCAAATTCGAAACGTGAATTATCCAAACTCGATTTGAGTTTTAATTTGAATTTCGAGATTTATCATAGTCTGGCCCTTTAAGAACTCTAATTCGACTATTCGCCACCTAAAGCCTGCTGAGTTCATGTATAAGTCAATGGGAGAGGTCCAGGGACTAATTTGCACATTTTAGTAGCCTTCCTGACATTCAAGTTTTTTTTTTGGAGAAAAAACTCGAATCAAGTTTAGTCTAATTAGATTTGAGTTTTCGAGTCGGTAAAATCTGTTCGAGTTTTAGATATTAGATTTTTTTATTAAATAACCCCCAATCGAATTCCTAGTATATTCAAATTTAAAGGAGTTTAAAAAAAACGCACATGAATTCAAAATTCGACCTTTGATAAATGTGCCTCTATGTGTCCCTAAGACCAGGAATACACAACTGGCAACTGAAATATGAAATGTCCATATAGCAATCAATACATTTTGGGCACCCCTGTGTGATAAATGGATTAATGCATTAGAAATGAAAGCAATCTTGTTCCCTGCAGATACGAAAGGACCTACAGACTAACGGGATCAGTGTGTACCCACAGCCAGAGCTGGATGAAGATCCGGTTGAGGCGTTACTGAATGACAAAATCCGGGTAAGGGGGTTTTTCCAAACCTTAAGCATTTTTGTCATTTACATCCATTATTCATTTTGTTTTTATTCCAAGAAATCAAGAGATACATGTACTAGTAATGTGCGGGCAGAGTCGGGTTTGGGCCGTCCTCGCACCCCTATTTGCGGCACCTTGCACTGCCGACTTCCGGTTTTATAGCCGTGCGCCTGCTTGCCCCTCCCCTTTTGTGATGTCATCGACGGGGCAGGGTGGGTCTATAAAAGGACCCCAGAAGTCTGGTGCGGGTAGGAGTGGGTGGAGGGAGGATGGGTTTGGGTTGTTTTTAACCTGACCCTCACATCACTAAAATGTGAATGAATTTGGTGACAACATTGCCGCCTACTTATCAGTTTCTGACCAGTCTGACCACCAAGTAGTCAAGGAAGTTGTCAGGAGAAAGAAAGAGGCTGCTCTGATGTTCTTCTGATTAGGAAAACAATTAGAAACCTTTCTCAAATCTTTCCTAAGCAGAAGAACATCAGAGCAGCCTCTTTCTTTCTCCTGACAACTTCCTTGACTACTTGGTGGTCAGACTGGTGGGAAACTGACCAGCAGGTGGAGCTGTTGTAACAAAATTCATTCATATTAACAGCACATGTATCCCTTAATATCTTGGAATAAAAACAAAATAAATAATGAATGTACATTACAAAAGTGCTTAGAATATCCCCCTCGTCAATTTAACATTCACTTATTTTAAAGGTTTACTTATCCTTGAAGCCTAACGTACCATTCCCTCCCTCCCCCAGGAGAAGATTCCATTCGCCGTGGTGGGAACAGATGAGGAGCATCAGGTGAATGGCAGGAAAGTCTTGGGCCGAAAGACCAAGTGGGGAATCATAGAAGGTGAGAAAAAACCAATGCCGTGAAAATGTTTACTCTTCCGAGCCCCAAAGCTCAGGGTGCAGACTCACATAGAACTATAAGCAGCCCACACATGTAACATGTGTATATACAGAGCATAGCTGCTTCTTATCCTCCACTCCCTCCTTGTCCATTAGCTGCTCCCAGCCTCCCTCGTTCATACTTGCACACAGAAAAGAAGGGTGGGAGTGCAGTGTCTGTTATCCATCATGCTGGCAGGTCAGAGTAGGTACAAGCAGTTTGAAGCAATTGATGGAAATCTCCCATGCTCAGACACAGCAAGGAACCTCCTATTTGTTGGTCAATTTATCCATCCTTCATTTTTGTGCCACAGAGCCCCTTCTACTATAAGCAGGTCTCTTTTTGGGGTGGTGGTTGTGTTCATCTTTACATAAATATAGAGGTTCATATTTAGACACCATTGGAAATAACAGCACCATGGAGCAAACGCGGAACACGGAACTGGACCCTCGTTACACCAACAGAAAAACACAATGGGGAGATTGGTGCCTGTTACATGCCTGATGAATGTGCAAACTTTGCCTTTATGTTTGCACATTTACTAAACAGCACCCAATAAACAAGCAGTTTGTTTTCCCACTGAACTTCATACTTTGTATATTGTGCTGCTGTACTGATGCTTCACAAGCGGCAAAGTTAAAGGGATTTGTGAAGCCAAATGAAACAGGTGGTAGTGGTTGATTGGTTCCCTATAAACCCTTAAAACCTTATATATAGTTCAAATGGGGATACAGTGTCTATTACATGTATAATACCCCATAACACATGGCAGATAAATACAGTGTCTATTACATGTATAATACCCCATAACACATGGCAGATAAATACAGTGCCAATTCCATGTATAATACCCCAGAACACATGGCAGATAAATACGTACCAATTCCATGTATTATACCCCAGAACACATGGCAGATAAATACATAGAAATTCCATGTATTATACCCAAGAACACATGGCAGATAAATACGTACCAATTCCATGTATTATACCCCAGAACACATGGCAGATAAATACATAGAAATTCCATGTATTATACCCAAGAACACATGGCAGATAAATACAGTGCCAATTCCATGTATTATACCCCAGAACACATGGCAGATAAATACATAGAAATTCCATGTATTATACCCCAGAACACATGCCAGATAAATACAGTGCCAATTCCATGTATAATACCCCAGAACACATGGCAGATAAATACAGTGCCAATTCCATGTATAATACCCCAGAACACATGGCAGATAAATACAGTGCCAATTCCATGTATAATACCCCAGAACACATGGCAGATAAATACGTACCAATTCCATGTATAATACCCCAGAACACATGGCAGATAAATACAGTGCCAATTCCATGTATAATACCCCAGAACACATGCCAGATAAATACAGTGCCAATTCCATGTATAATACCCCAGAACACATGAAATGGTAACAACATAATGGGAATGAAGCCTCCCCAATCATTCATTAGTATACATCATATTGTATATGAGTCTGCACCACCCATAGAAGGGCAGGTATATTTTGCAGAGGGCACTGCCTGACATCTCACTCTCTTTTCTTTCCAGTGGAGAACACGGCGCACTGTGAATTTGCCAACCTCCGGGATCTGCTCATCCGGTAAGTCCCCCTGTGGCCCTCTTATCAGATCACAGCAAATACTGATCAAACCTGTAAAATAGTGTTTTGATTTAGAGGTGTACTTGAGAATATGCCAGCACTGTAGCTGCAGTACCAGATACATCCAGAGGGGAGCACTGCTTTTAAAAGATATACCTATTGAAGATGTCTTGTCTGTCCCCAGCAGAAGCTCTCTGTGAGTGAAGAAGGGATGTAGTTAGTGCAGAGAATGAGACATTTGTGGATAGGGCTACACACAGTTGGTTCATTATAACCATTTCCTCTTCCTTTCTATCTCTGCACAGATCCAACCTGCAGGACCTTAAAGACATAACCCATAACATCCATTATGAGACCTACAGGGTCAGCAGGCTGAACGAGAAATTCCAGTCATCACAGACAAAAGAGCTGGGGGTTTTGTGAGCATCTCTTCTAGGATCTCGACACCGACAATGTGCCTCCAGACTGGATTATTATAGTCCAGCCAATATGAAACCAGCCAAGCACTAGGACTCTCCTACAGGGAAATTAACTCTTTTTCCACTCTGTCAAGAAACAGACTTGATCCCAGTCCATCTCATTGGTCAGAGCATTTACTGCATGCAGCCTGTCTGTCTATGGGCAAAGAAACCTAGTGCACATCTATCTCAAAGGGAAACACAGTCTACCACCTATTCAAGCCAGAGGCCCAGACAAACAAATCTATTGCCTGTGTGCAAATCTATCTCACAAGCAAATCTATTGTGCTTCTCAGATGACCAGGCAAATCAATCTACCCACCCATCTTTCCTACAGTTAAACAACTCTACTGCCATCTTGACCTTGACCTCCACCTTAGCAAATGTATTGGCTATCTAGCCTACTCAGAAAAAAATCTACTGCCAAGCAAGTATACTGTCTATCTATTCCACAGGAAAGTAATCTACTGCCTATCTGTTCTACAGACAAACACATCTACCGCCTTTCTATCTCGGGCAAATCACCATCCAACTTATAGACTTTGAGTTGGACATGAAGGTCAGTTAGGGTGAATTTGAGGAGAATGCCTATTCTTTCTCTTAGATGCAAAAGCCCAGCTTGAAGGCCAATTAAAGAGAGATTTGGGGAGAATGTCTATTATCTCCTATATACCCCCGACAGCCCAGCATGAAGGCCAGTCAAGGCCAGAGATTTGGGGAGAATTCCTATTCTCTCTCCTGGATGCATCTAAAAGTCCAGCTTAGAATTCAATTAGAGTAAGATTTGAGGCATCTTAAAGCCCAGATTGAAGGCCAGTTAAGGTGAGATTTGGGGACAATGACTATTCTCTCTCCTAGATACATCTAAAAGTCCAACTTAGAAGTAATTTAGGGTAAGATTTGAGGCATCTTAAAGCCCATGTTGAAGGCCATACATACACCTGAAAGTCCTGCTTGAAGCACAGTTAAGGTGAGACAATGCCTGTTCTTCTTCTAGATACCCCTGAAAGCCCAGTGTGAAGGCCACTTAGTGTGAGATTTGGGGAATGTCTAGATATCCCTGAATGGTGAGCTTCATAGGCAGTTTGGGTGATATCTAGAATCTCCTAGATGCACATGAATCCCAGCTAAAAGCCTATTAAAGTGATGATAAGGTATATTTGCACTTCTAAATATCTAAGATATCTCTGAAGCCCAACTAGAAGACCAGGTAGGGTGAGATTTGGGGGGATGTTTATTTACTCTCCTACATACCCCTGGAAGCCAATGTTTAGGGTGAGACTCGGGATGAAAATGTATTTGCTGTCCCAGATATTCGTGGAGCTTCTTCTATGGCTGCATGAGTGATACACCAACATTTTCTTATATCTGTAACCTTCTCATGAGCTAAGGGGGGTCCATGATCAAAGACTGGTTGTCTAAGGGAGGCTTGATTTGAACTATCTGACTAAAACCGCCCTAAAGATGAAAGGAATCTCATACTTTTTTTCTTTTCAAATCTCCCTATTTCCATCCCCAGTCAAAACCGCACACTGTGGGACAGTATTATTCATCCAATTTAAGGTAAATCCTGATTATGCTGGAAATCTAGTTGCCCTCTCTCTAACCACATCAATATCCCTTCCGGCCTATGGCACTGCAGAATGTTGCATAGTACTAGTTTTTTTTAATGGAGTTTTTATTTTTTACCAACAATGAATGACCGTGACTAACCGGCAGACCAGCAGGCGAGTAGCTTCTGGAACCCCCCAACGAGATGATAGAAAGATGGAGACTGCCGGTCTATGGGGGAGGAGAGAGACCAATTGCAAGAGGAAGAAGATGTTTATATATAATGTTATGTCACAGATACGTGTACCAATGTATTTACAGAATAAGGCACGCTCTCACCTGCGTTTCCTATCTATACTCGGGTCCATATTTTATCAAAGCTTTTTTTGTATAACTTTGGTATTTCAGCGTCTGGAATTCTCCATAAATAAACGCCTTTCAGACCTGACAGAGTGATTTGTGTTCCTTTGCAATAGCCTGTCCAGGCACCGTCTTTCCCGAATCATAGGGGACACTGTAGGGGGCCCCAAAATAAACAGGTCTTTTAATCAGCTTTCGCTACAATGTTTTAGGGTAAGGGCACATGGGAAGATTCAGGGAGATTTAGTCGCCTGGCGACTAATCGCCTCTTCTTCTGGGCAACAATCTCCCCGATCTGCCTTCACCTACCTTCCCGCCGGCTATAATGAGAAATCTCCAGCGGGATGGCACTCGCTCACGAGGAAACTTCGGGCGACTTCGGAAAATAAAGCGACGCGAGTGCCATCCCGCTGGCGATTTCTCATTATAGCCAGCGGGAAGGTAGGTGAAGGCAGATCGGGCGGCGACTAAATCTCCCCGAATCTCCCCATGTGCCCTTACCCTTAAGAGCCAGAACCAACAAGGCAGAGAGTGATAACGTATCGACAGATACACCCTCCTAATGATTAAGGGCTGGGACACACTGGGCGATTTGGGGAGATTTAGTCGCCTGGCGACTAATCGCAGCGACTTTTCTTCCCGAATGCCTCCCCTCGCTCTGCGCCTGGCTAAAATGAAAAATCGCCTGCGCTAATCACACGCGGCGATTCGTTTTCCGAAGTCGCCAGAAGTTGCCTCACAAGGAAACTTCGGGCGACTTCGGAAAACGAATCGCCGCGTGTGATTAGCGCAGGCAATTTTTCATTTTAGCCAGGCGCAGAGCGAGGGGAGGCATTCGGGGAAGATTGGTCACGGAAAGTCGCGGCGATTAGTCGCCAGGCGACTAAATCTCCCCAAATCGCCCAGTGTGACAGGGCGATTTGGGGAGATTTAGTCGCCTGGCGACTAATCGCCGCGACTAAATGTGTGACTGGGCGATTTGGGGAGATTTAGTCGCCTGGCGACTAATCGCCGCGACTTTCCGTGACCAATCTTCCCCGAATGCCTCCCCTCGCTCTGCGCCTGGCTAAAATGAAAAATCGCCTGCGCTAATCACACGCGGCGATTCGTTTTCCGAAGTCGCCCGAAGTTTCCTCGTGAGGCAACTTCTGGCGACTTCGGAAAACGAATCGCCGCGTGTGATTAGCGCAGGCGATTTTTCATTTTAGCCAGGCGCAGAGCGAGGGGAGGCATTCGGGAAGAAAAGTCGCTGCGATTAGTCGCCAGGCGACTAAATCTCCCCAAATCGCCCAGTGTGTCCCAGCCCTAAACCTTTTACTTTTCCTTTAAAAAGGCTGATAAAGGAGGGGGGCAATAGCTTTCAGGGAAGTAGATAAGAATACACATTTCTGTAAAGATTAGGAGAGTTCTACATTTATTGTTCCAGCCTGTAGTTTTGATTTGATAGGAGCAGTGAGCTGAGTACAGAGAAGCAGGTGGGGTAACATGCACATTTTCAGTACACGTGAGTGTGAAAAATAACGTGTAAAATAACCATAAGTGTAAAAAAACTGCCATAAACGTCCTTCTTTAACGCCAGATGTATCCAACTACACAATTGTCTTGTCTGTGCTGATACTTCCCATACTGTCATAATACAGTATAGGGACCTATGATAAATGTGCTGCTAATGAATTGTGTCCATTTAATGATACCAGCAGGATACGGCTCTAGTGAGGTCATGGGTAATGTATCTCTGTTCATTAGGCAGGGGATAAAGGCATTCTTCTGACTTACATCGGTGCCATCTCTCTATACAGTACAGGGGAATACCTATGCTGCCGTAGTTTTATGGGATCTCTCTGTACAGACTATGATCAAACTTAGGGACTGTTCCTGCTGAATTGTGCTTAGTACAGGGAATACCTATGCTGCCGTAGTTTTATGGGATCTCTCTGTACAGACTATGATCAAACTTAGGGACTGCTCCTGCTGAATTGTGCTTAGTACAGGGAATACCTATGCTGCCATAGTTTAATGGTATCTCTCTGTACAGACTATGAGCAAACTTAGGGTCTGTTCCTGCTGAATTGTGCTTGGTACAGGGAATACCTATGCTGCCATAGTTTTATGGGATCTCTCTGTACAGACTATGATAAAACTTAGGGACTGTTCCTGCTGAATTGTGCTTAGTACAGGGAATACCTATGCTGCCATAGTTTTATGGGATCTCTCTGTACAGACTATGAGCAAACTTAGGGGGCTGTTCCTGCAGAATTGTGCTTAGTACAGGGGATACCTATGCTACCATAGTTTTATGGGATCTCTATGTACAGACTATGAGCAAACTTAGGTATTGATCCTGCTGAATTGTGCTTAGTACAGGGAATACCTATGCTGCCATAGTTTTATGGGATCTCTCTGTACAGACTATGAGCAAACATATGGGACTATTTCTGCTGAATTGTGCTTAGATGAGGAGAATGTCTATGCTGGAGGTGTATGGTATCACTCTGTACAAGCAAGGTACTATTTTGGGGTTCTCCATTGTAAAGATCAATATGGACCATAGACTTAAAGTATTTTAGGCTGATGGAGATTCGCACAATAAAAGGAGCCATTGTTCTGCAAAGCTAGCAGTTCAATGGAAAAACAAAGTACAGTCCAAGGTGATTTCTGGGTTGTCTTTGACCACACCCCTGGAATGCTGTAGGCTGTTGATCCCTGTCCACACACACAGCTTCATCCAAGCATTGTGTATAAATCCATGAGACTACTGGGCCTCCAGGTGCCCTCTGTCGTTATTTTGTTCCTGTTAGAGGAGCCTCCAGGAGCCCACTGTTTTTCCTCAGGCTTTCTTGGGTCCCATTGGGGGAACCTCCATGTGCCCAATGTAGTTCCTCGGGCTTTCAGTTGCCCATGGTAGTTCCTTGGTTCCCATTAGAGGGGCCTCCATGTGCCCACTGTAGATCCTTGGTTCCCATTAGAGGAGCCTCCAGATGCCCACTGTAGTTTCTCAGGATTTCTGGTGCCCACTATGGTTCTTTCTGGGTCCCCTTGGGGGAACCTTCAGGTTCCCTTTGAAGCTCCTCAGGCTTTCAGGTGCCCATGGTAGTTGATTGGTTGCCATTAGAGGAGCCTCCAGGTGCCTACTGTAGTTCCCTGTGCCCCATTAGGGGTAGGGCCCGTTCAGTTGCACCCTTTGGCAGGGGAACTAATATCCAGAAACCCATTATCTAGAAGGATCTATCATCTATCTATATCTCTCTATTATATCTATCTGTAGCTATCATCTATCTATCATCTGTCTATCTATCATCTATCATCTCTCTCTCTCTCTCTCTCTCTCTCTCTCTCTCTCTCTCTCTCTCTCTCTCTCTCTCTCTCTCTATCTATCAGTATGTAGTACCATGTATCTGTCTGTAAATGACATTACACTAGTTATCACTGCTCTGGTCAGTATGGAAAGTAGGTTGACAGTTGGCTGATGCCAGGCTGTGGGAACAGTTGCTCAATTGTTTGAATAGCCACTGGTGATTGGCAAATACATAGCCGGTTGGGAATGGTGGGGCACACCATGGTATTTAATGGTGTTTACTTTGTTCCCTTAACGATTAACAAATATTAGCAGTTTCCTGAAGCCCAGTCAGAAAGTGGCTGCTGCTCTCCAGTGCAATGTTATAAGGGCCGGTGTCCTGATTCCCCACTATGAAAACATATTACTGCGGTATTAGTTGTGCCCCCACGCTGAGATACAGAATGGAGATAGAAGCACCCTGACCTATCTTCATATGGTAATTATTCCTGAAGGAAAGTTTGGGAATCTAACAGATGAAATGCTAAGAGACCAAATAGTGGAAAAAACACTCGCATTAGAGAGAGAGACTGCTCCTAGAGCAGGATTTAACCCTTGCAAAGGCTATTACAGTCGATAGCCAAATGGAAACAGCAGTGGCTAAAACTCTCAGTCAGGGAACTGCTGGGAATGTACAGACTGTGAATTCAGCACTGTGGCCTAATAATGCACATTCACAGGCAGAATACAGTGCTAAGGAAAGAGATTCACCTACACTGCAAAACCATGCAGCAAATACAAATAGAAAATACTGCTTTCGCTGTGGTTCAACACAACACACTGCAAATCATGTTACATCTCCTGCAAAAGCTAAACGGTGCCGCAAATGTACAAAAGTAGGACATTTTGCTAAGATCTGCCGTAGTTCTGCTAAAGATGTTCATGAAGTCACTACTACAAATGTCACAGTATTAAGTGTGGATAAAGCTGGTACATTTATTCCAGACAAGTTTATATGCTCTGTCAGTGTCAGTACTGCTTCTGCTGACAAGGGACACTCCATTAACCTGACGCTTGATACAGGTTCAGCTCTTTCTATACAAACAAAGGATATTTTCTTGAAATACTTTTCAAAAGATCCACTTGTTGCACCTGCCCTGAAACTGGTCAGTTACTTAAAGGATCCAATCCCTGTGCTTGTTGCTTGCCAGTGACTGTACAATTTGAATCAAATACTGCAAAATGGGACTTTTACATTGTGAATAAGGGAACTGCTATACTTGGAAGGGATCTCTTTGCTGAATTAAACCTACAATTAGTTGATGGTCTCATTACTACATCACCAGTGCCTGCCACACAGAGTGTACACAAAGTTAAGTTGAGACCAGATGTAAAACCAGTACACCAGAAATTGATGCAATTGTCCTACTCTATAAGGGAGACTGTCTTACAGGAACTAAAGAAACTGGTAGAGCAAGATGTGATTGAAAAATCAGAATCCTCTGAATGGGTTTCATCAATTGTTGGTGTTTATTACATTTGCCCAAATGCTTTCCTACTATAGGGGGAATATGTGGTGTTTATACAAATGGCCTGTAGATGTCACTGTGCCCAGACTTATACTGTGCATACTTCCTGACAGCTTAAAAGTGAAAGTTACTGTTGTGTAATGGCTGCATGAGTCTGCTAATAAAGCACTGTTATACTCTACTCATCCTCGGCTACCCAAAACATAACAAACTGCAAGTTTTAATTTATTTTAGCAGTGTAAAACCCTACATTCAGACAACAGAGAAAAAGTTTTCAGCCCATATTTCCCCTTAATTTACCTTCAAACTTGACTTTCAGTTGTATCTAGGAGAGCATACCGGCTTGCTACATAAATGTCACTTTTGGTGTCAGGTTTAGTTCAGCAACATCTGAAATGCTGTCCAGCCCTTGTCAGAAGCAGCCAGGAAGAACTGCTTAAAATACTATAACCTGATGCTTTGGATTAAAACCATATTTTCACAAGTCGTTATTGAAACAATTCTAAATGTCAGGCTGTAGCCTGGGAGTTGCATCAAAGCAAAGAGAGGAACTTGGCACAAGCAAAGGGGGGACAGCCCTGATATAGGTTATGTGTGGCACATAACCCAGTTATACAGAGACCGGAGCATTGGGGATGGGTGGAGCATTCACTAAACACTGCACTGGGTGTGATCCTTAAAAATGTCCCATAGTCCAAACTGCCTGGGACACCTGAAACTGGAGAGGGCTGGAGTGCGTCCTGGAACGCCCTGAAAGTAAAGAGAAATTGATATTTGCTGGTGCAACACACACACAGCTTTGACCTGCAAGATATCAGTCCAGTTTGGAGACTGGGGTCTCTACAGCTTCTGTGGATTGTGGTGGAAACATCTAAGCCTTAGCTCAGGAGATACAGCTTTCTATGACTGGCACTGCCATGCAGCTAGGTGGCATTTTGGCTGAAATGGAATTCTGAGGGATTACAAACCCAGTTTAGTGCCAGATTACTCACCCAACCTCAAGTTAATTGGTAGGTGATGGCTTTATAGCATTTAAGGAATTAGTGATTCAAGGCCACCGGATTCCACTTTACACAAGACTCTGGAGTATAGATACCTCCATAAGGTTCAGGATTCTTACTAATCACCTCCCACAGTGAAAATACAATCAGCAAGTGGTTTTCCAGGAGTACAGAAAGCACCAGCAACTACAGGAGCAAAGATACATCTAGCAATAGAAAGAGAGGAGATACCACCTGCTACTACAGGAGTAGAAACACCCCTGGCATCTACACGAGTGAAGATACCAACTGTCTGAAAGAAGCACTGTTTGGCCTTTTTGTAACTGCCCCGTGATCAATCATGCCCAATTTATATATGGACTACCATTCTCTTGGCTCACCCCTGAGGATACTGCGTTTTGCCCAGGTCTTCTTCTCCTGCACCTCCTTCAGCTTGGTGGCCAGCGTTAACATGTACGGCAACATCTATGGAAACTGGAGCATGTTCACGTGGTGCTTCTGCTTCGCTATCACTATAATAATAATAGTGCTGGAGATAACTGGCCTCTGCCACCGTGTCCCCATCTCTTGGGAAGATTTCACCTCAGCCTTCTCCATGCTGGCTACACTCATGCTCTTCACTACTTCCATCATGTATCCATCTATCTACCTCAGGGGCGGGTGTAGTGGTCATTCCTGTGCCTGTCGTGGTGCAGCTACAGCCACCTCAATCTTGTGTTTCTTTGCTTATGCTGCAGAGGTCGGTCTGATTCGGGCGAAACCAGGGGAGGTTAGTGGTTTTCTCTCCACGGTGCCTGGGTTACTCAAGATCTTGCAGTCCTACGTGGCTTGTTTGATCTTCTCCCTCATTCCAGGCATTCCTTATGGGGGCCTTGCTGGACTCCAGTGGTGTGTGGCTGTATTCTCCATCTGCTTCATTATCACCACCCTTATCGTTTTCATCACCATCGGAGGTCTTTTGGTGATTTTATCCACTTATCTTGAGAAGGTCCTGATCGGTTATAACATCCTGTGTGTGGCCATGTACATCACCGTGGCCATCATTTGGCCTTATTACAATTTCAAGGACAACCCATCCAGGCCAGACAGCTGTCAGCTTATCAATGGATGCATCTGGGAAAATTCCCTTGGAGTGACATTCCTTATCTACTTCAACCTAGTGGCTTACATTGTAGACTTAGTGTACTCCTCCCGAATGAATTACATCACTGGCTAAGCCTAAATTCTCCAATTTGAACCAGGCAAAGCTATTTTTTTGTTTGTTTTAATGATTCCCCACAAAAGGTAACATTTCTGCAACACATGGTATGAAATTGTTATATATTTCCCTTCTATTGTTTCTCCGTATCACATGGTCACTGGGGGGGTCACTGTTTCATTGGAGCGTAGAGATTTTATACCATTTGTAGTATCACACTAATTGCTTCTCTCAGTATAGACGGACATTGGTGCTACTGTAACTGCCCTGCTAAAACAGAAATGGTAACTCCTTTTTTTTTTAACCATTAAATGAATTTTTTGTGATGTAAACAGTGTACTTGGATGAAGACTTTGCAAATGGTCTTGTTTAATTTTAGGATTTCTGAAGCTCTCTCTTTAATGTAAACACTCATTGGGTTGCTAAGGTAAAACTGACTCAAGCAACCAGGCTGTGGTTTAGATGGAAGCCTGTAGGGTCAGACTGGAAATCCTAGGGGCCCAGCAGAGAACCTAACATTGAGGGCCCACTCTCACAGCTATGGTGCTCAGTGGGAGATCTCATAGTACCCTGGCATCCCTTAAAATAGAGCTCCTTGGACACCCTTTTGCCTTGGCCCATTTCTGCTTAGCAACTATTAACCACTGCAGGTAGTAGGTAGAGTGTTTGAGCAGTGCAGTGCAGGAGTGTTTACTTTCCCTTTAAAATAAACTGTTCCGTTTAAATAGCTAGATGCCTAGTATTGGAATGACAGAGAAAACAGATAACAAAAAACAAAAAGTGGAATATAGTATAGTATTTTTTTTTAAAAATTATCCACTGAACACCATGTGTTGGAATAGGAAAAAGGCGATGTAATATATAACTTCCCCTTTAAACGTTCACTCTTTCATTCGTTCGATTCGAAGGATTTTAATCCATTGATCAAACGATTTTTCTTTGACCCAAAAAAGCTTAGAAAGCCTATGGGGACCTTCCCCATAGGCTAACATTGACTTTGGTAGGTTTTAGCGGGCGAACTAGGGGTTGAAGTTTTTTTTTAAAGAGACAGTACTTCGACTATCGAATAGTCGAACAATTTTTAGTTCGAATCGTTCGATTCGAAGTTGAAGTCGTAGTCGAAGTAGCCCATTCGATGGTCGAAGTAGCCAAAAAAAACATTCGAAATTCGAAGTTTTTTTTTATTTTATTCCTTCACTCAAACTAAGTAAATGGGCCCCATGGTGTTCAGTGGATAATTTTTCAAAAAAATACTATACTATATTCTGCTTTTTGTTTTTTGTTGTTTGTTTTCTCCGCTGCCATAGGCGTTGATCCGTTTTTTGTGACGCAATATTACAGTTGAGAGACTGAAAGAGGACAGGCAGGTGTTAACAGGACTAAAGGGACTAACTTTTTTCCCTCTCTTTTATATCTTTTATAGTACTGGAATGAGGTGCAAGCTTTTTTTGGCGGAGATTAAAGTGTCCCTTTAAGACAACATGGCCATGGTTTCCTTAAAATGAAAAAAAAAACTTCTGTGTCAATAGTTTTGTGATGGCAGTTAGCGATTGGAGGAGAGCTCTGTCCAATCATTGGGCTGTGGGTAAGAGACCAGCCAACAAGGGAGGGACAAACAGGAGAGAGAATAGCTTGAATTGTGGTGCTGCCCCCCTGTGGGAGATTGGAGCAATGGGGGAGGGGCAGATTTGGGGAGAATGGGCATTTGCTTTCCTAGAGACCCTGAAAAATATTTACTTCCTTGTTCTGTGACAAAAAGTCACACGATTTCCCTTCCGCCCCTAATTTGCATATGCAAATTAGGATTCGGATTCGGTTCGGCCGGGCAGAAGATTTCGGCCAAATCTGAATCCTGCTGAAAAATTGCCGAATACTGCCTGAACCGAATCCTGGATTCTGTGCATCCCTAGTATATATTCTTGGAACTATGGCTGAATGATAAATCTGAGCCCCCGATCCACTCACCTTAGCCCCCTCGTTCACCTCTCTGTTATAATAACTGTATGTACCAAGTGAAGCTGGGGATAAGCAGGGGGTGGGTATATTCATCGCATTCCATCACATTCTGTACATTCTCTCTGTTATTAATAACCTGCACTAATAATGTACAACTTTGAGTGACATTAAATACATGTTGGGAAGAAGCTGCCTGTGGTTCTCTTTGGAGTTTTGGTGTAAAAGTGGCCAAATAGTCTAGTGGGGGGCCTTAAACTGGGGAATTGCCAACAACCCACCCAACTCATATGTAAATGTAATTCAGTTCCATATCTATATCTAATGGGTGGGTTAGTCAGGCCTGATGAGAACTAATGAGTTCCTCCTCTACATAAGCCAGCAGTATACTCCGATAATTGGGGACACTCACCCCACTTTGGCCCAACACACGAGTGACGTTGCCAAACAAGACTTGCCCAGTTTTACTCTGCCTGGCCGACTGGGGCAAGGTTATTTATGAGTGGGTGTGGCTTAGGAAGAAAGGGGAGGGGCCTTCAGTGTCCCAATTTTAATTCTAGAATATAGTAAGTAAACACAGTAAAAGTTCTTTTAACCTCTTCCATCAAAGATAAGGTCACAGGGCTGGATTTCAAGATGCTGCTCCGTTAAGACCCCCATGACTCGCATACCTCCCAACTGTCCTGTTTTCAGCGGGACAGTCCCTCTTTTGACAGCTCAACCCGCAGTCCCTCATTTGTACTGGAAAGTCCCAAATTTTCTCTGCACTGAACAGCCAGAAAAAGAAACAAAGTTTCTAACTTAATTGGCTCTTGGCAAAGAGCCCAAAACAGCCACCGCTGCAGATAATTGCTACTTTTGTAACAATTCGAGATAAGCAAATAAGTAACTAACAATATAAGACGAAGAAATTAGCAGAAATTAGACTCATAGCTTAAAGGGCAATTCACCTTCATTAGCAAAACTGTAATAACTGGGAAAAAACACCCACAGAAATAGGATGGGAGACTCAGACATGGTGCCCCCCAATTGCTGCTGCCCTAGGCCCATGTCTGTAAGGTCACCTCTTGGCCAGCTCTGGAACACTTAAGGATATTTTATTTTATGCGCCTGAAGCTGTTATATGTACTTAGCACTTCAGCCACAAGGTGGCACCAAAGCCACTGAGTGTTAATACTGATCAGTCTGCTTAGAGAGATACACTAGTGTCAAAATCACATGGCATAGAGAAAAGGTTGAACAAAATGTAATGTAAAAGAAAAAATCAACTTTCCAGTATATATTCATTTCACGTGTCCTGTGGTTTCAAATTTACCTGTAAATGCACTTGCATTGAAAGCTATTGCTGTTGCACAAAAGACTGAAACTGCAGCACCTTCATGTAAACTAGGGACTAATTGCACACTGATCTCTTAATATTTTCATTAGCCAAAGGGAAAAGATGAAAGTACAACACAGTTGCCAAACAGGCCTGGGGCTACTATGTCTGGATTGAACCGGTCATCCCACCCTTAAAGCCACACATACACACAGCCAATGGTTAACTTTAGAAATCCACAGGTGTCACCTATATATACAGTCACCCCCCCCTTACATTCTGCACAGAGCTCTGGCAAAGCAGCGAGTGGGTGTTACTGACAATGGGGAAGAGGGAACCTATCACGACGGAACCCCCCAATTCAACGTATCATAACGTTTCAAAGCCACCCAGTTATCTTAGTAACCAAGGAACTCACAGAGGCAAATATATCATCGCTATATCAGATATTTCTAACACAGGCACCTGACCCAAGGAGCTTACAATCTTTTCTTTAACACTTAGGACTGGATTACAAGGGTTATAACATGATGACCTAGGTGGTCCCCTTTTCTCTTCTGCTTTCTAAATGTCCAGGACCACCATCAATAATCACCGGCCCCATACTGCTATATAAAATAGGGCTCCAATAAAGAAAGCTTCAAGCTTCTCGCCATTGTTCTCCCCAAACTTCCTGACCCTGATCCACTCTAGCCACACCCCAATTATGCCAAACTCCACGGATGATCCAATAGTGATGTGTAGATCACTACAAATATGACCCATACCTGAACCTCTAATGAACCAAAACCAGCCCAGGTCCATAGAGCCTTACTTTGAAGTCAAGGAGAACCCACTGGTGATGTCATGAGAAGAAGGGGCATGTCACTGACATCATCAAGAGGGAGGCCATCGATCCAGACCTGCAGCTGCAGCAACCCCAGTTTGTGACCTGAGTCTACCTGATACATAGGTTTTGGGTATCAGAATATTTGCACCTCCAAACCCCTTCCCACTCACTACAAACCCTGCCCCTTTTGTAGCCTGCATATCAAGCTTTTCCATTTTGGGGGTTGCTGAATATGGTATCCCCTGATGACAGCCCTGTAACCATCTTCTCCTGCCTTCTCTCTCTTTCCCCAGTTTCTTTACCTCCCTTTTCCTGCTTCTCATCTATTCTCTTGATTATTCTTTCCTATCTATTGCATCTTTCTTCTCTGCTTCCCTCCATTTCTGCTTTTCTCTCCTACAGAAGAAGAAGAGAATTGTCATGAGCTGGTCACAGAACAGAGGAGCCTACTGAGAAGTAAGCCCCCCTCTAGTATTCCTGGTGTCCCAGTAGACCAGCCTGTTTATGCAGTGGAATCACATACCTCCCAATTTGGAAATAGAAAGAGTGACAAAAGATTTGCTAAGCAATTTTTTTGGTCACGCCCATTTTTGGGGCCACACCCCTAATTATCATGTTCCTTTTTACAAAATTTGGTAGGTTATGAAAATTTGAACACATTTCTGTGGTTCTGTGGCTCTTTAAGCTGCAAGTTACACTTCCCCCCAAAGAGACCTGCGCGGGTCCATTTTTGGGAACCCATACCCGCAACCTGCAATCCGCAACCCGGACCCGTATTCTTACCCGCTTGGAACTGCTAAGTGACCTGTAAGTACCTTATCCGCAACCCCGGACCCGCTGACCATCAAGAAAAAAAGGAGTAAAACAGGAAGTGCTGTCATTGTAAACCAGAAGCAACATCATCGGAAGTAGGCGTGATCAGTAAAAAACGCTATTGAGAAGACCCGCAAACCCGCAGAACCGCCGATCCGCGTCTAAACCCGCAACTACTCTATCATGCGTAGCACACTGATCCTGAGCACCATTTAGTTTCCTTGTTCCCCTTTGGTGCTAGGACTTGTTTCAGGATCTGGGAAACATTAACCCCAGCAATGCCTAATGGAATAACTTCAGCCTATGTCTGGCGCACCAAAACCCTATCCCAGTGCCAGAATTTCAGCCACATTAACGCCATTTCTCCTACCGCCAGACAGTTGTATGGGATCTGGGCCCAGTGGAGCCAATCAAAGATGCCGGTGTTTCTATAACACGGTTGCAGAGAGTTAATCTTTCTTGCGCCAACATAGATGCAAAGTATTCACACAAAGGAGCACAATGGAACAAATACGATCCAGTTCCATGTTTGCCAACCTTCTAAGAGATATTAAATGAATAAGAGAACAAATAGAGAGATTAAGGGCTGTCATAAAGTGACAGTTGCAGATGGAGGGATAGAAGAAGGGATTTACATAAGACAGTTATTGACATAAGCATGTTTCTATGCTGTGCACTTTATTTACAGGATGTTGAGATTCTTCGGAAGACTTCTTTTAACGACAGATTTAAAGGGCCACTGACACTGGTCTGCTACGGATAGGAACAGGTACACGTATAACAACTAAGTGGCGCTAAGACCTATAACAGGTGTATAGTGTAAGCTGCTATATTGCTTATTCCTGGAAAATTGACGTTTCAGGGTCTTAAAGGGGTGGTTTACCTTAAAGTTAACCTTTTAGTATGTTATAGAATGGCTGATTCCAAGCAACTTTTCATTTGGTCTTCATTATTTATTTTTTAATAGTTTTTGAATTAACTGCCTTTTTCTTCAGCCTTCAAATAGGGGGTTACTGACGCCATTTAAACAACAAATGCTTCAAGGCTTCAAATATATTGTTACTGCTACTTTTTATTACTCATCTTTCTATTCAGGCCTCTCTGGTTCATATTCTAGACTCTTATTTAAACCAATGCATGGTTGCTAGGAATTTTTGGACCCTAGCAACCAGATTGCTGGAATTGCAAACTGGAGAAAGCTTGAATAACTCAAAAGCCAGAAAATTTAAACCAATTGCACATTATCTCAGAATATCACTCTCTACATAATACTAAAAGTTAATTTAAAGGTGAACCACCCCTTTAGCCTTAGCCTCTAGCAACAAATTTGTATTTAAACCTTACTACTGTAGCAATAGTGCATGTTTTAATAGGCAAGTGATATAGGGACGGCCACTGGGTACGACTCCCCCCCAGATGCAGGTTTTTGAGTCATTTCGCTTTTTATTCAGCAGCTCTCCAGTTTCAGCAATCTGGTTGATAGGATCCAAATTACCCCAGCAACCATACATTGATTTGAATGAGAGACTGGAATATGAATATTAGAGGCCTTAATAGAAATGCTTATAGAGCATTTGTTTTTCTTAAATAGGGGCCGGGTACCTTGTTTGAAAACTGGAAAGTGTCAGAAGAAGGCAAATATTCAAAAACGATTTAAAAGAATGAAGACCAATTGCATAGAATTAGCCATTCTATAACATATTAAAAGTTGCAGAGCAGATATCAGGCTGATGCAGAGCAGATATCAGGCCCAGAGCAAATCGTTCGCAGGCACTGTACTATAAATACTTTGTATTTACCAACACCCTTTCCTCTGTGCCATGATTGATGCACAAACAAGGGGTGTACTAGGGGTCCCAGGGGTGTAACTACAGAGGAAGCAGACCCTGTGGCTGCAGGGGGGCCCAGGAGGTATAGGGGCCCCATTAATGAGAAATGTCAACATATATTTGTAAAACAGGACAAACTCTGAATATGTTTGGGGCCCTAAAATTAATTTGCTGTGGGGCCCAATAACATCTAGTTATGCCACTGAGGGGTCCCATCCATGCACCACCATTTATCTGTCCTTTGCTATTCCAGGAGCACCTATCAGAAGCCTGACACCTGGGGTCAGCACCAAACCCCCACCCACTTCTCAATGATCATGTGCCAGTTGGCTGTGCCACCGAAATGAGTCCATTTAAAGGGATTGTTCCCCTTGAATTAAACTTTTAGTATGATGTAGAGAGTGATATTCTGAGACAATTTGCAAATGGTTTTAATTTTTTATTATTTGTGGTAGTCAAGGAAGTTGTCAGGAGAAAGAAAGAGGCTGCTCTCATGTTCTCCTGATTTGGAAAAAAAATTAGAACCCTCTCTCAAATCTTTCCTAAGCAGAAGAACATCAGAGCAGCCTCTTTCTTTCTCCTGACAACTTCCTTGACTACTTGGTGGTCAGACTGGTGGGAAAATGACCAGCAGGTGGTGCTGTTTAACAAAATTCATTAATATTAACATTACATGTATCCCTTTGGATAAGTAAACCTTTAAAATACGTGAATGTAAAATTGATGAGGGGGCTATTCTAAGCACTTTTGTAATTTACATTCATTATTTATTTTGTTTTTATTCCAAGATATAAAGTAACTGTATACATATACTGTTAATATGAATGAATTTTGTTACAACAGCGCCACCTGCTGGTCAGTTTCCCACCAATCTGACCACCAAGTAGTCAAGGAAGTTGTCAGGAGAAAGAAAGAGGCTGCTCTGATGTTCTTCTGCTTAGGAAAACAATTAGAAACCTTTCTCAAATCTTTACCTAAGCAAAAGAACATCAGAGCAGCCTCTTTCTTTCTCCTGACAACTTCCTTGACTACTTGGTGGTCAGACTGGTGGGAAACTGACCAGCAGGTGGTGCTGTTGTAACAAAATTCATTCATATTAACAGTACATGTATCCCTTAATATCTTGGGATAAAAATAAAATAAATAATGAATGTACATTACAAAAGTGCTTAGAAAACCCCTTCATCAATTTTACATTCACTGTTTACTTATCCTTTAAGGGATATGACTATAGAAGTGGACGAAAAAGTAGTGGCTATGGCATCATCCCTCTAATTTGCTCTGCAGACATCAGCCCATAGTCACCGAGCCCTGGGTATTTATAGCAAGGTGTTTGTGTCTGTTCAGCAGGCAAACTTATTTATGGAGCTTGTTTACCTTTCGGGCAGTCAGACAATCGATTGGTCTTAACCAGGCAATGCGGAGGCAGCACAGACAGGAAGATATTTATAGATGGCAATACTAAAAGGGGAAGCTGATTTGTTCTGGCAGTGAGGGCCCGACCTGGAATAAATGCATCGATATTGATTATCAATTAGAAATAACAAGCAATGGAGGTAATATTGGCATCTATTAAAGGTGTTTCATCTTTAAGTTAACTTTTAGTATGTTATAGAATGGGCAATTCTAATCAACTCGTATTCATTTTTCTTTTTTTTCGAGTTTTTAAATTATTTGCCTTCTTCTGACTTTTTCCAGCTTTCAAATGGGGGTCACTGACCCATCTAAAAACAAATGCTCTGTAAGGCTACAAATGTATTGTTATTGCTACTTTTTCTTACTCCTCTTTCTAGTCAGGCCTCTCCTATTCACATTCCTATCTCTTATTCAAATCAATGCATGGTTGCTAGGGTAATTTGGACCCTAGCAACCAGATTGCTGAAATAGCAAACTGGAAAGCTGCTAAATAAAACGCTAAATAACTCAAACTCAAAAACACAAATAATAAAAAATGAACCATGGGAGCCCCTTTGCTCCCATGGTCAGGTGGGTGGTAGAACTTGGACCTGAAAAATTAAAGGGTGTTCTTAAATTTAGTGGGGTAACAATAGGGTCCCCCAAAATGTGAAAAGGGAGGGCCCGGTAAAAATATCCAGTATGTGGCCCACCATGGCCCAAAAATAGTTTTTGCTGGGAGGCCTTTCATAATATAGTTATGTACCTGATGTATTTGGGCCAGGAAAAGTGTAGACAGCGCACATGCATTATAGGGCATTGCAGGTTATGAACTAATGGGGGCCAAATCTGCTCCACTCTTATGCTCAAGGGGATGGGCATCTATTATCCCCCTGCTACTATTGACACCACCACTACCTACTATACCTGCTATCCCACAGCCACACTCCCTTCCCAGAGACTATTATCCTACTGTTATTATAGGCACCATCTCTCCCTACTATACCTGCTATCCCACAGTCACACTCCCTTCCCAGAGACTATTATCCACTATTACTATAGGCACCATCTCTCTCCCTACTATACCTGCTATCCCACAGTCACACTCCCTTCCCAGAGACTATTATCCACTGTTACTATAGGCACCATCTCTCCCTACTATACCTGCTATCCCACAGTCACACTCCCTTCCCAGAGACTATTATCCTACTGTTACTATAGGCACCATCTCTCCCTACTATACCTGCTATCCCACAGTCACACTCCCTTCCCAGAGACTATTATCCACTGTTACTATAGGCACCATCTCTCCCTACTATACCTGCTATCCCACAGTCACACTCCCTTCCCAGAGACTATTATCCACTGTTACTATAGGCACCATCTCTCCCTACTATACCTGCTATCCCACAGCCACACTCCCTTCCCAGAGACTATTATCCACTGTTATTATAGGCACCATCTCTCCCTACTATACCTGCTATCCCACAGTCACACTCCCTTCCCAGAGACTATTATCCCACTGTTACTATAGACACCATCTCTCCCTACTATACCTGCTATCCCACAGTCACACTCCCTTCCCAGAGACTATTATCCCACTGTTACTATAGTCACCATCTCTCCCTACAATACCTGCTATCCCACAGTCACACTCCCTTCCCAGAGACTATTATCCCACGGTTACTATGGGCACCATCTCTCCCTACTATACCTGCTATCCCACAGTCACACTCCCTTCCCAGACACTATTATCCCACTGTTACTATAGGCACCATCTCTCCCTACTATACCTGCTATCCCACAGTCACACTCCCTTCTCAGAGACTATTATCCACTGTTACTATAGGCACCATCTCTCCCTACTATACCTGCTATCCCACAGTCACACTCCCTTCTCAGAGACTATTATCCACTGTTACTATAGGCACCATCTCTCCCTACTATACTTGCTATCCCACAGTCACACTCCCTTCCCAGAGACTATTATCCACTGTTACTATAGACACCATCTCTCCCTACTATACCTGCTATCCCACAGTCACACTCTCTTCCGAGAGACTATTATCCACTGTTACTATAGACACAATTTCTCCATACTATACCTGCTATCCCACAGTCACACTCCCTTCCCAGAGACTATTATCCCACTGTTACTATAGGCACCATCTCTCCCTACTATACCTGCTATCCCACAGTCACACTCCCTTCCCAGAGACTATTATCCCACTGTTACTATAGGCACCATCTCTCCCTGCTATATCTGCTATCCCACAGTCACACTCCCTTCCCAGAGACTATTATCCACTGTTACTATAGGCACCATCTCTCCCTACTATACCTGCTATCCCACAGTCACACTCCCTTCCCAGAGACTATTATACACTGTTACTATAGACACCATCTCTCCCTACTATACCTGCTATCCCACAGTCACACTCCCTTCCCAGAGACTATTATCCACTGTTACTATAGGCACCATCTCTCCCTACTATACCTGCTATCCCACAGTCACACTCCCTTCCCAGAGACTATTATCCACTGTTACTATAGACACCATCTCTCCCTACTATACCTGCTATCCCACAGTCACAGTCTCTTTCAGGGACGTAACTACAGAGGAGGCAGACCCACAGCCACAGTCCCTTCACAGATATTACTCTCCATAGCCATATGCATCAAAGCATATACTTCATATTGAAGCCTTCTAAACCCTTTATAAACTTGTCCCACTGTACCCTCCAGTTCTCTACAGAACTTTTTCATGTAAACATACCTCCCAACATTTTGGAAGTAAAAAGAGGGTTCATTTTTACAAAATTTGGCAGGTTATGAAAGTTTGAAAATATTTCTCCTTATCTAAACTGTTTTTTTGTGTCTCAAAATTTTTACAAAGTATCTTATTTGCACCTGTTAGCGGTTCTGGGCTTTCTGCTAAAAGCCAATTAAGTGAGAAACTTTGATTCTTTTTCTGGCTGTCCCTCTGAAAAAGGGACAGTTGAATCAAATACAGATGAAAGTGGAACATCCTCAGAAATAGGAAACATTACAGAATATATGTGAATGTGGCTTTAGCTTTCTTTATTGCTGATTATTGCGGATTGCTAAACAGACACACAGGATGTGGAATTTACATGCGACTGGTTATTAAAAGAGTAGGTGGCCACACTCTGTAGGAAAGTTTCCATCCTTATTCAGCATTTAGGGCTTTACAAATAACTCTGGTATAATACATTTTACTTAAAATACTTCACTTCCTGTTCCTGCTCGCTTGTTCCTCAGAACAACTTCCTGTTCCTGATTTCTCACAACATGGGACACTTAAAGGGAATGTATCGTAAAAATGAAAGTGTAAAACAATGTTTTCAGCACAAAATACATTGAAGCTCTATAGACAATTTTTTTCTTGGCAACTTTTTTACTGCAGAATACATTGGAGACTATGGGTGTATTTTCTTTTGCACAAGATACATTGGGCTCTATCAATGTCAGTGGCAGAACTTGTGGGGAGTTTAGGGTTGCCACCTGTCCGGATTTGACATGGACAGCCCAGTTATCAAAAGCGCTACCCGGGTCAAGAAAGTCTGCCCAGTTTTCCAAATAAGGAAAGCCAGACAGGATCTCCCTTGATTGACATGGCGATCAGCCAATTGCTGATCATAGGCCCACCCTGTGATGTCTCTGGGTACGCCCATGATATGTCATGGCACTGCCCCTGCCCGGATCGTGGGTCACGAAAAGGTGGCAACCCTGGTATAGTTCCGTCACTATCACTGTCCAAACTAATTACCTTCACTTACTTTAGTCACATCGCATACATTCATCAGTTCTTTCCACCATATCACCACCTTTTTACTCTTTCATTAATTGGGGGCTGACCATGGACATACACAGTCACGTGGTTTGGTGAACAGGAGAGCACAGACCCATCTGGACTTTTCCTCAACACTGGGGGCCTTGTGAGCAGACAATAGAGTAAGTCGGTCTACAATGTTCGTTTTTCAAAGCCACAGACATTTTTTTTAAAAAGACCAACTGCAACTAATTATGTAAATTACATTTTCTGTATGACTGTGAGGTCAGAGCAGTACTTCTGTCTGGTGCTGTCCAAGGCACCCAACCCCTGACCTCTGCCACCCTCACCGTTGTTTGATGCATGTATGGTACAGTTGTTTGCCAAAGAAATGGGTAATCCCTCTTCTCGGCCACCAGATTAGCCACGAGTACTTAGAGCCAGGATGGGAGTATTTATTTAAGCGTTTTTTTTTTGTTTTTTTTAAACGTTGGCCAGCTAAAGTAGTTCCGACCCTATTCATGGGCCCACATATGTCTATATTGAAATACAGCCCTGACAAAAATACTATGACACAGCTTAAGTGACACTCACACTTAAAGGAGAAACCCTAAAATGAATGTGGCTACAAATGCCATATTTTATATACTGAACTTATTGTACCAGCGTAAAATTTCAGATTCTCAATAGCAGCAATGATCAAGGACTTCAAACTTATCACAGGGGGTCACCATCTTGGAAAGTGTCTGTGACACTCACATGCTCAGTGGGCTCTGATTGGCTGTTGAGAAGCTAAGCTTAGGGCTCGTCACTAATTATCCAGCAGAAAATGAGCTTCCCCTGTAATATAAGCTGATGCACACAGGGCCAATTATTAAATTCTGATACTAATTGCACTGGTTTCTGTCCTGCCATGTAGTAATTATGTGTATTAATTACTAATCAGCCTTATATTGTGACATTTCTATTCTATGTGTACTGTATATTGTGAGTGGGTCGCTAAGCTCAGTAAGTGACAGCAGCACAGAGCAGGTACAGTGAATCAGTCGAAAAGAAGATGGGGAGCTACAGGGGCATCTTTGGAGACACAGATCTTTACTGCTAAAGGGCTGCGGTTGCCTTGGGCTGGTACAGAAGCCCAAAACATAATGTACAGCATTTCTAGCCTACTTCTTTGGTTAAGCTTTAGTTCTCCTTTAACCCAGAGCAGTGGTAATTGGGGCAAGGTGCAATCGAGGGCAACACACCCCAAGTGCCAGCCATTGTGGTGCCCTGGTAACTAGGTGTATGCAAGAGAGGGGAGGTAAAAATACTACTCCTTTCTACATTTACAAATAGTATTTATTGGAAGGTTGATTAGAGTTGCATTTTCTATCATTAAAACAAATGTTATATCTTTATTTTTGGGTTTACATCCCCTTTAATATTTGCCTAGGAAGATTTAAGGGATCGTGACTGAGTTCTAGACAAAATCCACGTGGCCAGACAAGGAAGGTTTCCCCCTGATAAGGACAAATAAGAGGGAGATGGCTGAGTGTGAGCCCAACAGCCGAGCGGTACTATTGTGGTGCAAAGTACAGGGAGGCAGGCGTGAGAAAAGAGAGCAAGAACCAGCAAAAGGGACTAAATCTGCCACACACACAAAGAGACAGACCGTAATTGTGACACACCCATCAAAGGCAAGACACACCAGAGAGGAAGAGGAGAGAGCGAAGAGGAAAAAGAGGGAGGGCACCGCCAGAGAGCAAAGCAGTTCAGAAAAGAGACAAGCATCCCTCCCTGTAAAACAGAGACACTCATACGCTGACAGGGGACAGACACCTATTCAACAACCTTTCTTAAACAAATAGCCCCCACTCCCTTAACAGCAGGCACTGGAGGGGAAGGTGTCGGGGTACCGTGGCAACGGCATAAAGATAGAGAAAAAGAAGAAGAAGAAAGAAAGGAAAAAAAGGAGAGCAGCTTGCACATGTAAACAGCAAGAGAACAGGCTGACAGGACAATCTGCATCCTAACAGGTCCGGCCAGGTGAGTGATGCTGCTGGGTACCAACCCAGATCCACACCCTCCATCCCAAAACAGCATCCTGGTCTCTTTATATTGTAAGAGATAGTGAGGGAACTGCACAATTTGGGCAAAAGGGTGTATATAAATGATAGTATTGGACTGGGCAACTTGTATGTTGGCTGAAAAGTGCAGCGGAACATTTGGAAGCATAAAGGAAAGCAATTGGCACCAGTGTAGCTGCTGTGATAAGAACACAATCGCAGATGGGTGCACTTGCACAGTTACGTGCCCCAACAAGAAAATGTGCAATAATGGCAGCTGGCACACGGATCTGTAAGTGGGGGTGTATGGCCACTGGGAGGGGGGCAACTGAGGTGTATAAGAGGACTTTGGAGTATCAGCTCTTCAGATGAGTGTATGAATGTATACATGTCTGTGTGTGTTTTCTGTCTGGTGCAGCTTTACAGCACATGTTGGTGACATACAGGATAAATGTGGATGATACTTCCATAAAGGGACTGCTCTAGAAACCAGTCTGGGGTAGGTAGAATTTCCAGAGTGAGAGATCCATTGGGACTGGTCAGAAATAAAAATAAAGCTCGTAATGACAAGTCATTGTACGCACAAGCCTCCAAGGTGGGATTTCATTATAGATTTTGCTGTAGTGTAGAAGAATGTAAATTGCCTACCTTTGCACTAGTGCAGTATCTTTAGGACTGCTATTTTGGAAAGGGACACTATTAAACTGTTACTATGAATGAGGGAACAATATTCAAGCTGTTATTTTGAACAGGGGACTGAAATAAATTACAATTTGAAAAAGGAGATGATATTAAAAGTGAAAAACAGAGATATTACATTTGTGATTTTAACAGGGGGGATGGGATGATAATGTATTTGAGTCATTTATTTGTATTTGAGTCATTTGAGTATTCAAGTCTCAGTAGATACATAAATGACAATAATATTAGTCCAAGAGTGGAGCCGAAAGGTTTTGGCTACACCTTACCCTAACCCCATCCACAGATGGACTAACAACACCTCAAGCCTGACTGCTAATGAGCTGGCACAAGAGCTTGGCATCACTTTAAATTGACCCCAATTTGCAGGAACCGTGGGTGTCACCTTCAGGGCTGCTTGAATAAATAGCCATCTGCCCAGGGCCAACCAGGACAGGGAGCTCAACATTAGCCAAGCTTATTCAACTAGCAGCAGTGGTGTCATTCAAAACCTTTATTTTTTCTCTGAAACCCCACAAAAATGTTTTTTTGGGACTCCTTGTGCCATACTTAATAGTACAATCTGATTTTCTGGACAATGATAATCCTGGGGCCTCCTAATGTTGTACTATTGGTATCACATGACTGCTCCACATGGAGGATCTCTATAATAAAACCCAAGGCCACCTAAGACTGTGTTGTGGCCAGTCTCCCAATCACAGACGTGAGATCCAGTGAAAGACTGTATTCCTAAGATCTTCAAGGTTTGCAGCACCCCGTCTCCTCTAAAAGAATGTTTGTGCTTGCAATCTACACAGCTGTCTTAAGAGAGTGAATATTAAGTATAATAGGGCAGGATCACTACAGTAGGACAAAATGATGGCAGGACATGATGATGAAAGTAGGGAAAGATAGGGGCACTAGGACAAGATAGAGACAGTAAGGCAAGATAAAGGCAGTAGGATAAGATAGAGACAATTGGGCAAGATGGTCACAGTAGAGCAAGTTAGCAAAATTACAAAGATAGGGCAAGATGGTGATAGGACAAAATGGTGACATCAGGGCATATTGACTAGAATACACCAAAATCAGAACTGTAGAGCAGATGGAGAAAGCAGGATGAGTTGGGGAAAGTAGGTCAAGACGGAGACTACCTGGCAAATTAACAACAGTATTGCAAGAGGAAGTAGAAGAAGTTAGCGACAGTAGGGGAAGATGGCAACATCTGGGCAAGATAGTGACTGTAGGCCAAAATGTTGCCAACATGGCAAGTTCGCTATAGTAGTGGAGAATGACAACAGTAGTGCAAGATGGTGACACTATGGCAAGATGGAGAAAACAGAGCTAGTTGTCTACAGTAGGGCAAAATACAGACAGCAAGACAAGATGGAGACAGCAGACCAGATCAGAATAGTATGGTAAGATGGAGACAGTAGGAAACGTTGACAACAGTATGGAGCAATGATGGAAACAATAGGGCAAGATGACTATTATACAACATGGCAAGAATATGACAGTAGGGCAAGATGATGTCAGCAGGGCAGAGTTGACTAGAGAAAGATAAATGAGAACAGTAGGGCAAGATGGAGACCTTACAATTTGTTAGCAACAATTTGATAGCAGACAGTAGGAGAAGAAGGTGACAACCGGGCAAATTGAAGACAGAAATGCAAAATGGAGACAATAGGGCAGTCTGACAACAGTAGGGTAAGACAGTTAAGGTAAAGTAAGATAGCAATAATAGGGTAGGAAAAATGGCAACAGCAAATCAAGGTTATGGCAGCAGGGCATGATGGAAACAATAGGGAAATATGGTGACAGTAGAAAAAGACGGGCAAGATGGCACTTACGTATAACACTTTATATCAGTGTTTCCCAAACATGCAGTCTATTAGTTTGGGTTGAAGTATAGAACTTAGCACCCACTCACACTAAAGGCCCTTTATGAACTTGCTCCATCCAGTGGCGCTGCAACTGATTGGCTGCCTTATGCACAAATAGAAGCCTGGTTTGACAATCTGTAATGAGGACTTGCCACCTTAAGTTGGAGCTGTAGTACAGCACAATTCATATATTACAACTTAACATTTCATTCAATTCTCTTTCAATCTGAGTGAGAATTCAGGCAGCAATTACGGCAGCAGAGTTTGCAGAAGGAGTTTCTTGGTGCCGTAGGAGTGCCACTAATATAGTCATCTCATTGGAAGTCATTATGTGACATCACAGGTACATCACTACTTCTCAAACACAGCAATTACCAGCTTGTATATGTAATTTGTCTTTGTATAGCCATGAGGCAATATTAGAGACAGACTGAGAGAGGCCCCAAAGGGACTCCAATATACATGATATTTATGAATCACTGTAGACAAAACATGGACTTGAGGAACGCTCTATATAAAAGACTTGATCCAGGCTCCAGCCACATAATGTAACACCCAGTTGGCCCCATGCTTGGCCCTTCACATGTCTGACTGTAGCTAAGCTCCTTTGCAAATGAGGAATTCCCTGACCCAATAACCCAATAAATTGATATAGGCTGGTAATGAAATGGATGTGTATGGAGGGGATTTGTTCACCTCTTACCTCTTATGACGCCTGAGAAATGCAAGGCTTCTGCAAGGTCTGATATTCTCTGCTGCAAAGAAAGATATACCATTGCGGTACACATATGGGAGAGAATCCAGTCATCTACCATCATCAGGCTTGCCTGCTTAAAAAAAAAAAAACACGGGGTGCAGAGCTGACAATCACCATCATAGATAAACAACATAGAGCAGACCAATGACACAAGGTTCCATCATCCATGTAATACTCTGTAGCAGCTGATTACTATGTCAGTATGTGCATCAAGTCATGCTTCTATGACTGGAGGGGGTTAAATATGTGAAACAACATGCCCCAATACCCCCAGCCAACAGCTGGCACCCTAAAGGGTGTATATGCATATTATGGCAGCTGCCCTGTATATGATCCAGATCTCAGCCGCTAAATCCTGCACAGGCCATAAAGTCAGTTCAAAGTAATCTGTGCTCTAAATATAAAGGTAATTTGCCAGATGTCAGTATTTGCAAATACATCAGCATTTTGACTGAAATCAGACTTAAGTTGTCTACTGTTCTCTCCCAAAACTATAAAAGTCCCCATGAAAATCAGCTTTCACTATGTTATTTTTGCTCCCTGTCCCTAGGAGGTGAGCGGGCGGCACGCCTCGAATGAGTTGCGCTGCCTGCAGAACAATACAATGGGAAGGAGCACCTCCATAGAATCTAGCAGGGGGTGACAAAAGCATAATGAAATAAAATAAACATTAAAGGGGTTGCTCACCTATAAATTATATTTTAGTATGATATAGAGAACAATATTCTGAGACAATTTGCAATGGGTTTTCATTTTTTTATCATTTGTGTTTTTTGAGTTATTTTACTTTTTATTCAGCAGCTCTCCAGCTTTTAGCAATCTGGTTGCTAGGGTCCAAATTACCAGTGGCGTAACTACAGAGCAGGTCTGCTTCCTCTATAGCCAATATGAACCCCCACCCTCCCCCAACAGCTCTCTTACCTGAGACGGGGAAGAAGAGCGTGTCGGCGAGGGGCAGCTAGTAGGTGGAGTCTGGGCAGGAGTGGGAGGAGTGTGGGCGGAGGTGGGAAGTGGGCGGGAGGATGGGGATCGGAGTGCGCTGAGCCCCTCTGAAGATTTTCTTGCACTCTAGTTACACCACTGCAAAATACCGTATTGAGACTGGAATATGAATAGGAAAGGGGCCTGAATAGAAAAATGAGTAATACAAAGTAGCAATAACAATACATTTGTTTTTTTTAATGACGCCAGTGACCCCTATTTGAAAGATAGAAAGGGTCAGAAGGAAAAAAGCCAATAATTGAAAAACTATAAAAGAAATAAAAAGATGAAGGCCAATTGAAAAGTTGCTTACAATTATCCATTTTATAATATACTAAAAGTTAACTTAAAGGCGAACCACCCCTTTAAAGGGCATGTAAAGGCAAAAATATAAAATCCCATTTTTACTTTCTTTAATGAAAAAGAAATCTATCTCCAATATACTTTAATTAAAAGATGTCTACAGTTTTTATCATAATCCTGACTGTATGCAGTGCAATTCCCCCTTCTTTTACTGCTGTTGATGATAGGAATTGTCAGATGGTCCCCAACTGCTGTGCAGGTAAACGATTATACTTTCAAATGGCAGGGGGAGCCCCCCCCACCTTACTTCCCAGAACTCGAGCAGCATTGTTGGATTCCCTGTAGAGATTTGTATCCAGAGACTCAGTGCAGTCTTTATATTCTGATTATTACTCAGTCTTGCTGTATTGGCTTCTATGGCAGATATTATTTGACTTGTGCTGTTTTGATAATTTATGACGATCCCTAAGCGTAACCTCCCAACTGAAGCCCAGACCACACTGAGCATGTGCGAGTCTTGATATTGCAGAAATGTCTAACAAAGTTACAAGATGACAGCCCCCTGCGCCAACTTTGAAAGCATAAATCATTTGTCTTATTAGGCTGCTGGTGCAGTAAGTTCATGTTTATATTTAGTATACATAATACAGCATTTCTAACATTATTCTATTTTAGACTTTAGTTGCCCTTTAATATTTGTTTTGGACATAGGGAAAATAGAATTATGAAGGTATGGTGGCTGCTGAAGAAGAGACAGGCGTAAGTGGCTACATCCTATAACTAAGTTATAATGACTTTATGTTATGTTATTCTTATCACTATGCAGGTAGTATGGGGCAAATTCGCTAAAGGGCGAATTTTTGTCTGCGAAGGCTTCACCACACTTCACTACCACTACACTAATTCAATAAAATATGAAGTTGCATCTCAGCAACCGAACGCTGGAAAAGTTTCACTAGCGTCAGCGCGAGCATTTCATAACGATCTTTTGCTATCATTCATTTCTGCCTAGTGAAACTTCGTTAGTACTCTTACGTTTAGGTCAGTTTGTATAGGGCGGGTACATATAGGTCGTTTACATTATTAGAGATGTTGGTGCAAATGCTTGAAGTGGCCTCTAATTATTACAAATGTCCTAGGAAGCAAAATAAAGACAAAAGAGATCCTCTAATGACCTAGACATGAGCCCACCCTAAAACAAATGTGGCATGTCCCTCAAATGGTTAAAAAATGTTTAAAACATTTTCTTTAATTGTTAGAATTTTTAAATACAATCTTGCTTTAAAATATGAAAAACCACCAGTGTTTTTTTGATCATTTTTATAACTTTACGGCATACAGGATATGATGTCAATGACATACGATTGAGGAGGATGTAGCTTCATCCTATCAGTTCGCCAGGTCTAAGGTAGGGAAGGAAACTGGTGAAAAGTGTAACGTAATGGAAAATTCACACTTTAGTGAATTTGCAGAGTTTCGATCGTTCACCTGAGCAAAAATGCGCCTGGCAAAATGGTGCGAAACTGCTCTAGCGATGGTCTCTTTTGCTAAAATTTTGCTAAATTGGCAATATCCCTGCGGATTCGATTTCGAATGAAGTTTCACTAGCGACGGCCACTTCTCCCTTTAGAAAATCTGCCCCATGTAACTGTTCATAATGCGCATGCATATTATTTATATAGTTTAGTGAAGGAGAAATAGAAGGAGCTGTGGTCATTTAAGCAAAGAGAGCTTCTGCTCAGGGACAGGGCAGGCCAAGCTCCTGGCTTTTTTGGACGGAGCACAACTTGATCCCAGCGAGGAACATATATTGTGCTGCTGTTGAATAAAGCAACAGATTTTTCATTTGATCCTGCTACAGGTGCAACTGAGGGCTCCAGCAATACAACACAGAGATGAAGGCTTAGAGACTCTTATTTATTATCCTTACTCCTTCTTTTGCGTGTCCGGCCTGTAATTAGGATCATGCCGCTTAACATGGGAGTTATGTCTAGTGACAAGTCAGCCACTCGTCACTTTGTTTAATTGAGATCATTTGTGTTAGGTCACTAGAACCTGCTTGTTTTTCTTCCCCCGGAAAAATAAGAGGAAATCTTATCATGATATCATCTGGCACGTTGCTAGAGAAAAGGAACCGTTCTGAGGCGCTGGAAACCAGAGCCTGTGCTGCCTCGTTGGCCTCTGTCTGTCTTTGTGGCTTACAAGGAGTGCAGGGCGGCTATGGGAAAAACGTGGCATGCAATGGATAAAATAAAGTGCACCCACTTCAATGTTATATTGAATAGGTACTTGATAATTATGAAGGAGGTAGTGAATTAATTTACCAGAAAATGGAGTTGTGTTGCACTATGGGCTTGCTTACTTTGCAGTGCACTGAGAGAGCAAATAAAAGGTGTACAGTAAGAAAAGTTGGTACAGGTATGGGACCTTTTATCCAGAATGCTCGGGGTTTTCTGCATAACAGATCTTTCTGTAATTTGGATCTTCCTACCTTAAGTCTACTAGAAAATAAACATTTAGGCTGGTTTTGCCTGCAATAAGGATTAATTATATCTTAGTTGGGATCAAGGTAGCAGGGTCGGACTGGAGCGATGGGGGCCCTCCGGGGGCTGCATAACAAAGGGTCTTCCTGGCAGTCCCGGGGCCCCCTTCCGACTTCTAAATCTCTACGTGCGCATATGCGTAACAACACGGAAAACACAGTGTCCGCATGAGCAAAGAACAACACACCATATCAGCTAGGTGGGGAAGCAGGTCTTGGCCCAATAGGGCCGGGGCACACTGGGTTTTTTCCCGGTTTGCTGCCGGCCCAGTCCGACCCTGAAAGGTACTGTTTAATTATTATTATCTTCCTACCTTAAGTCTACTAGAACATCATATAAACAATTAAGCCAATAGGCTGGTTTTGCTTCCAATAAGGATTAATTATATGTTTGTTGGGATCAAGTACGAGCTACTGTTTTATTACTACAGAGAAAAAGGAAATCATTTTTAAAAATGTGGATTATTTGTATAAAATGGAGTCTATGAGAGATGGCTATTCAGTAATTCAGAGCTTTCTAGATAATGGGTTTCTGGATAACAGATCATATTCCTCTTATGAAAATCTGATCATAAAGCACATCATATACGAAATGCAGACTGTATAACCCAAAGCAAACAAAGTGTGACTTGCTCTAGCTTAAAGTTATTATGGTACCCAATGACTGTAGGGATTTCAACCGAAATTTAGAAGAAATATTGTAACAATGCCTTCTAATCTTTCATAACAGCCCTGATGCTTATCTGGATGAAAGAATTAGGGTTGGGATGAAGGGGGGGAGACTGTTGGTTTTTCACAGTATAATCTCAGGGCGTATATTGATGTTTGTTATCCATCTCTGTTCTAGACTTTGCTAGAGAAGCTGTTCCACCCCCAGCTGTTGTGAATAAGGATGTTGGTGAAGGAGTATCGGATATGTATGCCCCTTACGACAGAAGAGGTAAAGTAAACTCTACTGTGGTTATATAACATGTTGTGGGTCATTCAGTCCTTAGATAATGAGCTGGGGGTTAATGTATAATATAGATGGGTCAATTCTTATTTAATGAGCTTGGAGTTAATAAATGATTTAGATGACGTGATCATTATATAATGTGCTGAAGGTTTCGAATATGATGTAGGTTGTTTAATCCCTATCTAATATGGTGGGGGTTAATATTTAATGTAGGTGACTCAAACCTAATCTAATGTGCTGGGGGTTAATAATATGATGTAGGAAGCTCAATCCTTTTCTAATGCGCTGGGGGGTATAAATAAGACATTGGCAGCCCATTTCTTATCTAATGTGCTGGGGTTTAAAGGGGTGTTTTACCTTTAAGATAACTTTAAGTGTTATGTTATAGAAAGGCTACTCCTTAGCAACTTTTCAATTGGTCTTCATTTCTAAAGTGTTTTTTTAATTATTTGCCTTCTTCTTCTAACTCTTGCCAACTTTAAAATGGGTATCACTGACACCATCTAAAAAAAAAGCCTCTCCAATTTGCCTCAAAGGGGGAAAAAATCCTTCCTGACTCCAAAATAGCAATCCGACCAGTCCCTGGATCAACTTGTAGAGGTATGGGACCTGTTATACAGAATGCACAGGACTTTCCGGATGTGTTTTCCGGATGTGGGATATTTTTGGATCTCCCTACCTTAAGTCTACTAGAAAATCATTTACATATGAATTAAACCCAATAGGATTGCTTTGCATCCAGTTGGGATTTATTGTATCTTAGTTGGGATCAAGTACAAGGTACCGTTCCATAACTACAGAGAAAAGGGAAATCACTTTTGAAAATTTAATTATTTGATTATAATGGAGTTCAGAGCTTTCTGGATAACGGGTTTCCAGGGTAACGGATCCCATACCTGTACTATGAGTTATCTCCCATATCCCTGTATTCCTTCCCTTGCTAAACACCATCCAACCCCCTTCTTATACTTCTTATCTAATGTATCAGTTCTTTTCTAATAGGTGCTTCTGCCTATTTGGGGGATAGAGTTTTCCACTTCACATTGTATATATATTTATATATATATAATTGTACTTACAGAAATGAAGAAAACTTTGCAGTGATAATGTTGCACCTATTTTCCAGGATTAAAAATTTCATGTGAACCCCCCCCCCATCGCCAGCCCAACACCTCTCATTGCCCCAAAGTACTAAATGCCGCCCAAGGATTTTTAGGCAGCTGTTGTGGGGCAACATGGTGTGGCCAGACTCTACGCCCTATGTCACCCCCAAATGTACTTTCTGCCATACCTTAAAGCCAACCATGTGTAGTTCCCCTATGAGGACAGGTCTACGTGCTTATTTTTCGTTGGGCCCTTACTACAGTATATAGCTGTGGCATACTGAGCATGTGGAGTTTTGTTTTCACACCCAGAGTATCACTACTGGCTTAACATAACACTTCCAGTGCCATTGTTTCGCTAGGGATATTTATGGAAAGACTCTTTTCCGTTCATTTCAGGCTCAGAAAAACAATATATATATTTTGCTCACTACCCCAGTCTGCTATACTGTTGCCCTTAGGGTTGCCACCTGTCCAGTTTTGACCCAGACAGCCTAGTTTTTTGAAGGGCTGCCTGGGTGAAAACTACCTGCCCGGTTTTCCAAATTAGGAAAACCACGCAGAATTCCCCGTGATTTATGCGACAATCGGGCGATCACCGATCGCCATGTCATAGCCCTGCCCCGACGAATTGGACGCCCATGCAAGGTCACGGCCATGCCCCACAACATCATACCCTGCCCCGCGGCGCGGTCATGGCCCCGCCCACAGTTCGGTGTTAAACCGACAGGAAAGTGGCAACCCTAGTCGCCCTATATGGAATTTTCTTCTCTAAATGCAGTGGTCCCACCAGTGGCACAACTAGAGTATGCCGGGCCCCCCTGCAAAAAAATTTTTCCTATATATTTTTGGGATCAACCAGCATTTTAACTGGCCAGGCTAAAATAGTGGGCAGGTGACAACCCTATCTGCTTCCTCTGCTTCCTAATTTGCCCAAGCTAGGGTTGCCACCTTTTCCTGTAAAAAATATCGGCCTTCCTATATATTTATCTTTTTTCCCTATTGATAACATTGGGATCAAACACCATTTTTACCGACCATACAGTAAAATACCGGCCAGGTGGCAACCCTTGCCCAAGCGTGAATGGTGCTGTGTGATGCTGCAATTTTTTTTCTAGGGCCAGGAGATCAGGAGAGGGGGTCGGGGCCAGCGGGCCGATCCAACCCTGAATACGAGACTGGAATATGAATAGGAGAGAGGCTGAGTAGAAAGATGAGTAATCAAAGGGAGCAAAACCAGTAAATGTGTAGCCGTACAGAGCATTTGCTTTTTAGATGGGGGCAGTGACCCTTGTTTAAAAGTTAATAGAGTCAGATGAAGAAGGCAAATCAACAACTATAAAGATGAGGGGTCACTGATGCCATTTAAAAAAAACAAATGCTCTATAAGGCTACAAATGTATTATTATTGCTACTTTTAATTACTGATATTCCTATTCATATTTCAGTTTCTTATTCAAAGGTTGCTAGGGGTAATTTGGACCCTAACAACCAGATTACTTAAATTGCAAACTTGAGAGCTGCTAAATAAAACAGCTAAATAACTCAAAAACCAAAAATAATAAAAAATGAAAACCAATTACAAATTGCCTCTGAATATCACTCATATATATATACAGTATATATACAGTATATATATATATATATATATATATAATACACAAAAGCCATAAATATCTTGTAAATTTCCTTATAAACGGTGAGTTCTGATGTCATCAGTTATAAACGGTGAGTTCTGATGTCATTTCTGTCACATGACTCACTGAAACTTGGGTATTATAATAAATAAAGTACCCCCAGTTGCAAAATATAAGGATATTAGAAGTTACCTCGGAGTTCCATGACCTGTATAAATATGGTCATGAAACTCCTCGGTAACTTATAATATCCTTATATTTTACAAGAAGGGGTACATTATTCACTTTATATTTCACATAGCGAGTAGCTGTGCGGTCTGTCAGGGTGATAAATGGTTAAAGAGCTACTTGTTGATTTAGAGAGGATGGAGGGAGTTACAACTTACTGCATGACGCCTGATGTTAGTGACAAGATGACAGGCCCTAAGGGTTACCTTAGTAACACTGACAGATTTGCATTGTTTAAGTAGAGATTGTTATTAGCAGGTACATTGTGCATGGAAGCAAATGGAAAGGAAAGAAATACTAAGGGTAGGGAAAAAGGGAAGTCAGGAATCATATATAGGAGCTTTGATTGTTAGCTCTTCAGCCATGCACCATATACATTTTACAGAAAAAGGCTCCTGTTCTATTTAGAGAGATAAAGATATCACTGTTTCATATGTTAATAGCTCAGGTGAGCCGAGCAGTATGGCAATTCTCAGTTTAATATATAGCAATTCTCAGTATTATCTATGGCAATTCCGAGTATTATAAATGGCAATTCCAGGTATTATAAATGACAATTCTCAGTATTATATATAGCAATTCTCAATATTATCTATGGCAATTCTCAGTATTATAAATGGCAATTCTAAGTATTATAAATGGCAATTCTCAGTATTATCTATGGCAATTCTCAGTATTATAAATGGCAATTCTAAGTATTATAAATGGCAATTCTCAGTATTATAAATGGCAATTCTCAGTATTATATATGGCAATTCTCAGTATTATCTATGGCAATTCTCAGTATTATCTATGGCAGGGCTCCAGAGTTACTAGTAACAGTTACTGAAACTTTGTTTTTTTTCTCAAATTCCGGCTGTCAGTGCTGAGAAAGTCAGGAATTTAAGTAGAAGCGTGGGACTGCGGGTTGAGCAGTCAAAAGCGGGGCTGTCCTGCTGAAAACGGGACAGTTGGGAGGTATGTTTTTGTGGCTAGAAAATGCCCTACCATAGACAATACTGAGAATTGGCTCATGTAGCTAAAACACATGTAGTGTCATAGCAAATCCAATTATCACTATTGTCTTTTTTTTATAGCCATGACATGTAACTGCTGCTAGTGCTGTCTGTGTCTTCACTCTTAAAGGGATTCTGTCGTGATTTTCATGATTTTTATTTCTAAATGACACTGTTTACACTGCAAATAATTCACTCTACAATATAAAATTTCATTCCTGAACCAGCAAGTGTATTTGTTTGAGTTGTAATATTGGTGTGTAGGTGCATCTCAGGTCATTTTGCCTGGTCATGTGCTTTCAGAAAGAGCCAGCACTTTAGGATGGAACTGCTTTCTGGCAGGCTGTTGTTTCTCCTACTCAATGTAACTGAATGTGTCTCAGTTGGACCTGGATTTTACTGTTGAGTGCTGTTCTTAGATCTATCTTATCTTGTGTTAGCTGCTGTCTGGTTACCTTCCCATTGTTCTGTTGTTTGGCTGCTGGGGGGGAAAGGGAGGGGGTGATATCACTCCAACTTGCAGTACAGCAGTAAAGAGTGACTGAAGTTTATCAGAGCATAAGTCACATGACTGGGGCACCTGGGAAACTGACAATATGTCTAGGCCCATGCCAGATTTCAAACTTAAATATGAAAAAAATCTGTTTGCTCTTTTGAGAAATGGATTTCAGTGCAGAATTCTGATGGAGCAGCACTATTAACTAACTGATGCATTTTGAAAAAAAAACATGTTTTCCCTTTTAAGATGGCCATACACGCACAGATTGCTTGTTCGGCAAGGTCCCCAAAAGAGCAGATTTCTCCCCAATATGCCCATCTTGAGGTGGGAAATATCCAGCTGATCCATTGAGCTCTAGGGTCCAAAAATCAGATGACATTGCAGGAAATACAGGCGGTCAGATCGAGTACCACATCAACAAACCAATGTGGTCCTTAATCCGACGGGATTTTTAAACTTGGCCTATTGACATCTGGATGATTTTCTGATTTTTGAATTCAGATATTGTAATCTGGTACAATATCAATTGGGGAAGCTCAGTCGGAGGACCCTATACACCGTCAAATAAACTGCCGACTTGGTCTGTATATTGGCCCATGTATGTCCAGTTTTAGACCCTGATAATACAGCACCAAGTGGGATTAACCCCTACTTAGAATTCAGGTGTATTGTGTCTTTAATAAAGAGACAAGATCATGTAATGATGTAATGAATATAACCCAATTATTCTGCAGAATGGAACATGAAACATTATTTAGAATAAAAAAGGAATGGGAGAAAGAAATGGAAAAACATTATTCAGAATAAAAAAAAAGTTTAGGAATGGGAGAAGAAAACTGAAAAGAAAAAGAAGGCATAGAAGCACAAAATAAAGTATCCGAGACAGAATGTGGTATCACAGAGTTTAAAGGGGTTGTTCACCTCTGAGTTAACTTTAAGTATGATGTAGAGAAATTTGGGGAGACAATTTGCAATTGGATTCATTTTATTATTTGCATATTTTTAGCTTTTTATTCAGCAGTTTGCAATGTCAGCAATATGGTTGCTAGTGTCCAAAGTACCTTAGCAACCATACATTTATTTTAATGGGAGACTGGAATATGAATAGAACAAAGACTGAATAGAAAGATGAGTAATAAAAAGTACCAATAACAATAAATTTGCAGTTTTACAGAGCATTTGTTTTTTTTATACGGGAGCAGGGACCACCATTTAAGAGCTGAAAAGAGTCAGGGGAATTAGGCAAATAATTCAAAATCTATAAAAAAAAATTATAATGAAGACCAATTGAAAAGTTTCTTAGAACTGGCCATTCTATAACAACTAAACATTAACTTCCCCTTTATGAATTGGGGCAGAATAGGGGTCAGGTTAGGTAGGGGCAGGGGCCCAAGTGGTCTCCTGACTAATTAGCAAATCCAATATGCAAATTGGGGTTATGAAGAAGATGGGGACGCAGGACACAAGCTGACAAATGGAAAATGATGGAATGGAAATAATCATGTAGGAGAGAAAAAATTGATGGGCAAAATGTGAGTGACAGGAAGGAGTGGAAGGGATTGAGTAATGGGATAAGAAAGAAGAGACAAGAAGGAAAACAGAGGAAAGAAGATGAGTTAGAAAGTAAGAAAGAAGGAAATAAAAGGATGTAGAACACACAGGCTTATAAATAATGACAGGCTGAGCCAATGGGGTGGTGAGCTTTGTGATGTACATTAGCACTGGCATAGACACATAAGGGCCATTGTACTTGGGGCACAAAATAAGACTTATAAGAAGCAGCCTACAGAGACGGAAAGAACACTAAAAGCAGGAGCCATAAAGAAGGAAATGAAATAATGAGGGAGAGGAGGATCAGCAATTTCCTCAGTGTCTCCATTACACTTGGTCCCATGTATCTGCTCTGTCTCTCCCAGTGATTTTCCACTTTGCTCTTATCGTTCCCAGTAAATTGATGTAGCGCTTCAGCCATTCCCCTCACACAGCTTTGCAAATATTTGCTTGGCCCTGTCACCAGGAATACAATCAGCCTGAGCATCTGAATGAACACTTGACCTGTTTATTAATATCCTATCAGCCTTTTCTTCTCCCCCCCAAAACCGAAGGTAGAATTTCCCCTTTTTATATTGCCCGTAGACCTGGAAGAGTGGAGGTGTGATGAGAGGAATTGCTCAATTCTCCAGGACCTTGGAAGGAATTCTCAGAGGCTTCTCTCTTTTGTGTCTTTTCTAATACACTACATCATTTTTATAATGGTCGTTTATGGGCTAAAGAGAAGTGCTGGTGATGGTTGAGATGAGAGAGTGCAAAATAGAGACAGAAGACCTATTGGGGGTGGAGAGAGCAAATTCTATAGGGTGGTTGGCTGATTTATAGAGAATTGTTTAGGTGATGTAAGCAATTGGCAAAACGTATAGGTACAACTAAAGCTGAAGGTGCAGGTAAGAGTTTAAGTGCAGTTAGGGGAGGGGTCAAGTGTCAGAATGGCCCACTGGGATACCAGGAAAACTCCCGGTGGGCCCAGGTGTCAGTGGACCCTCTTGTTTCTAACCATGTGGCCTATTTCATTGCCATTCCCTCTTCTTTATAGGCAAAAATGTGTAATAATGGAAGAATATAGTTAATTAGATATAAAAAAGACTAGGAGAATAAAGAGGTTGAGTCAGGAGAGGAGCAATAATTGTTTGGAAAGTGAGCCCATGGTCTAAGGATTTCTGGTGGGACCCTGGCATCCCAGTCCCAGTCCGACACTGGGTCAAGGTGGGGTTTAAGGGGTTGATTTGATTTACTCCATCTATTCAGGCCTCTCCTATTCATATTCCAGTCTTTATTCAAAATATTCCAAGGTTTCTAAGGTAATTTAGCCCTAGCAACCAGATTGCTGAAATTGCAAACTGGAGAGCTGCTGAATACAAAGCTAAGTAACTCAAAAACCACAAATAATAAAAAATGAAAACCAATTGCAAATTATCTCAGAATATCACTTTCTACATCATATTGAAAGTTCATTTAATCCTTCATTTAATCCTTTAATAGTGCATATAGGTGACTGTTGAAATCTCCATTGTAATATAGTAAGTTAGGTTGCAAAAAAGACACACATCCATCAAGTTCAACCTTTTAACTTTTTTAACCTGCCTAACTGCCAGTTGATCCAGAGGAAGGCAAAAAAAAAAAATCTGAAGCCTCTCCAATTTGCCTCAGAAGGGGAAAAAATTCCTTCCTGACTCCAAAATGGCAATGGGACCAGTCCCTGGATCACTTGTACTATGAGCTATCTTCAGCTAATGAGCAAATGAGCTAATTCCTGATTGGTGGCTATGGGCAACATCACTGGTGATGCTTTCCTTTTCAGGAACAGTTGGGTTACTTAAAAGGGAAACTATTTTGAAAATGAAAATGTAAACATAAGCTTAATCACACTGAGATAGTGGATCAATTATAAATGAAATAATCAAGCTATTCTTCTTCACTCTCATCCTCTCAGAAATCCGTCTTTCCTCTTGTTTATTGAAGATCGGAGTCTGATTTTTGGAGTTTGGAGTCTGATTTTGAATGAAGCTAGGTCTAATACAGCCTTTGGCCTAGAGGATGTAACAGGGCTCACTCTTTTAACATCAAAATTATTACTGTCTCTCTACATGTAGGATTTGTGCTGGCAATGGTAATTTTGTTTGATTTTGTTTGTGATGGAATTTGATTGTGCTCTAAAACATCTTTTAGAAAAGGGAGCCCCCCCCCACCCTGTTAGGTCTAACTGTCAGTAAAAATCTGACACCAAACCCCTGCATGAAGAGTGGTTGGATTTATATGAGCTGCTGTTCTGTTATGAGGATTGAGGAAAGTTTATAGAAGCAGCTGGAGAGTTACTGGACCATTCAAACAGGTAGTTGGGGGTTATAGGGGTGGTTTATAAGAGCATTTGGGATCTGGGGATATAGTAAAGGAGATTAAAAATAATTGCCTTCCATTTTGACATTAGAGGTGAAAATGAGTTGGCAAGCCCCGGGCTGCTTGTACAGTGTGATAATAGAATATGTTACAGTTGTACCCATAATTAATATCAGTTACTTTATTTTTACACTTCACCTTCAGGGAATTATCACTAGAGGAAAAGCATGGATATATTTTAAGTGACCCTGAAGCCTGTGAAGATGCAGGGCCTACAGTTAGTCCCAGAAATCTTTGGACAGAGACAACTTGGTTCTGTACATTACCACAATGAATTTTAAATGAAACAACTCAGATGCAGTTGAACTGCAGACTTTCAGCTTTAATTCAGTGGGTTGAACAAAAAGATTGCATAAAGATGCGAGGAACTAAAGCATTTTTTTAACACAATTGCTTCATTTCAGGGGCTCAAAAGTAATTGGACTGTTTACTCAAAGGCTATTTCATGGGCAGGTGGGGGCAATTCCTTTGTTATGTCATTATCAATGAAGCAGATAAAAGCCCTGGAGTTGAGGGGGGTGCTTGTATGTGGAAGATTTTGCTGCGAATAGACAACAGGAGCTCTCCATGCAGGAGAAACAAGTCATCCTTAAGCTGCAAAAACAGAAAAACCCATCCGAGAAATTGCTACAATATTAGTAGAGGCAAAATCTATAGTTTGGTACATCCTGAGAAAGAAAGAAATCACTGGTGAACTCAGCAACACAAAAAGACCTGGACGTCCACAGGAGACAACAGTGGTGGATGATCTCAGAATCATTTCCATGGTGAAGAGAAACCCCTTCACAACAGCCAAACAAGTGAACAACAGTCTCCAGGAGGTAGAGTATCCATATCCAAGTCTACCATAAAGAGAAGACTGCATGAAAGTAAATACAGAGGGTGCACTGCAAGGTGCAAGTCACTCATAAGCATCAAGAATATAAAGGCTAGATTGGACTTTGCTATAAAAAAAAACAGCTAAAAAAGCCAGTTCTGGAAAAACATTCTTTGGACAGATGAAACCAAGATCAACCTCTACCAGAATGATGGCAAGAAAAAAGTATGGAGAAGGTGTGGAACAGCTGGTGATCCAAAGCATAGCACATGATGTATAAAACATTTGGGAGGCAGTGTGATGGCTTGGGCTGCATGGCTGCCAGTGGCACTGGGACACTAGTGTTTATCCATCATGTGACACAAGACAGAAGCACAAGAATGAATTGTGAGCTGTTCAGAGACACTGTCTGCTCAAATCCAGCTAAATGCAGTCACATTGATTGGGAGGCGTTTCATAATGACCCAAAACATAGAGCCAAGGAATTTATTAAAGCAATGAAGTGGAATATTCTTGAATGGCCAAGTCAGTCACCTGATCTGAACCCAATTGAGCTGCATTTCACTTGTTGAAGACTAAACTTCAGGCAGAAAGACCCACAAACAAACAGCAACTGAAAGCCGATGCAGTAAAGGCCTGGCAGAGCATTAAAATGAAGGAAACCCAGAATCTGGTGATGTCCATGAGTTCAAGACTTCAGCCTGTCATTGCCAGCAAAGGGGTTTCATCTAAGTATTAGAAATGAACACTTTATTTTCAGTTTTTTAATTTGTCTAATTACTTTTGAGCCCCTGAAATGAAGTGATCGTGTTAAAAAAGGCTTCAGTTCCTCACATTTTTATCTTTTTATTCAACCCACTGAATTAAAGCTGAAAGTCTGCAGTTCAACTGCATCTGAGTTGTTTCATTTAAAATTCATTGTGGTAATGTACAGAGAGCCAACATTTGAAAAAAGTTGTCTCTGTCCAAAGATTTATGGGCCTAACTGTATATGTTGTGCCTTTGGGTTTTTTGCTTGTTTGTGGATTCTATAATACAAAAACACCTGGGCAATGGGTCCCTATTCCTCCTGATTTCAAGATGCTACAGCAGAAAGTAAGTGCTTCTGGAAAGGGAATTCTGAGAAATGTTACCTGTTGTCCCTGGCTGGGAGTAGAGGGGGTTAAGGTAATACCCAGATCTATAGAAACCACAAAATAGACACATCTTTATCCTATATGTAACTTTGGCCACTCTTAGTTTGATGCAGACATTGAATTTCTCAGGTAATATGTAGCTGGTCTTTATTTTTCCTTGGCGGCTCAACCGTTTGTGACTTATACTATTATATGGTTGCTAGGGTTGCATTTATCCTAATAACTAGGAAAGGGTTTCAATGTCAAACTGTAAGATGAATAGGAGAGGCAGTGGGGAACTACCGGGGGAGCAGGGCCCGCACCCCCTCAGGGCCCCCCTCGGCAGCCCGTGCGCCACTGAAAATGCGGCCGTATGGAGGGGGGCGGGGCCCGGCTGCACGTCACCCACCAGGGCCCGCCCCTCTCTAGTTACGCTACTGAGGAGAGGGGCTGAACAGAATACTTAAGGCATATAAACATGTCACTCCATAAATTTGTTCATAGCCTATCTAGAAAGCTATGGCTATACAAGCTTAGGAATTCCTCTGTACTAAGCAAAATCCAGCAGGAACAGCCCCTAAGTTTGCTCATAGACTGTACAGAGAGATCCCATAAAACTATGGCAGTATAGGTATTCCTCTGTACTAAGCACAATTCAGCTGGAACAGTCCCCTAAGTTTGCTCATAGTCTCTACAAAGAGATACCATAAAACTATGGTGGCATAGGTATTCCCCTGTAAGCACAATTCAGCAGGAACAGTCCCTAAGTTTGCTCATAGTCTGTACAGAGAGATCCCATAAAACTATGGCAGCATAGGTATTTCCTGTTCTAAGCACAATTCAGCAGGAACAGTCCCCTAATTTGCTCATAGTCTGTACAGAGAGATCCCATAAAACTATGGCAGCATAGGTATTCCCTGTACTAAGCACAATTCAGCTGGAACAGTCCCCTAAGTTTGCTCATAGTCTCTACAAAGAGATACCATAAAACTATGGTGGCATAGGTATTCCCCTGTAAGCACAATTCAGCAGGAACAGTCCCTAAGTTTGCTCATAGTCTGTACAGAGAGATCCCATAAAACTATGGCAGCATAGGTATTCCCCTGTACTAAGCACAATTCTGCAGGAACAGCCCGTAAGTTTGCTCATAGTTTGTACAGAGCGATCCCATAAAACTATGGCAGCATAGGTATTTCCTGTTCTAAGCACAATTCAGCAGGAACAGTCCCCTAATTTGCTCATAGTCTGTACAGAGAGATCCCATAAAACTATGGCAGCATAGGTATTCCCTGTACTAAGCACAATTCAGCTGGAACAGTCCCCTAAGTTTGCTCATAGTCTCTACAAAGAGATACCATAAAACTATGGTGGCATAGGTATTCCCCTGTAAGCACAATTCAGCAGGAACAGTCCCTAAGTTTGCTCATAGTCTGTACAGAGAGATCCCATAAAACTATGGCAGCATATGTATTCCCCTGTACTAAGCACATTTCTGCAGGAACAGCCCCTAAGTTTGCCTACAGCCTTAACAGAGAGAGAAGCCATAAGACTATATCAGCATAGGCATATTCTAAGCACAATTGCATAGCAAAACATTTAAAGTCAAAAGGTTCTAGACCCCATGTGCTGAGCAGAAATGAAAGCTGGAAAGATTTCTGGGTCCCTGAAAGGGAGACATGATAGTATTTGTCTTATTTTTACTGTGAATTCACATATGTTTTCTTCTTCGCAAAGTCATTCTCTGAAACAATATTTGTCTGCCTGAGCAATAGTTGGAGGAGATTTATGGTGCCATTGGGTCAGTTTCTCTTTGTAGCTGAAAGTATTAGCTGTGTGATATTAGGAACATCTATTTTCTCCTATGATGTGCAACAGAGCTAGGGCTGGCATGGGATTAAGAGCCTCATTTTGTTATATTTTTATGTGCTGGAACATCTGGTACCTTTCTGTCTACATTCATTTTCCTCTTCAAAGGGAAATTACACTGTATATTAGCGGGGTTTACTTTCCCTTTATCTGTTATTATTATAGAAAAGTGTTATCTGTACAAACACAGGGACTGCAATGGACTGCTGGCTCCCCAACTGCAATTATGGATTGTATCCATCATAAAAATAATGATCAGACAAGCCAAGGTCCGAGCTACAAACAGATGGCTATGCTCAGTAAGCTGCTTCTGGCCTCCTGGTGTAAAGCTATTGTAAAACACCATGTGCTTCCAAACTGTCCCAGCTTTTCCCAAGGAAACTCATTAGGCTGTGGGTTTCATCACTTTTCCTTTGTTCAATGAGGTTGGTAGTGTTTGGTTGTGGGTTGCCGCCATTTTTCAGTTCAGTCAGGTTGGCAGTGTTTGTTTTCCTAACCAATCATTTGATTGTGAGTTGCTCTCCTTCTCCTAACCAATCATTTGTGAGTTGCTCTCCTTCTCCTAACCAATCATTTGATTGTGAGTTGCTCTCCTTCTCCTAACCAATCATGTGATTGTGAGTTTCTCTCCTTCTCCTAACCAATCATTTGATTGTGAGTTGCTCTCCTTCTCCTAACCAATCATTTGTGAGTTGCTCTCCTTCTCCTAACCAATCATTTGATTGTGGGTTGCTCTCCTTCTCCTAACCAATCATTTGATTGTGAGTTGCTCTCCTTCTCCTAACCAATCATTTGTGAGTTGCTCTCCTTCTCCTAAACAATCATTTGATTGTGAGTTGCTCTCCTTCTCCTAACAAATCATTTGATTGGGAGTTACTCTCCTACTCCTAACCAATCATGTGATTGTGAGTTTCTCTCCTTCTCCTAACCAATCATTTGTGAGTTGCTCTCCTTCTCCTAACCAATCATTTGATTGTGGGTTGCTCTCCTTCTCCTAACCAATCATTTGATTGTGAGTTGCTCTCCTTCTCCTAACCAATCATTTGTGAGTTGCTCTCCTTCTCCTAACCAATCATTTGATTGTGAGTTGCTCTCCTTCTCCTAACAAATCATGTGATTGTGAGTTTCTCTCCTTCTCCTAACCAATCATTTGTGAGTTGCTCTCCTTCTCCTAACCAATCATTTGATTGTGGGTTGCTCTCCTTCTCCTAACAAATCATTTGATTGGGAGTTACTCTCCTTCTCCTAACCAATCATTTGGTTGTGAATTGCTCTACTTCTCCTAACCAATCATTTGATTGTGATTTGCTCTCCTTCTCCTAACCAATCATTTGATTGCGAGTTGCTCTCCTTCTCCTAACCAATCAGAAGAACAAAGTTAAGCTTACCATAGACTTTACAATCTTTCTCTCCTTAACCGATTTTAGGGCGATCCGACAAATCCATCAAATTATCGTGAGGTTAGTGGGCACCAATCGATCGTGCATCTAATGATTTTTTGTCCAACATTGGTCAGAAAACTGATCTGTCCGGTTAGAAAGTTTTCATCAGTCACAGTGAAATGTATCCATTGTCCAATTGTCTGCTGGACCAAGCAGGCAGCTACCCACAGTTTCCTAGCTTCAACTTTATGTCTTTTTAGTTGATGGAAAAATCGTACATCTATGGCCACCTTTAGGTTGTGAGCTGTATTTTTTCACCCTTCATCTAAGATATCTGTCCCTTTTTGTGGGTTGTTGTCTTTACCTTTATCAGCCAGTAGGGCAGAGATTTGTTGTGGGTTGGGTCAAGAAGTCTGATGATTGCTGTTGGCTGTTCTCCTTCCTCTGGACAGTTATGAAGGCATAGTCTTGTGGTGGGCTAGTCTCCTATCTTTATTCTGTAAGGACTTTATAACATCTGAAGCAGTGGATTAACTGCAGATACATGGGCAGCAGTGGAACAACTGATTATAAATATTGGGACTGTGTTGCCAATTCTGTTTTCTTAACTTCTCTCCATCTGAAGTGCTAACAAGCCCCTGTGCCCAAAAGCTCAGTTTCAATTAGCAGCAGGTTTTTCGTGACTTTGGCACAGCAGTGAATTCTATCACTGCATCAGCAAATCACACCCTTGTGTTATGTGAGCTCTAGTTTTTAGCTTCTCTCCCCTACCCCCCACCCCAAGAAGCTTTACACTAGACTTAAACACTAAATGTCCTATTTGTATTTCAAAACAATGTGTTTGAGTTCTGTATATTCATCTGCTAGTAAATAATGGCACATGGCACAAGTGGTGGAGACTATCTGCTAAGATTTGGGCACATGGGATGAATCCTTGCATTCTATATGTAATATAATTTGGTCGGCCAAAAGGTTTGACATTAGTAATACCTATTATTGTATACCATGCATTGCAGATACATTTTCTACAAAGGCTCACCCACAGATATTGGGATGTACCTACACCACTGAGTTAAATGAACTGCAAGCTCCCTCTGCATAACACATATCTATGCTATTATGAAAAAATGGGGTAGAGTCTCACACCAAGATGCTGAAGCTAATGCCCAGTACTTACAGTGGACAGAACTAGTTTACATGTCAAAGCATACAACAGCTAGTGCATGCAATGCATCGTGGTGGGTTATTAAAGTCAAGACTTTATCTGACTATCTATCCAACCATTCAATGAACTAACCAACCGTGCCACTATTAATTTCCGCTTTTACAAATGGAACTCTGGAAAGCCTTCTGCCATCTGCCAGCCAGGGTCGTTAATAGCCAAATCACACACAGCAGATTTCAGCCTAATATTTTGGAATCTAGGAAGTGAGTAATCGACTAATAGAGCTCCACTGGGTCAGCTATGGCTGCTGCAGCTGTTTCATGAAAAGGGAGATCAAGAGCTGCATCAGATAAAGTGTGAGAGAGACAGGGGCGAGTTGAGGCTGTCGCCTCAGACGGCAGCGCCCCACTAGATACCAGGGGGCTGCAAAAATGCTGCTCCTGGTACTTTAAGATCGAATTTGCAGGGGTGGGGGGGCAGCAGCAACTGCTGCCTCAGGCGGTGGAGGGGCCAGGATCGCCCCTGGAGAGAGATACACATCAGAGCTTATCTACTGTTCTCTCACTCCTCTCTCCCTAGTTTCCCTGCTATCCCACAGCCACAGTCCCTTCCCAGAGACTATTATCCCACTGTTACTATAGGCACCATCTCTCCCTACTATAGCTGTTATCCCACAGTCACACTCCCTTCCCAGATACTATTATCCCACTGTTACTATAGACACCATCTCTCCCTACTATACCTGCTATCCCACACTCCCTTCCCAGAGACTATTATCCACTGTTACTATAGGCACCATCTCTCCCTACTATACCTGCTATCCCACAGTCACACTCAGTGTCGGACTGGCCCGGCGGGAAACCGGGAAAAAACCCGGTGGGCCCCGACCCTTAATGGGCCCCCGCCGGGCCAGACCCCTCTCCCGACAAGTTTGTTTGAAAAAAAAAAAGATTTCTATAGGCGCCGTGCTGCTCCGTCTGCACATGCGCGCAGCGACATTCATACAGATCCCTAAGCGGCGCCTTTCAAGCAGGAGCATCGAGCCACGCCGTCACGCAGCCGCCAGTGCGCATCACGGTATGGGGGTGGGGAGCTCAGGGGGCCCTGGACAGTAGTCCCGGTGGGCCCCGGGCCCCCCAGTCCGACCCTGGTCACACTCCCTTCCCAGAGACTATTATCCCACTGTTACTATAGGCACCATCTCTCCCTACTATACCTGCTATCTCACAGTCACACTCCCTTCCCAGAGACTATTATCCCACTGTTACTATAGGCACCATCTCTCCCTACTATACCTGCTATTCCACAGTCACACGCCCTGTCCAGAGACTTTTATCCCACTGTTACTATAGACACCATCTCTCCCTACTATACCTGCTATCCCACAGTTACAGTCTCTTCCCAGAGACTATTATCCACTGTTACTATAGACACCATCTCTCCCTACTATACCTGCTATCCCACAGTCACACTCCCTTCCCAGAGACTATTATCCCACTGTTACTATAGACACCATCTCTCCCTACTATACCTGCTATCCCACACTCCCTTCCCAGAGACTATTATCCCACTGTTACTATAGGCACCATCTCTCCCTACTATACCTGCTATCGCACAGTCACACTCCCTTCCCAGAGACTATTATCCACTGTTACTATAGGCACCATCTCTCCCTACTATACCTGCTATCCCACAGTCACACTCCCTTCCCAGAGACTATTATCCACTGTTACTATAGGCACCATCTCTCCCTACTATACCTGCTATCCCACAGTCACACTCCCTTCCCAGAGACTATTATCCACTGTTACTATAGGCACCATCTCTCCCTACTATACCTGCTATCGCACAGTCACACTCCCTTCCCAGAGACTATTATCCACTGTTACTATAGACACCATCTCTCCCTACTATACCTGCTATCCCACAGTCACACTCCCTTCCCAGAGACTATTATCCACTGTTACTATAGGCACCATCTCTCCCTACTATACCTGCTATCCCACAGTCACACTCCCTTCCCAGAGACTATTATCCACTGTTACTATAGGCACCATCTCTCCCTACTATACCTGCTATCCCACAGTTACAGTCTCTTCCCAGAGACTATTATCCCACTGTTACTATAGGCACCATCTCTCCCTACTATACCTGCTATCCCACAGTCACACTCCCTTCCCAGAGACTATTATCCACTGTTACTATAGGCACCATCTCTCCCTACTATACCTGCTATCCCACAGTTACAGTCTCTTCCCAGAGACTATTATCCCACTGTTACTATAGGCACCATCTCTCCCTACTATACCTGCTATCCCACAGTCACACTCCCTTCCCAGAGACTATTATCCCACTGTTACTATAGACACCATCTCTCCCTACTATACCTGCTATCCCACAGTCACACTCCCTTCCCAGAAGTTTTCTATGACACAATTTAGTTTGAATTTGGTCATATATGTGGTTCAGAAGTCTGCCAAATCTTTTCTGAAGTATCCAGTCTTTAGCTGAGTGTATATTTTGCATATCCCTAAAAGTTGCTATTTTAATATTCTCTAAATATAATTGATTGTTTCCTGTGTCACGTGCCAGACAGAACTGTATTGTTACCACCTGCAGGCATCCCTCAAACCTTTTTTTACATCCACAAACAATTAGCAGGTATGGGTGACAGTAAGTCAATGAGGTGTGTAATAAAATATGGCTGAAAGGCTGGAGAAAGTCACAGAAAAGTAGTGAGCTCAGGATTTTCTACAGAGCTGTGTGAAGGGTTAAACTGCTCTTAACTTTACAGCTGCATGATACAGGAAGAGGCCACCAAGCTGACTTCCTGTCCCTGCTGTTGCTGTGGAAACTTTAAGCGTCATGGAACCTTCCATATTGGTTTTTGGTTTATCGCCCCTTTCCTTCTGGCCCCTACCTAGATACATGTGAAGCCAGATGAAATAAGTCATGTCATCAACTTTTATTATCATCCATGTAGTAAATCAATCTGTATTGTTGATGCAATTTCACCTGCTCAGCTCATCTCTCTCATTATCATCATTTTTACTGTATATTGTATTGCCTTTAAGGGTTGCTTCACCTTTAATGTAACTTTTAGTATGTTATAGAATAGCTAATTCTAAGCAACTTTTCAATTGGTCTTTCTGTTTTTGAAGTTTACTATTTATTTGCTTTCTTCTGCTGACTCTTTCCAGCTTTCAAATGGGCTACAAATTATTGTTATTGTTACTTTTTATTACTCATCTTTCTATTCAGGCCTCTCCTATTCATATTCCAGTCTCTTATTTAAATCAATGCATGGTTACTAGGATCATTTGGACCCTAACAACCAGATTGCTGAAATTGCAAATTGGAGAGCTGCTGAATAAAAAGCTAAATAACTAAACAAAAACACTTTTTGACTTTTTATCTCCTGCACTGAACAGCCAGAAAAAGATTGAACGTTTCTAAAACTCAATTGGCTTTTGGCAGAGCCCAGAATACGTTGCAGGTGCACTTAGATACATTTGTAACTATTTAAGATAGAATTGTAACAATTTAAGATAAGCAGGTCTTTTGGGGAAACAGTGACTTGCAGTTTAAAGGATAATTTACCTTCATTAGCAAAACTGTAATTTCACATAAAAACCAGAGAAATGTTTTCAAACTTTTATAACCTGCGAAATTTTGTAAAATTAACATGATAATTTGGAGGTGTGGTCAAAAAATGGGCATGGCTAAAACATTTGCAGCAAATCTTTTTGTCACTCTTTCTATTTCCAAAATGTCAGGTATGACATCCATCTTTCCTTAATATCAGAATTTCACTTTCCCTGTAACGGACGAATTAATTTTATGAATGTGTTTAGTATCAACCGGAGTAGCTTATTATAAAGTTTTGTTTTTGGCAGAACAGACGGGGGTTTCATTCACTCCCTCTTTGCAAAAAGGTGAGGGTTTTAGTTGTTTTTTTTTTTTTAAACCAAATTCAGCGGGCAGCGTTGACAGGAAGCCCACATTGCAGGCTCAGGAAGTCCCCAAGTCAGCGGCAGGCTTACACGTGGGCTTTCTGCTGTTATGGCCATTTAACCCTGATGAGCTCATCTTCTCCATCAACATCTACTTATCTCCAAGCTGTTCTTACCCTGGGCCCTTACACATGGGTGTTTAAGAGTATGTCTATTCTAGTGCATGATGATTGCATAAAACTATATATATATATATATATATATATATATATATATATATATATATATATATATATATATATATATCAAGCAAACTGGAGCACTCACTTGCAGAATAGGCAACTGCCTGGGTGCTGGTTACATAATAATACAAATGCAAAAAAATGGTTTTTATTTCGACGTTTCGGCTCTAACACTCGAGCCTTCTTCACTTCCTGAAGAAGGCTCGAGTGTTAGAGCCGAAACGTCGGAATAAAAACCATTTTTTTGCACGAATCAAGTCCTGTGAGTGCGGTTTTTTGGTTGCTATATATATATATATATATATATATATATATATATATATAGTGAATAAAGTGCCCCCTCTTGTAAAATATAAGGATATTATTAGTTACCGAGGAGTTTCATGACCATATAAAAACACGAGGCCGAAGGCCGAGTGTTTTTATACAGGTCATGGAACTCCGAGGTAACTTCTAATATCCTCATATTTTACAACTGGGGGTACTTTATTTATTATAATACACAAGTTTCAGTGAGTCATGTGACAGAAATGACATCACTACTCACCGTTTATAACTGATGACATCACTACTCACCGTTTATAAGGATATAATTTACAGGATATTCATGGCTTTTGTGTATTATATATATATATATATATATATATATATATATATATATATATATATATATATATATATATATATAACAGTACTAACTCAAAAAATATATATCGGGTGCACACCACAGAACACCGCTTTATCATATAAAGCACGGCACTCACAGGATATGGTGAAAATAAATACATTTTATTTTTTAAATAAATAAATGTAAAAAATAAGCTTTATTTCTATTCACCATATTTAAAAGTCCTGTGGGTGCCTTGCTTTTTATGATATTCTCTCGCTCTCTTCAGGTATTAATGTGTTTTCTTTGTGGTGCAATCCTATATATTGAAAGGTATAGCAACACGTCTTAATTGGTCTCATATTTTCCTGCAGGTCGGTACCCATAGAGACGGTCAGTAATGCTGAATGTTGAAAAAAATTGTTCTTGTGTCTTCAGCACTGGTCTCCCTCTATATTATTAAACCACTGATGTTTTGGTATAAATTTCACAAATTTGCTTATTTCTAATTGTGTGCATTTGTTCGTATTTAGGTACCCCTTTCTATCTTCTTGCTCTGACTCTTGAAACAATGTATTTAAAGATAATTCTCCTCCAGGTCTGTTAATCAACTGGCTTGTACCACATTGTATACATAAAATCCCTATTTGTACAGAAAATCCCTATTTTCTAGGGATACACTGAAGCAACTTTTTGGGATTCTGCCGAATCCCTGAATCGTTTGTAAAAGATTCTGGAAAATGCCGAACTGGATCCAAATCCTAATTCGCATATTCAATTTTTTTTTACTTAAAAATTAGGATTCAGATTCAGTTTGGCCAGGCACAAGTATTTGGCTGAATCCGAATCCTGCTGTAAAAGGCTGTATCCTGTCTGAATCCCAAACCGACTCCTGGATTTGGTGCATCCCTACTTTTTTCAACAGCTTTGGTAATTTATTTACAAATAACTTTAAAAAAATTGTCAATGTTTGTCCAAATTTCTTGGAATTCAGTTTTCTTTTATTTCTAATTATTAAATTATTTAAAAAATACAAGTTATGGGTGGAGTTTGGTAACTCATCTAGAATGCCCATAAAGTAGCCTTGGACATATTTATTATGTAAATATGTTGTCTTTGTATTTTTATCCTGAAATAAGTAAGCTATTGCTGTCTCTTGTATGCGATGTTGTGTATATTTAGATGCATTATGCTTTCCTGCAGAAAGCATAATCGTTATTGAACATTGTGCAAAAAAAAAATACCTAAAATATCTAAAAAAATTTTACCTCTTGCCCGTTCAGTGAATAGGTCCACAAGTGACAACAAGCAAGTAAGCCACAATTCTTTAAATTACAGAAAAAATCTCACACAGCCTAAGGCTACTTGCTGTGGTCACCCTCTCAAATCACATCATCCCCCCTCCCAATTCTAGAATATTTCTATCAGAGCCTCTGAGGTGGTGAGCAATGACAGTTGTGTGGCTAAGAGCTCATGTCACTGTCAGCAGGTTGAAGGCAGGCGACAGTTAGGAGAGGACATGACGTCTGCTGCCTGCTGGCCTCAGGGCATTGCCTACAGGGCAAATCATTTTAGTGAATACTCAGGATGCCCTGGATCATTTTGGTCAGTTGAGAAACCTTAATAGAGGTTATGTGCAGTGTATGAAGGTTTCTATGATTGGCACTTTGTACTGCAGACCAAACAGGGCAGGACAATGGCACAAATAGGCCCCAGTAGACCAGTAGGCAGTCAAGTAACTCATGAGTTGAAGTTCAATGCCAACTAGCAGTCACAGGGGCCATAGGACATGCAGTCAGTCGAGAACATGATACAGGGGAACCTCCATTAGGCAGGGGTTTGAGAAAATGGGGCTGCTTGAAATGTAGTGAGTATTGGGTCACTATCCAACTAAAAAAGCAGCAATCCTTGCCAGACAACATCAGGGTCTATCATAGGCAGTGCACCTCCTATTCAAGTCAAAGGCCTCTGCCTGTAATTTTGTGAAAATGCGGTATGGTTAATCTCATTTCCTAACCTCACAGCACTGATCTACTATATGGCTGAGATTTTAGCTATATTTATAAAAGAACATATTGTCAGATCTGATCCCCATTGTAAGCAACAGTCCTGCCCTGCTTTATGGCAGCTGAGATTCTAGCTATCTGTATAACAGAGCATTCTGTCCCAGTGACTGCACAGATCCTATCTGTTGTTGTAAACAACAACCCTGTCCTGCTTTATGGCAGCTGAGATTCTAGCTATCTGTATAACAGAGCATTCTGTCCCAGTGACTGCACAGATCCTATCTGTTGTTGTAAACAACAACCCTGTCCTGCTTTATGGCAGCTGAGATTCTAGCTATCTGTATAACAGAACATTCTGTCCCAGTGACTGCACAGATCCTATCTGATCCCAATTGTAAACAACAACCTTGTCCTACTTTATGGCAGCTGAGATTCTAGCTATCTGTATAACAGAACATTCTGTCCCAGTGGCTGCACAGATCCTATCTGATCCCCATTGTAAGCAACAGTCCTGCCCTGCTTTATGGCAGCTGAGATTCTAGCTATCTGTATAACAGAACATTCTGTCCCAGTGGCTGCACAGATCCTATCTGATCCCCATTGTAAGCAACAGTCCTGCCCTGCTTTATGGCAGCTGAGATTCTAGCTATCTGTATAACAGAACATTCTGTCCCAGTGGCTGCACAGATCCTATCTGATCCCCATTGTAAGCAGCAGTCCTGTCCTGCTTTATGGCAGCTGAGATTCTAGCTATCTGTATAACAGAGCATTCTGTACATTTTGACAGAACTTGACTGAGCAGAAAAATGTAGAAAGGCAAAGTAAACATTTCCGCAGCATTTGAAAATGTGTCATATTAAGACATTTGGGGATAGAAGTATCCCTGATTTTAATGCTGAGGGTGTCGGATGCAGAAAAAAAAACAAGTCTGAGGATGAAGGAAAACAAGTGATAATTGGAAAGTAAAGGGAGAGCAGAAGAGGAAAGAGAACCAGACTTAGAAAGGGAAAGATGCTGTCTCCATGACAACGGGAGCTGACGGACGCTTTCTCTGTCACCCTCACTACAAATGATTCCTTTTGCTAATTGCGTGAGCCCCAGGTATTGAGAAAGCTTCTTACTTACTCCTCGTTACCCTGGAGGAGGGGAAGGTCATTAGCATGGAGGTTAACCGGGTCACCATTAACGGAGGAATGACGTCACGTCATGACGCGAGGGAAGGTATCTCTAATTCACTCAGAAGGCTGCAGCTGACCTTTCTAAAAGGGTTTATTCATCTCTCAGAAGTCAGAAACGCACATTGCTGGATCCCCAGGCTGTATGGGGGTTCAGCACAGCAAGGGATGGGAAGCCAATCCAGAGTATAAATGGGGAAATAGCTTATATGTAATTAACAAGTTTTAATTTTGGGGCAGAAGCAATTGGCTTTCTATGATGCGAAAATAATTGTGCCAAGCTGATAAGATCCTACATGCAATTACCAGATCATCCTGCGTAAAACGCCAAGTACCCTAGTGCCTTTCATCCATTCAGTGCTCCTTTCCTGTATATTTTGAATTATGTATAACTAAGGGTATGCCAAGGGCCAGCCATGTCCTGTCCCTCCTGTATGCATTGGAAAGTTGCTACAAATTATTGTTTTCGTTATGGAACATTTTATATTGGGGTTTACACCTGGAACAAACTTATAACCTTTTATTCCAGTGCCCAATAGCATCCTTATGTCCACAATCTGCATAAGGATATTAGAGGTCAAAATACATTGAGTTCTTATTTTTGTGGGTGCTGCCCTTGATTGTGACTATGCCAAATGAAAGTTAATTTTTATCTGGAGTGGATGATGCTGCGGCAACTGCAGTAAATGACAGCAAAGTTGTGAAGTCCTATAAATATATCTTTATAACGTGTCTTATGGTTAAACCTTAATTACGACAAAAGCTCCCAGTCCTCCATCGGTCTAACTAATTAAAAGCAAGGAATCAATGGCATCATTCATTCCTTTCATAACCAAAATCTTCCATTGTATCGATCATGGATAGACAAGGGGAAAGAGTTGGCCAAGGACCAATGGAAACACTAACTTGTGTTTATCAGTCATCACAGTATATTTTCCATTAGAGCTTAACAATATGGCTGATTGTGTGTCTTCCTCCCCGTAATTGTATTTATTCAATTCAATGGGAACTGCTATATTGATTCCCTGGAGGAATGATTGGTAGGAGGGCAGTTCCCATATTGTGCCCTGTGTGGAGGGAATGGGTTCTGCCATAATTAAAAAAAGGGAAATTCTAATAGCAATTTCCCCCAACAATCAAACCATGATAGAATGGACTTAACTTGGGGCATGTAGCAAAGTGTCCAGTAGATATACTTCCTTCTGTCTCCAGGAAAGCAAGACTTTTCTCATGAAGCATGCCATAATATGCTGGGAATATAAAATGCTGCAGCCACTATATTATATATTACCGGAACCACAGCTCTCTTGACAGACAGTAGAATTAGCCAATCAAATCACAGATATAGGCGGATTGGGTCCAGGTAACCCTGTGTTATAAAATGCTGGGGCCACAGAGTCATGAAAATCTGGGGACCCTGTGTCAAGGAATGCTGATGCCACCACTCAATCTTGAAATGCTAGGGTCACTGTATCATGAAATGCTGGGGACATTGTGTTCTGAAATGCTGGGGTCACTGTATCATGAAATGCTGGGGTCATTGAGTCATGAAATGCTGTTGTTACTGTGTCGTAAAATCCTGGAGTTACTGGTAGAGATGGCGCGAACTGTTCGCCGGCGAACTTGTTCGCACGAACATCGGGTGTTCGCGCTCGCCGGAAGTTCGCGAACGTCGCGCGACGTTCGCCATTTTGGGTTCGCCATTGTTGGCGCTTTTTATTGCCCTCTCACCCCAGACCAGCAGGTACATGGCAGCCAATCAGGAAGCTCTCCCCTGGACCACTCCCCTTCCCTATAAAAACCGAAGCCCTGCAGCGTTTTTTCACTCTGCCTGTGTGTGCTGAAGAGATAGTTTAGGGAGAGAGCTGCTGCCTGTTAGTGATTTCAGGGACAGTTGAAAGTTTGCTGGCTAGTAATCGTGTTGATACTGCTCTGTTATTGGAGGGACAGAAGTCTGCAGGGGTTTGAGGGACATTTAAGCTTAGGTAGCTTTGCTGGCTAGTAATCTACCTTCTACTGCAGTGCTCTGTATGTAGCTGCAGTGGGCAGCTGTCCTGCTTCTGATCTCATCTGCTGACTGCTGCAATAACAGTAGTCCTTGTAAGGACTGCTTTTATTTATTTTTTTGTTGTTTTACTACTACTACTACTACTACTACTACTACTACTACTACTACTATAAGAGCCCAGTGCTATTAGTCTAGCAGTGTTGGGGAGTGGGACTGGTGTGCTAATCTGCTGCTCCTAGTAGTTCAGCAGCACCAACTGTAATTTTTTTTTTTTAATATTCATTTTTTTTTTATTTTACTTTTTTTTATTTTACTACCGCTGTAGTAGTGTATAAGTTGACCTTTTAGGCATTATTTGCCCTGTAGGCATTTTTTGCCCAGTGTGTTATTCAACCAACAGCCATCTAGCTGTGTGACCTTGTTCACATTCTGTCTAAATATCCATAATATTACCGTCTCCAGAAAAAACACCGGAGTGACTTTTTTCAAGCAGCCATAATATATTTTACGTAATCCGTATCCATCGCTGTAGTAGTGTATAAGTTGACCTTTTAGGCATTATTTGCCCTGTAGGCATTTTTTGCCCAGTGTGTTATTCAACCAACTGCCATCTAGCTGTGTGACCTTGTTCACATTCTGTCTAAATATCCATAATATTACCGTCTCCAGAAAAAACACCGGAGTGACTTTTTTCAAGCAGCCATAATAAATTTTACGTAATCCGTATCCATCGCTGTAGTAGTGTATAAGTTGACCTTTTAGGCATTATTTGCCCTGTAGGCATTTTTTGCCCAGTGTGTTATTCAACCAACTGCCATCTAGCTGTGTGACCTTGTTCACATTCTGTCTAAATATCCATAATATTACCGTCTCCAGAAAAAACACCGGAGTGACTTTTTTCAAGCAGCCATAATATATTTTACGTAATCCGTATCCATCGCTGTAGTAGTGTATAAGTTGACCTTTTAGGCATTATTTGCCCTGTAGGCATTTTTTGCCCAGTGTGTTATTCAACCAACTGCCATCTAGCTGTGTGACCTTGTTCACATTCTGTCTAAATATCCATAATATTACCGTCTCCAGAAAAAACACCGGAGTGACTTTTTTCAAGCAGCCATAATAAATTTTACGTAATCCGTATCCATCGCTGTAGTAGTGTATAAGTTGACCTTTTAGGCATTATTTGCCCTGTAGGCATTTTTTGCCCAGTGTGTTATTCAACCAACTGCCATCTAGCAGTGTGACCTTGTTCACATTCTGTCTAAATATCCATAATATTACCGTCTCCAGAAAAAACACCGGAGTGAATTTTTCAAGCAGCCATAATATATTTTACGTAATCCGTATCCACCGCTGTAGTAGTGTATACGTTGATCTTGTGGGCATTATTTGCACAGTGTTTTCTTCAAACCGCCATCTAGCTGTGTGAGCTTGTTCACATTTTGTCTAAATATTGATAATATTATCGTCTCTAGAAAAACCACTTGAGTTACTTTTTTTCAAGCAGCATTCTTATATTTTACGTAATCCGTATCCACCACTGTGTATACGTTGACCTTGTAGGCATTATTTGCACACTGTTTTCTTCAAACCGCCATCTAGCTGTGTGAGCTTGTTCACATTTTGTCTAAATATTGATAATATTATCGTCTCTAGAAAAACCACTTGAGTTACTTTTTTTCAAGCAGCATTCTTATATTTTACGTAATCCGTATCCACCGCTGTGTATACGTTGACCTTGTAGGCATTATTTGCACACTGTTTTCTTCAAACCGCCATCTAGCTGTGTGAGCTTGTTCACATTTTGTCTAAATATTGATAATATTATCGTCTCTAGAAAAACCACTTGAGTTACTTTTTTTCAAGCAGCATTCTTATATTTTACGTAATCCGTATCCACCGCTGTGTATACGTTGACCTTGTAGGCATTATTTGCACACTGTTTTCTTCAAACTGCCATCTAGCTGTGTGTATTATCGTTTCCAGAAAAACCAACTGAGTTTTTGTTGTTGTTGTTTTTTTAAAAATAATGCCAGGCAAAGGCAGGCCGCCACGCAGAGGCCGTGCTAGGGGCCGTGCTGCTATGCAATCCTGTGGCCCTAGCAAATTGCCCAGTTTTAAAAAGCCAATGACCCTGAACTCCCAAAATGCTGAAGAGGTAGTTGACTGGCTTACACAGCACACCCCATGCTCTACCGTTTCTAACTTTACCACAACATCCTCCTCATCCTCCACTGCTATGGCCACCCCACGTAACACTTCCTCCACCACCGGTGCCCCTTCTTCACTGGAGTCAGAGGAGTTATTTTCCCATGAGTTTCTTGAACTGAGTAATGTGCAACCATTATTGGCAGAAGAAGATGAAGGAGATGAGGACGTTACACCAGATTTAATTCTGGCAGAGAACACGACAGAGATGGACATAATGATGAGTGATGAGGAGGAGGTCCCCGCTGCTGCTTCCTTCTGTGATGTGTCAGAAGAAATTGATGCATCTGAGGAGAATGATGATGAGGAGATTGATGTTTTGTGGGTGCCTAGTAGAAGAGAGCAAGAGGAGGGTAGTTCAGATGGAGAGACGGAGAGTCAGAGAGGCAGTAGGAGAATAAGACTTAGAAGAAGCAGGGAGGACAGCCCGCAGGGATCAGTAGGGCAACAACATGTATCGGCACCTGTGTTCAGCCGGCCAACGCACCCGCCATTGCCGCCAATGCCGCCAACTTCTACTGTTACCGCCAGATCGCACACTTCCAAAAAGTCAGCAGTGTGGGATTTTTTTAATGTGTGTGCCTCTGACAAAAGCATTGTAATTTGCAATGAGTGCAGTCAGAAACTGAGCCTTGGTAAGCCCAACAGCCACATAGGTACAACTTCTATGCGAAGGCACATGAGCGGCAAGCACAAAGCACTTTGGGAGCAACACCTCAAAGGCAACAGGCAAACTAAAAGCCACACTCCTTCTGGTCCAGCATCTTACTGATCTACCTCTGCTCTCCTTGACCCATCTGAACCACCCTCCACTCCGCCTTCCACCTTGACCACCTGTTCCCATTCCCAGTCATCTGCCACCAGCCAAGTTTCTGTGAAGGCCATGTTTGAGCGTAAGAAGCCAATGTCTGACTGTCACCCCCTTGCCCGGCGTCTGACAGCTGGCTTGTCTGCACTCTTAGCCCGCCAGCTTTTACCATACCAGCTGGTGGACTCTGAGGCCTTCCGCAAATTTGTAGCAATTGGGACACCGCAGTGGAAGGTACCCAGCCGCAATTTTTTTTCTAAAAAGGGAATACCACACCTGTACCAACATGTGCAGAGCCAAGTTACCGCATCTCTGTCACTTAGTGTTGGGCCAAAGGTCCATATGACTACTGACGCATGGTCCTCCAAGCATGGTCAGGGCAGGTATGTCACCTACACTGCCCACTGGGTGAACTTGGTAATGGCTGGGAATGGGAAGCAGGGAATGGGTAGCTCAACAACAACAACAGTGGAGTTGGTGTCACCGCCACGGATTGCACGCGGTTCTGCCACCACCTCTACTCCTCCATCGCTCTCTACCTCGTCTTCTTCCTCTTCTTCTTCTTCCTCTGCTGCTGGGTCCTCCTTCTCCTCCTCCACACCTGTGCACCCCCAGCTCCCCCTAGGCTATTCGACTTGCCAGGTACGCCGTTGTCACGCTGTCTTGGGGATGACGTGCCTGGAAAGCAAAAACCATACCGGATCTGTACTCCTGTCATCTCTGCAGTCACAGGCCGATCGGTGGCTGACCCCACACCAACTGCAGATCGGAAAAGTGGTGTGTGACAATGGAAGCAATCTGTTGGCAGCGTTGAGACTGGGAAATTTAACACATGTGCCCTGCATGGCACATGTGTTAAATTTAATAGTCCAACGTTTTGTCTCCAAGTACCCAGGATTCCAGGACGTTCTCACCCAGTCCAGAAAGGTGTCGGCCCATTTCAGACGTTCCTACACAGCCATGGCACGCCTTGCTGACATTCAGCAGCGCTACAACATGCCAGTCAGGCGTTTGATTTCTGACAGCCAGACTCGCTGGAATTCAACGCTCCTTATGTTGGAACGTCTGCTGCAACAACAAAGGGCCGTCAACGAGTACCTTTTTGAACTGGGTGGTAGGACTGGATCTGCAGAGCTGGGGATTTTTTTCCCCCGTTACTGGGTGCTTATGCGCGATGCCTGCAGGCTCATGCGACCTTTTGAAGAGGTGACAAATATGGTCAGTCGCACCGAAGGCACCATCAGCGACCTAATACCCTTCGCTTTCTTCCTGGAGCGTGCCGTGCGACGAGTGACAGATGAGGCTGTAGACCAGCGTGACGAGGAGCTGGAAGCGCACGATTTATGGTCGGAATCACCAGAACGAACCCAGGCACCTGCTGCAACGCAGGGAGAGGTGCCAGAAGTGGAGTCAGAGGAGGAAGGTTGCTTTGTGGAGGAGGAGGAGGAGGACCAACAGGAGCAGGCTTCCCAGGGGGCTAGTGGTGACCTTTTGGGGACCCCTGGTCTTGTACGTGGCTGGGGGGAGGAGACCGTGGATGATGCAGTCCTTGATAATGAGGAAGCGGAGATGGATAGCTCTGCATCCAACCTTGTGAGAATGGGGTCTTTCATGCTGTCATGCCTGTTGAAGGACCCCCGTATCAAGAGGCTTAAGGAGAAGGACCTGTACTGTGTCGCAACGCTACTAGACCCTCGGTACAAGCATAAAGTGTCAGAAATGTTACCAACATACCACAAGTCCGAAAAGATGCGGCATTTACAAACCAGCCTGCAAAACATGTTGTACAATGCTTTTAAGGGTGATGTCACTTCAGGAACTCATCAACATTCCAGGGGCAGAGGTGCCAGTAATCCTGCCACAAGCACACCTGCAAGGACAAAGCCCTTTGGCCGGTCTGTAACGTCAGACATGCAAATGTTTTTCTGTCCAAGGCAGCGCCACAACCCTTCTGGATCCACCCTCAAAGAACGCCTCGACCGGCAGGTAGCAGACTACCTGGCATTAACTGCAGATATCGACACTCTGAGGAGCGATGAACCCCTGGACTACTGGGTGCGCAGGCTTGATCTGTGGCCAGAGCTGTCACAATTTGCCATGAACCTCTTGTCTTGCCCAGCCTCAAGTGTGCTCTCAGAAAGGACCTTCAGTGCAGCAGGAGGGATTGTAACTGAGAAGAGAACTCGCCTAGGTCACAAAAGTGTCGATTACCTGACCTTTATTAAAATGAATGAGGGGTGGATCTCGGAGGGTTACTGCACGCCGGAAGACTTGTTCTGACTTCTATGCAGCTGTCCTTCTCTTCAAGCCTCATGACTCCACACACAGCTGTCCTTTAGCGTCCTCCTCCCTCCGCCACCGTTACAAACTAGGGTGCAAACCCTACTGGTTTAATTTTTTCTGGCCTCTGTGCTTCAGTGGCTGCAACCAAAAAAACTGGGCAAACAATGTCTACAAGGTCAACGTATGGCGAAAAATGACTATTTTCAGCATTTATATGGCATATTTTTTCTGGCAACTGTGCTTCAGTGGCTGCGACCAAAAAAACTGGGCAAACAATGCCTACAAGGTCAACGTATGGCAAAAAATGACTATTTTCAGCATTTATATGGCATATTTTTTCTGGCAACTGTGCTTCAGTGGCTGCGTCCAAAAAAACTGGGCAAACAATGTCTACAAGGTCAACGTATGGCGAAAAATTACTATTTTCAGCATTTATATGGCATATTTTTTCTGGCAACTGTGCTTCAGTGGCTGCGTCCAAAAAAAACTGGGCAAACAATGTCTACAAGGTCAACGTATGGCGAAAAATTACTATTTTCAGCATTTATATGGCATATTTTTTCTGGCAACTGTGCTTCAGTGGCTGCGTCCAAAGAAACTGGGCAAACAATGCCTACAAGGTCAACGTATGGCAGTTGTTTAAAGAGAACAGTAGATTACTAGCCAGCAAAGCTACCTAAGCTAAAATGTCCCTCAAATCCCTGCAGACTTCTGTCCCTCCAATACAGAGCAGTATCAAGCAGATTACTAGCCAGCAAACTTACTATCATCTGTCCCTGAAATCACTAACAGCTCTCCCCCTACACTATCTCTTCCAAGCACACACAGGCAGATTTTTCAGATACATTTTTGCCCTTGATCCCCCTCTGGCATGCCACTGTCCAGGTCGTTGCACCCTTTAAACAACTTTAAAATCATTTTTCTGGACAGAAATGTCTTTTTTAGATGTTAAAGTTCGCCTTCCCATTGAAGTCTATGGGGTTCGCGAACCGTTCGCGAACCGCTCGCATTTTTGCGCAAGTTCGCGAATATGTTCGCGAACTTTTTTTCCGACGTTCGCTACATCCCTAGTTACTGGAATCATATTTTGCTGAAGTTATTATGTTAAGAATTGCAGGGAACCCTTTGTTATAAAATGATGGGGCCACTGAGTCATCCAAATCTGGAGACCCTGTGTCATGGAATGCTGATGCCACTCAGTCGTAATATGCTGGGGTCACTGTATCATGAAATGCTGAGGTCACTGTATCATGAAATGCTGGGGTCACTGTGTCTTAAAATGCTGTGGCAAAAGGACTTGGAGTCAAACTGCTGTCCTTTGTTGAGGATTTCTGGCAGTCACCGAGCCATTTAATTCTTGGGGTTCCATTTCTTGAGAATAGCCCAGGGTCCAAGGGTTCAATAAATCCAGCCACATTCAGTGGTTCCTTATCCTTAAATACGTCTATGGAGATAGATTTAGACAGCAAGCAGCATGGCAGTCCATATATACGGAAGAGTTTTTTTGCTAACAGTAGGCTACGTCTTAACAAATTCTTTGCCTTCTAAACATATAACAAATCAAATAGGAATCTTATTTATAAATATGGAACATTTTTTCATCCTAGTCTTTGACTCAAGAACAAAAGCTTCAAAGAACACGCTAATTTAGCTAGCACGGTGCTGCAGGCATACTGTGAATACATTACTTTAATAACTATTTCTATTTTTACTTTTAACAGATGTTGTCAGAACTTTTCTCCAGAAAATTCTTAACATATTCATAAGCATATGTGACAAAGTTGAGATCCATCTGAGTAACTTTATCGAAAGCATAGAAACGATGAGGGCTCAGGGCTAGCAACACTGGCGATCTGTCTGTTACCGTGGTCTTTTGTCAGTTAAAAAGATACCTCAGATGTCAGCCATAAAGTGTGACTGAAGTGCTGTTTTTTGAGGGAAAGGAAATAGTGCGTAGGTTAGTATATTTGCAAGCTATATATATGTTTTATTATGCGCCCCTTTAGATAGGTAGAGTTCAACTACCCTGTATCATAACCATTCTCTCTTTCTGGTTAACAGTATAGGATCGGACAGCTGTATACCATCAGCAAACACAGCCACCAGGAAAGTGACCGAGGGGAGGGAGTGGAGGTGATGGAGAACAGAGAACATCATGATCCGGTACATGGCTCGGGACAGTACACAGAGAAACGGGTCCATCTATCCAGGTGAGTAAGAGAACTGGGGCTGTTTGTAGTGGTGGTGGGGGTCCACGGCTGTTAGTGGTTCCTGGGAGTTTGGTGGTTTTAGAACCATCTTGCTGTACTGTTGACAGCATATCAGTTTGGGGCAAGCTGATAAAATGACCATATTTGCCCTACTGCCATCATCTCACCCTACTGTCATCATCATGCCCTATTGTCTCCATCTTGCCCTGCTGTCATCATCATGCCCTACTGTCATCATAATGTCCTTCTGTCATCATCATGCCCTTCTGTTATCATCATACCCTTCTGTCTCCATCTTGCCTTACTGTCATCATCATGCCCTACTGTCTCCATCTTGCCCAACTGCCATCATCATGTCCTACTGTCTCCATCTTGCCCAACTGCCATCATCATGTCCTACTGCCATCATCATGCCCTTCTGTTATCATCATGCCCTACTATCCCCATCTTGCAATATTGTCATCATCATGCCCTACTGTCTCCATTTTACACTACTGTCTCCATCTTGCCCTACTGTCATCATCATGCCCTACTGTCTCCATCTTGCCCTACTGCCATCATCATGCCCTACTGTCATCATCATGCCCTATTGTCATTGTTGTGCCCTACTATCCCCATCTTGCAATATTGTCATCATCATGCCCTTCTGTCTCCATTTTACACTACTGTCTCCATCTTGCCCTACTGTCATCATCATGCCCTACTGTCTCCATTTTGCCCTACTGCCATCATCATGCCCTACTGTCATCATCATGCCCTATTGTCATTGTTGTGCCCCACTATCCCCATCTTGCAATATTGTCATCATCATGCCCTACTGTCTCCATTTTACACTACTGTCTGCATCTTGCCCTACTGTCATCATCATGCCCTACTGTCTCCATCTTGCCCTACTGTCATCATCATGCCCTACTGTCTCCATCTTGCTCTACTGTCATCATCATGCCCTTCTGTCATCATCATGCCCTAATGTCTACATCTTGCCCAACTGCCATCATCATGTCCTACTGTTATCATCATGCCCTACTGTTATCATCATGCCCTATTGTCATCATCACGACCTACTATCTCCATTGTGTAATACTGTCATCATCATGCCCTACTGTCTCCATCTTACACTACTGTCTCCATCTTGACTTACTGTTATCATCATGCCGTGCTGTCATCATCATGCTCTACTATCTCCATCTTGCCCTACTGTCATCATCATGCCCTACTATCTCCAGCTTTCCCTACTGTCATCATCATGCCCTACTGTCATCATCATGTCCTACTGTCTCCATCATACCCTACTGTCATCATCATGCCCTGCTGTCTCCACCTTGCCCTACTGTCATCATCATGTCCTACTGTCATCATCATGCCCTACTGTCTCTATCTTGCCCTCCTGTCATCATCATGTCCTATTGTCATCATCGTGTCCTACTGTCATCATCATGCCCTAATGTCTCCATCTTGCCTTACTGTCATCATCTTGTCCTACTGTCTCCATCTTACCCTACTGTTTCCATCTTGCCGCACTGTCCTTATCTTGCCCTACTGTGTCTATCTTGATATGGATAGGGTGGTCAGAAGAATAACTCGCAGATTTGGGCCCATGGTGCCATTATTCTAAACTTTCAAGCCACAGGCTTCTTTATTATAGCCCTCTTATTGTATTACAGCCTCTCTCAAGAAGTTAATGTGCGCAGTGCTTTGGTGTGCCAAATTATGTGCCAGGGCATGTGCAAACATTTGTCTGCACTAAGTGTAAGTCAGCAGGTAAATGTTATAATATAGTGGCTCTTTAATGGATAATTTTCTGTGGCTGGAGTGTAAGTACAACCAATAGAAGATGCCTTGGTAAAGAGAGACCTCTGCTTCCCAATACAAAGTCATCCTCAGATTGTACAACTCTCTGCTAGTTAAAAGCTGAATAAAACTACAAATTTGTCATGTAATTAGAGCACAAAGAGAGGGGCCAGATGGTAAGGAAATGCATGCGCCACTTCTGTATTTGGAATAACCTCAAGGGCTCTTTTACACAAGTGGCTTCATCTGCCTCATGCTTCATATAAGCATATAGGCACCATCTCTCCCTACTATACCTGCTATCCCACAGTCACACTCCCTTCCCAGAGACTATTATCCACTGTTACTATAGCCACCATCTCTCCCTACTATACCTGCTATCCCACAGTCACACTCCCTTCCCAGAGACTATTATCCACTGTTACTATAGACATCATTTCTCCCTACTATACCTGCTATCCCACAGTCACACTCCCTTCCCAGAGACTATTATCCACTGTTACTATAGCCACCATCTCTCCCTACTATACCTGCTATCCCACAGTCACACTCCCTTCCCAGAGACTATTATCCACTGTTACTATAGACATCATCTCTCCCTACTATACCTGCTATCCCACAGTCACACTCCCTTCCCAGAGACTATTATCCACTGTTACTATAGCCACCATCTCTCCCTACTATACCTGCTATACCACAGTCACACTCCCTTCCCAGAGACTATTATCCACTGTTACTATAGACACCATCTCTCCCTACTATACCTGCTATCCTACAGTCACACTCCCTTCCCAGAGACTATTATCCCACTGTTACTATAGGCACCATCTCTCCCTACTATACCTGCTATCCCACAGTCACACTCCCTTCCCAGAGACTTTTATCCACTGTTACTATAGACACCATCTCTCCCTACTATACCTGCTATCCTACAGTCACACTCCCTTCCCAGAGACTATTATCCCACTGTTACTATAGGCACCATCTCTCCCTACTATACCTGCTATCCCACAGTCACACTCCCTTCCCAGAGACTATTATCCCACTGTTACTATAGGCACCATATCTCCCTAATATACCTGCTATCCCACAGTCACACTCCCTTCCCAGAGACTATTATCCCACTGTTACTATAGGCACCATCTCTCCCTACTATACCTGCTATCCCACAGTCACACTCCCTTCCCAGAGACTATTATCCCACTGTTACTATAGGCACCATCTCTCCCTAATATACCTGCTATCCCACAGTCACACTCCCTTCCCAGAGACTATTATCCACTGTTACTATAGACACCATCTCTCCCTACTATACCTGCTATCCCACAGTCACACTCCCTTCCCAGAGACTATTATCCACTGTTACTATAGCCACCATCTCTCCCTACTATACCTGCTATACCACAGTCACACTCCCTTCCCAGAGACTATTATCCACTGTTACTATAGACACCATCTCTCCCTACTATACCTGCTATCCCACAGTCACACTCCCTTCCCAGAGACTATTATCTACTGTTACTATAGACACCATCTCTCCCTACTATACCTGCTTTCCCACAGTCACACTCCCTTCCCAGAGACTATTATCCACTGTTACTATAGACACCATCTCTCCCTACTTTACCTGCTATCCCACAGTCACACTCCCTTCCCAGAGACTATTATCCACTGTTACTATAGCCACCATCTCTCCCTACTATACCTGCTATACCACAGTCACACTCCCTTCCCAGAGACTATTATCCACTGTTACTATAGACACCATCTCTCCCTACTATACCTGATATCCCACAGTCACAGTCCCTTCCCAGAGACTATTATCCCACTGTTACTATAGGCACCATCTCTCCCTACTATACCTGCTATCCCACAGTCACACTCCCTTCCCAGAGACTATTATCCCACTGTTACTATAGGCACCATCTCTCCCTACTATACCTGCTATCCCACAGTCACACTCCCTTCCCAGAGACTTTTATCCACTGTTACTATAGACACCATCTCTCCCTACTATACCTGCTATCCTACAGTCACACTCCCTTCCCAGAGACTATTATCCCACTGTTACTATAGGCACCATCTCTCCCTACTATACCTGCTATCCCACAGTCACACTCCCTTCCCAGAGACTATTATCCCACTGTTACTATAGGCACCATCTCTCCCTAATATACCTGCTATCCCACAGTCACACTCCCTTCCCAGAGACTATTATCCACTGTTACTATAGACACCATCTCTCCCTACTATACCTGCTATCCCACAGTCACACTCCCTTCCCAGAGACTATTATCCACTGTTACTATAGACATCATTTCTCCCTACTATACCTGCTATCCCACAGTCACACTCCCTTCCCAGAGACTATTATCCACTGTTACTATAGCCACCATCTCTCCCTACTATACCTGCTATACCACAGTCACACTCCCTTCCCAGAGACTTTTATCCACTGTTACTATAGACACCATCTCTCCCTACTATACCTGCTATCCTACAGTCACACTCCCTTCCCAGAGACTATTATCCCACTGTTACTATAGGCACCATCTCTCCCTACTATACCTGCTATCCCACAGTCACACTCCCTTCCCAGAGACTATTATCCCACTGTTACTATAGGCACCATCTCTCCCTAATATACCTGCTATCCCACAGTCACACTCCCTTCCCAGAGACTATTATCCACTGTTACTATAGACACCATCTCTCCCTACTATACCTGCTATCCCACAGTCACACTCCCTTCCCAGAGACTATTATCCACTGTTACTATAGACATCATTTCTCCCTACTATACCTGCTATCCCACAGTCACACTCCCTTCCCAGAGACTATTATCCACTGTTACTATAGCCACCATCTCTCCCTACTATACCTGCTATCAGGGCCGCCATTAGAAATCACGGGGCCCCGTACAACAAAATTTTTGGGGCCCCCTGGGCCCCGCCCACACTGACGACCAAGCTCCACCCCATTTCCCGCCCACTCCACATCGCAGTTAAAAGACCACACAGACATCAGCGCTAAAAAAGTAACCCCCCCCACACAAGTTGTAAAAAGCTATTGATGGTCAGGGCCCCCTTATATACATTGGGGCCCCAAAAAAAAAAAATTTAAATTTTTTTTTTTTTAAAAATTGGTGGCAGGGGCCCCCTTATAAGTTAAAAACAAATTGGGGCCCCAAAAAAAATTTGAAAAAAAAAAAAACATTGGCGTCAGGGGCCCCCTTATAAGTTAAAAACAAATTGGGGCCCCAAAAAAAATTAAAAAAAAAAAAAAAAATTTTTTGAAAAAAAAAAAAACATTGGCGGCAGGGGCCCCCTTATAAGTTAAAAACAAATTGGGGCCCCAAAAAAAAATTTGAAAAAAAAAAAAAAATTTTTTTGAAAAAAAAAAAAAAAAAACATTGGCGGCAGGGGCCCCCTTACAAGTTAAAAACAAATTGGGGCCCCAAAAAAAAATTAAAAAAAAAAAAAAAATTTTTGAAAAAAAAAAAAACCATTGGCGTCAGGGGCCCCTTACGAGTTAAAAAAAAAATTGGGGCCCCAAAAAAACATGTTTTAAAAAAAAAAGATTGGTTGCAGGGGCCTATAGAATATTAAAATAATACATTGGTGGCCAGGAGATTAAAAAAAAAAAAATACACAAACTGGTGTTCAGTAGAATTGAACTCACGGCTTCAGTACTTCAACTTCACCTCCTTTCGTGACTTCGGGTCTTTTCACTGCTTCAGGACTTCGGCTTCGGCTGTTTTCGTGACTTCGGGTCTTTGCGCTGATTCAGGACTTCGGCTGTTTTCGGCGCTTCGTGACTTCGGCTTTTTCCGTGACTTCGGGTCTTTTCGGCGCATCGGCTTCGGCTTTTCGGCACTTCCGCATTCGGCAGCACAGAGGCAAGACGTACGGCTCGGGCGCTCGTAAGGGGGGCCCGGATCTTCAAAAAATGCAGCGCTGCCGGGCCCCCCTTCATGCCCGGGCCCGGTACGCTTGTCCCCCCTGTCCCCCCCTGATGGCGGCCCTGCCTGCTATACCACAGTCACACTCCCTTCCCAGAGACTATTATCTACTGTTACTATAGACACCATCTCTCCCTACTATACCTGATATCCCACAGTCACAGTCCCTTCCCAGAGACTATTATCCCACTGTTACTATAGGCACCATCTCTGCCTACTATACCTGCTATCCCACAGTCACACTCCCTTCCCAGAGACTATTATCCACTGTTCTATAGGCACCATCTCTCCCTACTATAGCTGCTATCCCACAGTCACACTCCCTTCCCAGAGACTATTATCCACTGTTACTATAGACACCATCTCTCCCTACTATACCTGCTATCCCACAGTCACACTCCCTTCCCAGAGACTATTATCCCACTGTTACTATAGGCACCATCTCTCCCTACTATACCTGCTATCCCACAGTCACACTCCCTTCCCAGAGACTATTATCCCACTGTTACTATAGGCACCATCTCTCCCTACTATACCTGCTATCCCACAGTCACACTCCCTTCCCAGAGACTATTATCCCACTGTTACTATAGGCACCATCTCTCCCTACTATACCTGCTATCCCACAGTCACACTATTAGAGACTATAATCTGTTATGACAAATGCTGTTTGGCTGCTGGCAAAGAGGTAGATATATAATAAGTTATGGAGCTCTAATAGACCTCATTATGCAGGGCCCATTGCAGTCACCCATTCTAAGAATTGATTTCTTCAGCTACCCCCAAAAATCAGCTCTGTGCCTCTTACTAGCCAATCCCGTTGAGAGGTTTCAGCCTATGATTATGGATTGGTATCCAGGTATGGGCATCACACACAATCGCAGCGGGAGGTGTGGGCAGGAGGTGAGGTGGCGGGGGGGAGAAGTAACAGTGTCGGGAGCTATATTTAGCATGTCACAGCTCACACAATTCTTTGCTGCTATTTATAGTAACAGTAAGTGGGCCCCTGCTGACAATCTGCCAAGCATCATTACTCTCTATGCCCCCTCCTCCTGTCTCCTCTTCTCTGTTCTGCCTGCACCCAGGGGTCCGGCTTTGGTCAAAGAGACTAGAGAAGGAGATTTCATTAGCTTTCAAGCTTGGGGTGAGGGGTCACTGATAAAGGAGCCAGATCAGAAAGCCAAATGACCACTATTCTCTATTTCTCTATGTGGCACCAGATTCATGTGTGTCTGATGATAGATAGATAGATAGATAGATAGATAGAGAGATAGATAGATAGATAGATAGATAGATAGATAGATAGATAGATAGATAGATAGATAGATGATTGATAGATAGATAGATAGATAGATAGATAGATAGATAGATAGATAGATAGATAGATAATTGATAGATAGATAGATAGATAGATAATTGATAGATAGATAGATAGATAGATAGATAGATAGATGATTGATAGATAGATAGATAGATAGATGATAGATAGATAGATAGATAGATAGATAGATAGATAGATAGATAGATAGATAGATAGATAGATAGATAGATCTATCCCACCATGTGGGATATTAAATAAAATTACCTTCAATAGAAGAGCACCATTTATTGGTGACCAGTAGATGGCAGTGTTCTGTGGGTGACTATGGGGAATGCCTCATTTGCAGGGAAGATGGGAATTACCATGTTATGTATGTCAGAATGAAGAATGAATAGGAGAGGCCTTAATAGAAGCATCAGCAATAAAACAGCAGCCTCAGCTGAATGGAATGCCACACAGAATAGTAAAGGAGAAGTGATGATGCATTCTACACACACATCTGATTTCCCATATGCAGCCTCCTGGGGACACATTCAGGGCTGGAAGTGAAATCTGATTGGCTGCAATTGCAAGTGGCCGGGTGGCCCTAAAATACAAAGGAACATTGGGGAAACAGATTTCTGCTTGCTGAGAGCGTTTGCTTTGAAATGCTGACTTTATTTCTAAATACCCACATTTTTTCCATATTTTTCCATTTATACTGACAACTCAGTAATCTATACCCTTGCATGATAATCTATGCTTAGGATAAGTAAACCTTGAAATTGTTAATATGAATGATTTTTTGATACAAGAGCACCACCTGCTGGTCAGTTTCCCACCAGTCTGACCACCAAGTAGTCAAGGAAGTTGTCAGGAGAAAGAAAGAGGCTGCTCTGATGTTCTTCTGCTTAGGAAAGATGTGAGAAAGGTTTTTAATTGTTTCCCTAAGCAGAAGAACCTCAGAGCAGCCTCTTTCTTTCTCCTGACAACTTCCTTGACTACTTGGTGGTCAGACTGGTGGGAAACTGACCAGCAGGTGGCGCTGTTGTCACCAAATTAATTCATATTAACAGCACATGAATCCCTTAATATCTTGAAATAAAAACAGAATAAATAATGAATGTACACTGCAAAAATTCTTAGAATAGCCCCCTCATCAATTTTACATTCACTTATTTTAAAGGTTTACTTATCCTATAGGACAGGGGGTGGGTAGAGCAAACTGTAGGTGAACACGGTTTCTAATCCCCCTCTCCGCTCTCCCTACAGCAAATTGCCCAGCTGGGCACGAGCCGTCGTCCCACGGATGTTCTATATCTGCGAGAAAGCTTGGAATTATTACCCTTACACAGTGACAGGTACTTATCACAAAACTCATCTTATAGAATTATATACATATAGTAATTACATGTATATAGACGTATAGCCATTAATTATCTCTATATATCCACAAAGGTCCTACAATGTTCTTTTAAGAACATACAGGTATGGGACCTGTTATCCAGAATCCCCGGGACCTGGGGTTTTCCGGATAAATGGGATCTTTCCGTTATTTGGATCGACATACCTTAAAGGAGTGGATCACCTTTAAGTTAATTTTATTTTTTAGTGTTATGTCCAATGTCTAACAACTTTTCAATTAGTCTTCATTATTTATTTTTTATAGTTTTTGCGTTATTTACCAACTTTTTTTAACTCTTTCCAGATTTCAAACGGGGGGCGCTGACCCCATCTAAAAAACAAATGCTCCGTAAGGTGCCATAGGCACACAGATAATACTGTACGAAATGAATCGTCATACGATATTCAGTGCATGTATGATAGGAAAAGAGCCGACCGATATCGACAAAAAACTTGGATATCGGTCGGTTCGTCGATCGGGCTGGACGGAAATTTTGATTGGAAGCCTTTGAATGCACTCAAAGATCAGCCATTGTTAGTGCTGAATCGTCAGATACAGGTAGAATTCTATTGTTTCTACATTTATATCTGACGAATCAGCTCTACACGTGTGTAGAAAGATCATAATTGTTGTGTCTTTGGCCACCTTAAGGCCACACATTTATTGTTGTTGCTACTTTTTATTACTCATCTTCTGTTCAGGCCTCTCCTATTCATATTCCAGTCTCTTATTCAGAGCAATGCATGGTCGCTAGGGTAATTTGAACCCTAGCAACCAGATTACTAAAACTGCAAACTGAAGAGCTGCTGAATAAAAAGCTAAATAACTCAAAAACCACAAATAATAAAAATGAAAACCAATTGCTAATTGTCTCAGAATATCACTCTCTATATCATATTTAAAGTTAACTCAAAGGTGACGAACCCCTTTAAGTCTACTAAAAAAATAATTTGAACATTAAATAAACTCAATAGGATTGTTTTAGGATTGCTTCTTATAAGAATTAATGATATCTTAGTTGGAATTGAGTACAAGGTTTTGTTGGAAATAATTGTTAAAAATTTAAATTATTTGCTTAAAGTGGAGTCTGTGGGAGATAGCCTTCCTGTAATTTGGTGCTTACTGGATTATGGGTTTCTGGATAACAGATCCCATAGGGTAGGGCAATCCAAATTATGAGAAGACCCTTATTTGGCAAAGCCCATGTTTTGGATAATGGATCCCATACTTGGCAAGCAACACAGATTTTTGTTTGCCTGCAGCCTTGACTTCTCTGTGTTCTTCCAAGTCGGGTCCTGGACATTATCACATGCAGCTACTTTGGCTAGTTCTCAGTTTGGGGGGCTCACTTGTGCCCCTGATAATATCTGTCTCTTGCCTACAAAAAGGAGACCATGGACAGTAAGATCCTCCGTTTGACTCATCTAATATTTTGCCTCGTCCATCCCTCAGTCTGCCTGTGCAGGTCAATTACAAGAGTAGAAATGTGGCAGCTCTTGGGCCAAATATTAATTGGCCTTGCTGTACTTTTCACATCATAGACAGGCCAATAAGCTTTTATTTAGTCTGGAGTGACAGAGTAGGCATTGGCCAAGGTAGGCATTTGTTATGCCATCTCCTAACATATAACAATTAATTTATTTTCTTTTTTTTTATATTTTGTTTCCCCACCCCCTTCTTTTCTTATTCTACCATGAACCCCTCTCCCTCTGCTGTTCTGCTGCTGACTCTTGGATGGAAATCCTTCTGGCTGCCTATAGAATACACAGTAAGTATATTATATGCACTACCTATAACACACAATAACCAAGTAGTATCATTATGATAAGGAATAAGGTCTGTTCTTATTAGGGTAAGCCAGGAATTCGGAAAACAGGTCCAGAGCTCGACGTAAATGGACACAATTTTGCACCCCGTACCCCCATATGTAATAAAAGACACTAAGGGGCAGATTTATCAAGGGTTGAATTGAAAAATGTGATTTGTAAATTCGTATTTCGAGCTAATTTTAGTGTACTTCGAATAGGGAATAGTCCAAATTCGAATATTCAAAAATTGAAATTTATCATGTACTGTCTCTTTAAAAATTTAATTTTGACTATTCACCATCTAAAACCTGCCGAATTGCTGTTTTAGCTTATAGGGGAACTCCTAGAACCTATTTGGAGTCAATTCAAAGTTTTTTAAAATACTTCGAATCGAATATTATCCAAATTCGAAGGTTCGAATACAGCCTATTCACTCGCGGTTAAAAAATTGGAGTTTTAAAATAAACTCCCATCACCTCGAAATTCGACCCTTGATCAATCTGCCCTTAAGTTTGCCCAGGAGCAGTAACCAATAGCAATCAATGAGATGTTTGCTTTTCAAGGAACAGTAACATAAAAGTGTTTTAAAGTAAAAAAAATATAATGCAATGTTGCACTGCACTGGTAAAACTGCTGTGTTTGCTTCCAAAACTCTACTAATGTTTACATAAACAAGCTCCTCTGTAGCCATGGGACAGCCATTCAAGCACAGGATACACAGCAGATAACAGATAAGTACTACTAAAGTTTATATAAACAAGCTGCTGTGTAGCCATGGGGGCAGCCATTCAAGCACAGGATACACAGTAGATAACAGATAAGTACTACTAAAGTTTATATAAACAAGCTGCTGTGTAGCCATGGGGGCAGCCATTCAAGCACAGGATACACAGTAGATAACAGATAAGTACTACTATAGTTTATATAAACAAGCTGCTGTGTAGCCATGGGGGCAGCCATTCAAGCACAGGATACACAGTAGATAACAGATAAGTACTACTATAGTTTATATAAACAAGCTGCTGTGTAGCCATGGGGGCAGCCATTCAAGCACAGAATACACAGAAGATAACAGATAAGTACTATTGTAGTTTATATAAACAAGCTGATGTGTAGCCATGGGGGCAGCCATTCAAGCACAGGGTACACAGTAGATAACAGATAAGTACTACTATAGTTTATATAAACAAGCTGCTGTGTAACCATGGGGGCAGCCATTCAAGCACAGGATATACAGTAAATAACAGATAAGTACTACTATAGTTTATATAAACAAGCTGCTGTGTAGCCATGGGGGCAGCCATTCAAGCACAGGATACACAGTAGATAACAGATAAGTACTACTATAGTTTATATAAACAAGCTGCTGTGTAGCCATGGGGGCAGCCATTCAAGCACAGGATACATAGTAGATAACAGATAAGTACTACTATAGTTTATATAAACAAGCAAATGTGTAGCCATGGGGGCAGCCATTCAAGCACAGGATACACAGAAGATAACAGATAAGTACTACTATAGTTTATATAAACAAACTGCTGTGTAGCCATGGGGGCAGCCATTCAAGCACAGGATACATAGTAGATAACAGATAAGTACTACTATAGTTTATATAAACAAGCAAATGTGTAGCCATGGGGGCAGCCATTCAAGCACAGGGTACACAGTAGATAACAGATAAGTACTACTATAGTTTATATAAACAAGCTAATGTGTAGCCATGGGGGCAGCCATTCAAGCACAGGATACACAGAAGATAACAGATAAGTACTATTGTAGTTTATATAAACAAGCTGCTGTGTAGCCATGGGGGCAGCCATTCAAGCACAGGGTACACAGAAGATAACAGATAAGTACTATTGTAGTTTATATAAACAAGCTGCTGTGTAGCCATGGGGGCAGCCATTCAAGCACAGGGTACACAGTAGATAACAGATAAGTACTACTATAGTTTATATAAACAAGCTGCTGTGTAACCATGGGGGCAGCCATTCAAGTACAGGATATACAGTAAATAACAGATAAGTACTACTATAGTTTATATAAACAAGCTGCTGTGTAGCCATGGGGGCAGCCATTCAAGCACAGGATACATAGTGGATAACAGATAAGTACTACTATAGTTTATATAAACAAGCTGCTGTGTAGCCATGGGGTCAGCCATTCAAGCACAGGATACACCGTAGATAACAGATAAGTACTACTATAGTTTATATAAACAAGCTAATGTGTAGCCATGGGGGCAGCCATTTAAGCACAGGATACACAGAAGATAACAGATAACTACTATTGTAGTTTATATAAACAAGCTGCTATGTAGCCATGGGGGCAGCCATTCAAGCACAGGATACACCGTAGATAACAGATAAGTACTACTATAGTTTATAGAAACAAGCTGCTGTGTAGCCATGGGGGCAGCCATTCAAGCACAGGATACATAGTGGATAACAGATAAGTACTACTATAGTTTATATAAACAAGCTGCTGTGTAGCCATGGGGACAGCCATTCAAGCACAGGATACACAGTAGATAACAGATAAGTACTACTATAGTTTATATAAACAAGCTGCTGTGTAGCCATGGGGGCAGCCATTCAAGCACAGGTTACACAGTAGATAACAGATAAGTACTACTATAGTTTATATAAACAAGCTGCTGTGTAGCCATGGGGACAGCCATTCAAGCACAGGTTACACAGTAGATAACAGATAAGTACTACTATAGTTTATATAAACAAGCTGCTGTATAGCCATGGGGGCAGCCATTCAAGCACAGGTTACACAGTAGATAAGTTCTGTAGAACATAATGGTGTTATCTGTTATCCAGTACATAGCCTTTTTTAAATTTCCGTCATGGCTACACAGCAGCTTGTTTATATGAACTATAGTAGTGTTCCTGAAGCAAACACATCAGTTTTACCATTGGCAGGGAAACATTACATGATAGTGTCATTACTTTAAAACGCATTTTTCATTTTGGTGTTACTGTACCTAAATGCAGGTGACCAGTAAATTCTACTTGCTGATTGGACGCTATGGGTTATTGCTTCTGGATACATTTACTCCTGTATGTAATAAAAGGCACTACGTTTGCTCAGGAACAGTAACCCATAGCAACCAAAAACATGTTTGCTTTTATTCAGACGACCAGTAAATGCTACCTGCTAATTGGTTGCTATGGGTTACTGCACCTGGGCAAACTTTTATGAAAACTTAACTGATGAGCACTGTAAATAGCGCCATGTTAATATGGATATGAATACACTCGATATATGAGATATTGACAGAAATGACCAGTGTTGGACTGGGACACCAGGAGCCCACCTAAAAATCTTACTGTATTCTTCCTCTCCTCACTCAACCTCTATTCTCCTAGTCTCTTTTCTTTACACACTATAATCTATTATTCCATCTATTTAGCCTCTTTATTCTCATAGAAATAGGGAATGACCATGAAATAGGCCAAATGTTTAGCAGCATGAGGGTCCCCTGACACCTGGGCCCACCGGGAGTTTTCCTGGTATCCCTGTGGGCCAGTCCAACACTGAAATTGACCCACATCACTGCCATGTTTTTGTTGCTGGGTTAACTATGCGCTTTTCCTTTAAATAGTGTTCTTTTCTACCGAAATTCTCCATCCATATTGAGACGAGATATTCCGACGACTGTGGGGATAATGACAGTGTAAGTTTTTTTTCTTTTTATTCATTTATTGTGACTGTACCAGTAGAGAACCCACAGTCTTGCAGCAGGGTGGGAACCCTTAAAAAAAGCAAACACTGGGTTTGGGTAATGGTTAGTTAAATATTAGGATGGGTAACGTCTGGTTGAGCACAGAATAGGTTTCACCACTTCCGTTCCCAACATCTGCCTGCCCTTGGATGACGTCAAGTTCATGTGTCCTTCATTTATCAGGATTGTTCCCTTTGGGACATTGCTCCTGGTGTTCCAGCAATTTCATCCTGGACTTCTAAATGTCCCCATTAGTGTGACATTGGAGGATCATTGGCACAAACACTGTGCGGCAAATTCACTAAGATGCGAAGTTGCGCCAGGCGCAACTTCGCCGCACTTCGCCGGACCTCGCCACACTTCGCCAGGCGTAGTTTCGCCAGCGCTCCGCAAATTCACTAAAATCCGAAGTTGCGCACAGGGGTAGCGTAAGTTTGCGAAGTTGCGCTAGCGTTGATTCGCTATATAAAGCGAAGTTACGCTAGCGAAGGCTAATTTGCATACGACGCGGAACACGTATCTGCACTACAAATGCCTAGAAAACCTTCAAATCTGCAAATAAAAATGTTATTTTGCCCTACACATGTGCCCACTGTCTAGGTAAGTTGCCATGAGTCAGGAAATGTAGGGGGGAAGGAGGGGAGCCCCAAAAAATTTTTTCAGCCTATCACCCATCATGTAGAAAACACGCCAGCGTTTTTTGGGACTTAGAAAAAATTTCTACTTTTTTTGAAACAATCCCTATCTACTCTATTGCGCTTCGCCAGGTCTGAGGTGGCGAAGGAAGTCTAGCGTAAAACGTAGTGTTCAGTACACTGTGCGTGTTAGTGAATTTGCGTAGTTACGTCGCTAGCGAAAATTCGCCTGGCGTAAGTTTGCGAAGTAACACTGGCGAAATTACGCCAGCGTTCGTTAGTGAATTTGCGCAGTAGCGAAAATGCCAAACGCTAGCGAATTAACGCTAGCGTTTGGCGCTTCACATCTTAGTGAATTTGCCCCTGTGTGTAATTCTGGACTCAATTCTGCCTTTTCAGATATTTCAGCAGGACAACTCAGAAGACACGCATGAAGTCTCCTTTGTAGACATTGCGTTTGATGAGATCCCAGAGCGCTATTACAAGAGTGTGGAGGTGAGTGGAGCAGCGTCACTGGGTGCAAGTGGAGCTGCACCTCCTGAAAACAGTGACCACTCATTAAATAACTGTGGGGGTCATTTATAAAGTTTACGCAGCGCACATTTATTCTCAAATGGTTGTATTGCCCGTGTTTTTTCCTGAATGCTAAAATATTGCACTGCTTTCCGGTCTTTGTGAATTAGCATTGAGAATAAATTTTCGCAAATGGTTCACAAATGAAACGGGTGTTTGCCTGAGGGCGCACACTGTGCAAAGTTGTTGTGCGCCAGTGGCGGAACTACTGGGTGAGCAGGGGGTGCAATTGGGCCTCAGGGCCCCCCGGGAGCTTGAGCCCAGCCAATTTCCGGGAAGATAATTACATACGGAGGGGGGGGCCCAGCTGCACGTTTCGCACCAGGGCCCACCCCCCTCTAGTTACGTTACTATTCTGCGCGAAAATAATGTTGACAGTAACTTAAATCTCTTTTGCGAAAATTTTCTCAGCCATCAAAGTTGTGGCAAAATTCAAACACAGAGTTTGCACATAATATTTGCAATTTGTGTGAAGCTTTATAAATGTAACCATGCGCAGGGTTACAATATGGAAGTTTAGAAATGAGCCCCTGTGACTTTCTTCTCGATATTCTTTCCATTCAGTTTTCTAACTATAGCCATCAATCTGCGATATGCTTTGCCTTGTTATAAAGTACACAAGTGCTTTTGATATGCAGTGAAATATATCAAATCCATACAGTATATATAAAAAGGGAACTATCACAAACGTTACAATTTAATACAAGCTTCAACATACTGAAATAATATGTTTTCTAAATACAATCAATTAAATATTCTGTATCATTTCTGAAATAATCAAGTTTATCTTCACTATCCCTCTCTCAGCATCTGTTTCCTCTTCATTTTGCCTTCATGAAAGATATTTTGGATCTAACTGTCAATATCTGACACCCAACTGCTGCATGAAGAAAGAATGAAGAGAAACAGATGCTGAGAGAGGGATAGAGAAGATAAACTTGGTTATTTCATAAACAATGCAGAATATTTAATTGACTGTATTTATAAAGTTTCTTATTTCAGTATGCTGAAGCTTATATTAAATTTTCATTATAGTGATAGTTCCCCTTTAAGTACACAGAGGCTCTAACAGACCCACACGGGCCCAGGATAAAGCTGCTCACAGTTACCATTTGCCAGAATTTCCAGATTGTCAGGCTGGGCCTGAGAACAAATGTTACATAAACTAACAGCTCCCACAGACATTCTCACAGAACCCCTAAGTGACTTCTAATATCCTTACAATTTATAGTAGGGGGTACATTATCCCTTATAGTACATGAGTGATAGTTACTTTGCACCTTCAGGCCTGTACTATGATGCAGTAAGTTTGAAAAAAGACACGTCTTTTATGTTTTAAATGTCAAAAATCATAACAAAGCAACACTTGCTTTTCTTACATTGCAACCATAGAACAGAATGTTTGTCCTTTTTAGCGATGGCCATATGACCTTTTTTTCTCCTTTGTCAGGATCTGCGGCATTTTGAGTCAAGTAGGACAGGACGAGGTCCCCTGAAAGAGGGATGGAGGCAACATGTTCGGCCAGTCATGTGCTCCTATAAGCTTGTTAATGTCAAATTTGAAGTGTGGGGACTGCAAACCCGAGTGGAGCATTTTGTACACAAGGTCAGTTTCTAATTTATGGAAACACTATATATATATATATATATATATATATACAGGTATGGGACCTGTTATCCAGAATGCTCGGGAAAGGAAATCATTTTTAAAAATTTTAATTATTTGGATTAAATGGAGTCTATGGGACACAACCTTTACTAAATTCGGAACTTTCTGGATAATGGGTTTCCAGATAACAGATCCTATACCTGCGTGTGTGAATATATATATATATATATATATATATATATATATATATATATATATATATATATATATATATAGCGAACAAAGTACCCCCTCTTATAAGGATATTATAAGTTACCGAGGAGTTTTATGACCATATAAAAACACGAGTCCAAAGGCCGAGGGTTTCTATACAGGTCATGGAACTCCGAGGTAAATTCTAATATCCTCATATTTTGTAACAGTGGGTACTTTATATATTATACAAGACAAGATTCAGTGAGTCATGTGACAGAAATGACATCACTACTCACGTTTATAACTGATGACATCAGAACTCACCGTCTATAAGGATATACTCTACAAGATATTCATGGCTTTTGTGTATTATATAAATGTATGTGTACATCATAATAAATATATATATATGAGCATGCATCAGTTCTTTGGTTTTATTGACAAATATTATATGCATATATGCTATTCTGAGTCTGCTCTATATAGAGTTTATTAGTTATATAGGTGTGATTTTGTACTTGTGATTAGGAGTAGAAATTAATTAAGGGCACACGTGCATGATATTTTTTCAAATGTGCTAATTAATGTGCTAAAATAGGAAGAGCAAGTATGCAAATACATGTGTGGATTCCACTACTTGTCTATTCTCTAAGGCCCGGGAGGATGTGTTTATAAATAAATGCACCCAATGTCCATGTGTCCATAGGAATACTCACTGCCAATTAGCAGGCTGACACATTTGCATATGTATAGCCATTTACACTTCACAGCTTTGTTTTTGTTTTTTAATTGCTCTGGACTTAAAGTAGAAAATCCAATTTCTAATTTTTTATTAAAGCATTCATAGCTGTTGTAAGCTCATTTAAACATCTCAGCTGTCAATCAAATATTGTCTGCCCCTCCTCTATGCCTTAGGCAGACAATTACTTTCACTTTCTATTCAGCACTTACTAGATGTCACTGCTCTCCCCACATTCCCCCGTTCTCTTCACCATTTAATTGTGTAGCCAGTACATGGGGGTGGACATCAGGTCCCCCATTCTGGTGCACAAACAAGATTCTGAGATGATACAAGACTTGCCTTAATAACTGTGTCCACAAAATGGCTCCTGCCTGCTTGTTATAATTATGAATTCCCAGACTGAAGGAAACAAGATTCAAATAATGTATACACTGTAATTAAAGTTCATTTTGCTTGACTAATGTGATAAAATAGAATTTTGAATATTTTTTTTTGGGTGACGCGTCCCCTTTAAAGTGCTTTAGGGGCACATTTACTAAGGGTCGAATTTCGAAGTGCTAAAACTTCAAAATTCGACCATCGAATTGAAAAAATTCGATAGTCAAAGGGGTTTTTTTGTTTGAATTTAGCTGTTTTCGATCTAATTAAAATCATTTGATCGATCATGTCATTCGAATGATGATTTTCCAAAAAAAAACTTTGACTTCTAAAACTTAAGCCAAATATTGGCTATAGGTTCTAGGAGGTCCCCATAAGCTAACAAAGCAATTCTACAGGTTTAAGGTGGCGAAGTGTCGAATTCAAAGTTTTTTAAAGAGACAGTATTTCGATTTTCGAATGGTCGAATATTCAAAGTATTTTCAATTTGAATCAAATTTAGGCCTATTCGATGGTCGAAGTACCCAAAAATTACTTCAAAATTTGCAGTTTTTGAATTCGAAAATTCACTTCGACCCTTAGTAAATGTGCCCCTATGTGTCTCCAATAGATTTACAACTGCTCCATGTAACACTGCTTACTTTTTGCTTACTCATTGCTCCAGGTGATCAGAGATCTGTTGCTGGTTGGACACCGCCAGGCATTCGCATGGGTGGATGAGTGGTATGGTAAGTAAGAAGGTTCATAAAGCATGGCCACTAAAATCCATGTATCACTGCTATTGTAGCTAGAGTTCCAAGTGTGTGCTTAAAGGGATACTGTCATGGGGGAAAAAAAAATTGTTCAAAATGAATCAGTTAATAGTGCTGCTCCAGCAGAATTCTGCACTGAAATCCATTTCTCAAAAGAGCAAACAGATTTTTTTATATTCAAATTTGAAATCTGACATGGGGCTAGACGTATTGTCAATTTCCCAGCTGCCCCCAAGTCATGTGACTTGAGAATTCTGCTGGAGCAGCACTATTAACTGATTAATTTTGAAAAAAAAAAATTTTCCCATGACAGTATCCCTTTAATATAACCCATGCCTGGATGGCAGCTTCATGGAGGCCAGATATTTGCTGCAGAAACCATAGTGAAGGTAAGGGTAGCAGAGGGGAGGAGAGATGTACTCATCTCCTAACCAATCATAACATGGTGAACTGGTGGGTGTAGCTCATTTGCAGCCTCCACATATAACATGTAAACATAAATTCCATTGATGGTTTTTGGAGAATCCAGGGCAAGTCCAGGGTTACCCCACTGCAGATAGTGATGGCATACCGCACTGCCGCTAAGTGAGTAATACTGGAGAATATATTGGTACAGCACGAAATGCGTAAAGCTAGAAATTGTGTGCTTATGAATATATGTGGGTAAAGCATGAATTCTATGCCTATGATTCCGTGCCAATGAGATAGAAAATGCATTGGACTATAATTTTTGTCCCTATAAATAAGTACTAATAAGCTATGAATTCTGCGCCTATGAATAAGTGCTAGTGAGGTATGAAATGCGTTAAGCTATAAATTGTGTGGCTTTGAATAAGTGCTAGTAAGGAATATTCACTAGGCTTTACATTCTGTGCCTATGAATAAGTCCTGATAAGTCATTTAACAAGTAAGTCTACAAATTCTGTGCATAAGAATAAGTGCTGGTAAGGAATGAAATAATCAGGCTGCAAGTTCTGTGCCTAGGAATAAGTGTTGGTAAGACAAGAAATGCGTTAGATTCTGAATTAAGTTCTTATGGATAAGTCCTCCCATGAACCTATGAATTCATGTACCTGTGAATAATACACATGAAATGCTTTGGACTATAAATTCTGTACCTTAGAATAAGTGCAGGCAAGGTATGAAATATGTTAGGCTACTAATTCTGTGCTTATGAATAAGTGACATGAAATGCATTAGTCTATAAATTCTGCACCTATGAATAAGTCCTCTAAAGGCATAAAATGCATTAGACATTGAATTATGTGCATTAAACGCGCCAGTCTATAAATTCTGCATCTATGACTAAGTTCTCGCAAGGCATGAAACGCATTCAATTTTGAATTCGGTGCCTATGAATAAGGGGCTTGAAGCACGCTAGTCTATATATTCTGCTCTTATGAATAAGTTCTCACCAGGCATGAAACGCATTAGACTCTGAATTCTGTGCCTATTAATAAGTGGCATGAGACACATTTGTCTACAAATTCTGTGTTTATGAATAAGTCCTCCCAAGGCATAGCATGCATTAAGCATTGAATTATGTGCCTATGAATAAGTGGCATGAAACACGCTAGGCTATAAATTTCGCATCTAGGATTAAGTTCTCACAAGGCATGAAACGCGTTAGATTCTGAATTCTGTGCCTGTGAAAAAGTGGCTTGAAGAACGCTAGTCTATAAATTCTGTGCTTATGAATAAGTCCTCACAAGGCATGAAACGCATTAGACTCTGAATTCTGTGCCTATTAATAAGTGGTAAATTAATTCTGTGTTTATGAATAAGTCCTCCCAAGGCATACCATGCATTAAACATTGAATTATGTGCCTATGAATAAGTGGCATGAAACACGCTAGTCTATAAATTCTGCATCTAGGATTAAGTTCTCACAAGGCATGAAACGCGTTAGATTCTGAATTCTGTGCCTGTGAAAAAGTGGCTTGAAGAACGCTAGTCTATAAATTCTGTGCTTATGAATAAGTCCTCACAAGGCATGAAATGCATTAGACTCTGTATTCTGTGCCTATTAATAAGTGGCATGAGACGCGTTAGTCTACAAATTTTGTGTTTATGAATAAGTCCTCCCAAGGCATAACATGCATTAAATATTGAATTATGTGCCTATGAAAAAGTGGCATGAAACACGCTAGTCTATAAATTCTGCATCTATGATTAAGTTCTCACAAGGCATGAAACGCGTTTGATTCTGAATCCTGTGCCTGTGAATAAGTAGCTTGAAGCTTGCTAGTCTATAAATTCTGCTCTTATAAATAAGCCCTCACAAGGCATGAAACACATTAGACTCTGGATTCTGTGCCAAATCAAAACTTTTTGTCACAAAACGAGAATGTAAAAAAAAATGTTTCCACTTTCTCCTTTCCTGACCCTAATTTGCATATGCAAATTAGGATTCAGTTTGGTATTCGAATCTTTCACGAAGGATTCGGCTGAATGCCAAATAGTGGATTCGGTGCATCCCTAGTACGTAACACTGATTCCCAACCTGTGCTTTGTTTCCTGTATCACAGGGATGACAATGATGGAAGTTCGGGAATATGAAAAGGAGACACAAGCGGCCACCAATGAAAAGATTGGCCCAGTTGCTCCCACCATCACCATTAGTGCAGAGGGGCACAGCCCAGCCATCCGAAGTGCACCCTCCACCCCTGTGACAGGAGATCCGCCGGAATTCCTCAGCCTTCCCAAAGAACGGACCCGTAAAACCTCAGCCCCAGACACATTGACTTTACCCGAACTGAGAGACAGAGCCAACGGCCCATCCGGCCATTCCGCTCCTTCCAATACAGACAGCTGAAAATGGGGACCAATACAATTTACAATTGCACTTTTTTTTTCTGCCTGTTCCAAAGGCACAGGAAATGGTTCCCTGACGTGAAAAATTAAAAACTTTACCCTCCCCAGACTCAAGGACATTTACATGAGGAAGACCTGCATCCATGGTATAAAGAATGAAGTACAGTGATGGACCCTGCTACAGCTTCCATCTTGGAACAGATGGACAATGGGATAAAATGGGCAAATCTGCTGTCTAAAGGGTGGCAGGTTGTTGAGGTTTATTTCATACAGGCCTTTGGGTGCAGAGAACACACTGACACAGGATTTAATCAGGCCCCCTACAAGATCATTTCTCTAGGCCAGTGGTCCCCAACCAGTGGCTCACAAGCTCACCAACCCCTTAGGTGTTGCTCCCAGTGGACTCCGGTTCTTATTTTTGATCTCTTAACATGGAGACAAGTTTTGGTTGCATAGAAATAAGGGGCACTCTCAAATTAAGCCTACTCTAATCTGCCAGTCCACATAGGGGCTACCAAATAGCCAATCACAGCCCTTATTTGGCACCTCCTTGCACTTTTTTCATGCTTGTGCGGCTCCTCAATTATTTTTATATTTGCATGTGGTTCATGGATAAAATAGGTTGAGGGCCCCTGTTCTAGGCCTTAGTGACCATTTCTACATCATAAGGCCAAGTAACAATGGCACAGTCATCCTGTCATCAGCCAACAGGGTTCTCTAAACCTGTCCCTAGTCCCTCGGACTTGTAGAGAGATTTAGACAATTTGTTGAAGAACACAGACTGAGTAAATAGTAAATATTTCCATAATGAAATATCATTGTCCAAGAAATAGTCCTATTTAAAGTCTTAGTTTGTATAATCAAAGGAGAACTGAAGCCTTAAAAAGAACAAGGCTAGACGTGGTTTATTTTATATACTAGAACAGCCTTGGGATTTATCAGCCCTATAACAGTAATGATCCACTTTCACAGCAGCTCCCCATTTTGGATCTTGTTAGGATTTTAGTGGCAGTGCACATGCTCAGTGTGCTCTGGCCTGCTCTTGAGAATCTAAGCATAAATTCAATTAAATAAAGTTTGCTCCACATCTAGCAACCCATAGCAACCAAACAGTTATATTGTACTGATCTAGTGCAGTTAGAAGCAAGCTTCATTGGACACTATGTCCCTGCTATGACATAACTGGTGATATCATCCTTGTGAACAATGCCAGCCAATCATTGGGGTGCCCATGGCCATCTGACCAATAGGGTTGCCATCTGATCAATTGTGTTGCCATCTGATCCATAGGGTTGTCACCCAGCTGGTATTTCACCAGACTAGCAAAGTAAAACAGCAGCCATTATTACAACATTTTCTGTCAATTTACTTTATGGTAAATTTGTAATCTTCTCTTGTTCCTCCCCTCAGTTCCTGCCTTCTTTGTCCCATAAATCCACCCCAAATACAGCCGCTGATGTCATCACTCCGCTCACTGACATTGCTCATCCCATGTGTCACTGTTCCACCCCTCCTGCATCATTGGTCAGATTTACATCCCAGGAACCAACAAAAATAGACTTTGCAGGATACTGTATATTCTAAATATTCACATAAAATTCCTCTGTTTTTAAGTAAAATGTATTTTTCTTCAGACCCTCAAAAAGACTTGGGTATTGGCTAGTCTATACTGAGATCTTTTGGTATCTGCATGACGGTACAGGTATGGGATTTATTATCCGGAAACCCGTTATCCAGAAAACTCTGAATTACGGAAAGGCTGTCTCCCACAGACTTCATTATAATTAAATAATCCAAATGTTTAAAAATTATTTCCTTTTTCTGTGTAATAATAAAACAGTAGCTTGTACTTGATCCCAACTAAGATATAATTAATCCTTATTGGAAGCAAAACCAGCTTATTGGGTTTATTTAATGTTTACATGATTTTCTAGTAGACTTACGGTATGAAGATCCAAATTACAGAAAGATCCATTATTCAGAAACCCCAGATCCTGAGTATTCTGGATAACAGGTACCATATCTGTACTTTTTAATCTATTAGGTGGGCCCCGTGGGGGAGCTACCATACTGAATGTCATACCATAGTCAGATGAAAGAGACTACAATTAGTGAAAGAGACTATAATTAGTAAAAGAGGCTACAATCCGTGAAAGAGACTACAATCAGTGAATAGAAGGACATAGAAGAGTCTGGGATCCCCGTGTTTCAATGAACAAGGAAAGCCACATGAAAAACCTAATTTGCATTGAGATTCTATAACTGTTCAAGGGACTGTTGTTTTATGGAAGAGTCTTCAGATGTCTTGGGTTCAGGCCCCCTTAGCAGTCAAACATATTGTCAAGCCCCTCTTAGCTCATAGCAAGGTTACAGACTTCACTCTCACACCTGTAATACAATCCTATTCACCCTCAAATTTTACCCTTAAATGTCCCTCAGCCTGAGCCACCCCCCCCCCAATTCCCACTGCTTTGGAAACCACTGGTTTAAGGTTGACTCTCTCCTGTGTGATGAGATTGGCCAGCCCAGAAGGGAACTCCATCCTCTGTCACTACATGTTGGGAGATGGCTTTCCTTGTAAAAACACTAATGGAAGAGATGGGATGGGATACCACATTGGTCAAACAGATGCCTGAATAATTTTGCTACCAGCCTCAGGACACAAACACTCATCCCAAATTTCACCCTAACTACCCTCAGGCTGGACCCCCTTAGCTCTTAACAAGGTTACAGATATATAGAAACATTGGGGTAACAGTCACCCTGCTATAGTTCCAGGAGTACCCAGGGCACAAATAAACACTCACCCCAAATCTCCCCCTAACTGACCTTCAGACTGGGCCCCTTAGCTCATAACAAGGTTACATATATATAGAAACATTGGGGGTAACAGTCACCCTGCTATAGTTCCAGGGGTACCCGGGGCACAAATAAGCACTCACCCCAAATCTCCCCCTAACTGACCTTCAGACTGGGCCCCCTTAGCTCATAACAAGGTTACAGATATATAGAAACATTGGGGTAACAGTCACCCTGCTATAGTTCCAGGGGTACCCAGGGCACAAATAAGCACTCACCCCAAATCTCCCCCTAACTGGCCTTCAGACTGGGCCCCTTAGCTCATAACAAGGTTACAGATATATAGAAACATTGGGGTAACAGTCACTCTGCTATAGTTCCAGGGGTACCCAGGGCACAAATAAGCACTCACCCCAAATCTCCCCCTAACTGACCTTCAGGCTGGGCCCCCTTAGCTCATAACAAGGTTACAGATATATAGAAACATTGGGGTAACAGTCACCCTGCTATAGTTCCAGGGGTACCCAGGGTACAAATAAGCACTCACCCCAAATCTCCCCCTAACTGACCTTCAGACTGGCCCCCTTAGCTCATAACAAGGTTACAGATATATAGAAACATTGGGGTAACAGTCACCCTGCTATAGTTCCAGGGGTACCCAGGGCACAAATAAGCACTCACCCCAAATCTCCCCCTAACTGGCCTTCAGACTGGGCCCCTTAGCTCATAACAAGGTTACAGATATATAGAAACATTGGGGTAACAGTCACCCTGCTATAGTTCCAGGAGTACCCAGGGCACAAATAAACACTCACCCCAAATCTCCCCCTAACTGACCTTCAGACTGGGCCCCTTAGCTCATAACAAGGTTACATATATATAGAAACATTGGGGTAACAGTCACCCTGCTATAGTTCCAGGGGTACCCGGGGCACAAATAAGCACTCACCCCAAATCTCCCCCTAACTGACCTTCAGACTGGGCCCCCTTAGCTCATAACAAGGTTACAGATATATAGAAACATTGGGGTAACAGTCACCCTGCTATAGTTCCAGGGGTACCCAGGGCACAAATAAGCACTCACCCCAAATCTCCCCCTAACTGGCCTTCAGACTGGGCCCCTTAGCTCATAACAAGGTTACAGATATATAGAAACATTGGGGTAACAGTCACTCAGCTATAGTTCCAGGGGTACCCAGGGCACAAATAAGCACTCACCCCAAATCTCCCCCTAACTGACCTTCAGGCTGGGCCCCCTTAGCTCATAACAAGGTTACAGATATATAGAAACATTGGGGTAACAGTCACCCTGCTATAGTTCCAGGGGTACCCAGGGTACAAATAAGCACTCACCCCAAATCTCCCCCTAACTGACCTTCAGACTGGCCCCCTTAGCTCATAACAAGGTTACAGATATATAGAAACATTGGGGTAACAGTCACCCTGCTATAGTTCCAGGGGTACCCGGGGCACAAATAAGCACTCACCCCAAATCTCCCCCTAACTGACCTTCAGACTGGGCCCCCTTAGCTCATAACAAGGTTACAGATATATAGAAACATTGGGGTAACAGTCACCCTGCTATAGTTCCAGGGGTACCCAGGGCACAAATAAGCACTCACCCCAAATCTCCCCCTAACTGGCCTTCAGACTGGGCCCCTTAGCTCATAACAAGGTTACAGATATATAGAAACATTGGGGTAACAGTCACTCTGCTATAGTTCCAGGGGTACCCAGGGCACAAATAAGCACTCACCCCAAATCTCCCCCTAACTGACCTTCAGGCTGGGCCCCCTTAGCTCATAACAAGGTTACAGATATATAGAAACATTGGGGTAACAGTCACCCTGCTATAGTTCCAGGGGTACCCAGGGTACAAATAAGCACTCACCCCAAATCTCCCCCTAACTGACCTTCAGACTGGCCCCCTTAGCTCATAACAAGGTTACAGACATATAGAAACATTGGGGTGTCACCCTGCTATAGTTCCAGGGGTACCCAGGGCACAAATAAGCACTCACCCCAAATCTCACCCTAACTGGCCAAGACGTCTTGTTCTCAGAGACCTTGAGATACATCGCCAACATCTTTGTTTTAGGTTCCACGAGGAGAAGGGGGCATCCCCCATAGTTTGGGAACCACATGAAGATGTCGTCTAACACCAAGTAAGGGTCTCCAAGCTGCCAAACCTTGATCAAGACAACGATCAGCCCTTTCTCCTCTAATAATACAAAGCTTTGGAAATAATTGCTCCTCTCTCCCTCCCAATATGACATGGTCTGTTGGAAACAAATGAAACAAGCGGTGATTGTTATTCCGTGAGGTGTCCGGACTTTATCAGGATAAATAAATAGTCGTTGAACAGGTTTGCTACTTAGGTATTTGCCCTTCATTCAGCTGCCTGACCATTCGATCTTTAGCCAAAAAAGGGGAAATAAAATGTTCTTTAATGCCATATAATCAGTAATTGTGTCTCTTTCTTTAGTAGAAGGCAGGATTATTCATAATACGGGGTTACTTGGCTGCAACGTGCTGGACCCCTTTCAATCCTTATTTACACCATGGCTTCATCATCCATAGCAACCAATCAAAAGGGAGGAATAACTGGGCATCTATTTCTTACTGGTTGCTATAGGTGTCAACTTTCCACACTTTGATCATCATTAAAGTACATAAAAACATCCCCACCCAGAGTGATTCTAGTAAAAGTCCAAATTGTTCTCATGCACAAATGCCAGATGTTCTCATGCACAAATGCCAGATGTTCTCATGCACAAATGCCAGATGAATTTACTAATGACAGTTTCCCTTTAAGAACAGTGTATTCTGCACTCTGACATCAAGCTGCTTGTTTGTGCCATGTTTAAGTGCTCCCGCTTGGAGTCTGGCCAGGCAGAAGAATGCGAATAAATTAGCCCAGAAATACACATTAATATTCAGATTTTCACCACACGCCATTCTGATGAGTCAGACGGTTCTATTTGCATCGTGTGCCAGATGAGAGGGGGGAAAACTCATGCGAATGCCACCCCTCCTTGTGTGCCTGAGGAGTCCCACGGGGACGGTTTCCTAAGCAGAAATGAGGTTAAAGTAGACAGGCTAATACGACATTTGTGCGTGAATCTGATATTGATTTATTCCTCATTTGCAATAACACCCCTACAAACACCAATGGAACCTCCCTATTGCCTTAATGGGGGTGGGTTCCAGGCCATAACATGTCTGACTCCATAACCTGCTCCTTGCAACAATATTGGAAGCCAATGAGCAGCCTTTGTATTTTTGTATTTTAACAGTTATTCCGCAGGACGATTAGCCCAACTTCTAAATGCTTGTAACACCCCCTCAGCCCATCCCTTTAATCTTGATTTTATTCCTTTAAAATAGGTGTTTGTCTTAGTGATCTCTCCCCTTTATCATGATCAGTCTCCAGGATTTAGTCCACTAAATAAGAATTCTTTTTTTTCCATATAATTGCAATTTTTACATTGCTTATATATTGAATTTGAAACAATGGTGTTACCTGCTGTTCATTTTGGCCAACACAGTTGGCAGAAAAATAAGTGAGAAGAGGAAACTCATGTTCTTAGAACTTGCAGTTGTGAGCGTGCACTCTGCTTTGTGAAACTTCGGCACATGAAGGCTGGGGGACACTGGGTCACACCTAGGGTTGCCACCCGGCCGGTATTTTACCGGCCTAGCCGGTAAAACACCAGCCAAGGCCGGGGCCAGTATTACAAATTTATCGGCAATGTAGCTGCCGGTAAATTTGTAATACCCTTAAAAAGACCCTCTTGGCCAGCCCCCAATCCCCTGTAAAACTTAGCTTTCTGTCCTCTGTCTTCACAGGTCCGTGCTGCAGCCCGCCCCTTTTTGACGACACACAGCTCCGCCTCTTTTCACGCCATAGTCCCGCCCCTTCTGACGTCACGCCCGCCCCTTTTTCTTCCCATCCCCCCACCAGCTGGTAACTAAATTACAAAAAGGTGGCAACCCAAGTCCCACCTGACCAGTTCAACCCTGAAACTAACCAGAGAAACTAACCATCAGATAGCGCTTCTCTTCTCACTGACTTTATTTTCTGAGCAGAGCAACATCACATGACTTTCCTCTTCTCAGTCACATAATTTTCCGCTGACTGTATCCAGTCGGCTGGAATGACCTGTAATTTCAAATTAAATACATTAGTAAAAACTGGTTATATAAATAACTATAACTAATAAGGCTTTAAGGCAGCACTTTTCCTTTGAAAAAGCTTTGTAGTCGTAGATTATGAGACAATTTGCACTTGGTCATTTCTTCTGTTTTAAATATTTTTTTAAAAAAAAATTTGCCTTTTTATTCTGCCTGTTTCTGTATGGCTGCTCAGAAATGTTTTATTACTTATCTTCCTAATCCGAACCTTTCCTTTCACCTTTCAGTTAAGCCTGGTTGCTATGGTAAGACCCTGGCAACCAGCGAACAATTAAAATTCCAAGCTTGAGTTCTGCAAAAACGAAGGGGCTCTATATATAAAGCTCTGCAAACTTTAATGCCAGAAATGGTGAAATAAGTGGTGCAAAATAAACAGCGTCTTTGTCCTTCCATAGTCATCCAGGAAACCATCCATTAAAGAGAACTATCCACGTGTATTTTATCTTGTGCAGCCTGAGCTGTTTGCAGCTATATATATATATATATATATATATATATAACATACTAATAAAACCTATATTTTTGGGTACATTGCTACAGCTACAGTATGTAAATTTCCCTTCAAAGGTGCAGTTCCCCTTTACGTTGCAAGCATCAGGACAATTTTAGTCCCCCGAAAGTAAAAAAAAAGGAAACGCAAACCATTTACTAGGGGTCACCGACCCTGACAATCAGAGAGTAGACTAATCGTGAGGCAAGGCTTTATTAATATTGATTTTTATTGCTCATTACAATTTATGTACCAAGAACAGAACTGGATGTTTCAGGAGAGAAAAAGCTGTAGCTGAAACATAAAGTACTAATATGATTCATCTCAGCCAAATAGAAAAAAAAACCTCTCTCGCTCGTTAATTTTCCCAAATTAGAAACAGAACTGAGAGCCTTGTAGCAAAACTTCACACCTCGTGCCGACTGGTGGCCACTGGTGGTACTGCATCATTACAGGCCTGGCCTCCCCCCCACTTCAAAGTCTGTCTGCTGTGTCTGATCACCATGTGTAAGATTTAAATGGTATCACTACTGAGATTAAGTGGCCCCTGCATTGTTTAAATTCAAAATGTAATCCCCTGTATTGTTCACACCTGTAATCCCCCTGTAACACCTCTATTGTTCACACCCTACTGTTCACACCTGAGACTCGGACTGAAACTGCCCACATTGTTCATCTGTTCACACAAACTGCTGGAGGGGCCCCAGCATTGTGTCACTGTATGTAGTACGTCAGTGGTCCTCATAGGTTTCCCTGTCTCCTGCTTTGTTCTGCCTTCCCTATGCTCCCTGTGTGTGCCCTACTCTGCCTGTTCTATGCTCCCTATGTGTGCCCTACTCAGCCTTCCCTATGCTCCCTGTGTGTGCCCTACTCTGCCTGTCCTATGCTCCCTATGCTCCCAGTGTGTGCCATATGCTGCCTGCTCTAGGCTCTCTGTGTGTGCCATACTCTGTCTTCCCTATGCTCCCTGTGTGTGCCATACTCTGTCTGTCCTATGCTCCCTATGTGTGCCCTACTCAGCCTTCCCTATGCTCCCAGTGTGTGCCATACTCTGCCTGCTCTAGGCTCTCTGTGTGTGCGCCATACTCTGCCTTCCCTATGCTCCCAATGTGTGCCATACTCTGCCTTCCCTATGCTCCCTGTGTGTGCCATATTCTACCTTCCTTATGCCCCCTGTGTGTGCCATATTCTACCTTCCTTATGCCCCCTGTGTGTGCCATACTCTGCCTGCTCTATTGTGTGTGCCATACTCATTTGTTTGTTTTTTTGGTGTGTTACTACAATTAATGTGGACATGGTCTTGTGGTAACATGGGTGTGGTTTAGAAATAGGGAGTGGCTAACACACTCCACCATGTAGGCCAGAATTCTGGCCCTCAGTACCACAGAAGTTGGACATCAAGAAGATCACGCTGCCCAAAAACCTTCCTAATAAAAATTAACCTTCCTAATAAATTAAATCCTCAAATTAAATCCTGAGCACATAAAAGTAGATCCTTCAGGGATATACAATCTGGGGCACTTTTGGGGTGCTGTCTTGCCCCACAAAGGGTTGTGTTCAGGCCTAGAGCTGCTCTAGCACCGGACATCAGTCAGCCCCTTATGCTTGGCAATAGGCACATGCTCATACTATCCTGTTGGCCTTCATATCCACCGCCCACCTCCCCTCGGTCACCAAATTTACTCTTGTCACCCTCTGTGCCTATATGATAAACATTGCCCAGAATCCACAGCTGTTTTTAGAGTAGAAGGTTTAGACTGACTTTATTTAATAAGAGATCTGCAGGTTTCCCCAGAGGTTGGGCAGGTTCAGGACAAGATAGAGGTGCCAGTGCCAATTGTGACAGATGGTGGATCAAATTTAAAGCAGGGCCCCTCTGGTTTGGAGATGAAATTGTGCTGATAATGACTTTATGGGTGAATGTGGTTGGGTGCAGGTCATAAAATGCAACAGGACTTGATGGGGGCTGGTTGGGAAGCAGTTGGTTTTGAAAGAGTTGAGAAAGATTTCTACTTTTGTTTCCTAATCAGAAGAACATCAGAGCAGCCTCTTTCTTTCTCCTGACAACTTCCTTGACTACTTGGTGGTCAGACTGGTGGGAAACTGACCAGCAGGTGGTGCTGTTGTAACAAAATTCATTCATATTAACAGTACATGTATCCCCATATTTTTTACCCATGAGCCACATTCAAATGTAAAAAGAATTGGGGAGCAACACAAGCATGAAAAAAGTCCCTATCGGTGCCAAATAAGGGTTGTGATTGGCCATTTGGTAGCCTCTACTTGGCAGCATACTTAGTTTTTATGCAATTAAAACTTGCTTCCAAGACCGGAATTAAAAAATAAGCACCTGCTTTGAGGCCACTGAGAGCAAGATCCATGGGGTTGGTGAGCAACATGTTACTCACGAGCTACTGGTTGAGGATCACTGTTTTAAAGGTTTACTTATCCTTTATCTGTCTAAAGTCAGCAAAACCCCTGTTCTTTGGGGAGAACTCCCTTCTTCGACTATGTGAGAGCTCACCACGCTCCACCAAGCTATGGACAACCACCACTGAATTCTGATTTCACTCTCCCTTTTATCTCCATGGTGACTGACGCTGCGGTTACTGGCTGGCATCAGTTACCATGGCAACTGCAGCCAAGACCGACAGTAGCAGTCTGCTTAGTATCTTTAAATAGTGCTTATCTAATATACAGTAAGACTCATATCTTAGGTTATTTAAGGCAATGGCGTAATTGGCCAGGTTGATTATGGATGAGAATAAGCCACGTATTTCTAGTTGTTTGTTATAAGGAACGCCAATGATATACAAGTCTCATCCAGTCTGCTATGGGTGTTACTATACCCCACCATAGCGTCAGTTTATTTACTTGAAGACCTTCTTTTCTATAGTTTACCGTTGTATTTGTCTAAAGGATCTATTATTTTATTTACCGTTTGTTACTCTCTTATCTGGCAGTTTCATCTTTACAAAGAACTTCATTGTTGCCTGGGCTCTAATGGAAGGTCACACCGCTTATGCTCATCCCCAGTGTCCTCCAGAGATCCATTTGCTAGAAGCTCAGCCAGAAAGCAAGACAGCACTGCTGCTTATTGTTAATAAGGAAGGAAACACAACCTCAAGAAAGAAATGTCAAATGCAAAAAAGAATCAGTTTTCCCATCTACTTTACTAACCATTTCACATCATTTTCAGACAAACTTTACAAGATGATATTAAAAAAAAACATGATTGGATATATTTGTCTGTCTATAATCTGGAAAATCTAGAAAAAAAAACCCAATACAAATAGTCAGAATGGCTTTATGGGTGAAGCATTTGACTCTCCAGGCACCAGTACAGAAGTAGGACAGGCCACCTTTTTCAACTGGATTTAGATGTGGGACTGTTGCACCTTGAGGGGGGGAGGCAAATAGCTGTTTAGCTGCTGTCTGTTTCCTCTAACTCTGCCATGTCAGTCTCTGAGTCTGCCCCGATGGTGCCTCGGAAGAGCAGGTGGAGGGCATTACTGCTCGCTGGGGTTTTGTTGGGGTCCGTCTGGACTTGCTCTGGCTTCAGGGATGCAAAAGGGAAAGGCCCAAAAGACAAAACCTGGGTTTCCAGCTCTGCCAGGATCTGCAGGGAATACTTCATCTCATGCTCACTGTTGACGAAGAGAAAATGCACAGATAAGTGTTTGATTGCTATGCCCAGTCACTTCACTTTTCTGGTCTGCTGTAAATACGCCACCACATATAAACCCCAAAGCTCACCCTTATTGGCCTTCAGGTTGCACCTCAAGACAAGGTTACAGATATATAGAAACATTGGGGTTATAGTCACCCTGCTATAGTTCCAGGGGTACCCAGGGCACAAATAATCACTCACTCCAAATCTCCCCCTAACTGACCTTCAGACTGGGCCCCCTTAGCTCATAACAAGGTTACAGATATATAGAAACATTGGGGTTATAGTCACCCTGCCAGGGGTACCCAGGGTACAAATAAACACTCACCCCAAATCTCCCCCTAACTGGCCTTCAGGCTGGGCCCCCTTAGCTCATAACAAGGTTACAGATATATAGAAACATTGGGGTAACAGTCACCCTGCTATAGTTCCAGGGGTACCCAGGGTACAAATAAGCACTCACCCCAAATCTCCCCCTAACTGGCCTTCAGGCTGGGCCCCCTTAGCTCATAACAAGGTTACAGATATATAGAAACATTGGGGTAACAGTCACCCTGCTATAATTCCAGGGGTACCCAGGGTACAAATAAGCACTCACCCCAAATCTCCCCCTAACTGGCCTTCAGACTGGGCCCCCTTAGCTCATAACAAGGTTACAGATATATAGAAACATTGGGGTAACAGTCACCCTGCTATAGTTCCAGGGGTACCCAGGGCACAAATAAGCTCTCACCCCAAATCTCCCCCTAACTGACCTTTAACACAGTTGCAAATATATAGATAATTTTAGTAATAGTCACACTTCCAAAAACATTGAAGCAAACTGACATTATACCCAATTTTCAACACTCTAAACCAGGGGGCCCCCAACATTTTTCTTACCACATTCAATTGTAAAAAGAGTTGGGGAGCAATACAAGCATGAAAAAGGGGGTGCAGATTAAGAGCTGTGATTGGCTATTTGGTAGCCTCTATGTTGACTGGCAGAATACAGGAGACTCTGTTTGGCAGTACAACTGGTTTTTATACAACCAAAACTTGCCTCCAAGCCTGGAATTCAAAATTGTAATTGTTTAATTGTACCCCCTGCTCCCCTAGTTCTAGTGAACAGCACTAAAGCAACAGCAGCCTGTAGAGCAAATACCTGTACATAGTGAACAAGGAAGGGATGTTGTAGTCCCGCAGCAGCAACAGAGTCGGAAGCCAACCTTCTGCCAGACCCTGAGACGCATGGAACCCTGGGGAGGATAAATAGGGAGATTGGAAAGAGACATTAACATTTCCTAATAGACAAGTAGTGACAAAAAAAATGCCAACTTTTAAAGGAGAACTAAACTCTAAAAATGAATGTGGCTAAAAATGGCATATTTTATATAGTGAACTTATTGCACGAGGCTAAAGTTTGAGCTTGTCAATAGCAGCAATGATCCAGGACTTCAAACTTGTCACAGGGGGTCACCATCTTGGAAAGTGTCTGTGACACTCACATGCTCAGTGGGCTCTGATTGGCTGTTGAGAAGCTAAGCTTAGGGCTCGTCACTAATTATCCAACAGAAAATGAGCTTCCCTGGCTGTAATATAAGCTGATGCTACAGGTTTGCTGATTATTCAATTCTGATGCTAATTGCACTGGTTTCTGTGCTGCCATGTAGTAATTATGTGTATTAATTACTAATCAGCCTTATATTGTGACATTTCTATTGTATGTGTACTGTATATTGTGAGTGGGTCCCTAAGCTCAGTAAGTGACAGCAGCACAGAGCATGTGCAGTGAATCAGCAGGGAAGAAAATGGGGAGCTACTGGGGCATCTTTGGAGACACAGATCTTTACTGCTAAAGGGCTGGTACAGAAGCACAAAACATAATGTACACATTTCTAGCGACTTCTTTAGTTAGGCTTTACTTTTCCTTTAACAGCCTTTTTTAAAAATATAAATAATTAACGTCCTAATTTGGGCATTTTTATTTCCTTTAGACCAATTATAGCATTTCCCTTTAATGCCAATATTAGTTTGAAAAATCTCCTTTTTCTGGGCATTGCTAAGCGACACTGAGGTAGTGAAGGGGTTAATCAGGCACCATATGGAGTGATAGGAGTGTGACATTCCGCAGGCCTGGGGGCATTTCATATATATAGCGCTGAAAATAGCCTGCAAATCTGTGGGGGATTAATAAGAGGGACAAACTGACATTAGAGTGACAGCCTTTCAGCTTGTTATAGTGACAGCAGCTCGGACATCACAAGTGACTGGGACTTGTCTGTCTGTGTCTGTCACTCACCCCCCTGTAGGTCTCATTGGACTAAGTGCTGGGTCTCAGCCTCTCCATAATGTGTTATTCACCTTCAGCCTAATGACTACGTGCTTTTTATTTTCTATGGATAGAAGCACCGGCCTGAAGTAATAGGCTAGCGAATTTAGTCACTAGGAGGCTGGACATCAGACAGAAACTCATTGTCAGTTTGACATAAATAAAGCCTTTTGATGGAAACGTTTATTACTAGTGATGAGCAAATGTGTCCCGTTTCAGCTAAAAATTCGCAAGTTTCCCACGAAATTCAAGAAGTTCCCGTGAAATTCGCCAAACGGTGAAAGATTCGCTAGACGAGATATTCGCGAAACCCGAATTTCGATGTCCGCGTCAATCCTGATACTTACGTCAATTTTGACGCCAGCAATAAAATCAATGGGCGTGTGAATAATGTTGATGCGCGACAGTTTTGACGCAAACTACTTTTTTTTCAAAATCCTTTAATGCCGGTCAAATTTTCGCAGTAGTTTAGAGAATTTATTCGAACCGCGGAATTTTGCCACGAATTGGTGCCTGAATTTTTTCACCCATCCAATAACATGTGCCACCGGATAATCCCATATTGAAACTGCCATTTCCAGTAATAAATGCCCTCCTGTTGGCTCTCATACAGCACAGCGCTCACACAAAAACCAAGGGAACCCATCCAGGCAATAATCCACAGCAACCAATCAGAGATTTTCTTTTATTACTCCATCTGTGACAGACTGATAAAAGATAACTGGTGATTAGTTGCTATGGATTACTGCACTGAGATGATTCCCCCTCCCCCCCATATAGGTATTCATGCTCAGTAATACAGGTATGGGTTCCGTTATCCAGAAACCCATTCTCCAAATTATGGAAAGGCTGTCTTCCATAGATTCCATTTTATTTGAGTAATCCAAATTTTTAAAAATGATTTCCTTTTTCTGTGTAATAATAAAACAGTCACTTGTACTTGATCCCAACTAAGATATAATTAATCCTGATTGGAGGCAAAACTAGCCTATTGGGTTTATTTAATGTTTACATGATTTTTAAGTAGACAAAGGGAATGAAGATCTAAATTACAAAAAGATCCATTATCCGGATAACCCCAGGTCCTGAGCATTCTGTATAACAGGTCCCATACCTGTACTATATGGTCGGCTCATTGCCCTGCACAGGACAAGACCGAGGTGGGTACAGTGAAGTTCTTTGTAGAAGAGACTGGAGACTCCGTTTCCCTGTAGTGCCCCTTACAAAATGGCAACGTTTTTGTATTTTCTGTGTCCTTTCATAAAAGTTAAATGGCAGTTTTGTACAGGGAAAAAGTGTCACATACCCCCCTCCCCCCATGGATTCTATAACAGTAGCTGTCCGACGCTTGGCTCAGTCAGGGGCCATTTCACTGTTATTTACAGTATGAAAAGCTTGTTTTGTTCAAGGACAACAAGTTCCCTCTGAATAGGCCCCTGCAGGATTGTATCAGTGAAATGGGATCAGCGGCAGCACCTGCCATTGTGTCCCTCTCTAAAGACCTTTGATGCCGCTGACTCTTATACTACATCAAATGGCAATAAACGGAATGTATGTAACAATTCTGTATCTGCCATGTGACCTACTGCATTGTAAATCCTATACGTGTCTGTGTCACACTGTATTAGGAAGGTCAGACGAATGACCTTGTTGCCCTATTGCAGGGATCCCCAACCCTTTGAACCCGTGAGCAACATTCAGCTGTTAAATGAGTTGGGGAGCAACACTAGCATGAAAAAAGTTTTTGGGTTGCCGCATAAGGGCTGTGATTGCCCATTTGGTATCCCCTATGTGGACTGTCAACCTACTTGAGGCTCTGTTTGGCAGAATATGGGGTTTTTATGCAACAACAACTTGCCTCTAAGTCAATAATTCAAAAATAAGCTCTTGGTTTGAGGCCACTGGGAACAACATCCAAGGGGTTGGAGAGCAACATGTTACTCACGAGCTACTGGTTGGGATCACTGCCTATTGCATTCAGGGGTGACTCTACTGAGTCATCTAAGAGATGAAAACAGTTCAATATCACAGATCAACAGCTGTAGGATGTTATCAATCTCAATAGGTTTTTGCCACCCCTGGTAAAGTGCCATGTGAGGCAAGATTGTTACCAGAAATAGCACTGTTGGTAATAGCAATGGGATAATAGTCTTATGAAGGGAGTGTGACTGTGGGATAGCGGGTATAGTAGGGAGAGATGGTGTCTATAGTAACAGTGGATAATAGTCTCTGGGAAGGGAGTGTGACTGTGGGATAGCAGGTATAGTAGGGAGAGATGGTGCCTATAGTAACAGTGGATAATAGTCTCTGGGAAGGGAGTGTGACTGTGGGATAGCAGGTATAGTAGGGAGAGATGGTGCCTATAGTAACAGTGGATAATAGTCTCTGGGAAGGGAGTGTGACTGTGGGATAGCAGGTATAGTAGGGAGAGATGGTGTCTATAGTAACAGTGGGATAATAGTCTCTGGGAAGGGAGTGTGACTGTGGGATAGCAGGTATAGTAGGGAGAGATGGTGTCTATAGTAACAGTAGATAATAGTCTCTGGGAAGGTGGTGTAACTGTGGGATAGCAGGTATAGTAGGGAGAGATGGTGCCTATAGTAACAGTGGATAATAGTCTCTGGGAAGGGAGTGTGACTGTGGGATAGCAGGTATACTAGGGAGAGATGGTGCCTATAGTAACAGTGGATAATAGTCTCTGGGAAGGGAGTGTGACTGTGGGATAGCAGGTATAGTAGGGAGAGATGGTGTCTATAGTAACAGTGGGATAATAGTCTCTGGGAAGGGAGTGTGACTGTGGGATAGCAGGTATAGTAGGGAGAGATGGTGCCTATAGTAACAGTGGATAATAGTCTCTGGGAAGGGAGTGTGACTGTGGGATAGCAGGTATAGTAGGGAGAGATGGTGTCTATAGTAACAGTGGATAATAGTCTCTGGGAAGGGAGTGTGACTGTGGGGTAGCAAGTATAGTAATAGTAATAACCTCTGAATATGGAATATGGATTAGGGATAGCATTTGAAGTATAGATACTGTAGATGAAGCTATAATTTATATAGTACCATCCTTCTAAAAATGTGTTTTGCTCAGGCCTTTTCTCACTCTTTGACATCGTAAGAAATGTAGGCTGTACTTGGTGGAAAATGGTACTGAAAACCAGTGCTAAGGATTTAGAGCTTAGACTAGCTAAACACAGACTATGTGCTATGTAGAAATCCCCACCTGCACAGATCTAAGCCTCATATTATTCTGTACCAAATCCCTGCTGAATCTGTTTGAGGACGTCACCACAAGTAATACATTGGTGTCAAGTGTGCAATGTATGTAATCCCAGTCCTGAGCTTGAGCTACTGGTCTTGGCAAGATCCTGCAGCAGGGTCAGCCTTCGATCCACAGGCATCAAGAAAGATTCATAGCTAAAGCTCTACACATGCTGTAAATACACAAAATTCTTCCAGCTCCCCATAAAGTCATAAGCACCTATATGGAGCTAGACCAGTGCTTAAGAGCTAACATAGCACCTGTTTTGTTGCTCTTCTAAGAAACCATTTGAAATATTAACTCCACCAGTTCTAGAGTCTAAATATAAGACCATATCATGTGTCTGGCTATCTCATTTGCCTGGAAAAATAAGTACACAATATAGTTACTGACACCGAGCACTGCGAATCGAACGACTCCCTGTCTGGGGGCTGGTACACCTAGGGGGGCTTAGAGCATTGTCACCGACCCTGATACTATGTTTGGTCATATTTGGCCTCCTTGACCAAATGTAGGAACTGGACAAGACCACAAACATCTGCTGCAAAACTGGGGATAAACTTCTGCTGCACTGTTTATATTCCCTAAAATGTGTTTAAGAAGTTAGATAAAAGTACCTGGATGAAAGCCCACTACGAGATCAGGTCTTGCCGCTTGTTGGTTCTCAATCAGTGTTTCCCAGAAGACATGGTACAGTCCCTTGTATCCACTCACATAAACTCTTCCCCTTGGCCCATAAGACACTAGGGGAGGTCTCATAACAGAGCCGTCCACTACTTCAGGTCCCACCATTACCACCTCTATGCCTTGGTTTCCAGGAAACATTTTGGCTAGTTCATCATAGTCGGTAACTCTGCTGTTCAGTGTCTCAATAGAAGAAGCCCCAATCACATGAACCGTTATTGGTTTAGTATAAGGGTCCACATTAAAGGCATTAATGGCAAAACCGATGGTCATGGGTCTAGTGAAGAAATCAGTTGTCAGACGCTTAATCGATTCTCTGAGTTCATCATCTTCTGGTTTTGGCTTTCCAGCGTTTGCCCACAGGATCCCCATATATCGACTTGCCATTATACTGTCCACTTTCTCCTCCAGGCCTTCTTGCATAGAGAACCAGTCTTCCCAGGTCTTCACCTCAGAACAAGACTTGGTCCATGGTTTTGTTGGAAATGGAATGTCTCCTATAAACCAAGAACATAATTCTGGTGTCATACTGTCCACTAACCATGGCCATAAGGATAAACCAAATTTACCCAGCTATCCCATTACCCATCAAACCCTATTAATGACACTTTTGAGGTCTTGCAATAAGTGCCAGGATTTAGCCAAACCTGAATTCCTCTTTTGCAAGACAAAGAACAATACTCCAAGACCATCTTGGGATTTGTTGCTATATGGTAAAGAAGCAAGTTGTCCCATCATCATTACCTGTAAATACCAACCATTCGACCAGTCTGTCAATTGCTGCCAGCTTTAGTTTTCTGCAAAATTTCTTATGGGATGGCCAGTTCTCTCTCTGGCATTCCGAACCACAGTAATATACATTTTGACACCTGTAGGAAAACAGTTATGTAGATTAGATGGGCACAAGCAAAATAAAGGGAATCAGCTTAGTTAACGGTACTTCAAATTATAACAGTTCAGGGGAATGCTGTGAAGACCATCAACAAGGTCAATACGAACAAAACCCTTTGTTACCTTTTGCACCGTCTCATACTTCGAGGGTCTGGCAAGAGTGATGGAAGTTTCTTGCATTGAGCACAAAATTTGAAAGTGTCCTCCATCTTTTGAAACATATCATAATAGGTTCGGATACCAAAATTAGTGGTTAAGCTTTTACCATCCACTGCAGACCTAAAGAAGAGGAAGGGGAAGAGGAAATAAATAGGAGGAAATGGAAATGAGATAAAAGTGGTATAATGTGACTAAAAAGTTGAGCGTAGTAACCCCTTGTCTGTTCATCCTTAGGTTATGGACTTAGGTTATAGAATTCTCTGAAGACATTGTACTTTTAGCAGTATGATCTAGCGGTCATCTTAGGTAAATAACTAGTAATAAGTCAACTGCTGTATCTCAATCCAGTTGATATGACTTATTAATATAGATATACTATGACCTGGATGAAAGAGAACTTTCACAGACAGATAAATAACTAGGTTTATGCAGGGCCATATAATTCACATTTCTTCTCCTGAGTAATACATTTGATAGTGTTCAGTAGAGGAGCTTGTATTAACCTAGGATTATCTAAGGTGACCACCAACAGAGAATATAATGGGCATATAGTTACTTTCAGTAACCTTCAAATAAGAAAGAGTTTGGACTGCTGTCCCCTAGATTTCTAGATGTAAGCGGACCATCTTGGAAAGGTGGATCCTGTAGGCAAAAGAGGAGATGAAATTCGAGGGCCTAGCCAGGACCACAGGGAAAAGGAGTCTTAAAGACAACTGAAGAACCAAACGAAGGATAGAGGAGAAAAAATAGTAGATGAGATAAGAGACATAAGAGACAGTCTACCTGTAATCTTCAAAGCTCTTCATATTGAGCTTCTCCAGAATGACGTTAGACAGGCCGGGCACATTACTGTCGATAGACATGAAACCAAGAGAGTCTGTGTAATAGCTACTGGTTGCAGCAGACACCGTTGGTGGCTTTTGCTCGGGGCGGCTGCTTTTCATGGTTTTTTTCTTCGGGGACATGGTAACGAGATGATTACAGCTTTATGAAGAAAGAAAGGCATAACACCAGTTAGACATGTGAATCTGTAAATTGTATTTGTAACAAAGGGCTTAGAGCAAGAATGTTCAATCTGCATCTCTCAAGCTTTCTGAACTGCAAGTATACTGCTGGTAGATGCTAAAATGCTAAATTATAAACATAATCAACCAACACAGATCCCTACTAAATAACAGCCATGAATGCAATAATTTATATATAACTGATAGAAGGATGAAGATCTCATCTTCAACCTTAGGAATAAAAGACATGCTAGATCTCACTGGAGATCATTTCCATCCAGGAGGTTGGCAATGAACCTGCTGTCACATCACGTCTCTTAAATACCAAGGACTCAGATGACAACATTTCTATCATTCTTTCAAGGCCACGGTAGGATGTCAACAGCAGATGACGTCTCTAGTCTAGAGAAGGAAGAAGGAGGTCATATATTGAGTTACAACAGAAGACTTTTTATGGTGCTTTTTCACTACTTTTCACTACTTTGCTCTCCAGTGAACCTTTCATGATTATATGAAGCATTTCAAAGGACACCTTTTGACAGACTTTTTTTTCTCCACCTGTCAAACCTTGCTGATGATAATGTTAAGATGAGAAGAGTCCTTCGTAGGATCATTGATGATAAGATAGGTAGGATGAAACATTTGCTAGCAGATTGAGAGGTAAGAACGATGGTGACAAAGCTCCTTGTACCCAAATTGTACCCAAATAATACCTACACTATATTCTGTGGCCAATGCAACACATATAAATTATACAAGTATATAATGATGCACAGTGGCTTGACCCCAAGAACTAAAGAACAGACGAGGTGTGAGAGGACAACTTATAAAGCCTAACATATTGTGCAAAATGGTGCTTAGTACAGGGGAACACATATACCCCTAGTATCTCTCTGTAAAGGCTACAAGAAAAAAAGAATGAATCTTTACATAAGCCTCTACCCTGGGGGCAAATTCACTAAGCGCCGAAGCGCCGAACGCTAGCGTTAATTCGCTAGCGTTTGGCATTTTCGTTACTGCACAAATTCACTAACGAACGCTGGCGTAGTTTCGCTAGTGTTACTTCGCACCCTTACGCCTGGCGTAGTTTCGCTAGCGACGTAACTACACAAATTCACTAACGCGCGCAGTGTACTGAACGCTACCTTTTACGCTAGACTTCCTTCGCCACCTCAGACCAGGCGAAGCGCAATAGAGTAGATAGGGATTGCTTCAAAAAAAGTCAAAATTTTTTCTAAGTCCCAAAAAACGCCACAGAATACACTATATTCTGTGGCCAATGCAACACATATAAATTATACAAGTATATAATGATGCACAGTGGCTTGACCCCAAGAACTAAAGAACAGACGAGGTGTGAGAGGACAACTTATAAAGCCTAACATATTGTGCAAAATGGTGCTTAGTACAGGGGAACGCATATACCCCTAGTATCTCTCTGTAAAGGCTACAAGAAAAAAAGAATGAATCTTTACATAAGCCTCTACCCTGGGGGCAAATTCACTAAGTGCCGAAGCGCCGAACGCTAGTGTTAATTCACTAGCGTTTGGCATTTTCGTTACTGCGCAAATTCACTAACGAACGCTGGTGTAGTTTCGCTAGTGTTACTTCACATCCTTACGCCTGGCGAAGTTTCGCTAGCGACATAAATACGCAAATTCACTAATGCACGCAGTGTACTGAACGCCACCTTTTACGCTAGACTTCCTTCGCCACCTCAGACCTGGCGAAGCGCAATAGAGTAGATAGGGATTGCTTCAAAAAAAGTCAACATTTTTTCTAAGTCCCAAAAAACGCTGGCGTGTTTTCTACATGATGGGTGATAGGCTGAAAAAGATCGAAATTTTTTTTGGGGCTCCCCTCCTTCCCCCCTACATTTCCAGACTCATGGCAACTTACCTAGACAGTGGGCACATGTGTAGGGCAAAATAAAATTTATATTTGATGTTTTGAAGCTTTTCTAGCCATTTGTAGTGCTGATATGTATTCCTCCATTGAAATTTGAATTTGGCGCCGTATGCAAATTAGCCTTCGCTAGCGTAACTTTGCTTCACTTAGCGAATCAACGCTAGCGCAACTTCGCAATCTTACGCTACTCCTGTGCGCAACTTCGGATTTTAGTGAATTTGCGGAGCGCTGGCGAAACTACGCCTGGCGAAGTTGCGCCTGGCGAAACTACGAATGTTAGTGAATTTGCCCCCAGTGTCTTGTTAGGGCACAATAACACAATACCAGGTCTATGGCAGGTGGACTTGTTGGCACAACTGAAAGTAAAAGCTGAGCTAGAAACACAGTAATGATCTATTCAGAAAAATAATTTATATCAGCTCAAATGGTCCTATTTCTAATAATTGAAAACGGGACAAGGAAAGGAACAAAAGTTCTCTAACTGTGCAATGAATGAAAATTCAAAGAAAGGTGAGAATCAATCTTATGTCTCATTTGAGCTCACCCGTAAACTCTTTTGACCCAGGTGTATGTGAAACCCCGGGTCCAGCACATAAATCCAATCCCGCAATTAACTCAATAACGGCTAATAAGGAAAAGCACTCACCGAACGTGCAGGGTGGCCCGGGTGCATCGCCCCGAACCCGTAGCTGGGGTGAGTGAGGAAATGTGCAGAAAAACGGCAAGCACTCCTGGAGCCACTCGTAGGTAAAACAGCTTTTATTCAGTCGGTTAAAACATGGAATCCTGACGCGTTTCGTATCTCACCGATACGTAGTCATAGGCATAATGAACAGAGTAACATATCGGCTTATTTAAGTTACTAAACCGGAAATGACATATAGGATGACACAATATTTAAATCTCCATAGGTTTCTTTAACCATTTCGTGTACATCTACTAAAATATTAAATATAAAAATACAAAATTACACAGAATGTTTTCAAACTGACTGAAGAAAAAGACCGAAGACAAATATCTTGCAACTTTTCTAACTATGTAACGAAAAAAACCTACTCCTGCGATGTGTATCAATCTATGTTTCAAAGATATGTTAATCTCTTAAACTAATGTTGCCAATTGAATATCATGGGGCAACTAGTTAATGTTTAAATGTTAAAGTTAACACAGTAATGATCTATTCAGCACTTTATATATCTATTGGAATCATACCATGGGAACATATGAAATGTAGGTGTAGTGCCTTTAAAGACTGATGGCCGCAGGCCAGGAAGAGGGCTACACTGCCAAAATGTTTATTCCTAAGTAGAGATAATGCCATGGAAGATAGTGTTACCCACAAGTAATAAAGAGCTTGGGGGAAGAGTGCAATTGAAATAGCTGGGCTGTAGGAACTGCTGAAAGACTATTTAGATATCACAATCCACGTGAGACAGGCTGCACTGTGTTAATTGCTCAGAGAACTATTCTTAGATTGAAATTGTTTGTGTAGCATTTACAGATATGGTTTGTCTACTGCTCATGCCGTAGTGCACGGGGGGGATATTTCTGAATATTGACAGGATTCATGTATTCTTCTAGGTTCCAGTATTCCTCCCAATCAGTATTCTAATCAGTTAGAAGTCAAAAAGCAGAGACAGGGCAAATACAAGATGTCACACATACAGTCCAGAAATGGAGCTTTAACCCCCTACAGAGGGGCAGGAGGCAATGCCTCTCCCTAATTATGAAGAAACACCAGAGGTGCAGTCTTGATCCAAGAGAATCTGGAAGCATAAATATGTAGCATTGCATGCAATTTATTTTACAGTAAATATATTTTTATCAGACACAACAAACACATTGGCTTTTCCCTGCCTTCCCCTGTCATTAACAGTATGGAGGAAAGAGCTGTGGAAACATATGGGAGTCTGTCTGGCCTATAATTAGATGCTTCCCACAACTTTCAGGAATGCCCAGCCCTTAATAGACTAATGAGGTGACAAGCAAACCCTTAACCCCAGTGTTTAGTGAGTGACAGCAGATTGAGGTTTGGAGATAGTCTGGCCTTTATTATACCAGTCTCTTAGCCCTTTCAGCCCTTCCATCTAACCCTGACATACCCCAGCCATTCCTCTCAACACATGAATCATATTATATATTATACACACCCTCACCAGTCACTTGCCTCCCATATCCACACACATGTGAATCCTGCCCTATTCCTATCTGACATTAGAAACTCATGTTATAGATATCCATAGTTCTCACCCCCTAATATACAGGCAGAATGGAACAGTTACTGAGGTGCACTACAATACATTATTATACATGGAATTGCTACTGTATTTACCCTGCTGTGTGTTCTGGGGTATTATACATGGAATTGGCACTGTATTTATCTGCCATGTGTTCTGGGGTATTATACATGGAATTGGCACTGTATTTATCTGTCATGTGTTCTGGGGTATTATACATGGAATTGGCACTGTATTTATCTGCCATGTGTTCTGGGGTATTATACATGGAATTGACACTGTATTTATCTGCCATGTGTTCTGGGGTATTATACATGGAATTGGCACTGTATTTATCTGCCATGTGTTCTGGGGTATTATACATGGAATTAGCACTGTATTTATCTGTTATGTGTTCTGGGGTATTATACATGGAATTGACACTGTATTTATCTGCCATGTGTTCTGGGGTATTATACATGGAATTGGCACTGTATTTATCTGTTATGTGTTCTGGGGTATTATACATGGAATTGGCACTGTATTAATCTGCCATGTGTTCTGGGGTATTATACATGGAATTGACACTGTATTTATCTGCCATGTGTTCTGGGGTATTATACATGGAATTGACACTGTATTTATCTGCCATGTGTTATGGGGTATTATACATGGAATTGGCACTGTATTTATCTGCCATGTGTTCTGGGGTATTATACATGGAATTGGCACTGTATTTATCTTCCATGTGTTCTGGGGTATTATACATGGAATTGGCACTGTATTTATCTGCCATGTGTTCTGGGGTATTATACATGGAATTGGCACTGTATTTATCTGCCATGTGTTCTGGGGTATTATACATGGAATTGGCACTGTATTTATCTGCCATGTGTTCTGGGGTATTATACATGGAATTGGCACTGTATTTATCGTCCATGTGTTCTAGGGTATTATACATGGAATTGGCACTGTATTTATCTGCCATGTGTTCTGGGAATTTTTCATGGAATTAGAGTTTTTTTTAATCTGCCATGTGTATGTTGGGTATTATACATGGAATTGGCACTGTAATTATTACCTAGGTGTTTTGAGGGTATACTACACCAAAGTAGCATTGCAATTACTGTATGTATGCCTTATTTAGCCTCCCCAAAGACTAAAATCAACATCCACCTTCAGCATAGGATGCCTGACAAGTTTAGAATAACGGTGACTTTGTGGTTCAGCACCAAAAGACAAGGGTACTGGTATATTTCTAGGTGCATATAAAGTCTGGAATGATAGGGGAATACTCCTATTTCACCCACATTCTCTTGAATGCTCTGCTCATTATTGACAAGACACAACTGTTTCACCAGAAAGGTTGGTTTCTTGACAAGTGTGATGAGATGGACTAATGGACAAGTGGGAAATTTCAACAGATCCAGTTAACAGAAAGCAACAGGAGGATGCATGTTGACTTGCACTAAGAAAGAAGATAACCCCAACTTATCTTTTAATGGAATACACCGACTCTCATGGGAAGCTTAGAGGGTCAGCACCTGACACACACGTCTAGTGGCCAGATGCTCTGAGATACATCAACTATTTGCTGTTCCTTTACTTCATGTGCACCCAGACCCCATGTGTAATCTGCTGAGATTCTCTACTTGTATGGGTATCTTTATTATCTCTATATACATGTCAAATTTGTGTCAACTGTAACAGCAGCAGAGGAAACAAACACAGCTCCCATTCCAACACTATGGCATCATTCAGTGCCACTGCGAAAGTGCTGATTGGACACTGATGCTTCCCAGAATATGTGAGCAAATAGCAACCAAATGACTCCTAATCACATACCACTGTACAAATATAGGATTTAATATGCATAATGCTTGGGACCTGGAGTATTCTGGATAACGGGTGTTTAAGGCTAGTAAAGATATTCCTGCTTCATAAAAACCCAATAAGTCAGCCTAGTTAACACTATTAACAACTGTTATTACAGGCATGGGAACTGTTATTCAGAATGCACAGGACCTGGGGTTTTCCGGATAATGGATCTTTCTGTAATTTGGATAGTCATACCTGAAGACCAGAAAATCATGTAGGGGCCGATTCACTATGGGTCGAATATCGAGGGTTAATTAACCCTCGATATTCGACTAGGAACTAAAATCGTTCGACTTCGAATATCGAAGTCGAACGATTTAGCGCAAATCCTGCGATCGATCGATAGAAGTATTTTTCATTCGATCGAACGATTAAATCCTTCGAATCGAACGATGTGCCAGGCGCAACTTCGCCGCACTTCGCCACACTTCGCCAGGCGTATTCTTTGCCAGCGCTCCGCAAATTCACTAAAATCTGAAGATGCGCACAGGGGTAGCGTAAGTTTTAGAAGTTAATTCGCCAATCGAAGCGAAGTTTCGCTAGCGATGGTTCATTTGCATACGTCGCGAAATTCAAATTTCAATGGAGGAATACGTATCACCACTTCAAATGCCTAGAAAACCTTCAAATCAGCAAATAAAAATGTTATTTTGCCCTACACATGTGCCCACTGTCTAGGTAAGTTGCCATGAGTCAGGAAATGTAGGGGGGAGCCCCAAAAATATTTTCGATCTTTTACAGCCTATCACCCATCATGTAGAAAACACGCCAGCGTTTTTTGGGACTTAGAAAAAAATTTGACTTTTTTTGAAACAATCCCTATCTACTCTATTGCGCTTCGCCAGGTCTGAGGTGGCGAAGGAAGTCTAGCGTAAAAGGTAGCGTTCAGTACACTGCGCAAGTTAGTGAATTTGAGTAGTTACGTCGCTAGCGAAAATTCGCCTGGCGTAAGGGTGCGAAGTAACACTAGCGAAATTACGCCAGCGTTCGTTAGTGAATTTGCGCACTAACGAAAAATGCCAAACGCTAGCGAATTAACGCTAGCGTTCGGCGCTTCGGCGCTTAGTGAATTTGCGCCTCTGGGAGAAAGCCTTTCCAAAAGTCAGAGGCGCTTTCTGGATAACAGATCCCATACTTATGTAGAATATTATATATGTTTTATATATATATATATATATATCTATATATATATATATATATATATATATATATATATATATATATATATATATAGTCCCCCAGTAACTAACGTTTAAGCATAGCACCCAGGCAGTTGATCTACATTTTTCCGTGAGTGCCGGTATCTCAATAGTATTATATATATATATATATATATATATATATATTATATATATATATATATATATATATATATATATATATATATACACACACGCATATTCCATTAGGGTACAATGACAAATTGCAATTACTTTTCTATTTATGCAAAAAAAAAATGAAGACTTTAATTTGAAAATAAAGATAGTAAATTAGCTGCATCCTGCAATAAATAAAACTGCTGAGAAGGCTGAAAATATTTGAAAAAAAAAAAATGACTGAAATGATATTGAAATCAAACATATCTTTTATGTTTTGACTGCCCTGTATATATCTTCCTACCCAGATACACAAATACCTGACTTATTCAGATAAAGCCAATTACAATATTACAATTATTATAATAATTTATAACCCCTTTAAAACTTATGGGATCCCCCCTCCAAAAAAAGAGTGAAAATTGTGTCAATTACCTCCAAGTCCTTTGTTCTTTTCTCCTCTTCCTCTTATAACCTGATGGATTCTGGTTTTGGATGTGAGCACCCGATCTCCCAGCCCTGCTCCACCCTAAGTAGACTGCTGGGAAAGGATCCCGGGGCGGAACTTACAACTGACAAAATTTAACAACCTGCCTCTATTAATATCCATGAGAGCAGTCTCAGCAGGTTTAAGTATATATATATTATATTTTAGGTGGCAGATGTATATCATTTTGGCTAACGCTACCCAAACAGAATAACTATGGTACAGGTATGAGACCCATTATACAGAATACTCGGGACCTGGGGTTTTCCAGATAAGGGATCTTTCCTTTATTTAGACCTCTATGCCTTAAGTCTACTAGAAAATCATATAAACATTAAATAAACCCAATAGGCTGGTTTTGCTTCCAATAAGGATGAATTATATCTTATTTGGGATCAAGTACAAGCTACTGTTTTATTATTACAGAGAAAAAGGAAATCATTTAAAAAATGGGAATTATATGATTATTATCTAAGATATGGGAGACGGCCATTACGTAATTCGGAACTTTCTGGATAACTGGTTTCCGGTTAACGGATCCCATACCTGTATATACACCCCAGCCCATTATATCATTATCACCTTTTTCCTTTATTTACCCACGGTTATAGGGTTTATAGGGATTTTTGTAGAAAATGTTGTAGGAAAGATGTGAGAAAGGTTTCTAATTTGTTGGCCTAAGCAGAAGAACATCAGAGCAGCCTCTTTCTTTCTCCTGACAACTTTTTTAAATTAAAATAAATAATGAATGTACATTACAAAAGTGCTTAGAATAGCCCCCTCATTTTACATTCACTTATTTTAAAGGTTTACTTGTCCTTGAAAGGGAAACTAAGGGAAGGTTCCTTGCTTCTGAAAAAAATGTAATAGAGATTGTTTACAAATTCTAGGTACGGCTATGCAGAATTGTTCTCTTAAAGTAGTGTTTCACTTTTCATTTCATTTTTAGTATTTTATTGAATGGCTAATTCTAAACATTGTTTTAATTGGCCTTTATTTTTCATTTTTATTATTTTTTAATTTTTTGCCGTTTTCGTTTTCCAGCTTTCAAATGGGGGTCACTGACCCCATCTCAAAACAAATGCTATTTAAGGCTACAAATGTATTGTTGTTGCTACTTTATATTACAGGTACAGGACTTGCTATCCAGAATGCTCCGGACCTGGGGTATACCGGATAACAGATCTTTCCATAATTTGGATCTCCATATCTTAAGTCTTCTAGGAAATCATGTAAACATTACATAAACCCAATAGGCTGGTTTTGCTTCCAATAAGGATTAATTATATCTTAGTTGGGATCAAGTACAAGTGACTGTTTTATTATTACAGAGGAAAAAGGAAATTATTTTTAAAAATTCGGCTTATTTGTAGAAAATGAAGTCTATCTGAGAAGGCCTTTCCATAATTTAGGAGCTTTCTGGATAACGGATTTCCAGATAACGAATCCCATACTCATATTTACTTTCAGACCCCTCCTATTCATATTCCAGTCTCTTATTCAAATCAATGGATGGTTGCTAGGGCAGTTAGGACCCTAGCAACCAGATTGCTGAAAATGCAAACTGGAGAATATCACTAGTCTGTACATCATACTAAAAGTTAAGTTAAAGGGATACTGTCATGGGAAAAAAAATGTTTTTCAAAATGAATCAGTTAATAGTGCTACTCCAGCAGAATTCTGCACTGAAATCCATTTCTCAAAAGAGCAAACAGATTACAGTACAGCAGTAAAGAGTGATTGAAGTTCATCAGAGCACAAGTCACATGACTTGGGGCAGCTGGGAAATTGACAATATGTCTAGCCCCATGTCAGATTTCAAAATTGAATATAAAAAATCTGTTTGCTCTTTTGAGAAATGGATTTCAGTGCAGAATTCTGCTGGAGCAGCACTATTAACTGATTCATTTTAAAAAAAATTCCCATGACAGTATCCCTTTAATGGAAAACAACACCTTTAAAAATTCTATGCATATTGTGCTTGCAGCTACTTGCATTCATCCACACTAGCAAGGAGTGCTAGAAACAGTGTGTAATGCTTAAAGAGGCTATTAACCCAAAAACATGTTTTACACAATGAAATATACATTCATTATAACAGTGATCCCCAACCAGTAGCTCATGAGTAACATGTTGCTCTTCAACCCCTTGGATGTTGCTCCAAGTGGCCTCAAAGCAGGAGTTTATTTTTGATTACCAGGCTTGGAGACAAGTGTTGGTTGTATAAAAAACCAGATGTACTGCCAAACAGAGTCTCCTGTAGGCTGCCAGTCCATATAGGGGCCACCAAATAGCCAATCACAGCACTTTTTTGGCACCCCAGCAAGTGTGTCCAAGGTTCGTTCCATATACCTACTCTGCCAGTGACGCTCTACTCAGGATGATGTTGTCTGTTGAAGGAGGGGGAGCTATGTAGTTCTCATTGGACCAATTGGGCCCAATAGGGTCCCACACCAGAGGGTAGCACAAGTAAGAATTTCCCAAGCACATAACGCTGCCCTGCCTGCCCCCAACTCTGAGAGTCCAGCCCATCCCCAAATCCATAGTCCCACCCCAAACTGATAGACCAGCCCATCCCCCAAATTCATAGGCCTAGCCCACCCCAAGTCTCATAAACCCAGCCTTCCTCCAACCCTGATAGGCCCTGCCTGCCCTCAATCTTACCAAGCCTGCTCCCAAGCTGAATCAACTCAGCCTGCCCCAAACAGATTGGCCCAGTCCACTCTCTTATTTCCTCCCTCTCTCTTACCCTATTTGTCCCTTTCCTTTCTATCTTGTGCCTGTATGCCCTAATTTTCCTATATACTTGATGTGTCAGGAGCCAGCAACACTTTGTCTAGGGGGCCCCACATTTGATAGGACCAGTCGTGGGTTGAGCCATCTGTCAAGTGTCGGGGGCAGAGTATGCCATCCATTGGAGGAGGATACACTTCCAAACATAGAACAGTAAAGTTTGGAAAAGAATACACGTCAGGGACCACATCATCTACAATACTGAATATGCATATCTTGGGTGTAATAATTTTGGGTAGAGATGTTATGCCCTGGATATTGTCTAGGACCTCATCCCAAAAGTAGTAGACTTGTGGACATAGCCATATTAGGTGGAGGTAATCAGCATTGGGGGCACTACATTTAGGACAGTTACATGAGTCTCTGGTTCCCATTCAACATAGGGGGTCAGGTGAAGCCTGTGTTTGATTTTAAATTGAATTAGCTTGTCTCCTGTGGAGATCAGGTAGTCATAGGGCCTGTCTGTTGCTTCCTCCCAGTCATCATCATCAAGCTCTGGTATGTCTTGCCACCAAGCTGTGTGGGGTGTGAGAAAGGGGGATTGGAGGGTAGAGAGAAGTAGAGAGGATAGTGTGGAAATCAACTTTTTATAGGAATGGTTGCCAAGAGTGATTTCAACTTTGAGGAGCGTCAGGGGCACTATGGTCACTTGGAATTGCTGTGGAAAGACCTGTTGTTGTTTCTGTGTGACTGATCTGGTCTCTAGGTAACAAGGCCCGAGCATTAGTCATATTGCCCAGCATATGTACCCACCAGTGAGGCCACACTCGGTATGGTGCAATTTGTTGGAAACTGAGCAAGTGAGAATTACCCCTTAGCGCCAGATTCGGGGATAGATTGCCATGCTTTATAGAGTGTCACAATGATCGGGTGGTCAGTTGATTTATCCAAAAGTTTGTGAAATGTATTTTTAGATAGCTAGGGTTGCCTGTAAATGAAGGTTGGGATTGGTAGGGTCAGGGCAGAACCACCATTGATAAGATTAGTAGAGCTGGCAGCTAGGAAGTAAAATTGTCAATGTGGAAGACTTAGGCCGCCATCCCTGATGAATGCATTGAGCTTGTCTCCAGCAAATCTGGGGGGTTTGTTGGCCCACAGGAAGGCTGTCTGTGCTTTATCTAGTAGGTTAAATAATCTCCGGGGAATAAAGAATGGTGAGTTGTGGAAAATATATAGAAATTTAGGGAGGAATGTCATCTTTAGCACTCTTCCCTAGATGGATAAGGGGAGTTTTGCCCTAACCAGTAATGGTGATGCAAATAACCGAAAGATCACTTACCAGGCAAACCCCAGATCCCATGATATGTGGATAATAGGTTCCATACCTGTATAATAATTGGCGTTATCACCATTCGAAATGGGCAGCACTCCAAAATTAAGTTAAACATGCCTTTATTCTCAATTGCGGGGCAGCATTTACAACGTTTCGAGCCTAGCACGGCTCTTTATCAAGCTAATAATTGGCGTTATTACAGGTATGGGATCCGTTATTCGGAAACCCGTTATCCAGAAAGCTCAGAATTATGGAAAGGCCATCTCTCATAGACATTGTTTTAACAAAATAATCCAAGTTTTTAAAAATGATTTTCTTTTTCTGTGTAATAATAAAACAGTAGCTTGTACTTGATCCCAACTAAGATATAATTAATCCTTATTGGAAGCAAAACCGGTCTTTTACATGATTTTCTAGTAGACTTAAGGTATAAAGATCCAACTTAAGGAAAGAAAACCCCGAGCATTCTGGATAACCGGTCCCTAAACATTTAGTCAATAACAAACTGAAAGGCAGAGTTAAGGGTTTTTTTCCATTTTCTTCTCTACAATAGTATTGCATCTCCACGGTGTACGTGGCCCCTCTATAGACAGCTGTGCCCACCCTCCAAGGTCACCATAATGTGGCTCCCCGTGACATTTGGGTTTGATATGTCTGTCTCCCAATAATATAAGGAATGTGAGTGCCTAGATCAATATACCCTCGAGGGACACAAGATATGCCTTCCTGTACGACACTGAGTAATCGATGGTATGTCAAGTGATCTGTGTTTAAATATAGGAGACATATAAACTACCATGTATGCCTTAAAGGGAATCCATCACTCAAAAAGTTATGATCCTATTTACTATCATTTACAGGCCCACATAGTTCAGGGCAGTATTCGCTTTCACATAGGTTAAGCCTGTTTAAATTCCATAGTCCCTAGTAGCATTTTTTTGGGGGTGGGGAGACACAGACATAGCTTTGGAGGACTTAAAACTATACGTCATGGGTATTAACAATATTATTATGAATAAAGTTCTACCAAGGAACAAGATAATGTTGCAGATTAGACAGCAGACAGCTTGGCATTTCAGGATAAGGGGATTGTTTTAGATACTTAGGGTTGCCATCTTTGGAAAATTTTCTTACCGGCCGGTGGGGATAGCGACAAATCTCCTTTTCTTCGGGCGACTAATCTCCCTGAACTGCCTTGCTCTGCCTTCCCGTCAGCTAGAATGAAAATTTTCGGCGGGATGGCAAACAGAATGCTTTGTTTTTCGCCCGAAGTTTTCCGGCCCACTGGGAGTTTTCCAGGTATCCCTGTGGGCCAGTGGTTACGGTGACCTCTTCATTACAGTTCTTGCAAATAAAGGAATTGGAAATCAATGTTATAGGCAGGAGAGAGGATGTGGGGCCATTCTGTGGAGGTTCTATCCCTCCCTTGTAGGCTTTTTCTGGTTAATTTGTCTCGTGAGCTTTTATTGTAGTTCACTTTGGGGGTTCTTTCCCTTTCATTTGGGCTTTTTCTGGTTCATTGAGGGGGTTCTGCCCCTCTCTTGCAGCCTTTTTTTATGGTTTATTTGTGGGGCTTCTGCCTCTCTCTAATGGGCTTCTTCCTGGTTCATTTTCTTCCTGGTTCATTTTCTTCCTGGTTCATTTTCTTCCTGGTTCATTTTCTTCCTGGTTCATTTTTGAGCCCCTCTTCCGTGGTCTTCTTTCCTGACAGTTTTGGGGGGTTCTTCCTCTCTCTTGTAGGTTTTTTTCTGATCATTTGTAGTGGTTCTTACCCTCTCTTGTTGGTTTTCTTTTCTAGTCATTCGTGGAGGTTCTGCCCCTCTCTTGTGGCGTTTTTTTGCTTCAATTATGGGGGTTCTGCCCCTCTCATTTGGGCTTTTTCTGGTTCATTTGAAGACATTTTTATGGTTCATGTGTGGGGTTTCTTTCTCTCTCTTGTGGGCTTCTTGCTGGTTAACGTTTAAGGGTTCTGCCCCTCTCTTGTGGGCTTCTTTCTTGTCAGTTGTGTGTGTGTGTGGGGGGGGTTCTTTGTCTCTCATGTAGGTTTTTTTCTAGTCATTTGTGGAATTTCTGCTCCTCTATTGAAGGTTTTGTTCCTGGTCATTTATGAAGGATCTTTCACTCTCTTGTAGGGTTTTTTTCTGGTCATTTGTGGGGGTTCTCAGAGTCGGACTGGGGGTCCAGAGCCCCCCTCCACCCCTCTACTCTGACGCACCTCTTTGCACGCACAAACGAAAGCGCTGGCAATACGCTCTGTGCGGCTCCGACAAACAAAACATTTTCATAGAGAAGTGTCTTCGCGAGAAGGGGTCTGGCCCGGAACTGGGGTTCTTCTCTTATCCTGTAGACTTTTTTCTGATTTACTTTCATTTAGACGTTTTTTCTTTTTCTTGTGGGGATTCTTTCCCTCTCTTGTAGGTTTTTTTCTGGTTTACTGGTGGTGGTTCTGCCCTTTTCATTTAGATGTTTTTTCTTTTTCTTGTGGGGATTCTTTTCCTCTCTTGTAGGTTTTTGTGGTTTTTTTCCGGTTGGTGGGGGTTGTGCCCCTTTCATTTTGGGCTTTTTCCTGATTCATTTGAGGGGGTTCTGCCCCTCTCTTGTTGACTTTTTATGGGGCTTCTACCTCTTTCTGATAAGCTTCTTGCTGGTTATTTTGGGGGGTTCTGCCCCAAATAGGTGGTCTTCTTTCTTGTCAGCTGTGGGGTTTTTACTCCTCTCTTGTAGGTTTTTTTCTGGTCATTTGTGTGGCTTCTTTATCTCTATATAGATTTTTTCTGGTATTTTTATTTATGGTTCATTTGTGTGTCTTCTGCCTCTCTCTCTTATGGGATTCTTTCTGGTTAATTTTTGGATGTTCTGCCCCTCTTTTGTGCACTTCTTTCTTGTCAGTTGTAGGGGTTCTCCTCTCTTGTAGGTTTTTTCTGGTCATTTGTAGAGGTCCTGCCCCTCTCTTGTAGACTTTTTTTTTACTGTTTGTTTGTGGGGTTTCTGCCTCTTTCCCATAGGCGTCTTCCTGGTACATTTTTGGGGTCCTCCTCATCTTATGGACTTCTTTCTTGTCAGTTGTAGGGGTTTTGCCCATCTCTGGTGGTGAAGGGTAGGTAGGTTATATAATACAGTAGACCAAAATCTACACCGTAGTTGTGTCCATAAATTACAAATACCCACACAAAAATCAGTAACATGTTTTAGTAATAGATGCTGATAAATGAGCCTGCCCTGTTGGGAGATATCACTGCATAACAAGTCCCAGGCTGAATATAACATATAAACACCAGCAATGAAGACTGAAGCTCTATGTAACAAAAGCCACTACTGATATAAAGAATAATATTTCAGAATATCAGTTGTAGTGATGATTATTTACAAATATGCTACTGGGGCCAATGGAGTTATAGTAAGCACATAAATATATTAATTGATTTATAATACATCACGCATGTTATTCGATTTCTCTGTATTTGTCATGGAGACGGTAAGATTAGGACGTTATTACTGTATCTCTGAGGACACCAGATGTTTTTGGGGGCAGGAGAGCTGCCATTCAGTTCTTGTTCCTGTCTCACCCTGTGCTGTTTCAGATTATTCTTGTTCTGACATTTGCTGTTCAAAAACAAACTATTTAATCTATATAAAGTTGTGTTCATGTTTGGAGACTGTTGGCACCTGGCAACAGTGTCGGACTGGGACACCAGGAGTCCACCAAAGAACCATAGACCAGGGGCCCAATGTCAGTACTATTATTATTTCTCTCCTCACTTAACCTCTATAATCTATTTATTTCGCCTCTTTGTTCTCATAGAAATAGGGAATGGCCATAAAATAGGTCAAATATTTAGCAGCACAAGGGCCCCCTGACACCTGAGCCCACCGGGAGTTTTCCTGGTATCCCTATGGGCCAGTCCGACACTGCCTGGCAATACCTATACTGGCTTAGTTGTGTCTCTTTAAAATTGCTATAAGCAAAATTCTAAGGCTGTTCTGTTTGTGGAGGAAAAGTTTTGCAGGCCATGCTTGTCCCCCCCACTTAATGGAGTGAACAGTTTCATAGTGTCCATGGGCCCTTCTAGAAACTGTTCCAAGGTTGTGTGTAACATCTGCTGAGTCGGTTCTTATCACATGTTCCTGCACATTTGTGTTTATTGCAGGGAATTAGAGGAATACCTATGCTGCCATAGTTTTATGGGATCTCTCTGTACAGACTATGAGCAAACTTAGGGACTGTTCCTGCTGAATTGTGCTTAGTACAGGGAATACCTATGCTGCCATAGTTTTATGGGATCTCTCTGTACAGACTATGAGCAAACTTAGGGACTGTTCCTGCTGAATTGTGCTTAGTACAGGGAATACCTATGCTGCCATAGTTTTATGGGATCTCTCTGTACAGACTATGAGCAAACTTAGGGACTGTTCCAGCTGAATTGTGCTTAGTACAGGGAATACCTATGCTGCCATAGTTTTATGGGATCTCTCTGTACAGACTATGAGCAAACTTAGGGGACTGTTCCTGCTGAATTCTGCTTAGTACAGGGAATACCTATGCTGCCATAGTTTTATGGGATCTCTCTGTACAGACTATGAGCAAACTTAGGGGACTGTTCCTGCAGAATTGTGCTTAGTACAGGGAATACCTATGCTGCCATAGTTTTATGGGATCTCTCTGTACAGACTATGAGCAAACTTAGGGGACTGTTCCTGCTGAATTGTGCTTAGTACAGGGGAATACCTATGCTGCCATAGTTTTATGGGATCTCTCTGTACAGACTATGAGCAAACTCAGGCGCTGTTCCTGCTGAATTGTGCTTAGTACAGAGGAACAAGGCCACTCTGGCCATGAGGCAAGGTGAGAATCTTACCTCAGGCGACACGGATCGGTAACTTTAACATACGAATTTCCATTTTTTAAAACTCCAATATCACTCACTGCACTGAACTTCTCGACCTGCTCTGACGCTACAAGTTAGCCCCTGAAACACGCCTGCAGGGGAATACCGATGCTGCCCTTGACAGTGCCGAAGCCGCGCCGCTTTTCCGAAGTCCCGAACAGCTGAAATGCGGAAATGCCAAAAAGGTGAATCAGCGAAAAGACGAGAAGTCATGAAAACAGCTGAAATTGAAGTCCTGAAGCGGCGAAAAGACCTAAAGTCCCGAAAAGGAGGCAAAGTTGAAGTCCTGAAGCCGCGAGTTCAATTCTACTGAACACCAATGTGTGTTTTTTTATTTTTTTTAACCCCCTGTCCACCAATGTATTATTTTAATAATCTATAGGCCCCTGCCACCAATGTTTTTTTTAAAAATATTCCAATTTTTTTTTAACTTGTATGGGGGGCCCTGGCACCACTGTTTTTTTTAACTTATAAGGGGGCCCTGATTTTGTTGTATGGGATCCCGTGATTTCTAATGGCGGCCCTGTTTATTTATGTGTGTGTTCATTCATATGAATCTTCCATACTCCTCAGTTAGTGTAATAGTATCCATAGAGTATTTTTGCATGGAGCTGGTCCCAGCTTTCCTTGTTTTCTTTTTTTCATGATTGTTTTCCATGTGTTCTTCTTATCTTCCACTGTTTGCCTGCTTTTCAGTAACTTTACGTTTTGCCTAAGGAGAAGAAGAAGGAGGAGAAGTCTGTGGTTCTGGGACAGGTGCTGTGGATCTATTTCCTCTGCTGAAAGGTAAATAGACCTAACCCTAGGTCACTTGCCAGGCTGAGGACAAACCCATCAATCAGACCCCCAACCCAGCTACTGAATAGTGATGAGTGAAATTTTTCACCAGGTTTTACCGTGAAAATTATGCCCATAGATTCCAATGGGTGAAAAAAATTAGTTGCACGTCAAAAAAAAATTGCTGCACATAGACTTCAATTCATTTGGCAAAATTTTTACCGCTTCGCAAATTTTACTATTACTACTTCACGACATTACTACATTACAATATACTACTATTACATTATAGGAGAAGGAAAGAATTCACGGGCCCCATACGACAACCTCTTCTAGGCCCCCCCTACAAGTAAAAAAACCAAAACATTGGTGGCCAAATTAAAAAAAAAAATCTATAGGTGGTCAGGGCCCCATAGAAAATGTAAAAAACATATTGGTGGTCAGTGCCCCCCTAACAAGTAAAACAAAAGCATTGGTGGTCAGGGGTCCCCTTTGAAAATTTATAAAAAAACATTGGTGGCCAGGGGTTTCATTAAAAAAAAAAAAAAACATTGGTGTTCAGAGGAACTTACCTTGGTTCTTCTTCCTTGTCCTTGGCATATTCATCTACAGCAGGGGTCCCCAACCACCAGGCTGCTCCCCAGAATCAGGCCCCGGACAGTATTGAACTGGGTCGCCGAGCCTATCGACCAATTAACACAGTCTGCCTAATTGGACGCCGGAGAGTCGAATTTGATGCTGAGCCCTCCAGACCCCCTCCTGACTCCCAATAGTGTCTTTGCAAAAAACAATTGGCTCTACACCGGTCCCTGGGCCAAAAAAGGTTGGGGACCGCTGATCTACAGCATTCGGCTCCTTTCAGGCTTTGAAGGTGGAATATTGCTTAGAATTATATTTTCCTTCATTAGAAAAATACATTTTTCATTATAAAATACTTTTATGTATTGTTCCCCTTTAATTGTACTAAATAACCAGCGGCTCTATATATCGTGTCCTCAGTATTTTCGCAAGCCCATTACTGTTAGGTACTCAGGAATATCCGCTAAGGTTCATTCACAGGAGCATCTAACATGCAGCAGAAGCACAATGTAATCACCAGGGCTATACTTAGCCAGCTTACTGGAGACACTGACATTTCTCCGTCTCCGTTATAAAATACAATTTAATATCCTGAGCCTCCTATTCCTTGGGTTCCACCTCCTATTTCTCTTATCTTTGTTCCATATTAATAACAGACGTATAATTTGTGCCAGTCAAGCTGGTAACAATACTGGCCAGGTGGCACCTTTATATATTCTTGAATGTACTTTACAATATATGAATAATGGGGTATTATCATTACAGCTGTTGTCAGCTTAGTTTCCCCACTGGACGTCGCTGTTTCATTAGGGTCTGCAAATGGGGTTCGCTCATTAGAGCAATCTTCCTCTGAGACGAGAAACCACCCGTATACAAATAATTATGACTTTGTTGTGCAGAAAAACCTGTGCCAATATTTACATGAAATTAAACTATTTAGAAAGAGAGTCTGTTAAGGGGACAGTAGAGGTAATAATTTGCAGTGCTGTATTAATTTGAAGCTATTTTTTCATTTTAGGTGAATATAATTTCAAAGTCACCCTACCTCTGTACCCTGAAAATCGAACGTGCTTAGAATAGCCCCCTTGTCAATTTTACATTGACTTATTTTAAATGTTTACTTATCCTTTAAAGCCAGTAGAAAGCACTTATGGGGGCAAATTCACTAAGATTCGTAGTTGCACCAGGCGTAATTTCGCCGCACTTCGCTAAGTGTAGTTTCGCCAGCGCTCCGCAAATTCACTAATATCCGAAGTTGCGCTCAGGGGTAGTGTAAGGTTGCGAAGTTGCGCTAGAGTTGATTCGCTAAGCGAAGCGAAGTAATGCTAGCGATGGTTAATTTGCATACGGCGCCAAATTCAAATTTCAATGGAGGAATATTTAGCAGCACTACAAATGCCTGGGAAACCTTCAAAACATCAAATAAAATTTTTATTTTGCCCTACACATGTGCCCACTGTATGGTTAAGTTGCCATGAGTCAGGAAATGTAGGGGGGAAGGAGGGGAGCCCCCCAAAAAATTTCGATCTTTTTCAGCCTATCATCCATAATATAGAAAAAACGCCAGCGTTTTTTGGGACTTAGAAAAAATTTGAACTTTTTTTGAAGCAATCCCTGTCTACTCTATTGCGCTTCGCCTGGTCTGAGGTGGCGAAGGAAGTCTAGCGTAAAAGGTAGCGTTCAGTACAATGCACGCGTTAGTGAATTTGCGTAGTTACGACCGTTGAGCAAATTCGCCAGGCGTAAGTAACACTAGTGAATTTAAGCCAGCGTTCGTTAGTGAATTTGCGAAGTAAGGAAATGACCAACGCTAGCGAATTGACGCTAGCGTTAGGCGCTTCGGCGCATAGTGAATTTGCCCCATAATGCTATGTGAGACAAGGGACCTGCAATACTCAGCAATATGTATCTTTCCTGCAGAACCTTCTAAATGCTCCCCATTCTTCTGCCTTGTGATTTTATTCTAAGCAGAAAAGCTTTACATCATACATAAGACTCCAAGACCCACAAAAGTGTCAGTATCAGATCACCCTCCAAGAATACATTAAAGGAGCTAAGGCTCCTCCTTCTGGAGACACAGAGCGTTGCTATAAAATGGGAGCTGCGTTCAGTTTCCGTGATGCAGTTTGGCTACACAGGTGGATTCCAAAAGTGCACAGAGCTGATTTATCAGTACACCAATTAAATTGCATACAGTAGAACCCCCAATTTAAAATTTCCAGGGGACCAGGAAAAAAATGGTGTAAAATCCAGGAAAATGTATAAAACAGTATATAGGTGCGAACCAGAAAACAACAATGTAAAATGAGGGGAAACTTAAAATAAGGGGATGTAAAATTGAGGTTTCACTGTATAAGGAAGTTGTGGTTTCAGCCATTCCCTACCATCCACTTAAAGGGCATGTAAAGGCAAACAAATAAAATCCCATTTTTACTTTCTTTAATGAAAAAGAAACCTATCTCCAAAATACTTTAATTAAAAAAATGTGTACTGTTTTTATAAGAAACCTGACTGTATGCAGTGAAATTCTCCCTTCATTTACTGCTGTGGATAGGAATTGTCAGACGGTCCCTAACTGCTCTGCAGGGAAACAATCATACTTATGAACAGCAGGGGGAACCCCCGTCTTACTTCCCAGCCATGCAGAACTCAAGCAGCTTTGTTTGTTTCCCTGTAGAGCAGTCGGTGACTGTGTAGAGATTTGTATTGATTTTTATTACTTGCTTTACATCCCCTTTACTGTTTCCAACTCCAGCTGCAGGGACAATGATCAGATTTAAACAGATAAACTGGGATTCTATTTGGAGGATTATTTTGATGCAGCCACTGGTTCTGCAGAGTTGGAGAAAGTTTGTATTAAACAATACAAAAACTATTTGTGCTGTTTTGATCATTTATGACGATCCCTCAGCAGCCCAGACCACACTGAGCATGTGCACAGTCTTGGTCTTGCAAAGATGTTTAACAAACTTACAAGATGGTGACCCCCTGTGGCCAACTTTGAAAGCATAAATCATTTGTTTGATTAGGTTTGTGGTGCAGTAAGTTCATGTTTATGGTTAGTATACAAAATACAGTATTTCTAGTCCTATTCTATTTTAGAATTTAATTCCCCGTTAAAATGGGGGTTTTTGTCCAAAGCATCTGTTTGTGGTTTGATCAGGCCAGACACCGGACACTTTGGGCTTAGGGCCCGGCATAGGGAAAGATTGTTGTGCAGTTGAGTCAAAACTACATTGATAACCCGTTGTCATGTATCATCATACATTCATTGTATCATATAGAACTATTATTGATGTGCAGCTTCATAGTATCCCTGACCTGGCATCTTGTGGCTTAATCCTCCCTCCCAGCGTCAGTAAGTTGCTCCATTATATACAAATATGACCCAACTGATCAGCATGTTCCCATCTCTGTCCAAGCTGTTCTTTAATCCTATTGCTTTTGTGGGAGTCCTTGTCAGCACATACTTGTATCTCAGTATATCATGTCATTCACAGTCACAGCGTATGACATCAATGGCTTCACTTGACCTTTTCAAACACATTAGAATTACACGTTTGATACACCAAGATCGCCAGCCACCGAGGTATTGGACTATGACTATTATTTTCTATACTTCCAGCTGACCCTGTCTACACAGAAGAATCCCGGTGCACAGACCCAATAAGGAGTCAGGGGTGAGATGCATTGTGGGTATGACAGGGCATGGCCCAGTGTTGTCATTTCCACAGCCATGTTGGGAGTTATGGTACTCAAGTCAGTGTTCCTTTAAGTTTCTTAAATGATAAGTACACCTTTAAAATAAGTGAATGTAATTTGATGAGGGAGCAATTGTAAGCACTTTTATAATGTACATTAATTATTTATTTTATTTTTATTCCAAAATATTATGGGATACATGTACTGTTAATATGAATGAGTTTTGTTCCAGCAGCGCCACCTGCTGGTCATTTTCCCACCAGTCTGACCACCAAGTAGTCAAGGAAGTTGTCAGGAGAAAGAAAGAGGCTGCTCTGATGTTCTTCTGCTTAGGATAAACAGTAGAAACCGTTCTCAAATCTTTCCTAAGCAGAAGAACATCAGAGCAGCCTCTTTCTTTCTCCTGACAACTTCCTTGACTACTTGTTGGTCAGACTGGTGGGAAAATGACCAGCAGGTGGCGTTGTTGTAACAAAATTCATTCATATTAACAGTACATGTATCCCTTAATATCTTGGAATAAAAACAAAATAAATAATGAATGTAAATTGCAAAATGTCTTAGAATAGCGCCATGCAATACCCAGGTCACCAATGTAAGGTTTAAAGTAGATTTACCAAAAAATGATTGTCATGTATGCATTTTAATCATGCTCAATTTCTGCACCATTCTCTGCCCTCCCTCCTTATTTGAAGGACCCCGTTAGAATTCAAGTGTAAAAACCATTAGATATGTAATGTACTGATCTGTTCCTCAACCCTTCTCTCATTACCTTCTCACACGCTCGCATTCCAGACTTTGCTCCCAACCTTTCTGCTTTCAAAATATCTCTTAAAACACACTTATTTAGAGAAGCCTACCCTCACCCTGTTTAGCTACCAAATGCCATACCATATGCTACATCTCTTACATGCTTATTTTTAATTTTGCCCATGCCCACATCTTGTGTCTCATTACCTTGTTGATTGTTAGCTCTTTTGCACAGGGCCTCACCTTTTGTACAGGAACTGGTTGTTATGTATGTAATTCATGTGATTTCTTTGTATAAGCACATTCATTTTACAGTGCTGCGCAATATGTTGGCGCTCTAAAAATACTTGATAATATATATATATTTATTTTTTATTAATTATAATAATATAATATATAAAAATAATGTACAACGATGTCCCATACCAATAATATGTACAATGTAATTTTCCAGCATACAGAAGCAGATTGCGGAGTGAAGCTATTGGCTGTGAGGATAACGAGGACCCCTACTGTTGCTCCCAGCCCAAAGGGAAAACCTGGAAAAGTGGACAAAGTAAGTGTTACTTACCCTTACCTGATTTGTAGCTCTAGATCCCAAAAGGAACTTCTGCTACACATCACCAGTTAACCTTCTTTATTTAAGGAGGACACTTTCTGACAGCTGTGGGTTCTCTCAACAAGAAGAGGTTTGGTCTTGTGAAGGTCCCCATGTGCTTGTTGTGAGCAGATTGCTTTACTCACATGGACATCATCAGCATTGGCTCAGAGACTGTGTGTGTGGCATTCTCTGCTTGTATAGCAGTCTGTGTAATCGGTGAAACTGGCTTTACTTTCCCTTTGCATTTACATGGCCTGCAACTTTTTGACATAAATCATGTCCCAGCCGGCATTCAGTAGTTCTGCTTGTGGATGATGCCAGTGGGCACTGCTATGGCTGGTTACTGGAGCATGTGGATACAATTGTGATGGTTTACAGCTGGGTAGTCTTTGTGGTCCTCCATCTATATAAAAAGACTAACAATTTGGAATTCTAGGTAGCCAACTTTGTAAGCCAGAAAGGGAACAGCCCCTGTCGTAAATGCAGAACAGGGTTTGATTCCTTCCATCAACCACAAAGGCAGCTTCCAGAAGGGCCAATCACATGATAGGTCAGACGGGCCATTATAGCCAATCTGGCCATGAGTTGTAATGGTGGCAATCATAGCTAATACTGCTGGGCCAATGGGGTGCCATTTGGGGAGCATGCCCAGTTTATGAATGTAGGATCATATCAGTACATAGTTCTTGCATTGGCTCAGGGAGCCAATTATGTGCATTGTGTTACAGAGGGTTCTGGTTTGTTTGTCCTCACGGTAGGGGTTACTTACCAAAGAATGTGCGTCTGTCTATCGAACATCAAAATCCACATAGGGAAAGGAGCAAAGGTATCATACACGTAGGGCAGCCATCAGGGGGGACAGGAGAGTTGTAGGGGGCCCTGAAGGTAAGGGGGGCCCTGCCACGCCGCACTTTATTGATTAGCCGGGCCCCCCTGCTTTCTGAGAGCTGCTGACTTCGGGAAGGCAGGGCTGGAGCACAAGGGGAGGTTTCTTCTGTTCATTCCTTTCCCTTATTGGTCGCTAAGTTTAAGTCCCGGTTGAGCTGCTCAGGGATTGGATAGCTGAGGTTTGAACTTCTCCTCCAGCTCATCCAATCACCATGCAGCTTTACCAGGACTTGAAATTCTGTGACCAATAAGGGAAGAAAATGCTGTCACTGGAAGAAGATGCAGCCACCTGTGCTCCCCTCCTCCCTTCTGTAGTTGGCAGCTCACTGACAGCAGGTGGGTCACACTAATGAAGTAAGTGTAACATGGCAGGGTCCCCACTAAATGTAACCCTTTGTGGTCCCTGTTGTGTGGTGGGGCCCTGGGCACCAATTTTTTTTTAAACTGCTGGGGGGCAATTTTTTTTACATGGACGTTTAAAGGGGGCCCTGACCACCAATTTTTTTACAAGTGGGGGGGGCCCTGGCCACCAATTGTTTTTCCCCATGTGGGGTCCTAGCCACAATATTTTTTAATGGCGGGTCCTGACCACAAATGTTTTTTTTAATTGCTGGCGCTGACCACCAATATTTTTTTATTAACATGAGGGAACCATAGCCACCAATGTTTTTTTTTTTAGTGTGTGGTGGGAGGGAGGACCTGTGGGGTGGGGAGGGCAGACCTGTAGGTGGGGGCTTGTGGTGGGTGCAGCCCAGGGGGCCCAGGAAATTTTTTTGTATGGGGCCCTGCAATTTCTGATGACGGCCCTGCATACACATAACATTTGTTGAAGCATTTCTTCCAGGCCTGGACTGGCAATCTGTGGGTTTTGGCAAATGCCAGAGGGGCTGCTATAAGGTGCCGTAGAAAGTCAGTATTTCGTTGGCTAGTGGGGGGGCTGTTTGGGCCTCATTGTAGGCTGATTGGGCCTCTGTGTAGCTGAAATTCCATGGCCTATTTTGATTCTCAGTCTGGACGTAATTTCTTTCCCAATAAAACATTTTTGCAGTCAAAGTTTACTGCCTTGGATCTGTCCTGTAACTTACCAAATTTACATTGATCGTGTCGTTTGGGGTATTGACACAGTATATTATGGTTGACACTAGTGATGGGCGAATTTATTCGCCAGGCGCGAATTTGCGGCGAATTTGCGCGATTCGCCGTCGGCGAATAAATTCGCGAAACGGCCGCGAAAATTCGCGGCAAAAATTCGCCGGCGTCAAAAATTTTTTTTTCGAAAAAACGGACGCCGGCGCCAAAAACGGGCGCCGCCGTCAAAAACGAGACGCCAGCGCCGTTTCGCGAATTTTCGCCGTTTCGCGAAATTCGCGCGGAATTCGCGAATTTTTCGGCGAAGCGAAACTGCACAAATTCGCCCATCACTAGTTGACACCTTTGCCGGTGGCTAAACCCGAACAATGGGGGCAGGGCAGATAGAATTGGGGGTGGAGCAGTGATCTTGGGGTGGGCATGATGACATCAGAGTCAGGCACAATGATGTCGTGGAGCTATGATGCCGAGTCAGGGTTATTACATCACTTATATGCAAATGGTTGGATTTCTGTCCAGTTTTCGCGAAGTTTTAAATGGGACAGAAAGTTTTAAGCGGACAGCCCTTTGACAAACTGAGATGTCCAATTGAAACCCACACGGCTGGAACCCCTATCTATTCTGCTTGATGAGTAAGACCAATCCTTTAACTACAGGTATGGGATCTATTATTCAGAAATCAGTTATCCAGAAAGCTCTGAAATACTGCAATGCTCATTTAGAAAAACTATTTCTTATTTTGATTTGCTGATTTCTGTTTCTTTAATAACAAGAAATTAACTGCACTTCATAATAATTAAGCAATGTCACTTCTAAGGGGACATCATTGCTGCTCTTTGTGCCCAGAGAGAAGTGCAATAAATGAATACCTTTCGCCTGTGCCCTATTTGATGGACATACTTATTATAGTTCAATAATGGTTTGTGTACCCCTTTTTCTTGTGAGAACACACACTGAGAAGTGATTACTGTTCCTAAATCAGCAGTTGGTCTAATGACCCTGGCTTTAAAGGAGAACAAGACGCTTAGGGGCATATTTATCAAAGTTAATAGTGAAGTTCTGCCACTAGAGTGAAATTCCACCACTTTCCATTCATTTTTATGGGATTTTTAAAGGCATATTTATCAAAGGGTGAACTTTCACTTTCACCCATTGATAAATATGCCTTTCAAAATCCCATAGAAATGAATAGTGATGGGCGAATTTATTCGCCAGGCGCGAATTCGCGTGAATTTGCGCGATTCGCCGTCGGCGAATAAATTCGCGAAATGGCCGCGAAAATTCGCGGAAAAAATTCGCCGGCGTCAAAATTATATTTTTTCGAAAAAACGGACGCCGGCGCCAAAAACGGGCGCCGGCGTCGGAAAAACGGGCGCCGGCGTCAAAAACGAGACGCCTGCGCAGTTTCACTAATTTTTCGCCGTTTCGTGAATTTCACGCGAAATTCGCGAATTTTTCGGCGAAGCGAAACTGCACAAATTCGCCCATCACTAGAAATGAATTGTGAGCTGCGGAATTTCACTCTAGTGGCGGAACTTCACTCTTTGATAAATTTACCCCTTAGATCCTTAGTGATAACAGGGCATTCCCTCTAGAATCTAGGTCATTTTGCCTGGTCATGTGCTTCCAGAAAGAGCCCGCACTTTAGGATGGAACTGCTTTCTGGCAGGCTGTTGTTTCTCCTACTCAATATAACTGAATGTGTCTCAGTGGGACCTGGATTTTACTATTGAGTGTTGTTCTTAGATCTACCAGGCAGCTGTTATCTGGTTACCTTCCCATTGTTCTGTTGTTTGGCTGCTGGGGGGAAAGGGGGGGTATCACTCAAACTTGCAGTAAAGAGTGAGTGAAGTTTATCAGAGCACAAGTCACATGACTGGGGGCAGCTGGGAAACTGACAATATTTCTAGCCACATGTCAGATTTCAAAATTAAATATAAGAAAAACTGTTTGCTCTTTTTTTAGAAATGGATTTCAGTGCAGAATTCTGCTGGAGCAGCACTATTAACTGATGTGTTTTGAAACAAACATGTTTTTCCCATGACAGTATCCCTTTAAGATTGCCATTTTCTCTGCCTGTCTCTGAAGAGCAGCATAGTGGACTGGCAGTGTTAAAATTGGCAGAGAAAAGGACCTGAAGTGGTGCAGGTTGGCGTCTGCTCTAGGGAGCAGCTCTGGCGGGGGACCCAGTCATTATTAAAGGTTTGGTTGTTCTTTAAAACCAGGGACATTTCCGGGGTCATAAACTCAAAACCAAGGTAGACAATAAAAATCAGAGACAAAGGGACAATACTAAGGATAGTCCATATAAATCAGGTTCAGTATTTATAAATAATCAGTATAAATACTAAGAGCAGACTTAGCCAGCACGTCTCAGTATAACAGTATACTGTATATACTTACAGACTTGCATTCCTGAGCATACAGAGGGTTACTTCTTGCATCCACTACTACCTCTTATCTCCAAGACTGACAACTATCCTTAAAGGATAAGTAAACCTTTAAAATAAGTGCATGTAAAATTGATAAGGGGACTATTCTAAGCACTTTTGTAATGTACATTCATTATTTATTTTGGTTTTATTCCAAGATATTAAGGGATACATGTACTGTTAATATGAATGAATTTTGTTACATTTCTCTTAGTTGTCATTTTCTGACCACCAAGTAGTCAAGGAAGTTGTCAGGAGAAAAAAGAGGCTGCTCTGATGTTCTTCTGCTTAGGGAAAAAAATTAACTGTCTAGGGCAGTTAGAGAAATGCATGTTCCCAGTTACTGCATATGCCCCATTATAAATCCAGCTGTAATACATGTCAGTTACATAACTCGTTGTATTTCCAGGCCCGTTTCCGTTAACATTTATTTTACCTTTCTGCAGAGTATCCTTCTACTGTTACACACCTCCCTCTGTCATTCATTTAAGCACCATCAGCTGCTATGTACAACAAGTGCCCAGCTCAATGTGTTCCTGCAGTCCAATCCTGATGCCATTAGACTGACATTTCAATCAGCATATCTTTGTTTTTTATCAGCAGAATGAATTGCAAACATTAAAGGGTAACTATCACTTGAGAATCGATTCCCCTACCAGAGCTGTGGGCTGGCAGAGCTCTTACTTCAGATGGCACAATAGCACTTTTATGAGGAAAATGCCTCTAGCGAGTGTTTTAGCCTTTGCACGGGGAGAGAGCGGCCTTATGGGGTACAGGCGTGTGCATAAAGAGGGAGTACTTATCAGCTTGTTCCTTCTGCACACTAATTTGATGTAGAATAGGGGGATGTGTTGACCTTTCATATACCCAGAGATGGGGGGCAGAGGGGGGTTGTGGCTGGGAGGCCTGGGGTGCAGTGGGGGCCCCTAAGGCAACAGGCATGATGGGCCCTGGGCCCCCCAGTCTAACACTGCCTATACCGCCTACATACAATTAGCAAGCTGGGGTAGTGGCTCATTACTGTATGTGTATGTGTATAGGGTTGCCACCAGGCCCGGACTGGCAATCTGTGGGTAATGGCAAATGCCAGAGGGGCTGCTATAAGGTGCCATAGAAAGTCACTATTTAGTGGGCTGGTGGGAGCTGTTTGGGCCTCTGTGAGGGCTGATTGGGCCTCTGTGTACCTGAAGTGGCAGAGCCTATTTTAATTCTCAGTCCGGACCTGGTTGCCACCTTTTCTGGAAAAAAAATACCGGCCTTCCTATATATTTATATTTTTTCCCTATTAATAACATTGCACTCAATCATCATTTTTACCGGCCAGGCTGGTAAAATACTGACCAGGAGGCAACCCTATATGTGTGCCACAACATGACTGCCCGTACCTGGAGCTGACACCCAGTGTGGAGACCACAATGGCCACTAGAGGGTACCCTTGTATATATATTTAAACAACTAATCAGTCAGTGCCCAATAAAAATATCCAGTGTTTTGTAGTTAAACTGGTGCGTTTCTAGAGTAGTACCGCAGGTTATGCAGCGTCATTTGTTTTGAGTGTGGCACGTGGTGCAAGTGTACCTGTGCCCCTAAATGCTCACACATCACCTTATATACATTTCTTTTTGGTTGTGTAAGAGTGCAACCATCCATTCATCTCAGCTTGACCATATTCATTGTTAGATGAACAATTAGAAACCATTCTCAAATCTTTCCTAAGCAGAAGAACATCAGAGCAGCCTCTTTCTTTCTCCTGACAACTTCCTTGACTACTTGGTGGTCAGACTGGTGGGAAACTGACCAGCAGGTGGCGCTGTTGTAACAAAATTCATTCATATTAACAGCACATGTATCCCTTAATATCTTGGAATAAAAACAAAATAAATAATGAATGTACATTGCAAAAGTGCTTAGAATAGCCCCATCCTCAATTTCACATGCACTTATTTTAAAGGTTTACTTATCCTTGAATACCCCAAGAATATAGACCTATGGTGCAATGGGCCCAGGCGTCAGTGGGGTCTCATTTGGTCTATTTCATGGCCATTTCCTATTTCTATGAGAACAAAGAGGCTAAATAGATGGAATAATAAATTATAGTGTGTAGAAAAGAGACTAGGAGAATAGAGGTTGAGTGAGGAGAGGAAGAATAATAGTACTGAGGGCGGGCCCTGGTCTAAGGTTTTTTGGTGGGCTCCTGGCATCCCAGTCCAACACTGGAAGTGCCTGCTGAACTATGAGCTGAACTGTTCTGGGAAATAATTTGCATTCAAGGAGCAGCTGAAGGTACAGACAGTATAGTTAAGAATGGGTAAGTGTCAGGCACAGGAGGCAACAGTGTTGTTTTGGGGTTTGTGTGTAAAGTCTTATTGTAATTGTTCCCTTGTGTGCAGCATGCAGTGGTGAAGATTGTGAGAAGTATCTGAACATGACAGCTTTTGAGGACCCAGAGCAGCTGCAGGGGTTCCTGAGTGAACTGTATGTTTACCTGGTTGACCACATGCACATTGCCCTGAACAAGGTAAAAGCAGTCAAATTACTAAAGTTAAAAAGCTTTAGGGAACTGGCAATGGGAACAGAGAAGACACATATTTTTCACAAAAGGGCAGTATTTCCCCTTTATTTTTCTATAGGTGTAATTAATAAAGTAAGTTAATGGTCCTGATGTCCGTTTAGGCAATAAACATTCCCATATTAACATCCTTGCACAGTAGGAATGCTTGGAATCCAGGATTGGGTTCAGGATGAGGCCAAATCTGGACCCTTAGAGGCCCATTTATCAAAGGTCAAATTTCAAATTCATGTGAATTTTCTTTTTAATTTGAATATACTCACAGTCCGACTGGGAGGTTATTTAAGAAAAAAATTGAATGTATAATAATCAATTGAATGGTTCTGATCTGAAAATTCTAATCATATTCAACTCGTATTCAATTTGTACAAATCAAGTTTTTCTCCCGAAAAAAAAAAAACTTGAATGTCAGGACGGCTATTAACCTCTCCAAATGGCTCATCAGACCTCTGCCATTGACTTGTACATTAACTTAAGGTGGCCATAGACGCAAAGATCCACTCATTTGGCAACATCGGCAAACGAGCGGATCTTTCCCCGATATGCCATTAACAAGCATGGCTATATCGGGGGTAATCTGATTACGATGTGCCATGGGCTCCGACGGGATCGGTTGGGTCAAAATCAAACCTGACCAATCGACCAAACGACGATCTCCGCCAGACGAAAGATGTTGGCACACGCCACACACGATCCGAAAATCGTACGAATCCTCGATTCGTACAATAGGATCTGTGTGTCTATGGCCACCTTTAGTAGGTTTTAGGTGTCGATTATTCGAATTAGGACTGTTTCCATGGTCAAGGTGTGATAAATCTCACATTCAAATTTACATTTGAATAGATGGATAAAAATCAGAAAGTGCAAATTTTGACACTTGAAAATTCTAATTTACTATTCAACCCTTGATAAATCTGCCCCTTAAAGTCATGTATTTGGGACTGACCTGTGGGACACTAACTCACACTTTTGCTGATGCAAAATGATGTGATGGCCAACGCCACACCCATGATAGCTGTCATCCTGTTGCCCACATCTGCATTAAAGCAAGCCTATTGGTCAAATTTTAATTATCAGTTATCATGTCAATGGCATTAAAGGGATACTGTCATGGGAAAAATATGTTTTTTTTCCAAAATGCATCAGTTAATAGTGCTGCTCCAGCAGAATTCTGCACTGAAATCCATTTCTCAAAAGAGCAAACAGATATTTTTATAATTTTGAAATCTGACATGGGGCTAGACATATTGTCAGTTTCCCAGCTGCCCTCAGGCATGTGACTTATGCTCTGATAAACTTCAGTCACTCTTTACTGCTGTACTGCAAGTTGGAGTGATATCACCCCCTCCCTTTCCCCCCAGCAGCCTAACAACACAACAAGGGAAGGTAACCAGATAACAGCTCCCTAACACAAGATAACAGCTCCCTGGTAGATCTAAGAACAGCATTCAATAGTAAAATCCAGGTCCCACTGAGACACATTCAGTTACATTGAGTAGGTTCCATCCTAAAGTGTTCCCTCTTTCTGAAAGCAAATGACCAGGCAAAATGACCTGAGATGCACCTACACACCAATATTACAACTAAAAAATACACTTGTTGGTTCAGGAATGAAATTTTATATTGTAGAGTGAATTATTTGCAGTGTAAATAGTGACATTTAGAAATAAAAACTACATCATTAAAATCATGACAGAATCCCTTTAAAGTTTGTCAGTCTGGGGAGCAGCAGTCTCTCCCTTGCCGCATGCAGGACTTCAGGTGTAAAGGATTCGCTCTCCTACATGGACCATTAAGCACAGGGTTTCCATGTCACGGAACATTAGGCTAATTGATGGAAATATACACAAGCACAGCATATTCTCATCCAGCCAATCGTGAAACAATGATCGACCACAAAGATGCAAGTCAGGGACCACAAACAGACATCCAGTGTTGAATTGCTGTGAATTACATTTAGAGAGCCATTATTCTATTTATTTATTTTGACAGTAGCTTCTCCTTTTAAAGAAAAACTACACCTCAACAAAGAACTAGGCTAGAAATGTAACATGTTTTTATAGTTCTTTAGCACATGCTCTATGCTGCTGTCACTTACTGAGCTTAAAGGATAAGTAAACCTAAAATGTAAAATTGATGAGGGGGCTATTCTAAGCATGTGTGTAATGTTCATTCGTTATTCATTTTATTTTTATTCCAAGATATTAAGGGATACATGTACTGTTAATATGAATTAATTTGGTGACCACCTGCTGGTCAGTTTCCCACCAGTCTGACCACCAAGTAGTCAAGGAAGTTGTCAGGAGAAAGAAAGAGGCTGCTCTCATGTTCTTCTGCTTAGGGAAATAATTAGAAACCTTTCTCAAATGTTTCTTAAGCAGAAGAACATCAGAGCAGCCTCTTTCTTTCTCCTGACAACTTCCTTGACTACTTGGTGGTCAGACCGGTGGGAAACCGACCAGCAGGTGGCGTTGTTGTAACAAAATTCATTCATATTAACAGTACATGTATCCCTTAATATCTAGGAATGAAAACAAAACAAATAATGAATGTACATTACAAAAGTGCTTAGAAAACCCCCTTCATCAATTTTACATTCACTTATTTTAAAGGTTTACTTATCCTTTAAGGACCCACTCACAATATACAGTACACATACAATATAACATTCACAATACAAGGCTGATTAGTAATTAATTCATAATCACACGGCAGCATAGAAACCAGTGCAATGTGCATTATTTAATAATCAGCCTTGTACCATCAGCTTCTGTGATGAAAAAAAAAACACGTTCTCTGCTTGATTATTCCCAACAACCCCTAAGCTTATCGACAGCCCATAGCACACTGAGCATGTGCAGTGCCACTGACACACAGAAGATGGCCTGACAAGATGGGGAGCTGCTGGGGACAATTTTGAAAGTCTGGATCATTACTGTTAGGTGCTTACATTGTCCCACAAGAAGTCAAGTTTTCCTGGAGAGCCCCCTATGGTCCATAGAGAGAGTATGCCGCCTGGTTTCTTCCCAAGTAACAATCCTAATGACTAGTGATGGGCGAATTTGTCCCGTTTCGCTGAACAATTCGCAAAACTCTCTCCGCAGCAAGTCCACCAAGGCAGGAACTCTCAAAGTTGGGAATGTGTTATGTCCTGCTGTTCCCTTTATTGCAGTCTATTATACATAGCTCTGTATGAAAAGAACTGCAAAGCAAGTAGTATTTGTAGCTGCTTATTCATTATTCCCATCCTCATTACCTTACAATCTGATCTGTATTATACATGTCCTCGCTATTGATTTCCACCAGGGGGAAGCAAAACACTGCTGCTTTAATAAACCTTTTTTTTGCATTTAGACTGTGACTTTTACACACGTTTACTCTTTTGTCCCCGGAGCCTCCTCAAGCAGTTAGTAAATGAGTGCCAGTTTATTCTCATCTTTCTGTACAAAACAATGTGCCAGTCTGAGGGATACCAATAAATATGCAGATCTAGGATCCCAGGAGTGTAGGGAGCCCATCTTGAGTTTCCGAGAAGTCAAGGAAGAAGTTTGAAAAAGGTTTCTAATTGTTTTCCTAAGCAGAAGAACATCAGAGCAGCCTCTTCTTTCTCCTGACAACTTCCTTGACTACTTGGTGGTCAGACTGGTGGGAAACTGACCAGCAGGTGGCGCTGTTGTAACTAAATTCATTCATATTAACAGTACATGTATCCCTTAATATCTTGGAATAAATAAATGACAAATGTACATTGCAAAAGTGATTAGAATAGCCTCTCTCATCAATTTTGCATTCATAGTAACATAGTAACATAGTAAGTAAGGTTGAAAAAAGGCACACGTCCATCAAGTTCAACCTTTTAGTTTTTAGTTTTTTTTTTAATCTGTCTAACTGCTAGTGATCCAGAGGAAGGCAAAAAAAACATCTGAAGCCTCTCCAATTTGCCTCAGAGGGGGAAAAATTCCTTCCTGACTCCAAAATGGCAATGGGACCAGTCCCTGGATCAACTTGTACTATGAGCTATCTCCCATATCCCTGTATTCCCTCACTTGCTAAACACCATCCAACCCCTTCTTATACCTATCTAATGTATCAGCCTGTACCACTGATTCAAGGAGAGAATTCCACATCTTCACAGCTCTCACTGTAAAAAACCCCTTCTGAAAATTTAGGCGGAACCTCTTTTCTTCTAATCAGAATGGGTGACCTTGTGTCAGCTGGAAAGATCTACTGGTAAATAAATCATTAGAGAGATTATTATATGATCCCCTTATATATTTATACATAGTTATCATATCTCCCCTTAAGCGCCTCTTCTCCAGTGTGAACATCCCCAATTTGGCCAGTCTTTCCTCATAGCTAAGATTTTCCCTTTACCAGCTTAGTTGCCCTTCTCTGTACCCTCTCTAATACAATAATGTCCTGTTTGAGTGATGGAGACCAAAACTGTACGGCATATTCTAGATGGGGCCTTACAAGTGCTCTATACAGTGGAAGAATGACCCCCTCCTCCCGTGACTCTATGCCCCATTTAATACAACTCAAGACCTTATTTGCCCTTGATGCTGCTGACTGGCATTGTTTGCTACAGACAAGTTTATCATCTACAAGGACTCCAAGCTCCGTTTCCATAATGGATTTGCCTAGTGCAGTCCCATTAAGGGTATAAGTGGATATTGTTACATCCCAGGTGCAGGACTTTACATTTATCAACATTGAATCTCATTTGCCACTTAGCTGCCCAGATTGCCAGTTTGTTAAGATCATGTTGCAAGTGCCACATCCTGGATGGAATTAATTGGGCTGGATAGTTTTGTTTCATCTGCAAACACTGATACATTACTTACAATACCCTCCCCTAAGTCATTAATGAACAAGTTAAATAAAAGTGGACCCAATACTGAGCCCTGAGGGTCCCCACTAAGAACCTCACACCAAGTAGAGAATGTCCCATTAACAACCACCCTCTGTACCCGATCCTGTAGCCAGTTTCTTATCCATGTGCAAATGGTACTTGCATAAAAATGTACTCCTTGTACTTCCATATAGTTGCACTCGGCTCTGCTCAGTTCTTCCTGCTTTCCATTCCAAATCGAGCACTTCTGTGCCTATTGACAAAGGTTAACTCAGGAGCTACCAGAACCTCCACCGCTGGTATATACTGCGAGTAAAGAAAAATTTATAGGGTGTCAGCCATATGTCCACCCAGGTATTAACAATATACCACGAAGACATCTGAGCCAAAACATGGAAGAATTTTAGTCAGGGGCATTTGAGGGGTTGATTTGAGGGGAACCTACACCTAAAAAGCCACAGAAGACATACTGTAGATACCCATTGTCTCCTTAGCTATGTACTTTGGTTCTTTTATTCAGTCACCTAAGGGGTGACTGAAGAACATGTGAGACAATTTACCTCAAATTCAAGTTTTTTTAATTTCCAAAAGAAGTGCAGTTGTGTTCAAAATAATGAAGGTTTGCACACTCTGGTTCAAACAAAAAGGTTTATTCCATCAAAGAAAAAGGTTAGCAAAAATAGTTACAAAACAAATATCATTAGTTTTGTAACTATTTTTTCAACCCTTTTTCTTTGATTGAATAAACCTTTTTGTTTGAACCAGAGTGTGCCATCCTTCGTTTGGTTTTTTGGTATGTCACAACCTTGGACTATTTGGTAGCCCCTATATGGAATGGCAGCCTACAGAGGGCTCCGTTTGGCAGTACACCTGCCTCCAAACCAGAAATTTAAAAATAAGCTCCAGCTTTGAGGCCACTGGGAGCAACATCCAAGGGGTTGGTGAGTAACATGTTGCTCATAAGCCACTAATTGGGGATCACTGTTCTATCCATTCAAATGGTCGTTTTCCATTTTCTTCCACGTCTTTCAAGTTTTGGTGCCATTTTAAAGCATTTGAGATCATTTTAGCTGAGCAGCTTATCATTTTCTGTACTTCTTTATATATTTTCCCCTCTCCAATCAATGTTGTAATCAAAGTCTGATGTTTGCAACAAATAGCCGTACCCACTGCCTGCAAGACATATCCATTATCTGCAAGAGATATTCATACCCACTGCCTGCAAGACATATCCATTACCTGCAACAAATAGCCATACCCACTGCCTGCAATACATATCCATTACCTGCAACAAATAGCCATACCCACTGCCTGCAATACATATCCATTACCTGCAGGAAATATCCATACCCACCACCTGCAAGACATATCCATTACCTGCAACAGAAAAGCCAAAAATGATATATGTAAAATGAAGAGGATTAAAAAAAATAAACATTGAAGGTGAAATTATGCTAAACAGTAAAAGATATGTTATATAGTACTGCACATTCCACAACACTACAGAAACAGAATTGCACATGTGCATCTAAAGTCCCTACCACAAATAGACACAAACACACACAGAAGAAGAAATTAAGGAAGAAAAAGCCAGAGAAAATAAATAACAAAGACAACCAAGGAAGACAACATAAAGAAGGAGGAAGAATGGTGAATAAGTTGAATGATGGAAAGAAAAAAAACATGAAATTAAAAAAATGAATGAGAAAATGTAGAAAAGAGAATTTGTAAGACGAAGAAGGTAGTCAAACATAGATTTAGAAATAGTAAAAAAAAAATATAAAAATAGAAAGGAATTCTGAAAAATGCCTGAAAAGAAGGAAGTAAGGAATAAAAAAAAATATTTTTAGGATGAAAGAAAAAAAGAAGAAGAAAGGATTTGTAGAAAAAACAAAGATGGAAGAATGTAGGAAATAAAAAAGAGAAGATGTAAAGCATGGAAGAAACAGAGAAATTAATTAAAAAAAAACAGAAAGAAATGACAAATTAAAAATTTAAATGAAAAATACAGGAAAAAAGGATGATTGGAAAAACATGAAAGAAATGAATAATTAAGAGATGGAAAGAAAGGAATGACAGTAAAATACAAGGAGAAAGGATGGAAAGAAGAGAATGAAAGATAGAGAGAAATAGGAGTACTAGATATATATGTAAAGAAATAGAATGAATGAGTGAAATACAGAAATTTACATAAAAGAATGGCAAAAAACAGGGGAAAAAGAAACAAAGAAGAAGAAAGTTAAAGTGAAAAGTTGAAAAGAAAGAAAGGTAATGGAGATATATAAATGAAAAAGGAGGAATGAAGACGGAAGCAAGGAAGAAAAAATATATGCAAGTGTATAAGACAGAAAGGAATGGTAGTAAAAGAGGCGTTATAGTAAAAGTATGAAAGAATGTGAATTGCGAAAAAGAGAGCAAAAGAAAGAAAGCATTTTATTTATAAAGTAACGAGAGAAGGAAAGAATGACAAAAACAGGAAAGAAGTAAGAAATAGGAAATCTGCATACAGCATATGTTAAGAAAGAGTGAATGAATGAGGGAAATAGATACATTTATAAAACAGAAAGGAATGGCAAATAAACAGGATATATACAAGTGTGTGAGGCAGAAAGACATGACAGACCAGACAGGGAGAATGTAAGAAAGAAGGAAAAAAGAGGGAGACAGAAAGAAAGAGGAATGATACAGATATGAGAGATGTGAATGAGAGAAATAGAGAACTTTATAAAACAGAAAGAAATCACAAAAAAAAAATGGAAACGTGGAAGAAAAGAAAAAGGAATAATAGAAATATATGTAAGAAACGAAATGGCAGAACTAGACAAGGAGGAATGTAGGAAGGAAGGAAGAAAGAAAGAAGACAGAGAGGTAAAAAGTGATAAAGAAAAATGAAAATGAAAAGTTATGCTAAGGAAGGCAATAGGAAAATTAAGCAATATAAAAAATGGAATGAAAATGTGGAATAAAGAACATATCAGATGGAAGAAGAAAGGAAAACAAAAGAAAGAAAGAAAAAGGAGTAATATATAACTGGGAGGCACGTATATTAAAGGTCAAATTTCTAATTCATGTGAGTTTTTCTAACTCTATTAAATTCAAATATTCGATTGGGGGGTTATTTAATGAATTCTCACAAGAATTTTACCGGCTCAAATTAGAATAAACTCGATTTGAGTTTTTTCTCAGAATAAATGTCAGAAAGGCTAGTAACATGTCCAAATTGATGCCTGGACCTCTCCCATTGACTTATATATGAACTTGCAGGTTTTAGGTGGCGAACAGTCAAATTTGACATATTCAAGGGCCAGCGTTCGATAAATATTGAAAATCAAATTCGAATTAAAATCAGAATCAAGTTTGGATAATTCACAATTTTCAAATTTATCTTGATCATTAAAAAATGTAAGGAGAATGAAGGAGTAGTAGAAGGATGACTGAAGAAAAGAAGGGTGGAATAAAAAGAAAGAAAGAAAGAAAGAAAGAAAGAAAGAAAGAAAGAAAGAAAGAAAGAAAGAAAGAAAGAAAGAAAGAAAGAAAGAAAGAAAGAAAGAAAGAAAGAAAGAAAGAGAAAGAAAGAAAGAAGAAAAGACAAGCTATATGAAGTCAAGAAGGAAGGAAGAAAAGAAGGATAAAGAAAGGAAGAAAGAAAGCTAGTCATAGGAAGTAATGAAGGAAGGAAAGAAGAACAGAATAATGAAGGAAGGAGGGAAGAAAGACAGTAAGAAAGAAAGAAAGAAAGAAAGAAAGAAAGAAAGAAAGAAAGAAAGAAAGAAAGAAAGCTATATGAAGTAATGACAGACAGAAGGTAGGAAGAAAAGAACGATGATTGAAAGAAAGAAGGATTGAATAAAGAGAAAGAAAGCTATACAAAGTAATGACAGAAGGAAGGAAGAAAAAGGATCACTGGAAGGATGGAAGGATAGAAGAAAGAAAGAAATTAAGCTATATGAAGTAATGAACGAAGGAAGGAATAAAGAGAAAGAAAGAAAGAAAGAAAGAAAGCTATATGAATAAAAATGAAGTAATAAAAAAGGAAGGGAGGAAGGAAGGAAGGCAATATGAAATAAAGACAGAAGTAAGGAAGAAAAGAAAGAAAGAAAGAAAGAAAGAAAGAAAGAAAGAAAGAAAGAAAGAAAGAAAGAAAGAAAGGGAGAAAGCTATATGAAACAATGACAGAAGGAGGAAAAGAAGGATGAATGATGGAAGGATTGAATAAAGAGAGAGAAAGAAAGACAGCTATATGCAGGAATAAAGGAAGGACGGAAGAAAAGAAGGCTGAATGAATGAAGGAAAGAAAGAAAGCTACTGTATATGAAGTAATGAAGGAGGGAAGGAAGAAAAGAAGCATGAAGGAAGGAAGGAAGGAAGGAAGGAAGGAAGGAAGGAATGAAAGGGAGGAAGACAAGAAGGATGAATGAAGGATGGACAGAAGGAAGGAAGGAAAGCTTTTTGAAGTGATTACAGAAGGAAGGAGGAAAAGAAGGATGAATGATGGAAGGAAGGATGGATGGAATAAAGAGAAAGAAACAAAAAAAGAAAGCTATATGAAGTAATGACAGCAGAACGGAAGAAAAGACCAATGGAAGGAAGGATGGAATAAAGAGAAAGAAAGCTATATGAAGTAATGACGGAAGAGAAGAAGGATGAAGGGAAGGAAAGGAGTGAATAAAAGTAGGAAGGAAGGTAGAAAAGAAAGAAAGTTATATGAAGAAATGAAGGAAGGAATGAAGGAAGGAGGAAAGGAAAGAAAAAGAAAGAAAGAAAGCTATATTACGTAAATATATAGTTATGACAGAAGGAAAGAGAAAAGGAATGATGAATGATGGAAGGATGGAATAAAAAGAAAGAAAGAAAGCTATATGAAGTAATGACGGAATTAAGGAAGAAAAGAAGGATTAAGGAAAGTAAGAAGGAAGATAGGAAAGAAAGAATGAAAGCTATATGAAGTATTGAAGGAAGAAAGGAAAGAAAAAAAGTGTCACGATCGCCACCCGGAGCAGTCCCAGGAGCTCCGGGCAGCGTGTCCTCCTCCGCCGGCGCAATGATGTCAGCGCCGCGCAGGAATGTCAGCGGGGCACAGGAACGCCATTGGCGTCACTATGGCGCCAAGATTTGTGTATTTAAGGGCTGCTACCCTGAACCTGGGTTCCTGTTTCCAAGCCTTGATTCCTGTTCCCACTCCTGATTTCTGCTCCTGCCTTGGTTTTGACCCTCTGCCTGAACTCTTGTTATTTGATCCTGATCTGCCTGCCACTGAACTCTTGCCTTGACACTGACCATCCGCTTGCTTAACCCTTTGGATACCACAACCTTGCTCCCTCAAGAGGGCTTCCTCCTTAATCCTGACTACCTCCCTGACAGAAAGAAAGCTATATTAAGTAATGACAGAAGGAAGGAGGAAAAGTAGGATGAAGGAAGCCTGAAAGGAAACAAAAAAACAGAAGGACGGAAGAAAAGAAGCATTAAGGAAAGTAGGAAAGAAAGAAAGCTATATGAACTAATTAAGGAAGGAAGGAAAGAAGGATGAAGGAAACAAAAAGAAAGAAAGAAAGAAGGATTGAAGGTAGGACAGAAGGAAGGAAGAAATTAAGCTATATGAAGTAATGATAGAAGGAAGGAAGAAAAGAAGAAAAGAATGATGAAAGAAGGCGGTAAGAAAGAAAGAATTAAGAGAAAGAAAGATATATGAGGAAGAAAATAAGGATAAAGGAAGGAGGGAAGGAAAGTAGAAAGGAAGGCAAAAAAGAAAGAAAGTTGTTAGAAGGAAGAAAAGAAGAATGAAGAAAAGAGAGAAGGAAAAAGAAAAGAAAGCTATATGAAGTAATGACAGAAGGAATAAGGAAAGAAACGATGAATGAAGGATAGTGTCACGATCGCCGCCCGGAGCAGGACCAGGAGCTCCGGGCGGCGCAGTTACCTCTTCCGACGCCGCTCCCAAAATGGCGGCGCCCATGGCCGCCACGTGGGTAGCGGCGCCGGCGCAAAGACGCCTGCGCGCAAGTGCGCAGGCGCGAAGACGTCACAACGGCGCGACGGACGCAGGCGCAGCGCGTCAGACGCAGACGTGCTGACGTCGACGCAAGGGCGCCAAAAAAACCCTTTAAAAGGACGCCTGAGGCGCCAATATGGCGCCCGAAAATAGGATCTCGTTCCTGAGGTTATTCCTGGGTTTCCTGCTGCGTTTCCTGAAGTTATTCCTGTTTGACCTCTTGTTATTGACCCCCTGCCTGGACTTTGGACTCTGTTTGTATTCTGCCTGCCTTGTGACTTGTTGCCTGAACTCCGTTACCCCTTCTGCCGAATCCTTGGATACCGCGATCCTGATCCCTCCTGAGGGGCTTCCTCCTAGATCCGGACGACTCCCCCAGAGGGAACTCCCGGTTCCCTGACATTATTTTCGGGCCATGGATCCCACTGAGGAAGCTCAGCCAGATTTCGGCAGGGCCTTTCGGGGCCTGCATTCCCGCATGGAGGCGTATGAAGCCCAGCAGAATTACGTGGGACACACGCTGGAGGCGATCCTGGAAAAGCTCTCCTTGTTGACACCAGCGACCCCCCTGCCGGCACCTCCTCCACTAGCGGCTGCTGCCATGACTACCCAGTTATCCACTTCTGGTCCACATATTCCTGCTCCGCCTCTCTACGATGGCGATCCTCAAGCCTGTCGAGGATTCGTGAATCAGTGCCAGATTCGCTTTGCCCTACACCCCACTGAATTTGACTCTGAACGTGCCAAGGTGGGGTTCGTGATTACTCGTCTGGCAGGGAAAGCTCTCGAGTGGGCATCTCCACACTGGGAGAAGCAGTCCCCACTGATGGATGACGCAGAAGCATTTCTCAAAGAGTTCCGGATCATTTTCGATGCTCCCGGCCGGGTGACATCCGCTGCTTCCCGTCTGTTCCAAATCCGCCAAGGGAGTCGCAGTGTAGCGGAATATGCTATCGAATTCCGTACACTTGCCGCTGAGACTCGTTGGAACAACGACGCATACCATACTGCCTTTTATAATGGTCTCTCCCTCCGCATCAAGGATGACCTGGTCTCCCGGGAATTACCCACGCAACTTGAGGACCTCATTGCCTTGGCTGTCAAGGTGGACACTCTTCTGAGAGAGCATCAAACCCTGAGAGATCGTGTCAGGAAGTTTCAACCCATGTTGGCACCCCGCTTCCAGAGGCCTCTCCTGCAGGCTCCTGTCACCCCGCCTGCCCAAGCATCCATTTCTCTTCAGGAGGAACCCATGCAAGTGGGAAGAACTCGCCTCACTGAACAAGAGAGACTCCACCGACGGATGTCAGGCCTGTGTCTGTATTGTGGCGGACATTCCCACTTCGCCAATGCCTGTCCTGCAAAGGCTAAGAGTTTTGTACCCCGAGGTATGTCTACGGTAACTCATGTAGGGGGCACTACTCAAAAGTCTCGAGATAAGTTTCAGGAGAAGACCCAAGAAAACTCACACAGGTTTCTCCTTCCCTTCCAGGTTCGTCTGTCTGATAAGACCATCTTCGGGAATGCTTTCATCGATTCCGGAGCCGGGGGTAACTTCATGGATGCTCTCTTTGCTAAGTACATGGGAATTCCCTTATTTCCTTTGCCTTCTCCCATGCGGATCGTCGCCATAGATGATAAACCTCTGGAGTCTGTACTCACGATGTCCACTGGCGAACTACCTGTGCAGGTTGGGACCCTGCACAAAGAGAGACTTTAGTTTCTTATTATCTCTTGTCCCGCTGTTCCAGTTGTTTTGGGTCTCCCTTGGCTGCGCCTGCACAACCCCACCATAGACTGGTCCACAGGGCAGATTTCTCATTGGAGCCCATTCTGCCAACAGCATTGCCTTCCTGCTAAACCCCTCAAGAAGGTAACTATCTCCTCAACCGAGTTAAAGTCTCTTCCCTCCTGTTATAAAGAATTCTCCGATGTGTTCTGTAAGAAGTCTGCAGAATTTCTTCCTCCACATCGCTCCTACGACTGTCCTGTTGAACTCCTGCCAGGAGCCATGCCCCCCAGAGGCCGCACTTACCCTCTCTCTCCTGCAGAGACTACCGCAATGAAGGAATACATCCAAGAAAATCTCCAGCGGGGGTTTATCCGCCCTTCTACCTCTCCTGCAGGGGCTGGGTTCTTCTTCGTGGAGAAGAAGGACGGAGGCCTTCGGCCATGTATAGACTACCGGGGCCTGAATAAAATCACTGTAAAAAACAGGTACCCCCTGCCCTTGATTGCGGAGCTCTTCGACCAGCTGAAGGGGGCGAAGATATTCTCTAAGTTGGATCTCCGGGGGGCGTACAACCTCATTCGCATCCGTGAGGTTGACGAATGGAAGACGGCTTTCAACACTCGTGACGGGCACTATGAATATATCGTTATGCCCTTCGGCCTTTGCAATGCCCCTGCCGTCTTCCAGGAGTTTGTTAACGATCTGTTCCGGGATCTCCTAGGAAGGTTCGTAGTCGTATACCTGGACGACATCCTGATCTTTTCTAAAGACCTAGAAAGCCATCGCTCCCAGGTGAAGGAGGTACTCTCTCGTCTGAGGAAGAACTCTCTCTTCGCCAAGTTGGAGAAGTGCGTCTTCGAGGTGTCCAAGATCCCCTTCCTAGGATACATTATCTCTCCTGAGGGATTTGAGATGGACCCCGTGAAAGTGTCTGCCATCCAGGAGTGGCCTCTCCCACTGAGTACCAAGGCAATCCAGAGATTTATCGGATTTGCTAACTACTATCGGCAGTTCATCCGGGGGTTCTCTTCCCGCATTGCACCTATCCTTGCCCTCATCCGGAAAGGGGGTAAACCCAGCCTGTGGCCTCCATCTGCCATTGAAGCTTTTCAGTCCTTGAAAGAGGCCTTCACGTCCGCTTCCGTCCTCCGACACCCCAATCCTGAACTACCCTTCTGCATCGAAGTTGATGCTTCTGAAGTCGGAGCCGGAGCCATCCTGTCTCAGAGACATCCCACTGATGGGAAGTTGCACCCCTGTGCTTATTTCTCCAAGAAGTTCTCGTCCGCAGAGCAGAACTACGATGTCGGGAACCGAGAACTCTTGGCTGTTAAACTTGCCCTTGAAGAGTGGCGTCACCTCCTGGAGGGTTCTCTGATTCCTGTTCAGATTTACACCGATCATAAGAATCTCGAGTTCATCCAGTCCCTCAAGAGGCTAAACCCCAGACAAGCAAGGTGGGCTCTCTTCTTCTCTCGATTTAATTTTATCTTGACTTAACGCCCAGGCTCCAAGAATCGGAAGGCCGATGCCTTGTCTCGTAGCTTCACTCCGGTGGACCGCTCCCCTGAGAGACAAGAACCAATCATTCCTCCAGTCAAGATTATTGCCTCCCTGTATCCACAGTTTGCCGACCAAATCCTGGCTGGTCAGTCTTCTGCTCCTTCGGATACTCCCATTGGAATGGCATTTGTTCCTCCTGAGTTGCGTCTGCCTATCCTGCAACAGACCCATTGCTCCAGGCAAGCCGGACACCCTGGCCCAGCTAAGACTCTTGAACTCTTACGACGCCTGGTCTGGTGGCCTGATATCCGCAAAGATGTGAAGGACTTTGTTGCTGCTTGTAATGTTTGTGCCACATCTAAGTCAAGCCACTCTCGCCCCAGTGGGTTACTACAGCCCTTGCCGGTTCCTTCCCGTCCCTGGACCCACCTGTCCATGGACTTCATTGTTGAACTTCCTCCCTCCGGTGGGAACACTGTGATCTGGGTTGTCATTGATCGTTTCTCCAAAATGGCCCATTTCATCCCTCTGAAGAAGTTGCCCTCTGCGGTGGAGTTGTCCCAGCTATTTATCCAGTACATCTTCCGCCTGCATGGTTTCCCGGTGGAGATCGTCTCCGATAGAGGCACCCAGTTTACCGCCAAGTTCTGGCGTTCCCTATGCAAAAACCTGGGAATTGTTCTTCAGTTTTCATCTGCATACCACCCGCAGACGAATGGGGCAGCTGAACGTGTCAACCAAGCCCTGGAACAGTTCCTCAGAAACCACGTATCCCTCTGCCAGGATGACTGGTCTGATCTTCTCCCATGGGCGGAATTCGCTCATAATAATGCTTGTCATTCCTCTACAGGAAGGTCTCCGTTCATGTCGGTGTATGGTCAGCATCCTCAAGCTTTTCCCCAAGACTTTGTACTATCTGACGTCCCGGCTGCTGACGATTCCGCAGCCCGTATGTCTGCTATTTGGGCTGCTACCAAGTTGAACCTAGAGAAGAGCGCTCTCGTTCATAAGACTTTCGCGGATCGTCGTCGAAGATCCTCTCCTCCCTACAAGGTGGGTGATAATGTCTGGCTCTCTTCCAGGAATATCCGGTTGAAGTTACCATCTCCCAAGTTGGGTCCAAAATTCGTGGGTCCATTCCCCATCTTGGAGATAATCAACCCTGTGGCTGTCAGACTCCAGCTTCCACCAGAGATGAGAATCCCCAACGTGTTCCATGTGTCTCTGGTGAAACCCGCCATCACCAACCGGTTCTCTGGCGGTCAGTCTCCTCCTCCTGCCATCTCTGTGGAGGGTCAACTCGAGTACGAGGTGGAGAAAATCCTAGACTCAAGAATCTCCAGAGGGTCCCTTCAGTACCTCATTCAGTGGAAGGGCTTTGGCCCTGAAGAATGCTCCTGGGAAGGACACTATGATGTTCACGCTCCTCGTCTGGTGAGGGATTTTCACGCCAAGTTTCCCCAGAAGCCTTGTTCCGGTGGTCCTGAGGCCCCCCGTGAGGGGGGGGTACTGTCACGATCGCCGCCCGGAGCAGGACCAGGAGCTCCGGGCGGCGCAGTTACCTCTTCCGACGCCGCTCCCAAAATGGCGGCGCCCATGGCCGCCACGTGGGTAGCGGCGCCGGCGCAAAGACGCCTGCGCGCAAGTGCGCAGGCGCGAAGACGTCACAACGGCGCGACGGACGCAGGCGCAGCGCGTCGGATGCAGACGTGCTGACGTCGACGCAAGGGCGCCAAAAAAGGCCCCTTTAAAAGGACGCCTGAGGCGCCAAGATGGCGCCCGAAAATAGGATCTCGTTCCTGAGGTTATTCCTGGGTTTCCTGCTGCGTTTCCTGTTTTCCCTGAAGTTATTCCTGTTTGACCTCTTGTTATTGACCCAGCCTGGACTTTGGACTCTGTTTGTATTCTGCCTGCCTTGTGACTTGTTGCCTGAACTCCGTTACCCCTTCTGCCGAATCCTTGGATACCGCGATCCTGATCCCTCCTGAGGAGCTTCCTCCTAGATCCGGACGACTCCCCCAGAGGGAACTCCCGGTTCCCTGACAGATAGATAGAAAGAAAGAAAGCTATATGGAGGAAGAAATGAAGGAAGAAAAGAAAAAGGACGGAAGGAGGGAGGGAAGGAAGGAAGGAAAGAGAAAAAAAAAGAAAGAAAGCTAGTTATATGAAGTAATGACAGAAGGAAGGAGGAAAAAAAGGGTGAATGATGGAAGGAAGGATGGAATAAAGAAAAAGAAACAAAGAAAAAGAGCTATATGAAGTAATGACAGAAGGAAGGAAGAAATGACCGATGAAGGAAGGAAGGATGGAATAAAAAGAAAGAAAACAGAAAGATGGAAAGCTATATGAAATAATAACAGGAGGAAGGAAGAAAAGAAAGCTATATGAAGGAAGAATGAAGGAGGGAGGGAAATCAGGAAGGAAAGAAAGGATGAATGATGGAAAGGATGGAAAGAAAGAAAGTAAGCTATATGAAGAAAGAAAGAAAGAAAGACAGAAAGAAAGAAAGAAAGAAAGAAAGAAAGAAAGAAAGAAAGAGAGCTATATGAAGTAATAACAGAAGGAAGAAAGAAAAGAAGGAAGGAGTGAATGAAAGTAGGAAGGAAGGTAGAAAAGAAAGAAAGATAGAAAGAAAGCTATATGAAGAAAAAAAAGAAGAATGAAAGAAGGAAGGAAGGAAGGAAGGAAGGAAAAAGAAAGAAAGAAATTAAGCCATATAAAGTGTGAAAGAATAAGGAAAAAAAGGATGAAAGATGGAAGGATTGAATAAAGAGAAAGAAAGAAAGCTATATCAAGTAATGACAGAAGGAAGGAAGAAAGGTGAAGGAAGGAGGGAAGGAAGGAAAGTAGGAAGGAAGATATAAAAGAAAGAAAGAATGCCATAGGAGGAAAGAAAGAAATTAATATGAAGTAATAAAAGAAGGAAGGAGGAAAAGAGGGATGAATGATGGAAGGATGGAATAAAGAGAGAGAAAGAAAGCTATATGAAATAATGACAAAAGGAAGGAAGAAAAAAAGGGTGAAGGAAAGTAGGAAGTAGGGTAGAAAAGAAAGATAGAATGCTATATGAAGGAAGAATGGAAGGAAGCAAAGAAGAATGAAAGAAGGAGGGAAGGAAAGATAGAAAGTAAAAGAAATAAAGAAGGAAGGAATGAAGAAAGGAAGGAAAGATAGAAAGAAAAAGAAATAAAGAAGGAAGAAATTAAGCTATATAAATGAATGAAAGAAGGAAGGAAGAAAAGAAAGATGAAGGATGGAGGGAAGGAAAGTAGGAAGGAAGGTAGAAAAGAAAGAAAGATAGAAAGAAAGAAAGCTATATGAAGAAAGAAAAGAAGAATGAAGGAAGGAAGGAAGGAAGGAACGAAAGAACGAACGAATGAAAGAAAGAGAAAGAAAGAAAAATATAGAAAGAAATTAAGCCATATAAAATATATAATGTGAAAAAAGAAGGATGAAAGATGGAAGGATTGAATAAAGAGAAAGAAAGGAAGCTATATGAAATAATGACAGAAGGAAGGAAGAAAAAATGATAAAGGAAGGAAAGTAGGAAGGAAGATATAAAAGAAAGAAAGAAAGAAAGAAAGACATATGAAGTAAGGAGGAAAAGTAAAAGAAGGAAGGAGGAAGAGAGGTATGGATGATGGAAGGATGGAAGGGTGGAATAAAGAGAGAGAAAGAAAGCTATATGAAGTAATGACAAAAGGAAGAAAAAAAAGGATAAAGGAAGGAGGGAAGTAGGAAGTAGGGTAGAAAAGAAAGAAAGAATGCTATATGAAGGAAGGAAGCAAAAAAGAATGAAAGAAGGAGGGAAGGAAAGATAGAAAGAAAAAGAAATATAGAAGGAAGGAAGGAAGAAAGAAAGGAAGAAATTAAGCTATATAAATGAATGAAAGTAGGAAGGAAGAAAAGAAGGATGAAGGAAGGAGGGAAGGAAAGTAGGAAGGAAGGTAGAAAAGAAAGTAAGAAAAAGAAAAAAGAAAGCTATATGAAGAAAGAAAAGAAAAATAAAGGAAGGAGGGAAGGAAGGAAAGAAAGAAAGAAAGAAAGAAAGAAAGAAAGAAAGAAAGAAAGAAAGAAAGAAAGAAAGAAAGAAAGAAAGAAAGAAAGAAAGAAAGAAAGAAAGAAAGGAAGGAAGAAAGGCATATGAAGTATGATGGAAAGAAGGATGAATGATGGAAGGATGGAATAAAGGGAAAGAAAGAAATCTATATGAAGTATGACAGAAGGAAGGAAGAAAAGAGGGCTGAAGGTAGAAAAGAAAGAAAGCTATATGAAGAAAGAAAGGAAGCAATCAAAGAAGAATGAGAGAAGGAGGAAAGGAAAGAAAGAAAAAGAAAGAAAGAAGGAAGGAAGAAATTAAGCTATATGAAGTAATGAAAGAAGGAAGGAGGGGAAAAAGGAAGGATGGAAAGAAAGAAAGAAAGAAAGAAAGAAAGAAAGAAAGAAAGAAAGAAAGAAAGAAAGAAAGAAAGAAAGAAAGAAAGAAAGAAAGAAAGAAAGAAAGAAAGAAAGAAAGAAATTATGCCATATGAAGTAATTAACGAAGGAAGGAGGAAAAGAAGGATGAATGATGGATGAAGGATGGAATAAAGAGAAAGAAAGAAAGCTATATGAAGTATTGACAGAAGGAAGGTAGAAAAGAATGATGAAGGAAGGAGGGAAAGTAGGAAGGAAAGAAAAAAAGAAAGCTGAAGGAAGGAAGAAAGAATAAAGAAAGAAGGAAGAATTGATGGAAGGAAGGTAGGGTGGAAGGAATTAAGCTATATGAAGTAATTAAAGAAGATAGGTGGAAAAGAAGGCGTGAATGAAGCAAAGTAAGCTATATGAAGTAATGAAGGAAGGAAGAAAGGAAGGAAGAAAAGAAGGATGAAGGAACGAGGAAAATAAAGCTATATGAAGTAATGACAGAAGGAAGGTGGAAAAGAAGGATGAATGATGGAAGAAAGGAAGGAATTAAGCTATATGAAGTAATGAAAGAAGGAAGGAGGGAAAAAAGGATGAAGGAATGAGGGAAGGAAAGAAGAAAGAGAGAAAGAAAGAAAGTTATATAAAGTAAAGACAGAAGGAAGGAAGGAAAGATGGATGGATGAAGGGATGAGCAAAAGAAAGAAAGAAAGCTATAAGAGGAAAGGAAGGATGAAAGAAGGAGGGAAGGAAAGAAAGAAAGCAGGAAGGAAGGAAGGAATTAAGCTATATGAAGTAATGAAAGGATGAAGGTGGAAAAGAAGGATGATGGAAAGAAAGAAAGCTATATGAATTAATGAAGGAAGGAAGGAAGGATAAAGGAAGGAAGGAAGGAAGAAAGGAAGGAAGGAAGGAAGGAAGGAAGGAAGGAAGGAAGGAAGGAAGGAAGGAAGGAAGGAAGGAAGGAAGGAAGGAAGGAAGGAAGGAAGGAAGGAAGGAAGGAAGAAAAGGGAAGGAAGAAATTAAGCTATGTGAAGTAATGAAAGAAGAAAGGAAGAAAAGAAGGATGAAGGAAGGGGAAAGGAAGGAAGTAATGAAAGAAGGAAGAAAAGAAGGATGAAGAAAGGAAGGCAGAAAAGAAAAAGAAAGGAAGGAATTAAGCTATGAATTAATGAAGGAAGGAAGGATAAAGTAAGGAAGGAAGAAAAGAAAAAGGAAGGAAGAAATTAAGCTATGTGAAGTAATGAAAGAAGGAAGGAAGAAAAGAAGGTTGAAGGAAGGGGGAAGGAAGTAATGAAAGAAGGAAGGAAGAAAAGAGGGATGAAGTAAGGAAGAAAGGAAGGCTATATGAAGTAATGACAGAAGGAAGATGGTAAAGAATGATGAATGATGGAAGGAATGATGGAATAAAGAGAAAGAAAGCTATGTGAAGTTATGACAGAAGGAAGGAAGAATAAAGAGAAAGAAAGAAAGAAAGAAAGAAAGAAAGAAAGAAAGAAAGAAAGAAAGAAAGAAAGAAAGAAAGAAAGAAGTAATGACAGAAGGATGGAAGAAAAGAAGGATGAAGGAAGGAGGGAAGGAAAGTAGGTAGGAAGGTAGAAAAGAAAGAATGAAAGCTATATGAAGGAAGAAAGGGAGGAAGAAAAGAAGAATGAAGGAATGAGGGAAGGAAATAAAAAGAAAGAAAGAAAGAGAAGAAATTAAGACATATGAAGTAATAAAAGAAGGAAAAGAAGGATGAATGATGAAAAGATGGAATAAAGAGAAAGAAAGCTATATGAAGAAATGACAGAAGGAAGGAAGGAAAGAAAGATGTAGGCGGCAGGGAAGGAAAGTAGGAAGGAAGGTAGAAAAGAAGAATAAAGGAAGAGGGAAGGAAGAGGAAAGGAATGAATGAAGGAAGGAAGGAAGGATGGATAGAAGGATGGATGGGCGGATGGAAGGAAGAAATTAAGCTATATTATATAAAGAAAGGATGAAATAAGGAGAAAGAAACAAACAAAGAGAGTTATATGAAGTAATGACAGAAGGAAGGAAGAAAAGAAGAGTGAAAAAGGAGGGAAGGAAAGTAGGAAGGAAGGTAGAAAAGAAAGAAAGCTAAATGAAGTAATGAAGAAAGTATGGAAGAAAAGAGGAATGAAGGAAGGAGGGAAGGAAAGAAAAAGAAAGAACGTAACAAAAAAAGCTATATGAAATAATGACAGAAGGAAGGAGGAAATGAAGGATGAATGATGGAAGGTTGGAATGAAGAAAAATAAAGCTATATGAAATAATGACAGAAGGAAATAATAAAAGAAGGATGAAGGAAGGAGGGAAAGAAAGAAAGAAAGTTATCTGAAGGAAGCAAAGAAGAATGAAAGAAGGAGGGAAGGAAAGAAAGAAAGAAAGAAAAAGAAAGAAGGAAGGAAGAAATTAAGCTATATGAAGTAATGAAAGAAGGAAGGATGGAAAAAAGGATGAAGGAATGAGGGAAGTAAAGAAGAAAGAGAGAAAGAAAGAAAGAAAGAAAGAAAGAAAGAAAGAAAGAAAGAAAGAAAGAAAGAAAGAAAGAAAGAAAGAAAGAAAGAAGAAATTAAGCCATATGAAGTAATGAACGAAGGAAGGAGGAAAAGAGGGATGAATGATGGATGGATGGATTAAAGAGAGAGAAAGAAAGCTATACGAAGTAAAAATAAAAGGAAGGAAGAAAAAAAGGATGAAGGAAGGAGGGAAGGAAAGTAGGAAGGAAGGTAGAAAAGAAAGAAATAATGTTATATGAAGGAAGAAAGGAAGGAAGCAAAGAAGAATAAAGGAAGGAGGGAAATAAAAGAAATTAAGCCATATGAAGTATGAAAGAAGAAGGAAAAGAAGGATGAATGATGGAAGGATGGAATAAAGAGAAAGAAAGAAAGCTATATGACAGAAGGAAGGAAGAAAAGAAGGCGGAAGGAAGGTATAAAAGAAAGAAAGCTATATAAAGGAAAAAGGAAGCAAAGAAGAAAGAAAGAAGGAGGAAAGGAAAGAAAAAAGAAAGAAAGCTATATGATGGAAGAATAGAAGAATGATGGAAGGAAGGATGGAATAAAGAGAGAGAAAGAAAGTTATATGAAGTAATGACAAAAGGAAGGAAGAAAAGAAGGAGGAAGGAGGGAAGGAAAGTAGGAAGGAAGGTAGAAAAGAAAGATAGAATGCTATATGATGGAGGAAAGGAATGAAGCAAAGAAGAATGAAAGAAGGAGGGAAGGAAAGATAGAAAGAAAAAGAAGGAAGAAAGAAAGAAGGAAAGAAAGAAAGAAAGAAAGAAAGAAAGAAAGAAAGAAAGAAAGAAAGAAAGAAAGAAAGAAAGAGGGAAGGAAGGAATTAAGCTATATGAAGTAATGAAAGAAGGAAGGTAGAAAAGAAGGATGATGGAATGAAGGAAAGAAAGAAAGTAATGAAAGAAGGAAGGAAGAAAAGAAGGATTAAGGAAAGAGGGAAGTAATAAAGGAAGGAAGGAAGAAAAGAAGGAAGGAAGGAAGGCTATATGAAGTAATGACAGAAGGAAGGCGCAAAAGAAGGATGAATGATTGAAGGAAGGATGGATGGAATAAAGAGAAAGAAAGATATGTGAAGTAATGACATAAGGAAGGAATAATAAAGAGAAAGAAAGAAATAAAGAAAGAAAGAAAGAAAGAAAGAAAGAAAGAAAGAAAGAAAGAAAGAAAGAAAGAAAACTATTTGAAGTAATGACAAAAGGAAGGAAGAAAGGAAGGATGAAGGAAGGAAGAATGGAAGGAAAGTAGGAAGGAATGAAGGAAATAATAAAAGGCAAGAAAGTAATTGGCAATGAAAGTGAAAAAAAGAAGAAAGGAAGGAATGAATGAAAAAAGCAAAACTGAAAGGAACAGCAGCAAGAGAAATAAAGAAAGAAAAAAAAGTTTAAAAGAAAGAAAGGTAATGGCAATATATAAATGAAAAAGGAAAAGAAGGAAAATAAAATATGTGCTATAGATGAATGAAATAGGAGAAATAATGAAATTATAGATAAAATATAATAGATTAAAAAAAGCAATAGCAGAAAAAGTAAATTAAAAGAACGAGAGAAAGAAAAAATTTGGTAGCAGACAGATATACGAAATATATAGGAAAATAATGAGAAATTAAAAAGTTGTGCAAAGTTTTGGAATGTTTTTAAGAGGTTTCATAAATGTGAATAAATTGTCTAGCAGAAAATAAACAAATAAATAAATAAATACAACATTTTACCAAGAAAAACGACCACTTATTGTGATAGTGCTACAATATGATAATGCTACTATATGATAGTGCTACTGTGTGATAGTGCTACAGTATGAAAGTGCTACTGTATGAAAGGGCTACCGTATGATAGTCCTACTGTGTGATAGTTCTACAGTATGATAATGCTAATGCATGATAGTGCTACCGTATGATAGTGCTACTGTGTGATAGTGCTATTGTTTTTCATTTCCTTGTGTTTATTTTGAACCTGAACCAAGGAAAAGTCTGCAGTTGCAGGGCTTCCCAACACAGAAACAGCTTGTGCCAGTAAATCTTGCATATTATCTGTGCAACCCAAGGCTCACTAATCATTTGCAGTGCCAGTGACTCAAAAATGGTCTAACGATCAATAAATTAACAAAAAGTTAGATGAACTACATTTGCGTGTCTGACTTCATAAAATTGTCAGGTATCTCTGGGCAAGTATACACTTTTGTCACTAAAAAGCAGTGTCTGAAGCCACCGTGCAGTGTAACTGAATAGGCACTGGAGGCTGTGTGATGTAAGTGCAGGGACACTAGACATAATGCAAGTCCTACCAGGAAAATTATTGTTATAGGTTGGCTCACACAATACTTTTGGATTTAAACATTTATTTTCTGCAAAATGTTTAAGGTTTATTTTTCTGTTTCCGAAAGGAGTGAAAAATAATTGTCTGAATGATCCATTCTCCCTACATGTGATTTGCATTGGGTCGTTGCTCTGAGTTGTTGCCGAACAGCTCAAAACATTACCACCCCACAGAAACGAACTGCTTGTCTCTTGTGTCAGTTACTCACAGCAACCTCCAGATGTCACTCTACTATTGGCATTTGAAGAATGGATGGCAATGGGTTGGACTGTTCAATCCGGAGGAGATACTATACATAATACCATGATGTTTTATAAGAGATATCTGACCCACAGGGAGCTTGAGCTCAGCAACAGTGATCTAAATACTTAGACAAATGGATAGAACATTTTAAACATGTGTGCCTTAGCCTAAAGGTTCAACCAACTGGATAGGATATTTTAAAGGGGAAAGAAAAGGGGAAAGAAACCCCCCTTTTTGAAAAAAGCCCCCAATCACAACACTATACTGACCCCCTTCTCCTGGGCACCATCTTTGGGATCTTCGATCCTCTTCTTTCTTTTCAGTAAATTTACAGCACATGTGCAGTTGCCACTAATACTCCAGTTGCCCATCCGCCAAAAAGCTCAGTGTAGGCTCTTACTAAATAAATCCAAAGATGGCGCCTATGCGCTGCACTGTGCTACTCTGCATGGATAAGTCAGCATTACTGACAGGGATGCTTTTTAAAATAAAAGACTATTTGGGGAGTAAGCAGGGAAGGGGGCAATGTATGGCAGTGGATAGAGGCTTTTTTTAGGGGGTTTTGTTCTCTTTTAAACCAAATGTTTAAGTGCCTTAGCCTAAAGGTGCAACCAACTGGATAGAATATTTTGATTAAAAGGTTATGTGCAGTAGCCTAAATGTGCAACCAACTGGATAGAGTTTTTTTTAACCAAAAGCTTGTGTGCCTTAGCCTAAAGGTGCAACCAACTGTATAGAATATTTATATCAAAAGCTTGTGTGGCTTAGCCTAAAGGTGCAAACAACCGGATAGATTTTTTGTAACCAAAAGCTTGTGTGGCTTAGGCTAAATGTGCAACCAACTGGTTACAATATTTTAATCAAAAGCTGGTGTGGCTTAGTCTGAAGGTTCAACCACCTGGATAGAATAGTTTGATCAAAAGCTTGTGTGCCTTAGCCTAAAGGTGCAGCCAACTGGATATAGTTTTTTAACCAAAAGCTTGTGTGTTTTAGCCCAAAGGTGCAACCAACTACATAAAGTATTTTAAACTAAAAGGTTTAGATGAAAATAGACAATTAGGGAGAAATATCTGATAGACAGAGATGCAAGAGAGCATGAGGAGTAAAATAAACTCAGTGCAAGAGAGGAAACGGGCTTTGCAGGTACAACACACAGAATATCAGCCAAGACTTCGTTTTAAAGAGAGAAATGAAAGATTTAATGGAGAAATAAAGTTTCACAAAGAGAAATATAGTCAGAAAACAGGTGTACACAGAGGAATGCAGTAAGGAACAGGTGGGAGGCTTCTAGAGAAATGCAGAGTTGAATGGGAAACAGGCTTCCGGAGAGGAATGCAGAATATCTATATGAGCATTACAGAGAGCAGTGCAGAATATATATATACACAAGTTTAGAGAAGATTATAACATAGCACTGCAGAGGGACACACAGAATATATTATAGCAATACAGAGAGAAATGCAGACTTTATCAGGAAATAAAGAGTCTGAGCTGGATGTACAGATAGAGAGAGAGCAGATCCTCAGAGAAGAGCAGACATGAGGAAGATTAGCGGTGATGATGGTAGGACAGTGGCATGCTAAACTGGTATACACTATAGAGTATACTTGTATACCTGATTTCTATACATACACAGAATTCCCTCCTCCATTAAAAGACTAATGATAATACACCTAGACCTCAAACAGTCACTTAGTCATGGCATGTGGCACCCTAGAACCCACAAGTATTGGTTACATCTAAATAGGTGTGAATGCTTTTTTTATACTGGTCACAGCATTTTGGGGTGACTTCTGATATCCCCATATTTTAATATAGGGTCCCTAATACATTTTATAATAAACAAGTGTCAATAAACCTTGTAAAACATCTATAGCTCTTGCATATATGTATAAACTGTATATTTGTTTTGCCCTACATCAACAAATTGCTGTGAACTGTATCACCTTCCTTCTACATAATATCTTGAACTATATTGTATTAGGTACTATGGGCTGAACTGTATTATCTTCCTTCTACAGGATACATAATACAATGTGCTATGGGCTGAACCTGAGCAGTGCACCTTCCTTCTACAAGACATCTTATGCTACACTGTCTCATCTGCTATGGGCTAATTTGTATCACATTCCTACAAGATATCTACAAGATATATTGAGCTATATGGTATCATCTGCTATGGGCTGAACTGTATTCAGCCCATAGCACTGTATCCCTTCCACGGGATATTTACTTGAGCTACACCATACAATTTGCTATGGGCTGAATCTGAGCACCTTCCTTCTAAAAGACATCTTATGCTACACTGCCTGATCTGCTATGGGTTGAATTGTATCATTTTCCTTCTACAAGACATTTTGAGCTACATTGTGTATTCTGCTATAGGCTGAACTATATAATTTGCCCTTTTCTAGTTATCTTGAGCTACACTATACTATCTGCTGTGGGCTATATATATAAGATATATTCAGCTGTATTTCATTATCTGCTATGGGCTGAACTGTATTCTCTTTCTTCTACAGGATATTTACTTGAGCTACACTATACAATTTACAATGGGCTGAACCTGAACACCTTCCTTCTACAAGACATCTTATGCTACACTCTCTGATCTGCTATGGGTTGAAATGTATCATCTTCCATCTACAAGATGTCTTGAGCTACATCAGGGATCCCCAACCTTTTGAACCCACGAGCAACATTCAGAAGTAAAAGGAGTTGGGGAGCAACACAAGCATGAAAAAGGTTCTTGGGGTGCCAAATAAGTGCTGTGATTGGCTATTTGGTAGCCCCTGTGTGGACTGTCAATTTACATTAAGGCTCTGTTTGGCAGTACACCTGGTTTTTATGAAACCAAAACTTGCCTTCAAGCCTGGAATTCAAAAATATGCTCCTGCTTTGAGGCCCCTGAGAGCAACATCCAAGGGGTTGAAGAGCAACATGTTGCTCACGAGCTACTGGTTGGGGATCACTGAGCTACATTGTATATTCTGCTATGGGCTGAACTGTATAATTTTCCTTCTACCAGATATCTTGAGCTACACCATACGATTTGCTATGGGCTGAATAGTAGCACCTTCCTTCTACAAGACATCTTGAGCTACATTGTATATTCTGCTAGAAACTGAACTGTGTCATTTTCCCTTTCCTAGTTATCTTGAACTACATCATATGATCTTCTATGACCTTCCTTTTACAAGACATCTTATGTTCCATTGTATGATCTGCTGTGGGCTGAACATTAGCACCACCTTTGAACCTTGGGCCGGTTGAATGTTGACTAATTACTGCTCTGAGTTGCCACCCAGGAATGACACATTTACCAGAAATAAAGTAGGAAAAGGCTTCCTTGCTGTACCTAGAAGAGAAGAAAAAAACACAAAATAAGCTCATCTGAGATGCATCTGTGCCTATGCATTATACAACTCATATAGCAAATTGAACTTATCAAGCATGCTTGGTTTTAATGCCATTTTTTACATTTCCTATAAGTGAAGGATGTTGTTATATAATAGAAAGAGGAATAGATAAAACAAATGAAGCATCTATATCTTCTTTCAACAGCTGTTACTAACCAACTAGCAACTGAACCTGATAAATCAGAAATTTAAGAACCATGTCTCCGGTTTACCCAGCTACACCAAGTTCTGACCTGATTGACCTGAAAACCACTTTCTAGATAGACCCACCCCTTCTGGAACGCACCATTCAGGACTCTGCTGCCTAAATGAAGACAGGACAGCTGAAGAATATGCTGTTGTTAAACTATAAGCTGGAGCATTAGCTGAAGTGGTGCATCTAGGACTGTAAGGGCAGTGACCAACGGGGAGATCTGTCGCCCACTATTATTTGTGCAAGACTGTGGGCAACAAATCTCCTGAACATGCCTCTCCATTGGAAATAACTGAAATCGTCAGCTGTAAAATTTACATATATTGCGAAATTTCCTCCCGAGTCACTTTGGGACACATTAGAAGAACAAAGGGATGTATTCATTTTACCACTGGCAATTTCAATTATTTCCAGTGGAGAAGCATTTTCTTTTTCTTTTTTTATTTAAATGTTTTATTTTATTGAGCTTTAAACACAATAAACAACAAGACAATTACAAGAGTAAAGAGATGGTGTACCTCTGGTTAACTTCTCATACAGCACTAGTTATAACGACTGTCGATTCTTTGCATATGTAATTAAACAGACTTTCTGCTATACCTCTCGTGGAATGTCAAGAGTCATTGAGTTACTGATGATTTTCGTTATCGGTTGGGTGGATATCAAGCCAAGGGGACCAAACCTTTTCACTTTTTTCAGGACAACCTCTACTTTGTGGAGAAGCATTTTCAGGAGATTTGTTGCCCTCAGTTGTGCATTTTTATCACAGGCTTCAAATATTCCTGTCGGTCCCTGCCCTAAGGCACAATTATGGGTCTGATATTTGAAAATGACTGTTCCCAAACATATACGGAAATGGATTATCAATCAGGGCCCTGCTTAGCCGTTAACGCTCCTATACCCCCCCCCCCCCACCCATGCCTGTTGCTTGGTTGCCATCAGTTTGGCTGACAGCCAGAAATATACAGGAGATACTGGGAGTTGTAAGTAATGGTCAGGCAATACACATAGGAAATGTATAATGCAACCTTTAAGGAGGAGATGGGCATCATGTGGCCATACAGATATTTTTAAACTACTACAACTCCCAAAATCCCAGTTAAAGCATATATGTGAATACAGGAGCAAACGTCATCATCATCATCATCATTTATTTATATCACATGTTTTCAACTGAAAGTCTTGGGCAGAGCACAGCAGATGAAATTTGACATTGCAGAAAGTTAAAAGCTGCCCTATAATGGCTGGAGTGTACAGTGCAGTTTGGCCACACACTATGAGAAATACAATTATTTACAGACACATTGCAGGCAGTTGCATATGACAGCTAATTCTATGGCTGAAATAATATGTAATTTATAATAAGCCTGCTACTATGCCATAAATAGATCATTACCCTCCTGGTGACATGGAGCTGGTTGATGTATCTCAGCTTGCTAGACAGTAGATACTAATTGGCACAAACCATCAGCTACAGCCTGCAGACAGCGTGCTTGTGCAATGTACAGATCATAGTGTGTTGGTGTTTAAGTAATATAGTTCCTTGTGCAGGGGCAGTGGTGCACAGAGCTGGTCCAGATGTTCTGCCCACAACATTTCTTTCCATGTTACAAATGCATAACAACCCCAGTTCCCATCTATTTCATGGACTAATTAATAAGTAATTAGTGTTCAGAAGACCCAACTAATGTACTCACATGAATCAGACATTGAAGAAGAAGGGTATGGCTCTCCGGTCCATGAGCATCCGCTGAGTACTGACTGCTCCCTCACCCAGCTCTTATGTGGCCCACACTTGGCAATGTGTCCCCTTATCAATGCTCCTCTCTATCTGTCCAATGTCACAGGCTCTCAGCTTATCACAGCTGACATAGACCAGGGGCATGCACAGCCTACATGTTTTTTTTTTTTAGAAAGCGATATGTTACAACAGCTGCACCCCCCAGGAGCTCACAGAATTAGGATTGAAACCTGTTCTCTCCCTTAACACTTACAGTATTGATGTTGTCACTTGCCTTCACATATAAATACATCTTATTGGACTTCCGTTGTTTATGCTCTGACTTTGAGAGCTCAAATTCACCCAACCAACAGCGATTATTGGCCTGGATCGCTAAATTCTTAGCATTATTCCAGCCACAGGCAGCATGATATTTAGTTTGATGTAACATTTTCAGGAACAACATTAGCCTACTATTCCAACTACTGCTACTATAGGCACATCTCTCCTTACTAGACCTGCTATCCCCCAGCCACATTCCCTTTCCAGAGACTATTATCCATCTGCTACTATAGGCACTATCTCCCCCTACTATACCTGCTATCCCACAGTCACACTCCCTTCCCAGAGACTATTATCCACTGTTACTATAGGCACCATCTCTCCCTACTATACCTGCTATCCCACAGTTACACTCCCTTCCCAGAGACTATTATCCCACTGTTACTATAGACACCATCTCTCCCTACTATACCTGCTATCCCACAGTCACACTCCCTTCCCAGAGACTATTATCCACTGTTACTATAGACACCATCTCTCGCTACTATACCTGCTATCCCACAGCCACACTCCCTTCCCAGAGACTATTATCCCACTGTTACTATAGGCACCATCTCTCCCTACTATACCTGCTATCCCACAGTCACACTCCCCTCCCAGAGACTATTATCCACTGTTACTATAGGCACCATCTCTCCCTACTATACCTGCTATCCCACAGTCACACTCCCTTCCCAGAGACTATTATCCACTGTTACTATAGGCACCATCTCTCCCTACTATACCTGCTATCCCACAGTCACACTCCCTTCCCAGAGACTATTATCCCACTGTTACTATAGGCACCATCTCTCCCTACTATATACTATATATCTGTTCCTCTCTGTTCTGTACTTTGTCTCTATTAATAACAACTGCAATCAAGTATCAATTGTAATGGTAGGCTGAGAAAGATGACAGATGACTGATGACAGCTATGTCTGAATTGTGATGACGCAGCCTCCTCTAGAGATTATTTAAGATAAATTATATTCTCTGTACATCTGATTCAGGCTGAGTTGCTCTTATTCTATTTGGCTTCAAACCCTAGTGCAGAGGGTGGGAATACGAAGTGCAATGCCCAGGGCTGACTGGAGATGAACCATTCCAAGATTTACAGCTTCCCCTGGGTAACTGGCAGTGTAAAGTATGCTAAGGTATTTTTTTCTACAAGTATGTTTTCTCTGTAAAACCCGCCATATCCAGACATGCTTTAGCAATGACTATAGATTCCAAAATCCACATCAGATTTATGGCTGCAGATTCCAATGTAGAATATTTGCAATACACCAGCAGATTTATGTTGATGTAAAATAACCATGCTGAAAAACAGCAGACATTAACTTTACTTTAGATCTGAAGGGCAAATCGTTGTTGAAGATTTTTTAGCAGATTTTAACTAGTATTTAGCAGCAATATAAAATTCCACAGCACTTTATACAGCTTATACATGAGTCCCTGCCCCAGTGGAGCTCACATTGTGTTTTACCTTCATTACAGATCTGTCAGTCACAGGACATGCAAAGGATTGTGGGAGCTGGAGGCAAGGCCAGCAGTGCAAAAAGGGACAGACGGATACTGCATACATTTAAGTTTAAAATTTTAAGCGCCAAAAGGGGCTGGGAAGGAGGAACCATACAGCAGACTGGGAAGGAGGAACCATACATCAGACCTCACAATGGTTCATACCCCCCTGTCCTCTGTAGAAACAAGATGGCCGCCTGCACTTTCTGGCTGCCATTTTGCGAGCAAAAACAACAACAAAGATAAACAAGGCCTGTAATAAGGGTCACCCTGGCTTGTTCATTTGACTTCACATGTCAAATTTGCTGTCTCCTCATACAGAGATTCCATTTCAGGAGCTGTGAGCTCTGAATCACCAAGATGGAGGCACTGGACAGTAGTGACAAGTGTCCCCTTATCTGAAAGTGATAAAACTTGAGTGACAGGAGGATAATGTTCCTTGTAGGGTTAAAGCGAGTGTGTGGGAAAGGATCCTGTATGCTCTATACAGGGGACAGCATAGTTATGGCCATGTAGGGTAATATATCCCACCTCACCATTACCCGCCACTTATCTCTATGCTCGACATTAGTCAGGCCAAAGTGAGGGATTGTGGGAAAGAGCAGTCTTGTGACCACTTACTCAGATATACACAGTTTGCTGTTTGCTAATGGTGTTTACTTTAGCGTTGGCGGTCCATTTGTAGCACAGGATATGCTGGGAGCTGCAGTTAATCAACAGCTGAGGGTTACCTCAGTTAAAACAAAGCTTCCCAAGCCAGAGAGTTTTTATAAGGTGACATGTTTCAGTCAGCTGCTGGGAGGTGTGATATTGCAGACGCCCCTCAGCCTGTGTGTATCCATCATGGGGAAAGGGGGCTTCCCAGAAGTTAGCAGTCTATTAATGGCACATTCCAGTCTGATGCTGCTGCTGCAGCTACACAGAGTCAGGGAAGACTTGACCATAAAGGGAAAGAAAATGTTCCAGTTACTATTATCTGGCTGGGTCATGTGTGTGTCATGGGGGCTCCTTTGTATTAGTCTCACAGACACTATCTTATGCGCTAACAATTCAGGAAAAGGGGTTATACATATACATATATACAGTATATATATATATATATACACATATACATATACATATATACACACATATATATATATACACAAAAGCCATGAGTATCTTGTAAATGATATCCTTATAAACAGTGACTAGTGATGTCATCAGTTATAAACGGTGAGTTCTGATGTCATTTTTGTCACATGACTCACTAAAACTTGTGTATTATAAATAAATAAAGTGCCCCCGTTGCAAAATAGGATGATATCAGAAGTCACCTCAGAGTTCCATGTCCTATATAAAAACACTCGGCCTTCGGACTCGTGTTTGTATATGGTCATGAAACTCCTTGGTGACATAATATCCTTATATGTTACATTAGGGGGTACTTTATTCACTATATAATATATTCAGGTCCGGAGTGGGATTCACAATAGGCCCTGGCATTCCAGATACACAGAGGCCCAAGCAGCCCCCCACCAGCCCAATAAATAGTGACTGTCTATGGCTACATATAGGGTTGCCACCTTTTCTATGTGGCCCTAGCAGCCGTTGACGTAAGGGTGGGGGTGGGCCAGAGAGGGGCTGGTTGTTCTGCTCCAGGGGTGGGGTTATGTCAGTCCAGGGGTGGGGTTATGTCAGTCCAGGGGTGGGGTTATGTCAGTCCAGGGGTAGGGTTATGATGTTCCAGGGCGGGATTATGACATTTTGGGGCAGAGTCACAGAGTTTCAACAGGAAGGACTGCGCCCTTGGATTAGCTGAGTAGGGGAGAGGGGCAGATCTAAAGCAGGCCAGGGGCGGAACAATAGGGATTACAAATTATCGGCCAATACATTGACTGTAAATTTGTTATCCCGGCTTTGTCTGGTATTTTACTGGCTAGGCTGGTGAAACACCGGCCAGGTGGCAACCCTAGCTACATACAGCAGCAGCCCCTCTGGCATTTGCCAGAACCCACAAAATTGCCAGTCCAGGTCTGAATATATTTATCATACCTCCCAACATTTGTAAAACGAAAAGAGGGACACAAACTTGTGCCACGTTCAGCAAAAAATTTTTGGCCATGTCCATTTTATGGCCACACCCCCTGATGACCATGTCCATTTTACAAAATTTGGCAGGTTATGAAAGTTTGAACACATTTCTGGGAGTTTTAGTGCAATGTTTTATGTGTTATAACAGTTTTCTAATGAAAGTGAATTGCCCTTTAAGCTGCTAGCCTCAGTTCTTCCAAGAGACTTGCTTATCTTAAATAGTTACAATTGTTTCTTTGCTTATCTTACTGGAGAAACAAATCCCTGTTTAAAAAAACCCTACACCCTAATAACCTTAGGTGTTTCTCCTTTAAATTGTTACAAAAGTATCCAAGTGCAGCTGCTGAGTGTTCTGGCTCTCTGTCAAAAAGCCTCTTATTTTAATTGTTTCAGAAACTTTGTATCTTTTTCTCAAGTCAGTGAAGGAGATCAAAGAGAAAGTCAGGACATTTCAGTAAGAAACCCGGGACTGCGGGCTGAACTGTCAAAATCAGGACTGTCCCCCAGAAAACGGGACAGTTGGGAGGTATGATTTATACACACACACACAGGGCCGCCATCAGAAATCATGGGACCCCACACAACAAAATTTTCTGCCACACCTGCCCTAACCATGCCCATTCCCTAACCATGCCCACCCCAGGGGCCCTTATTGGTGGTCAGGGGCCCTTCTTGGTCTCCTTGGTGGTCAGGGGCCCTCCTTGGTGGTCAGGGGCCCCGCACGGGGGGTCAATGGCCCGCATTGGTGGTCAGTGGCACTTACCTGCAACTGCAAAGGCCAACTTCTTCTCCTGCGGGGTTTTCTCCTTCTTTTGGCCGGGTCTTCACCATCTTCACTGTCTTCAGGAAGTAGTGCCGTGTCCAGGAAGAAGATCCTTCTCCACACGCGTCTACTCTCTTCTGTCTGCAGGCGCAGGCTGCCGGCAGTTTAAGTAGGGTTGCGCCCATGCATACTGACGTCATGCGTATGCACGGGGCGCAGCCAATCAGAATAGCACTGACACCAATGAAAAGGGGCCCAGCAATCCAGTTCAGTGCGGTGCGGCCGGGCCCCTCGTAGAGATGCGAATACTCTGTGCCCGGGAGGACTGTCCCCATTGTGACCCCCTGATGGTGGCCCTGCACACACATATACAGTGCAAAAGCCAGTGGCATAACTAGATGCTCAACAGCTAATTTATTTTATCGCCCCCCCAATATCCAGAGGTTGTCCTGTTTTATCAATACATATCGAAAATGCTTGTTAATTAGGTCCTCATGGGGCCCTATACTTCCTGCGCCTCACCTCCCAGCAGCTGCAGGGCCTGCTTTCTCTCTAGTTACACCCCTGGCAAAGACAGAAGGGAGTAGTTTTATGTGAAGGGAAATCTTATGGGCTTGTGTGGGATTTTGAGGGTTTTTGGAGGGTTTCTCACTATTACTATTACTATTATGCCCCCTCTTTATAAAGGGAAATCAATAGGAAAATTCAGATCTCATAATAAACCCTAAAAAGCTTACAGACCATTCAATTTCAGCATACAGTATATGAGCAGGGTTAGGGGTCGGCAGAAAAGGCATATTCCATTGGCAGAAATAGGAGAGGTGCTAGCAGAGGTCCGAGCAGCAGGAGTTGCTGAATGGGGTGTCACTTTGGGTGCCCAGAAATGAATTGTTCCAACTTGGTATATACAGTAAGGCCAGTACTAGGGATAGGCAGAAGAGTCAAGTCTCTGGGGTGCAATGTCTGCCTACCCCAAGTTCCAGCCCTTCTACAGATTGTTACCCATGCTGCTTGCCACTGGTCCTTCCACCGACCCCCATCTTGCTCATTCTGTAGTTAGAGCGTTGGGGCAGTTGGGCAATTAGGCACATTTATTGTTCAGGAGGAGGAGCAGGAGCGAGGTGTGATGAATAGAAGGATTTATGAGCAGAGGGTGCATTCACCTTTTAGCTTCACACTGCCATATAAGTCTGTGGGTATTGGGTGTTTTTTTAAATGTCTTTTTTAGTCTATTTTCTAATGATATAATCCAGTGTCAAATGCCACAGTTAACTGGTACATTTACCCTATTGGACTTACCAATAGCAACCAATCAGCTGTTAGCTTTCATCAGTCTGCAGCAGGAAAAATACTGAATTCAAATCATTGATTGGTTACTATGGGTTAGGGTAGGTTTGTCATAGATAAACAGGTTCAGATTTGGGTGGTAGTATAGAAGGTATTTTGTCCTGAACCCCTTTGTTCCTGGTTAAACTATATTTTACATATTCTCCCAGCACCACCAGATGTCTAAGGCAGTGGCAAATGTTTCTTGTTCTAAACAGCATTTCTAGAAAACATCACTGTCTGGCTAATCTCTTGCCTGTCAATCAAATACTCATCGTGGGGGTCTAGTCGGCTCCAAGCAGGTGGTTTTTGGCTTATGTTGTGTTTATTGTCACAGCTTAACATTGATTGATAGGGAGTTCTGGGGCCATAGCTGAAGAGTAAAAGTGTTTACCAGCAAGATCAGTAGCACCCTATGTTAAAGGGGAAGTATACCCCTCAGCACAAAGTCCATCCACCAGCTCATATGAGGCTCCTGTACTGTACAGTATGTATTAGGGCATACACATACATGCTGGGTTACATCAGCCAATGATTGGACAGAGCTGTGTAATTTACGCCCATACTTCTTCCTGTTACAGTTAGAACCTCCATTACTTCCTGTCAGGTGATCAGCAAGTAACACACAGAGTGGCGGCTCAAGGTAAATTATGTAAAAGGGCAATATTCACTGCCACGTATTAGGCAGTGGCGTAGGGCCCCCTGCAAAAAAATCTTCAGAAGAGCCCAGTGCACTCCGATCCCCATCCTCTCACCCACTCCCTGTCCTCCCTCCTCCACGCCCACATCCCGCCTCCACTCTGCCTATGTCCTGCCTCTGCCCCACCCACTCCTGCCCCACCCACTCCCTGCCCTGACTTGCTTCCCAGGTAAGAGAGAGGCTGGGGAGGAGGGTTTTTATTATTAGCTAATAGCTATAGAGGAAGCAGATACACCACTGGTATAAGGACACAAATGATGGGAGATTGCGCAGACAGTGAGATTTTATTGCATATATATGTGAACCCTGTACTACACTCTCAGCATTGGCCAGATGGCAAGTCCAAGCCATGGCATTAGGACAGGTAACCTAATTGGAAGACATGGGGGTGGTTACTTGGAATGGACAGCCAGTAGAGGTAGCAGCACCTATAATTCATAGCAAAGATTAGCAAATAATTTTTTTTCTAGTAAATAAATTAAAAACAAAAAAGGTAACAAGGAAAGAATGGGCCAATATGGATAAGTGATTTGATCTGTAACTGTTATTCTATTACTGAGTTACACAATCTCTGGTGCAGTGTTAGCAAAGCATGTAGTTCAACAGCATCTGAAGGCAAATAAATAGGCCATTATTACATATAACTGGTATAGTGTAGCAGAGCAAGCACATTATACTCTCTTGTCAGACAACGGATGCAGCTGAAATATATGGGAATAATATATATAATATATGGAAGTATATTATAATGTAATAACAGGTACAAAGCCCGATCCAGTTCTAGTAACCCACAGTAGCATTTATAATCAGTTTATCTAATTGGTTGCTATGGGTTACTAGACATGGAGCAACCCTACAACTGTGATTACAATGCCCTTTTTAATTGGATGTGTGTAAAAATACTCTCAGGCTTATGCAGAAACTCTGTGACCAATCATATGTTTGGTTTTAGAAAGCTGACCAATGAATGCATAGCAGCTCTTTTTGCTCCATCTCAGATGGTTTGCAGAGTAGCTGGCTTCTCCCTTGCAGAACTTTGCACTTAGTCTCAGAAGGTTTGCAGAACAGATGGTTCCTCCCTTGCAGAACGTTGCACTTAGTCTCAGAAGGTTTGCTGAGCAATGTCTCCTTCCTTGCAGAACTTTGTACTTTGTCTCAGAAGGTTTGCAGAGCAGTTGGCTCCTCCCTTGCAGAACTTTGCACTTTGTCTCAGAAGGTTTGCAGAGCAGATGTCCCCTCCCTTGCAGAATTTTGCACTTTATCTAAGAAGGTTTGCAGAGCAGCTGGCTCATCCCTTGTAGAACTGTGCACTTAATCTCAGAAGGTTTGCAGAACAGATGTCTCCTCCCTTGCAGAACTTTGAACTTAGTCTCAAGTTTGCAGAACAGATGGTTCCTCCCTAGCAGAATGTTGCACTTAGTCTCAGAAGGTTTGCAGAACAGATGGCTCCTTCCTTGCAGAACTTTGGACTTAGCCTCAGAAGGTTTGCTGAGCAGATGTCTCCTTCCTTGCAGAACTTTGTACTTAGTTTCAGAAGATTTGCAGAGCAGATGTCTCCTCCCTTGCAGAATTTTGCACTTTATCTAAGAAGGTTTGCAGAGCAGCTGGCTCATCCCTTGTAGAACTGTGCACTTAATCTCAGAAGGTTTGCAGAGCAGATGTCTCCTCCCTTGCAGAACTTTGAACTTAGTCTCAGAAGGTTTGCAGAACAGATGGTTCCTCCCTTGCAGAATGTTGCACTTAGTCTCAGAAGGTTTGCAGAGCAGATGGCTCCTTCCTTGCAGAACTTTGCACTTTGTCTCAGAAGGTTTGCAGAGCAGCTGGCTCCTCCCTTGCAGAACTTTGCACTTTGCCTCAGAAGGTTTGCAGAGTAGCTGGCTCCTCCCTTGCAGAACTTTGCACTTTGCCTCAGAAGGTTTGCAGAGTAGCTGGCTCCTCCCTTGCAGAACTTTGCACTTTGTCTCAGAAGGTTTGCAGAGCAGTTGGCTCCTCCCTTGCAGAACTTTGCACTTTGTCTCAGAAGGTTTGCAGAGCAGATGTCCCCTCTCAGTGGCGTAACTAGATGTTACTGGGCCCCACAGCAAATTAGTTTTAGGGCCCCCAACATATCCAGAGGTTGTCCTGTTTTACAAATATTTACTGAAATTGAATATGAATTAGAGCCTCTTGGGGCCCCCTATATTTCCTGGGCCCCCCTGCAGCTGCACGGTCTGCTTCCTCTATAGTTTCGCTGACTCCTCCCTTGCACAATTTTGCACTTAGTCTCAGAAGGTTTGCAGAGCAGACATCTCCTCCCATACACAATTTTGCACTTTGTGTTGATCTCAGAAGGCTTGGAGATCAGTATCCTTGACAAACTTTGCACATAGCCTTGGAGTGTGTGCACAGCAGCTGTTTTATATTGTAGAACTCTGCACAAAGCGTGCAGAGCAGCTGGCTCCTTTCCATAAGACCAGTTAATGTGATGCCCAAGGGGTTTGCAGAGCAGATGGCACCTTCTCCATTTGACCTTTCATGCATGTGTTCACGTACAACACCAAAAGCTTTTAGCCCATTTCCCTGCAGAAAAAATTGCACGTGGATTCTTGCAGAGCTGGATGAGCGGTGCATTTTGTGTGACCTTCAGAGCAGCCAGCCCTTTCCCCTGCAGAGCCTTGCATGTGTATCTTTACAATCTGGCGCCTTGCACAACATCCTTTGTATAGTCTTTGTGAAGCTTGATATTTCAGATGACCCTCCTTTCCTGAAACCATCTAACTGCCCTACCCGTACAGTCGGGCGTAGCAAGCCTGGCAGTAAGGTTTCCCATCATGCTCCCGGAAGGTGCCCTTGTTCAGCTGTCGGAGGCAAAAAGTGCAACTCAAGTGTTGGGGGTGGAACTTCTTGCCCATTGCAGCCACGCAGCGCCCTGTTATTGGCTGCTCACACCCAGCACACAGCGAACCACGACGAGAGTGGTAATGAGTCTCACATAGAGGTAAGCCTTCATGTTCAAAGAAACTTCCATTGATGAATGGTGTGTGACACACCTACAGTAAAAAAAAGAAAGAGCTAAACGTGACATACAGCATACATACATATAATATCATTATAACCAGTGGTAAATATATAATCAGATATATTCGAAGTTTAATGTCCCTCGTGTTACATGAATCATTGAAACTGGTGTAGGGCCCAGTGTAATAAAACAGAAGGACATCAGAAGTTAGAGAGGAATCCCATGAGCTGTATAAAAGTACTTGCCTACACCCTTGTGAATTTAAATGGTCGCAGAACCCCTCAGTGACTTCTAATATCCTTATCATTTACAGTAGGGGGTACATTATAAATTATGATACATGAGTGATACTCATAGTTCCCTGTATAACTCAGCCTGCAGCCTTGTGCCTTTATATGGTCACAGAACAACCCCTCAGTGACTTCTAATATCCTTATCATTTACAGTAGGGGGTACATTATCCCTTATAATACATGAGTGATACTCAGAGTTCCCTGTATAACTCAGCCTGCAGCCTTGTGTCTTTATATGGTCACAGAACAACCCCTCAGTGACTTCTAATATCCTTATCATTTACAGTAGGGGGTATATTATCCCTTATAATACATGAGTGATACTCAGAGTTCCCTGTATAACTCAGCCTGCAGCCTTGTGCCTTTATATGGTCACAGAACAACCCCTCAGTGACTTCTAATATCCTTATGATTTACAGTAGGGGTCAATGTCGGACTGGGGGTCCTGGGCCCACTGGGAATGCTACCTCAGGGGCCCCCACACAGTGTCAGATTGGGACACCAGGGGCCCACCCAAAACCTTAGACCAAGGGCCCACTCTCAGTAGTATTATTCTTCCTCTCCTCACTCAACCTCTATTCTCCTAGTCTATTTTCTTTACATACTATAATGTATTAATCCATCTATTTAGCTTCTTTGTTCTCTAGAAATTGATAATGACCATGAAATAGGCCAAATGATTAGAAGCACTGACACCTGGGCCCACCGGGAGTTTTCCTGGTATACCGGTGGGCCAGTCCGACACTGGTAGTGGTACATTATCCCTTATAATACATGAGTGATACTCAGAGTTCCCTGTATAACTCAGCCTGCAGCCTTGTGCCTTTATATGGTCACAGAACAACCCCTCAGTGACTTCTAATATCCTTATCATTTACAGTAGGGGGTACATTATCCCTTATAATACATGAGTGATACTCAGAGTTCCCTGTATAACTCAGCCTGCAGCCTTGTGTCTTTATATGGTCACAGTACAACCCCTCAGTGACTTCTAATATCCTTATCATTTACAGTAGGGGGTACATTATCCCTTATAATACATGAGTGATACCAGGGCTGGACTGGGAGTCAAAATAGGCCCTGCCATTCCAAGTACGCAGAGGCCCAAACAGCCCCCTACCAGCCCAAACAGCCCCCAACCAGCCCACTCTATGGTAACTTTCTATGGAACCATACAGCAGCCCCTCTGGCATTTGCCAGAACCCACAGATTGCCAGTCCGGGCCTGAGTGATACTCAGAGTTCCCTGTATAACTCAGCCTGCAGCCTTGTGCCTTTATATGGTCACAGAACCCCTCAGTGACTTCTAGTATCCTTATCATTTACAGTAGGGGGTACATTATCCCTTATAATACATGAGTGATACTCAGAGTTCCCTGTATAACTCAGCCTGCAGCCTTGTGCCTTTATATGGTCACAGAACAACCCCTCAGTAACTTCTAATATCCTTATCATTTACAGTAGGGGGTACATTATCCCTTATAATACATGAGTGATACTCAGAGTTCCCTGTATAACTCAGCCTGCAGCCTTGTGCCTTTATACGGTCACAGAACCCCTCAGTGACTTCTAATATCCTTATCATTTACAGTAGGGGGTACATTATCCCTTATAATACATGAGTAATACTCAGAGTTCCCTGTATAACTCAGCCTGCAGCCTTGTGTCTTTATATGGTCACAGAACCCCTCATTGACTTTCAATATTCTTATCATTTACAGTAGGAAGTACATTTCCTATATGATACACACACACAGTACTCAGAGATCCCTGACCTGTATGATAGCAATTGCATTTATATACACAGGGGGGAGCTGGCATACTGCTTGTCTCAGACACATAATTCTCAATAAATATTAACAGGACTGCACCTGTATTTGTAGCCACTGGAGGGTGCTTTTTCATGCCTGTCTATGGATTATAAGAAACATGAGTATTTATGAGACTCTACATTGTGTTACTCACATGACACACAAAGCATTGTGGGTGCCACAAGCCTCCCAGGGCAGAGATATAACTCTCCTTCACAGCCTCAGTGCAGCCTGCACAGACAGCTCCAAACAGCCGGAAATAATCGTCTGAGCAATACTGTTCCCCATCCTTCTCATGGAAACCTGCCGGAAACAGACCAGACACAGGAAAAGTTACTCAGGGGACCACATTTTCTAAGAGAGGTGCTACTGCTAGGGGCCAAAACGCTGCATTGTGGATAAAAATAAATATCTCAGGGTTGCGCTGTTTACAATGGTCTGGTTGATTTTCTAGAGCTAGAAAGCACTGAATGTGCATAAATAAATGGTCAAATATAGCAGGTCCCCAAAACCACTAGGGCAGAGTTGATGGCACTGCAGGAAATAAAGCATTCCAAAAATGCAAACAGGTGACTAGCACATTGCCAGAAGGTAAAAATGTATAAAAACTGGACAGGTTTTTTTTGTTCTTTGAAAGCATGAAAGGCAGATAAATTAGTCAATCATCTTTGGGCTAGTGAGGCTAGGCAAAGGCTCCAGCACGGCGGCCACAAAGACAAGTCAATTACAAATCAAGGAGATTTTAGAACGAGATGGTATTTGAAAAGCCCTGAACCAGTTTGGAACCAGAATTTGCTTTCACAAGCCAGAAAATGCAGGATTGAGACCTGCGTCAGGTGACTATGGAAACTCACAAGCCAAGATCACCTTGTGCCGGTCATGGCAGTGATGCAGTGGGAGAATTGCCTGGGCACTGATGCTTCTGGGCTTTCTGGTTTCAAGATCATTAGTAGCTAGGATTTATAAATTGCAAAGGCACAGGCTCTCTTGTTTTATTGCATTTTTAAAAGAAAAGAAAAAGCCTTATTACATCATAAGAGGAAAATGTATGTGTTTTAATGCATTATGATGTCTGCGTTTATTAGTTATTAGAGTGCAAAACATGGCTCAATGGTGTATTTGTATTGGATGTAATGGAATGCCTGGCTAGGTTATGTATGATGGCATCATGATAGGGCATACAGTATTGTTCCTGGAGTAGGAATACTCACCCTCTTCCCCTATCGGTTTTTTGCAGATTTTACAACAAAAATGCTCTGGGTGCCAAGTGCGACCAAGTGCCGTAACCATGTTCTGGAAAGAAAGAGAAAACACGATTGGAAACCGAAAAGTCAGGTCAATAAAGGGGCTATAAGCTAAACTGGGTAGTCAGATGGATCATTGCAAATGTGACAAAAAAGTATTTGCCCAATATCCCCCAGCATGAGTGTTAAAGGTTAAGTAAACCTTTAAAATAAGTGAATGTAAAATTGATGAGGGGGCTATTCTAAGCAATTTTGCAATTTACATTATTTATTTTGTTTTTATTCCAAGATATTAAGGGATACATGTACTGTTAATATGAATGAATTTTGTTACAACAGCGCCACCTGCTGGTCAGTTTCTGACCAGTCTGACCACCAAGTAGTCAAGGAAGTTGTCAGGAGAAAGAAAGAGGCTGCTCTGATGTTCTTCTGCTTAGGAAAGATTTGAGAAATGTTTCTACTTTTTTTTTTGCCTAAGCAGAACAACATCAGAGCAGCCTCTTTCAATTTGTTTTGTACTTTTAAAAATTGCTTAGAATAGCACGCTCATTCATTTAATTAAATGTTTACTTACTGTATCCTTAACATATTACATACATTGAAGACTTGAGGCTCTCCAGGAGAAGTATGCTGGGAGCTGTAATGGACCAGTGGCCCTACAGGAGAAGGATGATTGTAGTGGCCCTGAAGGGCCAGCAGTATAGCTGAGATTTCTTTTCAACCCCCCACTAGCACCTACTTTCAGAATAGTACTGCCTTACCCCAGGAACACCCACCATTCCTGCCCATGCCTTGTGCTAGAGCACATGGGAACACTATATCTACAGTCTAATCCAGGGCATGGGCTATGCCGGTGATCCCCAACCAGTTGCCTGCAAGCACCATGTTTCTCACCAACCCCTTGGATGTTGCTCCCAGTGGCCTCAAAACAGGTGCTTATTTTTGGAGGCAAGTTTTATTTGCATAAAATCCAGGTGTACTGCCAAAAAGAGACACTTGTAGGCTGCCAGTCCACATTGGGGATACCAAATAGCCAATCTCAGCCCTAATTTGGTACCATCAGGAAATTCTTCATGACCCATGGGATAAGTGAAGGGCTCACAGAAGCAAGTTACTAAATGGCACCAATTAAGAATCACAGTGATTGGTGACTCAACAACCTGTCCCCCTATAATAAATAAACCTTATCAACCAATCAGATGTTTTGTTTCAAACAGGTGCCCAGTAAATGCTACCTGCTGGTTGGTTTTTACAATTTGCCAGACCTAGTATAAATGTGACTTTTATTACCCACAGATGTCTTACCTGCACAATGGGCAAGTCACACAGAGCACAGCGTGGGGCGTAGAGCATAAAGTAGTCTTTCTCGCAATATGGCCGTCCGTCCTTCTCAAAGAAGTTGGAAGTGCCAATCAGGGCATGGCAGTGGGCACACACAAAGTGTTCCGGGTGCCAGGTATGTCCAAGAGCAGTAACCACCTGGAGGGGACAACGGGTCACTATTTAGAAGTCTGACAAGACCCCTCCTATAACACAGCAACACCCCAGGACAGGCAGTTGTAGTTCTGGCAGCAGGAATGGCTTAGTATTAACAGCAACAGTTTGCTTTAATTATTCTACATGGACTAACTTAATGAAAACTAGTTGCTATGTTTTACTAGACCTGGGCAGATTTTCACACTACAATTACAATTACATAGCACATACAATCTGATCTTCTTCATTCGTAGCAACCTTTCCCAAGGCATGAAACTATGAATCACTGTAATATATATGCATACATATGATGCTTTATACTTGTTATCTCCCATCTCCCTCAGCTTGCTGGTCATTCATATTCAGCTCATGAATGCTTGAAACTGCATTTCAAGGTAAAAAATTGCATTAATGTAATAAAAGTTGTAAACTGAGCTTTAGGCCTAGTAACCTGCAGCAACCAATCAAATGTTTGCTTTGACACAAGTTACCAGCAAATGCTATCGGCTGATTGGTTTCTATGGGTAACTAAGGTCTATTGCAAATTATATGACTTTATTAACACTGTCCCCTAGAGTTTGGAGAAGGGGGTAAAGTGATTGCTATATGGTCACATGAGTATATGCCGTATGTTACCTGCCCAGCTATAGGTCGTTGGCAGCTCTCACACAGTCCCTTGCTGTGCGTTTCAATGCCTTGTTGCTTGAGCCCAGACTGTAGCTTTACCAGCATGGAGTCCAGATCACTCCTTGGAACACTTGTGGCTTCTGGAACTTTGGAACCAGACACAGAGTCAGGCAACCGGGAAGCTGTTACTTTATCAGAATTTACTTGGTCGATTTTGACTTCCATATGCCCAGGGGTGGACATCACCTCGGAACTTTTAGGACTTGGTATGTCCTCCAAAGCTTTAGGAACATCAAGTGTGTCTCTAGGGCTTGATAGGTCTTCTGTATCTCCAGGTTTGAGAACTTCCTCAGAGCCTTTATTAGAGTCAGGAACCTCCACTTCTTGTGATACCTGCATAGATGGCACAGCTTCTACATTAAGCAGCTTAGAAGAAGAAGCAAAGATAATAATCACTTTGCCTATATATATATATATGTAATTGACTTTGTTGATACTGGTACTGACATAGTAGAGGAACCCTCCACCAATTAGCTAGCCACCAGTAAAGCTGGCCATACATGCATACACGTGGTCAGCCAGCACTTTTGACCATACTACCCAACTGCATGGACCTGCAGCTCACCGCTGATTGGTTGCTATGGGTTACTGCCCAGGTGCAAATTTGCCCAGTGTTCATAAATTAGCCGAGTACTGCCCTTCAGCTAGAGGGTCGACCAGTGTATGACCTCCTAAAGGTTCTCCAAGCTGGTATATGATCACAGACAATTGAGAGTGGCCTTAAATGGTACAAGTATCTGGTCCTTCTGTCCCCAGTGGAACGGCGCATTTTGGAACAAGAGTCTTGGGAAACAGACAACCCACTTCTGTGCAGCTGCTTCTTTTGTCAGTGGAAGCTGGGGAATAACAGTTTAGCACCATCACAGCATAAAAAAAGGATATTGTATGCTTCTCGGTTTCTTGCAGTTCCTATACAATCTCTATTTGCTGTGTCACCCCCATATGCGCCTTTCGTGGGTTTATCTTTTTCTGCAGAGCCTCTATCTGAACGTTCCACTGTAACCGGATCTGTTTTAGGACAGGCCACTCTGGGCTTAGAGATGATGTAAAGTCAATTCCATTTCTGTACTTCTGCTTTTTATGTGCATTTGATTAGGCACAATGAATCTGTATGGTGTTATGTGCTGACTGACTATACCACTGGCTTTTAGATTGTAAGCTCTTCAGATCATGGTTCTTTAGCCATTTTTTCCAGCCTCCCTCTCTCTCTCTGCTTCCTACTGCTGCACATTGTACAATAGTGCATATTTATGACTGGTAAACTATAATAGCCTTATATATGGGTATCTCCCTAATATACTTGTATTTTGCAATAGTGTGTATGTTATTTTGTGTAAAGTTGAATAATTAAAGGGAAACCATATCAAGATCATTTTTGAATTTTTTTTTAATTATTTGGGCAGAGTTCCCCTTAAAAACACATATTGATCTCCCTCTTTAAAGCTGGAGTTTTATTCCATGTTTTATTTAGGTAACTCGGATCGTGTCCATGAAACTTGATTCTGAAATGGCGCCAAAATAAACACAGAGCCTTTAAGTGAGTTTTGGTCTTGTGCTATTCCTGGTATTTGTGTGACGTCGGTTCCCCTCCTATATTAGAGCTGAGCTAGTCCCTAGGTCTGTAATGCACCAATGTAATCCAATCAAATCCACACAGTCTGCAGATTCTCAGGGCCACACGAATCCCCAAATACTATAGAATATTCTTGTAATAATGGGAGTAATGTTTGCCCAGACCTAGTAACCCATAGCAAACAATCAGATTTTTGCTTTCAAACAGTAGACCAGTAAATGCTACCTGTTGATGAGTTGCTATGGATTACTAGACCTGCAAACCTGTTATTATATTACCCCTTAGGAGGGAGTTGGTTGTATCATTTGATGCCTTTGATGGAATGACCTCCAGGCCGATCTCTTGTCTGCTTCTCATATCTGGATTACCTACTTGCACAGTGTTTGGCTCAATGGACCATAAAGGATAAGTAAACCTTTAAAATAAAAGAATGTAAAATTGACGAGGGGGCAGTTCTAAGCACTTTTGCAATGTACATTCATTAATTTCTTTTTTTAATTTTTTTAAGGGATACATGTACTGTTAATATAAATGAATTTTGTTACAACAGCGCCACCTGCTGGTCAGTTTCCCACCAGTCTGACCACCAAGTAGTCAAGGAAGTTGTCTGGAGAAAGAAAGAGGCTGCTCTGATGTTCTTCTGCTTAGGAAAGATGTGAGAAAGGTTTCTAATTTTATTCCTAAGCAGAAGAACATCAGAGCAGCCTCTTTCTTTCTCCTGACAACTTCCTTGACTACTTGGTGGTCAGACTGGTGGGAAACTGACCAGCAGGTGGCGCTGTTGTTACAAAATTGATTCATATTAACAGCACATGTATCCCTTAATATCTTGGAATTAAAAAATGAAAATATGAATGTAAATGGCAAAAGTGCTTAAAATAGCCCCCTCATCAATTTAACATTCACTTATTTTAAATCTTTACTTATTCTGTAAGTGAGATCCAACACATATTCCCTAATTTCCTACACCTATCAGAGAAGTATATTCTTTGGAATTAGGGATGCACCGAATCCAGGATTCGGTTAGGGATTCTGCCTTTTTCAGCAGGATTTGGATTCGGCTGAATCCTTCTGCCGGGCCAAACTGAATCCGAATCCTAATTTGCATAAGCAAATTAGGGGTGGAGAGGGAAATCGAGTGACTTGACAAAAAACAAGAAAAAACAAGAAAGTAAAAAATGTTTTCCCCTTCCCACCCCTAATTTGTATATGCAATTTAGGATTCAGATTCAGTTCGGTATTCGGCCAAATTTTCCATAAAGGATTCGGGGTACGGCCGAATCCAAAATGGATTTGGTGCATCCCTATTTGGAATATCTTTGGCATTGATGTTTACTCATTTGAGCAGTGTGGGTGGCTCTTGCAAATGACAGACTTCAGATTATTTCCTCTGTGTGTCGTCTATCGAGGAAGAGAGGCTAATGTGTTCTATCCTACAACGTTAAGTAGATATCAGTTCATCCAGCACCAGTTGGGTACTGACTGATTTAACCTTAGTATATGCTTTTGATCTTATTCACCTTAACATCTAATTCACAATGTAAGGGATAGCCCCAAAAAGGTTTTGCTGTGAGACCTAGTTGTTACTCCGCTTTTCTCTACATCATTACCAGATGCTTTATTTCCTAAATCTGCATAGCTCTGTGTCCTAAATCTAAATAGCTCTTTCTCAGTTTATGTATTTTTAACCTCCGTGTCAGAATTATCTAAACTTTTCCCTTCACGGGGCTGAACAGGTTGAAAAAATTTGTTTGGTGAACTGACTTGTTTAGGAGGAACATTCCTCAGCACTTACTGTGTTCTGCTTGTGGAAATCAGACAGGGAAGCCATCAGGCGGTCCAACTCAAGAGTGGCAGAGGAGGCAGCGAGGGCCCTAAGAAGATGAACATGTGTCAGTGGAGTAGACAAGTAGAATTATCTGGCATTATCCTAGAGGAGCAACTGATGTCACTTCAAAAGACCAGCCCTTCTGCTCATCCCACCATTATCCATATATTTTAACCAAATCAGCAACTTCACCAGGACGCGCCCTCATGCTGTTGTCAGCATGCCAAACCCAACAATAATCCAAATTTTATGTGACCAGGGATTCGTTTCCCATTAATATCTTATCTTCTGTATATAATATTTCATTCATGCTTCACACTAACATCAACACTAGTATCCAACAAACCCATCATCAATGTTCCTCCCACTCAACCTTTGGTGAGAAAGCTTTTTTCAATAAATTGGATGTTTAAAATAAATATTTACACTCGACTTTATGAATAATGCCGAGAAGGTGGGCTACAAGTGTGCCTTTGATGACTATTTCAGTTAGACCACGTGACCAGAGTGGATCGGCCATCACCTAGAGCATTGGATTCTTCCTCTCTCTCCAGGTTTTTTTGTCCCTTCAGTGTGGATCTCCTTGTCTTTGCATCCCTATCCCTAATTAAAATCACTGTATGGACTTGGACTTTGGAAGGAGGCTGGAGCAAACCAACACAGAACATACAGTAGAAGTTCCTTGCACATAATGCTCTGATGACAAGTGAACCCATGACCTTGCTGCAGGGCCGCCATCAGGGGGGGACAGGGGGGGAGAAATGTAGGGGGCCCGAGGGTAATCGGGGCCCGGCCACACTGCATTTACTTGATTGCACTCACTTACCTATTGTGGGGGGGGGCCCTGGGCACCAATTTTTTTTTAAAACTTTTGGGGGGCAATTTTTTTACATGGATGTTTAAGGGGGCCCTGGCCACCAATATTTTTATAACGTGGGGGGGCCCTGAACATCAATTTTTGTTTACCGTGTGGGGTCCTAGCCACCAATATTTTTTAATGGGGGGCCCTGACCTCAAATGTTTTTTATTAACATGTGGAGACCCTATCCACCAATGTTTTTTTGTTTTTTTACTGTGTGGTAGGGGGTGGGGAGGGCGGGCTTGTGGGTGGGGCTTATGGTGGGCGCAGCCCAGGGAGCCCAGGAAATTTTGTTGTACGGGGCCCTGTGATTTCTGATGGCGGCCCTGCCTTGCTGTTGCAGGGCAATAACCTCATCCACTGAACCTCACCACCCATTCTAAATGTGATCAATATTTGGACAGCCACAGGGAGCCTGTGCCTTCTCAACATGTTGGTTTACCAATATAAGACAAACACAGATTCCAAAATCCCAAATTTTTTTAAACAAGAGGTCACTTGCCTACTTTAAAATGTATATCCTTGAATTGCGTTGTCCTTTTGTACAGAGGTGGGGATACACAAAGCAACCAGCAATTGAGCAGATTGAAAGCAAGTGTCTACAGTGGAGCCTCAATTTTACATCCCCTGATTTTAAGTTTTCCCTCATTTTACATTGTTGTTTTGTGGGCCCATCTATATATTATGCATAATACATTTCCCTGATTTTACATTTTCCTAGATTTTACAAAATTTTTACTGGTCCCCTGAAACACGTAAAATAAGGGTTCTACTGTAATTGGTTATTAGCAGTGCAGCCCCTGTGTAAGTCCATGAGTCCCAACGTTCTATAGAAGACATCAGCAGTGGTTTTCCCCCTTGATCCAGTTACCGTAAATTGATTCTACCCAAAAACTTATTTGGATAAAAAAATTACATATAATCAGAAGCAACTTTCCAATTAAGGAGCCAGAACCACCAGTGCAGCAAATATCAACAGCCAGGCTGACACTGCTTTCAATAGCAATTACACTTTAATTTTACTTTATGTTTAATGGAAACATGCTTAGAATGACATTCTTCTTTTATTAGGCAAAAATATGTTATTTGGTGGTGATTCCCTTTATTTGATATTTTATTTGCTGGTAACTCCCTCTTCTGTCTCCATTTCTCAAACCACAATTTCACTGAGACGCGTTTCAGGCTCGAATTTCTGCAACACTTACTCATCCATCCCCTATGGTTTAAAGTGGCGAAACTATAAGAAATGTCTATGGTATAACACAATGCTCAACAAGGAAGAGTCAGTAACACATTACAAGATACAGGAACAGACCCTGATATTGTTCATCATTCTTAGCACTCTCACCTGCTCCAGAGGAGCTTACAATCTAACGTCCCTCTCTCAAGAACTAGGGTTTTTCTAGCTTTAGTTTTCAATGTCTTTTTCTCCATGTCTATGTAAACTGCTTAAGTCTCATCTCAATTAGGACTTTCGGTTTAGGAAAAACGCACTAATAATTGGTGAACATTATCATATTACATTTTCTTATAACCACAGGTGTGAAGAAGATGTAAAACCCATGGATGGACATATTTTATACAGAAGAATATAAGGCAAATATTACTCAGGGTGAAACATATAAAACATGGAGAACCATAAGAGGAAAAGTATTATTAGGACTGTATTTTCCATTTTTAAGCATTGTAAAGAAATTTGATGAATAAAAAATCAAGCTAGTGGCCAAAGTTCAATGAAATATGCCCCCTACATTCTTCCATGAAATGAATGGTGGATCTGTTGGGTCCAAGCTCAGGAGTACAGAGAATTAGTGCTTAAATCATGACATTCCTACACCCCCTTACCTTTTCTCTGCCTCTTTCTGTGCTTCAGCTTTCTGTTCATTGGGATCCCGAGTAGGGAATTGGGACATTATCTCATCTGTAGGAAAAAAATGGGGAGGAATTGAGTTTACAGATAAAGGCACCGAGAGGTTGAATTTAAAGGGGAGGAAAGGACTGTGTGACAATGTGATGATAGGATGATATCTAGATATAATAGATTTTCTTGAATTCTATTATATCTACATGTTATCTTCTGAGTTACATTGTTAAATTACCCTAAAACAAATAAGGGTATGAAATGGAAGAGGAATAAAGAGGAAGGGCAGTGGCACAAAGGAAGATTTGTCACCCACACAAATCTCCCTAAAATGCCTCTCCATTGCCGGTAATAGGAATCTCTGGTGGTATGTCCAATTGATCGCTTAATCGGCCGAAGTTTCCTCTGTTGGCATCTACGGGCTATTTAGCAATCAGTTAGGCATACCACCAGAGATTTAAATTCATTACAGGTATAAATTACAGGTATGGGACCTATTATCCAGAATGCTCAGGACCTGGGGTTTTCCCGGATAACAGATCTTTCTGTAATTTGGATTTTCCTACCTTATGTCTACTAGAAAATCATGTAAATATTAAATAAACCCAATAGGCTGGTTTTGAATCCAATAAGGGTTAATTATACCTTAAAAAGAAAAAAAGTATTTTTTAGTGGGAGCACTTACCGGACGCTGAATTCAAACGTGCTGTACTGCTAGCCGCCATCCCACGCGGTCACAAGAATTCCAGGAACAAAAAAAGCGAAGCACCGTGAGAATTCAGTAAAATGTTAAAAAATGAAATTTTATTCAATAGACATATAAAAACCAGTTACAGCAGCAACCCGTGGCTGCCCGCTTAACGCGTTTCGTGGCGTCCTGCCACTTCATCAGAAACGCGTTAATTGGGCAGCCACGGGTTGCTGCTGTAACTGGTTTTTATATGTCTATTGAATAAAATTTCATTTTTTAACATTTTACTGAATTCTCACGGTGCTTCGCTTTTTTAATTATACCTTAGTTGGGATCAAGTACAAGCTACTGTTTTATTAGTACAGAGAAAAGGGTAATACTTTTTAAAATTTGTGATTATTTGGATAAAATGAAGTCTATGGGAGAAGGCCTTTCCGTAATTGGGAGCTTTCTGGATAATGGGTTTCCGGATAACGGATCCCATACCTGTAACAGCAATGGAGAGGCATTATTGGGCGTTTTGTCATCCGCAGCCTCATCTAAAAAAATTGCGGGTGACAAATCTTCCCATGTGCCACTGCCTGGAGACAGAATACTTTAAAATACAGTAACATTTATAAAATAACAAAAGTAAGGAGAAAGAAAAGGTGGAAGTGACAAAAAGAAATAAAAATGTAAATCAATTAAAGGAAAGAAATTATTTGGACTGCCTTTAGAGACATTATTTATACACAGTAAGACCCGTGACCTATGGACCTTTACTACTACTACTACTACTTCACCACCACAACCCAAGTTGGCAACAATTGAAGGGCCACAACGCCATATCATACAAAAGGTTACTGTAACTCTATTATCCTACAGATACCATCTTGTCCTCTAGTCATATGTACAGGGCCAAGGTCAATAACCCAAACTACAAGTTGGACTTTCTTCCACCTCCTACCAGTGATGTTGAATTGTGTGGCGTTGAGTTCATTGAGAAGTCGGTCCAATTCACACAGCCCACCACCCAAGGCTGGCGAGACAGAAGGCAAAGGATATTTCTGTACAGTGCTGTGGGAGCAAGAGAAAATAAGAATTGCCATTGGAAGTCCATGAAACAGCAGAGAGAATATAAACTCATTACTCAACTAGGATAAAGAAGTGGGAAAGTCTGAAGGAGACATTTAAGGTCTTACAAAAAGAAAAGGATGACGAAACATAGGATAATTAATGATACTTAGGGAGGACAGACAGGGTAATGACAAAAACACAGGATGTAGATGTTGAGACACAGTTGCAATGAAAGCGACATATAGGCAGGAATTCACACGAGTGGAGAGAGACCATTTTTGGAGTAAAAGTGATGGTAAACTGTTGTAAATTACTTTCTCCATATTCACAAACAGAAATCTGACTCAACAGCCACCTTTCATTTTTAGTGAAAGAAAGACAGGTTACAGACACTTTAATGAATTTATCTTTCAAATGACATTACAACAATTTTACGGGGGGGGGCAGGGAGAAGAAATGAAGAAAGAGCAGGGTCGTCCAGCACTCAAACGGATCCACAGGAACAGAAAGAATTCGTTTAAAATATAAATTTTTATTATACAAAGTTAAAAAATTTATACTTTTATCTCAATCCGCCCTACGTGTTTCGTACCCACTAGGGCACTAGTCATGGGCTCTCATTGGACGGGGGGCCCCTCACCGCAATTTTATATGTAAAAAGTTATTAACTCACACTTGTGTTATTTTATTTGTTTTATCTTAATGAATGAGGCAATATTAGTCATTTGAAGAAATATATCATCTAAAGGAAAAGTAAAGCCTCCCAATAATTTTTTTTTAGTTTTAGCTACACTTAGACACTTGACCTAAGATAATAAAACATATTTCTGATACACATCTGTATTTTATACAAAATAGTATTTCTTGTTAAATCTCTTTTTATTGAGTTTTCAATATTAAAAAAAGTACCAAGACCCTTATATCTGGATACAGAAGTGGAATTACACAAACATGTAGGCAGATTAAGAAAGCCCAGGTTATCCAGAAAAAAATGATGTATCATTTTCCTAGATAAAATAAACCGCTCCCCCTGAAAACACTGATCTGATGGCTGACTGACAGGTTTAATAAGAGGTAAAGACAAATTCAGAAAAAAATGTTAAAATGTAGTGCGAAAGACAAAATCTGTTTAATAGACAAAGTGGAGATTGGAGTGGATGTTTGTGAATTTGGTGGAAAATTCAATATTTTTATCTCCACTTATTTTGTCTCAATATCACCACTTTTGTGAATTCCCCCCATAGAGGTTAGGTACTAGTTAGAAGAAGAAAACATCATCAGTGGATACTAAGATATTAAAAAAAGCAAAAGCAGCCCATTTGCCACACCTATAGAGATGGTCCTTGTCCACTGGAAAGGTCTCATGGTCAAACGTTTTATTCGACATTGCAGTCTGCCAAAGAACACAAGAAGAAGTTAAATGGATGGTTGATTAAGAGTTTGTGAGTCACTATCAGTGAGTGGCAGATCATTACCTTGGGATCGTAGGGCGGTGGAGGAGGTCGAGTCTCAGCAGGCTGAGGTTTCTCAGGAGAATCTGTTAGTAAAACTGGACAACGTGGAGTGGTCGTGATTTGGAGGTCAGCGAGTAGTGCATCTGAAAGATATATCACATTGCTGCAACAACACATGATTTCAATTGCACAAAATGGGTTTTTAGACAGATAGCAGCAATTTGACAACAGAGAGATAAAATGCAGAGGTTCTCGATCTGTGGAGAGACCCAATGTAGTGACTAGATAGACAACCCTGGAATTTTATTCCTGTAACCTTACAATGACACGGAGGGGTTCTGACCAAAACAAAGGCAAAAAAGAATTAAGGTTTAGTGGGGGTTCATCTCCCTTAAAAGAAACAACTGCTACACATTTAGATATAATTCTATGCTCTTCGGTGGAAAGCCTTCTATTGGTTGCCTCTTGAAAACAAAAATTTCCCCTGACCACAAAGGTCTACTGAACACAGCTGAAAACATCTCATCTAAGGTGAACTCTTAACAAGACCATTTGACCGAAGAGAAAGGAGGAAAGTTTATCTATTAAATGTTTATGGCAGAGGAAGATGCACAGAGATGTTGAAATGGAACATTCTGGCGTACAATTAGGAATGCCACCTAGTTCATTGGTGGACTGTCCTTTGGCTTGGTACAAAAGGCAAACAACATGTCTATGCACTCCAAGAGGAACAAGCTCTTCATAAATACCAGACAATGACATTTTAAAATGATACAGCAGAACCCTGATTTTACGTTTCCCAGGGGACCGCTTCAAAACAGCGAAAATTATGGGAACAAGTTGAATTTGGGAAGGAGAAAACTAAGCTTGCCTGAATGGGACTGCAACAAAGTGGCGTCCATTCTGCAAAAAAATCAGAGCTGCAGCAATAGAGGTTATTGGGGGATAAACATCATCAATAGATCATCCTAGAGCAGTGGTGCAGACTTTGGTCAGGGCCGGTGTATCAGCCATAGTTCCAAGTATGTCTAGGACAAATAATTTTTCACCTAAATTGCACCCTAACAGATCTTCAAGCTGGGTTGTAGGTGTACCTAGGAAAGGGAATAGGCATTCTCCGTGTATCTTACCCTAATAGGAATTCTGGCTGAGCCCCTCTGCCACTGCTTCAAGTCCCTCCAGAAGGGTAAGCCTCACAGTTTGGGAACCAGTGTACCACAACTAAAGAATGCTTACAGCCTCCCAATACAAGCCCTCAACCACATAAGAAAAAGTAATAAGAGACATTGTTTCAAGTTTCAAGCCCCAAGCGACTAAGTCTCACAGATTGGGCACCAATGTCACTACAGGCTCCCAGTGCAAACTCCCTCATACAAGACAGGACAACATGAAAGCATGACAAACCACCTATGTATTTGAGTGAATGAATGAAGGTTCCACACACCACAACCCTCCTTGGAGGTCCTGCATTTGGTAAGAGCATCCTTAGCTCATAACATGGTTATAGATATAGAAGAATCTTGCCCTTAATGACCTTCAAGTTGGGCTTTTAGGTGTGTGCATTTTTTACCCTAACAGACATTTAGGCTGAGCTCCCCTGCCAATTATCCAAGCCCCTCCTGATGGGTAAGCCATATACTGTAGCTTGGGACCGGTGTCACCAAAGTTGAAGAGAACTAACAGCCTCCCAGTGCAAGTGCCATAAAAGACAAAATAAAAAGAGAACATGGCAGCATGAGAAATCAGCTATTTTGGGATATGTGTATGTTGTACACATCTGAAAAACTTACCTAAGTCTTCCATACTTCACGTAGACAAACCACAGAATGATAAAAATGAGCTAAGGCAGGGAGGAGACTGGATAATTAGAGAAGGCAGTAGTGGAAAGAGCGATGTGTGTGCAAAGCAGAATTAACATGACATTAGGAGGACCTTTTGGTGGAGAGTTTGCTGGAGACCCAAGAGAAGGGAAGAGAAATAATGGATTTGATAAAACAGGAAAGAATATGTTCGAATGCTGATACAAATAAGAGCACAGACTTGGAAACAGGGAGTGGAGGGTGAGGATGAAAGCGGGGAAAAGAGCATAGGGATGAGAGCAAAAGATGAGGATGTGAGTACGGGACTGGAGAGAGAGAAAGGCGCACGATTGGGAGGAGTCCTTGACTTTTCTTTTTTTTTCCTTTTATGGGAAACAGAAGTCTGTTAAAATGGGGAAGATATAAACAGATAGGGAGAGAGTGAGAGGGAGAAGTAAAGCCCACGTTTGACAGAGATGGATAGGAGTCAGGGAAGAGGCTAATTTACCAACGAACACAAAACGGGTTGGGGGGGGAAATCTGATTTGGGGAGCACCACTAGTCAGCAGGGTAAACAATACTCACTCAGTACTCAGTCTTGCACAGTACTCTCTCCCTCAGTGGGCGTGGGCATCACATTCCCTCTCTGTCGCTATCTCTTTGTCTGCTCCTCCTGGCAGTCACTAGGTGTTTAGCCCCTTCTAGTCTCTTTGCCAGTTTCTCTCCCCCCCCCCTTGCCACTGGGTGCCTGTCTCTCCCTCTCTTTTTTTTCTCCCCTCGCTCTCTGTTTTACATCTCTGGAAACAATTTAGAGAAAACCATTTCCTGTCGGAGAGGTTCAGCTCAGAAAAAGAAGGGGAGGAAAGGACAAGGAGGGAGAAGGAAAAGGGAGGAAACGACAGAAAATAGTGTGAGAAAAAAAAGGAGAGAGGACCTGGAGGGTTAGGAGAAATGGGGCAAGGAAGCAGAGGGAACAGGGCAACAGATCAGGGAAGGTTAAAGGCAAATTATATAACATACAATGGGGATTGAAATATCTGTGGTTCTGACAGACAGCTACAAATCTGTCAGAAAACTACAAATCCCAGCAGCTCCCAAGAACTAAATGCTAAAGGCACAGCTGGATTATTCATAAGGCTCCTGGAGCAGCCCCCAAAGGCCTCGTCATTTAGCAGGACACCCATTCACAGCTCCACATATTGGCTTTGGGCCAAGGTTGCATTACTGGTGGATACCACTGCATTAGGAGGGAGAGGCATCAAACCACCACCGTGCCTAGAGACCTATTTGGTTTTAATCTGTTTACTGGTAGGAGGTTCCTTTAAGGGTTGGCTTCAGGCCTAACATCCCTAGTATCCTGATTAAAGTCAGTCGTAATAGACTGTGGATGTATAGTAATCAGTTTCTGCAGTAACAGTGTACAGTCATCCATACAAATCAATCAACTGGCCTAATTGACATTCAGTAATGCAGACACCACCACCGAGACAATTTGCATCATGAAACGGCAACGTCAAGGGAATGTTACAGTTCAGAAAAAAATGTAGCCTCTAGAACCAAACCCTTCTTTTGATGGGAGGATCATTTTAATTGAACTCCCAGAATTAGACCTACGCTATAGTCAGTGACATCAGGGAACCAAAACTGTGTGTTTTCTTTGGCCACGGCAACCACACCTTCGCTCTTCAACCATCATGGCTACAGATATAAAGATAAATGTATAGGTCTGTTTATAAAGTAATGACTCCCATTGAGAATTCTCAATTTATGAAGTTCTATCCAGTATTTGCTGGGGGTGTCTTCACTGCGGCATTTACACTACTTCTTCATCTTCTCTGTACCAGTCCAGTCAAACGCCAAACTCTTTGGGCACTGCCCACTGCAATGATGGGCAGCAGAGAGGAATTCAGTGGGTGATTCCGGGAACAGTGATCCGCACAATTATTCACTAAGCCTTTGCCCAATGTGATGCAAGCAAAGGAGATGCAATGGTTTATCTGCATCGTACTCCCTACTGAAGCAGCATTTTGGTTTTTACGAATTGGTCATTCAGCTTGACTAGGGTATTTACATTTAAAGGTGAGCAGAAATGAAATGATTTTATTTTGCAGAAACAGCTCCCCTGAACAATCAATTGCAACCCCCCAATGCGCAGTTGGTTTTGCTCTCAGGAACAGGTCTCCACAGGAGCCTACTAACTACAGTAATTGAAATGTGTCCATACTGTATCAATCAGTTGGATAACATATCCATATCCACTGAATACACTTATATTTCACAACAGGCAGTGGGTTATTCCGTTTAGGATATCCAATGGTATACAGATTAGCTGCCAGCTTACAAAAATGAGCACTAGGGGGGTAGGGATCTACCAAGTGAGTGATGTGGGGGGAGGGGTGCCAACGACAGCAGTACAGGCTCAAAGTTTCCTTTGGCTATGAGCAAACCCATGTATATGTGGAAAATCAACATAAATGTTGACTCACCAGACCATTTTAATTTCATCCACCGCCTTAGGCTGGCTGGGCATTCATTACACCAGTCATAAAGCTCTCCCACAATTGAATTAGAGGTTTAAGTAAATGATGAGTAACACTGGATATACATAGACCAACATGAGAAGGCACATAAAAGCCAAAATAACAATCTGCCCGACCAATAACTAATTGAGGCTCCAACAGCAGCCTGGAAGGTTGGAATATCCCATTCAGTAAGGTTGAAATATCCCATTCAGTAAGGATGGACTATCCCAATCAGTAAGGATGGACTATCCCATTCAGTAAGGATGGACTATCCCAATCAGTAAGGATGGACTATCCCATTCAGTAAGGATGGACTATCCCAATCAGTACGGATGGACTATACCATTCAGTAAGGATGAACTATCCCAATCAGTAAGGATGGACTATCCCAATCAGTAAGGATGGACTATCCCAATCAGTAAGGATGGACTATCCAAATCAGTAAGGATGGACTATCCCATTCCGTAAGGATGGACTATCCCATTCAGTAAGGATGGACTATCCCATTCAGTAAGGATGGACTATCCCATTCAGTAAGGATGGACTATCCCATTCAGTAAGGATGGACTATCCCATTCAGTAAGGATGGACTATCCCATTCAGTAAGGATGGACTATCTCATTAAGTAAGGATGGACTATCCCATTCAGCAAGGATGGTCTACCCCATTCAGTAAGGATGGAATATCCCAATCAGTAGGGATGGACTATCTCATTAAGTAAGGATGGACTATCCCATTCAGCAAGGATGGTCTACCCCGTTCAGTAAGGATGGACTATCCCAATCAGTAGGGATGGACTATCTCATTAAGTAAGGATGGACTATCCCATTCAGTAAGGATGGACTACCCCATTCAGTAAGGATGGAATAGCCCAATAAGTAAGCTTGGAATATCTCATTCAGTAAGGATGGACTATCCCAATCAGTAAGGAAGGACTATCCCATTCAGTAAGGATGGACTATTCCAATCAGTAAGGATGGACTATCCCATTCAGTAAGGATGGACTATCCCAATCAGTAAGGATGGACTATTCCATTCAGTAAGGTCGGACTATCCCATTCGTAAGGATGGACTATCCCATTCAGTAAGGATGGACTGTCCCAATCAGTAAAGATGGAATATCCTAATCAGTAAGGACGATAGGCTTTGGGTGCAGTCGTATTGTGGTCTCCACAGACCCCCCACCATATGATTCAACCATTGTTCAGACCAGTCATTTGGATCACCACCTGGGTGGATGAATTGGAAGAGATGCCCCTTGTTCTCCCCAACTAATGACTTGTATGGTTTGAGTTTATAATGAAAGAGAGTCAATGTATGTTCATTCATTGTATGGTTTATTTACATTTAATGACGAGTCCCCCAGTCTATAGTCAATCAGGACCTCATATTGCTGTTCCTGGGTGATCTATACAACATGAAGTTGAGTGTGAGGGATCTCCAGGGAATGTTCACAGATATACACAGACCACTTCCAGGGAGGAAGAGACAAGGGGGAAACAGTTAGTGATGTTCCTTCCTGTATTTACCAATGCCTTAGCATTACTTGTGCCCGGGTGAGGGTATAATCAGGAGTCCACGTCTAATTGTGCATCTGCAAATCCAAGTAGTGGATCCTGTGCCCCACTCATGCATATACATATAAGGCACTTAGAAATAATAATAATAATAGGTGGTTGTTACATGCTTGTATTATGTATCAGGACATAAACATTATGCTGCATTGGCATTCTGATATCTGACACAGGCTGTAACGGGGGGAATGGAGAGGATCGAAATAAACAGCAGTTGCCCTGCCGAAAAGGTTGTCATTCTAATGTAATTACATTATCAATGAATTCCATAACAAATATGGGTTTTATAGATACATATTTATAACACAATTGAGGCAAGCAGGTTATGCTAGGAGCTACAACTACAAAAGTGACAGCGAGCAGCTCAGAGTACAGGGGGAGCCGCACAGCAAATAGGTATATAGTTGCAGTTCCCAGGTGAGGATAGGGGGTGCGATGAGAGTGAATGGAGCAAATGAGATGAGATAGAAGGGGACCTCACAGCAGCTAATATAGTATCAGTGGCAACTCGTAAAGCTAACAGGCAAGCAGGGAAACCTCCACTCTGCCAACAGGCACAAAAAAGGGAAATGTTTAGCAAACTAATTTGCAGAAAGATAACAAAATGACAGATGGAGCCGGGGGCTCATATATGCAGGTGAGTGGAGAGGGGGGCTCATATATGCGGGTGAGTGGAGCTGGGTGCTCATATATGGAGGTGAGTGGAGAGTGGGGATCATATATGCAAGTGAGTGGGCGAATGGATAAGGGTGCACATATGTGCAAGCAAGTGGAGGGGAGTGGTGCAACTTTGTGCAAGTGATAGGATAGTACAACTAACTACATGAGGTCTGAAAGTAAGGCCTTTTAAAGGGGGGGGGTTTGAACGGAAAACCTTTGACATCACTCCCATAGAGTGTTGAATTAGGAATGCTGGTACCTGTGCTGTGTGTGCTAAAGCAGAAGCTAATCTTGTAAGTAATAGTGCTTGTGCAAATTATCTGCACTCTCCATTCCAGCCTGTTATACGGTGCCTGTTGTGAGCGCACATAGAACAGCACCACTGATTATTGCCTGAGCTCTCGGATTGAAGGAGAAGCTTGCGTCTTGCTCTCTTGTGACATTTACTTGGTGTGACTCTTGCACAATGTCTTCAATCAGTTCAAACAGTCTTTTCTTGTCTTGCACTCTTTGGCACAGCTGGAAGAGGCAGAGCGCTCTCTGGTGAGGTGGATGAGGTCTCTTAAGCAAATAAAGGCAACAGTCTCTTCTGAGATTTGCACTCTCATGCATTTCAGCAAAGCAGTACAGAGATAGAAGGCTGTCCAAGCTAACCAGATAATTGCGTGCTATGTCTTCTAGGTCGTCTGCTAAACCGGGCAGGAGGAATCGTCCAGCTGCAGCCAGTGTAGATTCCAGTGGAGACAAATCACTGCCAGAATAGGGTCACTGCAACCCCTGAAAGGTAGGGCAAAGAGTCTCTTGTGAAGAAGTGGAATGAAAGCATAACCACCTCCCAGAATAGCCCTGAACACTTCACATCCCCCTGTTACCTGCTTTCTACTCCCTACTATCTTCTCCACTCCATCCAGCACAAAGACGACATCTCGCCTCACCTTGAGCCACAAGTTCTGCGTAATGGCAGCTCTGGGAAGGGCCAAGAGGGGCAGGAGGTTCCTGTGGTATCAGTAAAGTGGAAAGACACGTGGAAGATAAAGACTGGAAAAACAGATTCGGTGCACTGCAACAGAGCAGTCAGTACCAGGCGAAGGGCAACATCAAGTAGCTGCTCACGCGGAGACGAGTCCTTCCTGTGGGAAAGAAAATACATTTAGGGAGATTCGGGGAGATTTAGTCAGCTGGCCACTAATCGCCTCTTCTGCGGGGTGACAATCTCTCTGAACTACCTTCCCCCTGCCTGCCGCCTGCTATAATGAGAAAACGCCAGCGCCAATGCACTAGCGGCGCTTCGATTTCCAAAGTTGCCCAAAGTTGCCGCACGAGGAAACTTAGGGTGGCTTCTGAAATCGAAGCGCCCCAAGTACACTGTCGCTGGAGTTTTCTCATTATAGCGGCAGGCAGTCGCCAGGCGACTAAATCTCCCCGAATCTGCACATGTGCTAGCTCCCTTAAAGGTGAAGCTTTGAAAATGACTTTGGAAGAATAAGTAGAACCTGAGAGTTAAAGGAAAAGAAAACCAGTTTATTGCCAATAGATTAGCCACAATACAGCAAGCGATAACACTATATTTATTCTGCAGAGCACTTTACCTACCCCGAGTAAACATCTCTAGAAGCTCTCTCTGTTTGTTTAGGATAGCAGCTGCCATATTAGCTTGTTGTGACATCACTTCCTGCCTGAGTCTCTCCCTGCTCACTCATAGCTGTGGGCACAGATTACAGCAGAGAGTGGAGGAGGGAGGGGGGAAAGGGAGGGGGAGAGAGGAACAAACTGAGCATGCTCAAGCCCTAGCCCCGGAGGTTTAAGCTGAAAACAGGAAGTCTGATACAGAAGCCCATGAGTACACAATAGAAGGAAAGAAATGTGCTGTTTCTTTTGACAGAGGACTCAGAGCAGCATTACTTTGAGGGTTTACTGGTGTATTTATATAGACCTTTTTGATAAAGTTTAGCCTTTCCTTCTCCTTTAAGGTAGACATTATTCTAGTATTGTACAGTATAGGTACTAGTGGTGGGGGTTTAAGTAGAGTATAAAACAATTACTTGTATATATATATGGCAAGGTAAGTGCACACTGGAGTCACTTTGTGGCCCAGACAGTAACACATGGGTCACAGCACCCACCCCAAAGGCAGACTCGGCCTGAATACCCAGATTTCACAGCAGTACATGACCTGAAAACGACAAGTCAAACCTTGAGCAAAGCTTGTATTTGCAATAAATGGCAAAGCCAGGTGGTCTGGCAAGGGGTACAAAAAAGAAGTGATAAAAAGCAATTATCAACCCATAAGCAAATTAAAATCCCACTGTCAGCATTATACTAATTAAAAAGAATATACAGTTAGGTCCATAAATATTTGGACAGACAATTTTTTTTTCTAATTTTGGTTCTGTACATTACCACAATGAATTTTAAATTAAACAATTCCGATGCAGTTGAACTTTTTTTTTTTTTTTGAACAATTGGACAATTGACTGAAAGGCTATTTCATGGGCAGATGTGGGCAATTCCTTCGTTATGTCATTATCAATGAAGCAGATTGAAGCTCTGGAGTTGATTTGAGGGGTGCTGCTTGTATGTGGAACAGACAACATGCGGTCAAAGGAGCTCTCCATGCAGGTGAAACAAGACATCCTTAAGCTGCAAAAACAGAAAAACCCATCCGAGAAATTGCTACAATATTAGGAGAGGCAAAATCTACAGTTTGGTACATCCTGAGAAAGAAAGAAATCACTGGTGAACTCAGCAACGAAAAAAGACCTGGACGTCCACAGGAGACAACAATGGTGGATGATCTCAAAATCATTTCCATGGTGAAGAGAAACCCCTTCACAACAGCCAAACAAGTGAACAACAGTCTCCAGGAGGTCGGCGTATCAATATCCAAGTCTACCATAAAGAGAAGACTGCATGAAAGTAAATACAGAGGGTGCACTGCAAGGTGCAAGCCACTCATAAGCATCAAGAATAGAAAGGCTGGATTGGACTTTGCTAAAAAAAAAGTTCCTTAACACGAAAGCGATTCACGGCTTCCCAGCAGCAGAGGCAGAGGGCTCTGACCAGGTGAATACAGCGGGACATCGCTGCACAGTGGTTACGGGCTTCTGTTACGACACGCTGAATGGCACCAGCATTGCCCAGAATAGGCCTCATTGCCCCCTGCCCACACAGATTGCACAGAGTAGTGATGGGAGCCTGACGCGTTTTGTGTTTCAGCTCACACACACTGAGCGAACTGCGGCTTCCACAAGCCCCACGTTTGGAGATGAGAGTAAATACGCGCAGGGAGAGAGGCCGCCCTGCTCGCAGATAGACACGCGGTGCACTGGGGAGCCTCCCAAGATGCGCAAGGCACGCAGGCAACTCTGCAGGCAGAAAGGATCCTTTGAAACTTCCAAGACATTTATCAGTGGGGAAATGGCACCTAAATAGAGGGCAAATAAACAGAGGTTATTAAATGAGAGGGAAAGTTACCATGGAAGATTATTGCCAATAGATTAGCCACAACAGTGCAAGCAGAACGCCATTTTTATTCTTTAGAATGCTTTTCCATATCTGAGTAAACAGCTCTAGACACTGTCTCTGTTTGTTAAGGAGAGCAGCTGCCATATTAGCTTGCTGTCACATCTCTCCCTGCTCACTCATAGCTCTGGGCTCAGATTACAGCAGGGAGTTGAGGAGGGAGGGGGGAAAAGGGAGGGGGAGGAGCAAACTGAGCATGCTCAAGCCCAAGCCCTGGAGGTATAAGATGAAAACAGGAAGTCTGATACAGAAGCCCATGAAGGAAAGAAATGTGCTGTTTCTTTTGACAGAGGACTCAGAGCAGCTTTACTTTGAGAGTTTACTGGTGTATTTATATAGACCATTCTGATAAAGCTTACTTAATTTTAGCCTTTCCTTCTCCTTTAAATAAGGGGAAAGTTCCCCTACATCCCCAATAGCCATTGGTTTCCTAATCCCGCCCTCTCTATCAGCCTTTATAACTCATGTACAGCCTTCCCCCCTGTAATGATGGTGATAACGGGTCCAAAGTAGAGTCCTACATTTGTCCTCGTACCTGCAGAAAGCCCACAAATCAGTCGAGGTTTCAGGCAGAAAAGAAACGATTTCAAAATTGGGCAGGCGGTCAGGGGCCACTATGTGCTGGTACTCCTGGCCCAGTGCAGATTTGTTTCCAGAGTGACATCATTGAGGGTGATGTCACTTCCAGGTTTGCATGCTGGGAGGGGGTTGGACCGAGCCGGACCACATTAGTAACTATTGCAGATCGAAGGCAGGTGGCTGGGGTCAAAAGCACTTGGTTGGAGAATAGAGAGAAAAAGACAGGGGTGGACCCCATTTTGTGAATATATTGGGCTTCTCAGGAAATGACTTTAAAAATGTGTCATAACTTTGTACATGGAATGATAGGCGCCTCTAAAGCCTTGGCACAGCTGCTGTATCACAATCAAGCAGCACAGTTGCCCCCCACATGAAGGGGTAACCTTATGCCACCGAGTCCCATATTAACCCTTACCTGAATCGTGAATGATGGAACTATTTTCCGCTTCCAATGCCAGGTCGCTTAGGCCGCGAGCTACTCGGTTCCATATTGAGTCAACACACATGGACTTGAGAATAGACACTGTAATTACACAAGGACAAGTAGTAACCGTTATCCAATGCTTATAGGGAACACACTCACTATGCAGACCTAGATAAGGCTTGAAGTAGTCACTGATACATTATACAGACCACCAGGACATCCATGGGTTTAGAAGATAGGAGGGCTTATGTTAAATGGGTTGTTCCCCTTTAAATACATTTTAAGTATGACATAAAGAGGGATATTCTGTTTTAATTTTTTTATTATTTGTGGTTTTCGAGTTTTTTAGCTTTTTATTCAGCAGCTCTCCAGTTTGCAATTCCGCAATCCGGTTGCTAGGGTCCAAATGACCCTAGCAACCATCCACCGATTTGAATAAGAGACAGGAATATGAATAGGAGAGGTCTGAATAGAAAGAGGAGTAATAAAAAGTAGCAATAACAATAAATATGTAGTCTTACAGGGCATTCATTTTTTAGATGGTGTCAGTGATCCCACATTTGAAAGCCGGAAAGATACAGAAGAAGGGGAATAACTCAAAAACTATTAAAGGGGCTGGTCACTTTTTATTGATCATTTAGTATGATGTAGAGAGTGGTGTGCTTAGACAATTTGCAATAGTCACTGATACATTATACAGACCACCAGGACATCCATGGGTTTAGAAGATAGGAGGGCTTATGTTAAATGGGTTGTTCCCCTTTAAATACATTTTAAGTATGACATAAAGAGGGATATTCTGTTTTAATTTTTTATTATTTGTGGTTTTGAAGTTATTTCAAAAATAAATAATGAAGACCAATTGAAAAGCTGCATAGAACTGGCCATTCTATAACATAATAAAAGTTAATTTGAAAGGGAACCACCCCTTTAAATAGAAAAAAATGAAGACCAATTTAAGTTGCTTAGAATTTATAAAATACTAAAGTTGAACAACCCGTTTAAGGCACAAACAGATTTTTTTTTTTACTGGCAGCTCTAAGGAAAGTCGGGTGCCTTTTAGCAAATAGTGTTTGAAATCAGAACCCCAGCCTCAGCACCTATGCAAATAATCCTATGAATGCTCTATGACAGGGGTCGCCAAGTGTAAAAAGAGTTGAGGAGCAACACAAGCATGGAAAAAGTTCCTGGTGGTGCGGCACCAAATAAATGATAGGATTTTGTAGCACTTTGTGGGTTGGAACCTACAGGGGGATCTGTTTGGCTATAAACCAGGTTTTTATACAACCAAAACTTCCCTCCAAGTCTGGAATTCAAAAATAATCACCTGCTTTGAGGCCACTGGGAGCAAATCCAAGGGGTCGGAGAGCAACATGTTACTCACGAGCTACTGGTTGGGGATCACTGATCTATAAAGTCAGAAACACAAAGCAAACACAGATATTGTGCACAAATCTGCATGGAAATAGAAGGGACAATAGACTTATATTTTACTGTACATGGAACCTTTAATCTTGGCATTATATGAATGTGTTGTACATTGTTGTGGGATATGTCAGCGTTTTATAAATACATTATAATAATAATAATGAGGCACTGTTGTTACATATATTAAATATCCTATAATATCCCAAGTGAATCACTTACACCCAAAGCATTAGGCATTATAATTATGGGGTGGTATTGTACTATACACACATTGGATCTCATGAAACACGTCTTAATGTGTGTGGGTCTCACTAACATACACATTCAGGTCTGTGTGGGATCAGATCAGGGGTCCGATATGGACATGTAAATGAGTGCCAGATAGTTTCTATTTTACTTACTAGCCTGTGGTTTCTGAGAGCTTTGCATTTTTCAGACAGCAGATACCAGGCTTTTGCCTCAACTGAGAGCCAGGAACCCTATGGTTAACTGAATCCCAAACTTAAATAGACGGGGTCACCAACACCCTGACATCTCCTGAGCTGAAATCCTGGTATTAGTGACCTGAAACGTCATGTATCTCAGAAAGCACTAAAATGGAATATGACTGTAAACTACAAAAGTGCTCAGAGGGACACTACATCAATTGTGGGCTTGTGGCCCCTTTAAATGCCCAGTCGCTTAGACTGCACTATTAGCATCAGGTAGTGGGGGGGACAGAAGAAGTCTGGCTTAAGCAGTGGGCCAGCTGCAAAAGGGGTGGCGCTATTAACAAATGGGGGAGTTTGGGTCAGGGGTGAGATTTCCTCTATGCAATAACTGGCCACCTCTCTCCAGGGTTGGCGAGTTTCCAGTCAAATTGGGCTACTTATTTAAAGCCCAGGCGAGTTTTGAAAGTTCAAACTAGCCAAGGTACAGATTTGGGTTACTTTTCGGGCCTTTGGCTGGTTTGTAATTTGGAAACCAGCCAAAGACTTTTCTTGCCCTAATGTGCCAAGCCTGTGTCTCTCAGTGCATGTTGGGTAATGTCGTTTTTGTTTAACAGACTGCCAAGTTTAATGTAAGACTACAATACCCAGCATGCAATGGGACTGATTTATTTAGAAGGCGTTAAAAGATTTTGGGCTCTGTACCCCAGTCTCCTGTCCCATTCTTGTTTCCCATGACTTTCCTCAATTTTGGAGCAAAAATCTGCTGGCCACAAAAATGTCTAGAGGCTGACTGGTTTTACCAATATTTATTGAAATTGTATATGTATTAGGGTATTAGAGGCAATTTATCACCGGGCGACTAAATCTCCCCGAATCTGAGCTTGTGTCTCTGCCCTAAAAGTTCATCCAGCCAGTTTTTCTGGTTGGGAAGATACAACGTGTAATTACAGAGAATTGATGCAAATTAGAACCATTACAGCATCTGGTTAACTCTCTCTCCGCTAGTAAAAAAGGGGAGAGCACAGAGAGACGCCACCTCTGAGAGATATAGATTTCAAAGGAGAAAGAAAGTCTTTTTATATTTGGGGGTGCCAAAAGTTACGCACCCCCAAGTGATTGATAAAAATTGTCATGGGTTGCCTTTAAAATAATTATTACATAAAATGAAGTGTTAGTACCACACTTTGGCCAAAATATGTAAGCTCACGTGCCACGTCAAGACCTCTTATTGTACGTGAGTCCTACACTATCCATTAGCAGTCTAAGTATTTATTGCATTTAAAAACAATTCCCTCGTAGTTACCCAACACTCCGGGCTGGTGCTCATATCAGTAGAAAACGGCACCAGCCTGGGTTTCAGGGCTGGATTTACCCTGAGGATACCCGGAGGCCAGCGTCCTCTGTCACCCCCTCCCTCTCAGAAGATAACACTCATGCGCTTCCTTTCCTTACTGGAGCACTTGCACCGAACGGCTACTGCTCCATAATCAAGCTCTTCCAGCGAGCACCACAGAGCGATCCTCTTACTGCTTCTTTGGTTTCCAACTTTCCCAGGAAAAAAACACATGCGCAGTACAACGAAATAGCTGTCTTTTTCATTTATTTCATATATTCTATTTCGGGAGTTTAGTCACCCAGCAACTCGGAACGCTTTGTTTTCCTCACGAGGAAACTTCAGGCGACTTCGGAAAGCCAAAGCGATCCGAGTGCCACTCTGCCGGCGATTTATATTCTAGCCAGCGGGAAGGCAGTTCGGGGAGATTAGTCGCCCACAGAAGTAATGATTTGTCATTGGGCAACTAATCTCCCGAAATCGCAGCGTGTGTCTCTGCCCTAAAGGAGAAGGAAAGGCACGTTTACTTGGTGCCGTCTAGTGATGTGCGCGTTGGGATTTCCCCGACCCTAACCCGCCCCCCCTTGGCCCGCACCTGCCCACATCCGCACACCCGGGTTCCTTTTATAGACCCACCCCCCTGATGATGTCACAAAAGGGGTGGGCGAGCAGACGCAGCGTCTGTAAAAGACGAACCCAGAAATTCGGAAGCCAGCATTTGATGGTGGTGGGCAGGTAGAGCAGGAGAAGAGCTCAACACGCACCCGCCAGCCACCCACGACGAATTATGCGAAGTTGGCCGGAACCTGTCTGACCCGCGGGTCCCATGGGTATAGGGTCAGCCCGCACATCTCTAGTGCCGTCCCCAAAAAGAATCTTCAGAGGGGCCCACTGTGCACAGCCAAACTTGCTTGGACCCGCCCCTGGCCGCTTGTGCCCGTCACTCTCAGATCAGCTTCCTCTATAGATACTCCACAATAAATCCCTTTTATCTTTTTGGGAGTTATTTATTAAAGTCTGAATGCCGAAAACTCGAAAAATTCAAGTTGTTTTTATTATAAAATGCAAATTGTTGGGAAAAAAACTCAAATTTTTCAAGATTTATTACACCCTGAGGATTCGAAAAAGTCAGAATCTGAAAATCCAGCATCTCAGACCTATCAAGGTTGTATATAAGTCAATGGGAGAGGTCCCTATCATATTTGGAAGTTTCTTTGGAAAAAAACAGAAAAAAAACGTGTGAGTCGGGGAAAAACTTAAAAATGGTACAATTTGGATTTTTTTAATAATAAATAAAGTCCAATTGTGGATTCTAGTTTGGTCTGACTTTTTTTTTGTGTTTGTCCGAGATCCGATTAAATCATGTTTTTTTAATAATAAATAAAGTCCAATTGCGGATTTTAGTTTGGTCTGACTTTTTTATTAAAACACTTGGCAAAATTTGGATTTTTATAAATATGCGCCTTTTTGGTTATTTTAAATATGAGTCTAATTGGCTTCTCAGTATAGGAAAGCACTTTAGAGGGAACATACTTAGAGGCATCTCTAAAAGTGGAGATTAAAGGAACAGTAACAACAAAAAAATAAAAGTGTTTTAAATTAAATAAAATATAATGTACTGTTGCCCTGCACTGGTGTGTTTGCTTCAGAAACTCTACTAATTTATAGAAATAAGCTGCTGTGTAGCCATATGGGCAGGTGAAATGGGGCTAAACAACACGGGTTAAACAGTGGTTAACAGATAAGCTTTGTAGAACACCATCGGTCAGTGGCAAATGGGGAGAATTGTTGCCCACGTTAATCTCCTGAAAACGCTTTTCCACAGGCAATAATGCCAATCCTGTTGGTTAAACATATGCAACACTTTGTTTTCCAAAGTTTATCTGAAGTTCCTTTGTGAGGAGATTTCAGTAGGGTGAAGCGACTCTTATGTTTTAACAGCAGGCAACTCATATCTCCGTGTGTCATTGCCCTTTAATTCTACAGATCTGCTACAGTATGTAACCTGAAAGTTTCTCTTTTGAATGGCTGCCCCCACAGCTAAATAGCAACTTTGTACTAATTTACTAGTTTACTATACTTAATTTATAAACTATAATAGTTTTTCTGAAGCAAACACATCAGTTTTACCAGTGCAGGGCAACACTACATTATATTTTATTTACTTTAAAACACTTATTTTTTTGATGTTACTGTTCCTTTAACCTTCTTATGATGGACTTTACAGATATAGCTGAGTTACAGATATATAAAAACATTGGGGTAACAGTCACCCTGCTATAGTTCTTAGGGTTACCCAGGGTACAAATAAGCACTCACCCCAAATCTCCCCCTAACTGGCCTTCAGACTGGGTCCCCTTAGCTCATAACAAGGTTACAGATATATAGAAACATTGGGGTAACAGTCACCCTGCTATAGTTCTTAGGGTTACCCAGGATACAAATAAGCACTCACCCCAAATCTCCCCCTAACTGGCCTTCAGGCTGGGTCCCCTTAGCTCATAACAAGGTTACAGATATATAGAAACATTGGGGTAACAGTCACCCTGCTATAGTTCCAGGGGTACCCAGGGCACAAATAAACACTCACCCCAAATCTCCCCCTAACTGACCTTCAGACTGGGCCCCCCTAGCTCATAACAAGGTTACATATATATAGAAACATTGGGGTAACAGTCACCCTGCTATAGTTCCAGGGGTACCCAGGGTACAAATAAGCACTCACCCCAAATCTCCCCCTAACTGGCCTTCAGGCTGGGTCCCCTTAGCTCATAACAAGGTTACAGATATATAGAAACATTGGGGTAACAGTCACCCTGCTATAGTTCCAGGGGTACCCAGGGCACAAATAAACACTCACCCCAAATCTCCCCCTAACTGACCTTCAGACTGGGCTCCCTTAGCTCATAATAAGGTTACAGATATGTATGTATATTTTTATTTGTAAAGCGCTCCTTGAAGGCAATGCACTGTACAACAAAACAATAAGTTAGTGGTAACAAACAAGGGGTCATTGGAATAAAAAGTAACAATAAGTGCTTTATTAGAAATACAATTCACATAAATATAAAAAATATAATTACAATGCAGATTAAGTGCTCAGTGTCAAGGAAACAAAAGGCTAGAGGACCCTACCCCGTAGGGCTTACAGTCTAAGCTTTATAGATATTTGTAAGATATATAGAAACATTGGGGTAACAGTCACCCTGCTATAGTTCCAGGGGTACCCAGGGTACAAATAATCACTCACCCCAAATCTCCCCCTAACTGACCTTCAGACTGGGCCCCCTTAGCTCATAACAAGGTTACAGATATATAGAAACATTGGGGTAACAGTCACCCTGCTATAGTTCCAGGGGTACCCAGGGCACAAATAAGCACTCACCCCAAATCTCCCCTTAACTGGCCTTTAGTTGCAGGGGTTTTCCTGTTATACATTTTCTTAGATATATGTAGGTCTAGAGATGGAAAAACATGACCGAATAGTGGTGTTGACAGATATACAGTAGATGCCCAATAGCAACTGCCCCAGCTCCCATAGTAAGTTCTCCAAGTCCACCATGCTCAGTTTCCCCATTCCATTGCTATCCTGTATGATTTTAATGAAGTATACAAACAGCAGCAGAAAGGCCGTAGGTCAGGGATCCCCAACCTTTTGAACCCATGTGCAACATTCAGAAGTAAAAGGAGTTGGGGAGCAACACTAGCATGAACAATGTTCTTGGGCTGCCAAATAAGTGCTGTGATTGCCGATTTCGTAGCCCCTATGTGGATTGTCAACCTACATTGAGGCTCTGTTTGGCAGTACATATGGTTTTTATGTAACCAAAACTTGCCTCTAAGCCTGGAATTCAAAAATAATCACCTGCTTTGAGGCCACTGGGAGTAACATCCAAGGGTTTGGAGAGTAACATGTTGCTCACGAGCTACTGGTTGGGGATCACTGCCTTAAGTGATTGGTTGAGTTTACTGAAGCTGAATCTTCTATGCTTAATTTTCTCCTGTCTGTAAGATGGTCCATCATGTAGTGTGAGATGTCTGAGGGCAGGCCACATAATGCAATGGTATGAAAGGGGAGACGTGGGAAAGGGGTGATCCTAAGACACAATGGCAAAGGGGAAGCATAAATCATGCAGAGGGTTTGGTGGGGAGACAAGAGTTAGCAGAAGAGATGGTTGAAGAATAATAGAGAAGATGAATCAGGACAGTGCCGGACAGGAAGGAAAATACAGCCCTGACAAAAGTATGAAAAACTATTTATCATTCACACGTATGATACTTATTTTCAACCCCAAGGTTAACTAGAACTATTGTTTAATAATAAATAGAGCTCTATTTCCAGGACCAAGTGGGGTCCATTATTATAGAATCCCAAGCATTGTTCTATACCCTATGTGCTGAAACTGGCCCTTGCAACAAGTATCTCATCCCCAGTTTCTATCATGGCTTTTCTTTTCATTGGATTAGTAGCCCTATACTAACAGTAAATTTCCTCAGTCCCGCTCATAAAAAAGTAGTATTTTTTTCAACCACATAAACAAGCCTTTCTCTAAAGTTTGGCCCCAGTTCCATGCCTGTGTGATTGACAGAGCAGCAAAATGCAACTGCATCAACCCAGAACTTAGCAGCAACTCACCCTATACAGCATGGACCCAGGGGTGCTTCGCCAATGAGGCAAGTTGAGGCTGTCGCCTCAGACGGCAGCGCCCCACTAGGTACCAGGGGCAGCAAAAATGCTGCTGCTGGTACTTTAAGAGATAATTTCCGGGGGAGGGGGGCAGCAGCAACTGCTGCTGCCTCAGGCAGCAGATGGGCCAGGATCGCCTCTGCATGGACCCCAAAAATAATGTGTAGAGTCTGCTTTTTTCAAGTTGGTTACTAAAGCTAAGGGGCAGGCAAAGCTGTACTGCTTGTTGGATCTAAGATAGGCAAGTGGTGGGATTAGCCCTATAGCATGGATATTGGGTAGATAGCAGAGTATCTGGTCACTCCCCATAGCACCTGCATCGGCTTAGCTGTGAGCGTCTGCTACGGACTGCTCATTTATATTTCCAAAGCTAGCGGCTGATTTACATATTAAAGTCATACCTCATTTGCATTTTTAGGTGAGTGGCCTATTTACATTACAAAGCAAGCAGCCACCGGCCATTTGCCTGAACCCACAGATGGCCAGTCTGGGCCTGGGTCAGGATAAAGGACACAGCAAAAGATCCTGAGAGGAGAGCAGTAGCGGAACTACTGGGGGAGCAGGGGGGGTGCAATTGCACCCCCCCCCGGGCCCGCCAGAGGTTCAGGGACCCGCTTATCCACCAAGAAGATCACTTCCGGATGGGGTGAGGGGGCCCGGTTGCATGGGCCGCATCAGGGCCCGACGCCACTTAGTTACATTACTGGAGGGGATAATTGAACAGCACAAAATCTGGTGGTGTAGAAAGGATAATGTAAGGTGCAATGGGAAAACATAAAAAAAGGTAGCCAAGGGGTACTTGGAAACCAAAGAAGAAGAGTCAGCGAGAACAACAAGGCAAAAAAGGAAAAAAAGAAAGAAGGGGCAAAAGTAGAAAACTTGGTATGCAAAATGATTAAGGGATGGAAAGAAGGGAAAGGCTTAAAGGATAACTAAACCTTTAAAACAAGTAAATGTAAAATCGATGAGGGGGCTATTCTAAGCTATTTTGTAATTTACAGTCATTATTTATTTTGTATTTATTCCAAGATATTAAGGGATACATGTACTGTTAATATGAATGAATTTTGTTACAACAGCGCCACCTGCTGGTCAGTTTCCCACCAGTCTGACCACCAAGTAGTCAAGGAAGTTGTCAGGAGAAAGAAAGAGGCTGCGCTGATTAGAAATCTTTATCAATTAGAAATCTTTATCAAATCTTTTCTCAGCAGAAAGAAGCTAGGTAGACCATGATAGATCAACAAGATGTATACAGTAGAACATTCCCATCATTCCAAATCCAACCCGGAAAATAATGGACAATTATTGCCACACATTCTTTTCTTTTAATAAAAAGACACATGCAATTATGAGTGAGACACACCTCAGGAGTCAGCAGTTTCATACAATTCATAGAAGAATGTGGAAAGTGTTTTGTTGGGAAGAAGATGGACCCTTTAGGTCATAAACCTAAAACATTTCTTAATACTAAAGTTTTTCAGGTTTTCAGGTTTCGCTGATCCAGAGAGTTTGGAAAAACAGTATGATTCATTGGTTACTGGTAATTTATAAATTGGCTCTCAAAGGCCCCACACCCCAAAGCTCCATATACATGTATGTGTGTAAAGTTCCTTATGATTATGTTTATTTTTCGTCGTATCGGTAATGAGCAGCATTATTTGGGTCAATACCAGAAACACTGGGAGGTGCTACCGACTGTCCTTCTTACCGACTGTGGTACTTACAAAGGAAGGATTTGCCCCAACATCATCTATGGCTCCTGATGGTCCTATGGGTCCTATGGGGGCCTACACCTTACTCATACTCCCAGACCTGATAACAGACCTGGAGGTGGGGTGGGTTTGCTCCTCTCTCCCCGCTGTACTTTTAAAGTTCTTCCACCTGTTCCCTCTTTATCATTCTCCTCATTTGAGGCTCACTGCATTAGGCTCTTTTCTCCTGTTTCACTCTGCATTGCTGTTATATATCCACCACCAGGACCAACTGCACAATTTCTGGACAACTTTGCTGCTTGGCTTCCTTACTTTCTTTCATCTAACATCCCATCCATCATATTAGGTGACTTTAATATACCCGTTAACAACATTAACAACTCTTCTGTCTCTAAACTTCTTTCACTAACCTCCTCCCTAGGCTTATCTTTGTGCTCAGACTCCCCCTCTCACTCCAATGGTAATGATCTGGATCTCATATTTACCAGACTCTGTTCAACCACCAATTTTACTAACTCCCCATTTCCCCTCTCTGATCACAATATGCTCACATTTCAACTATCACTAACTCCCTCCTCACCCCCTGCTATTCCCCAAACACGTACTTACCGTGACTTGCAAGCTGTAGACGTGTCACATCTCTCTTCTTCCTTTGACTCTCTTCACTCTAATATCTCAGCCATCTCATGTCCTAATGTGGCTACCTCTGTCTACTACAGTACTCTCACCACTACCCTAAATGAACTTGCTCCTATAAAAACTAAACGTTCTAGACCCAAACCACTTCAACCTTGGCATACTGCTCATACAAAAGTGCTCCACAGACATTCACGTGCACTTGAGCGTCGCTGGCGCAAATCCCGTTCAGAATCAGACTTTTGGAGCTACAAATCTGCCCTGTGCTCCTTTAACACCAGCCTCTTCCAAGCCAAACAAACATACTTTGCTTCACTCATTAACTCCCTTTCTAAAAAACCAGCGCAACTTTTCTCCACCTTTAACACTCTCCTTTCCCCTTCTCCACCCCCTCCATGCACATCTGTCTCTGCTCAAGATATTGCTGAGCACTTCAAAAACAAAATTGACACTATCAGAAGGGACATTACACTACTCAACCCCCTAGACTTCCACCACCCTCAGTCTCTCCTGTGCTCCTTCACCCCTGTCACTGATGAGGAAGTCTCAAAGCTTCTGGCCTCTTCTCACCTTACCACCTGCCCGCTTGATCCAATTCCCTCAAAACTTCTCCGCAATACCAATCCTTGTCTAATCAAAGCCTTAACTCACCTATTTAATCTTTCGCTCTCAACTGGACTGTTTCCTTCTCAACTAAAACATGCTCTTGTCACCCCCATTCTGAAAAAACCCTCTCTTGATCCCTCCAATCTTGACAACCTCCGACCTATCTCTCTGCTACCTTTCATCTCTAAACTACTCGAGCGCCTAGTCTACAACAGACTAACCTCATTCCTCTCTGACAATAACCTGCTGGACCCCCTACAATCTGGTTTTAAGCCACAACACTCCACGGAAACTGCCCTGACTCGACTAACTAATGACCTTTTAACCGCTAAAGCCAACAATCATTTCTCACTACTAATACTGCTTGATCTCTCAGCCGCATTTGACACTGTAGATCATCCTCTCCTCCTCCAATCCCTCCAGTCGCTTGGCCTTCGTGACACAGCCCTGTCCTGGTTCTCTTCTTACATCACCAATCGTTCCTTCAGTGTCTCCTACAATGGAGTATCATCTTCTCCCCTACCTCTTTCTGTTGGAGTTCCTCAAGGCTCTGTCCTGGGACCATTACTATTCTCCCTCTATACTTCCTCCCTTGGCAAATTAATAAATTCGTATGGTTTCCACTACCACCTCTATGCTGACGATACTCAGATCTATCTCTCATCTCCTGATCTCAAACCAGAACTCCTAACTCGCGTCTCCTCCTGCCTGTCCGCTATCTCTACCTGGATGTCGCAACGCTATCTTAAATTAAACCTCTCTAAAACTGAAATGGTTCTCTTTCCTCCAACTAACACCAGTAGCATCCCCGAAGTATCCATCATAGTTAACAATTCCACTATCACCCCCTATCCCCAGGCCCGATGCCTTGGGGTTATCCTAGATTCTACCCTGTCATTCACTCCTCATATCCAGTCACTTATTATATCATGTCACTTCCACCTAAGGAACATAGCCAAAATACGATCATTTATCACCCAAGATGCTGCCAAAATTCTTATTCACTCTCTCATCATATCGCGTCTAGACTACTGTAATTCTCTTTTAATTGGCCTCCCCCTCCAGAGACTGTCACCTCTCCAGTCCATAATAAACACTGCTGCGAGGCTCATACACCTCAGCAACCGCTCCTCCTCTGCCTCGCCATTCTGTCAATCCCTGCACTGGCTTCCGTTACCTTTCAGAATCAAATTCAAATTAATGACACTGACTTTCAAAGCACTTCACAACTCTGCTCCACCCTACATCTCTGAACTCATCTCTATATACTCACCCACTCGCTTACTACGCTCCTCTACTGACCTGCTACTCAACTCTTCTCTTATTACCTCCTCACATGCTCGCATTCAAGACTTTGCAAGGGCTGCACCCCTCCTCTGGAACTCAAAAAAAATCTCTGAAAACGCACTTCTTTCGAGAAGCCTACCCTCACTCTGCTTAACTACCAAACGCAACACCACATACAGTACCACATTTCTCACCCACTTACTTCGATCTTGCCCACTCCCACACCTTGTGTATTACTCCCTTCCCTTTAGACTGTATGCCTATGCATAGGGCCTTCCTCACCTTTTGTACCTGTATTGATTGTGATGTTTGTTACTCCATATATTCTATATATGTAATTCGTGTGATGTAGTTGTATAATCACATTTACTTTACAGTGCTAAGCAATATGTTGGCGCTATATAAATACATGTTAATAATAATAATGGTCCAAAAATTGCACCTAGAAGGAAGGAAAAATATGAGGATACTCTATTCCAATGATCCTTAACCAGTGGCACACAAGCAAAATGTTGCTCCCTGTGGCCTTAAAGCAGGTGCTTATTTTTCAGGTTGAAGGCAAGTTTTAGTTGCATAAGAAACAAGTGTCCTGCAAAACAGAGCCTCAATGTAGGCTGCCAGTCCATATAGGGACCTTCAAATACCCAAATAAACCCCTTATTTGGCACCACCAAGGACTTTTTCATGCTTCCATTGCCCTCCAACTCTTGAATGTCATAATTTGGGATGGGCAAATTTTTTCTCCTTGTTTTGCGGCAAAAATTATATGGCGTCGTACAAACTTGTATGGCGTTGTGTGTCAAAAAAAAAGACGCAAATTTTTTTAGATTTTAATGGGCGTCGGCGACATGGCGAAACGAAACGGGTCAAATTCGCCCATCCCTACTCATAATTAAATACGGTTGGGGACCCCTATTCACTGCAGTTCACTATGTATATATATTTATACATAGTTATCATATCTCCCCTTAAGCGCCTCTTCTCCAGCGTGAACATCCCCAATTTGGCCAGTCTTTCCTCATAGCTAAGATTTTCCCTTTACCAGCTTAGTTGCCCTTCTCTGTACCCTCTCTAATACAATAATGTCCTGTTTGAGTGATGGAGACAAAACTGTACGGCATATTCTAGATGGGGCCTTACCAGTGCTCTATACAGTGGAAGAATGACCCCCTCCTCCCGTGACTCTCTGCCCCATTTAATACAGCTCAAGACCTTATTTGCCCTTGATGCTGCTGACTGGCATTGCTTGCTACAGACAAGTTTATCACCTAGTGCAGTCCCATTAAGGGTATAAGTGGATATTGTTACATCCCAGGTGCAGGACTTTACATTTATCAACATTGAATTTCATTTGCCACTTAGCTGCCCAGATTGCCAGTTTGTCAAGATCCTGTTGCAAGTGCCACATCCTGGATGGAATTAAGTGGGCTGATAGTTTTGTGTCATCTGCAAACACTGATACATTACTTACAACACCCTCCCCTAAGTCATTAATGAACAAGTTAAATAAAAGTGGAACCAATACTGAGCCCTGGGGGACCCCACTAAGACCCTTACTCCAAGAAGAGAATGTCCCATTAACAACTACCCTCTGTACCTGATCCTGTAGCCAGTTTCCTTACCTCATCATAAAAAGCAATCAAATTCGTCTGACATGACCTATCCTTCATGAAGCCATGCTGATTGCTGCTCATAATGCCATTGACTAGGACAAAATTTTGAATGTGATCCCTTAACAAGCCTTCAAATAATTTGCCCACCACAGATGTCATATAATATAGGCAGCAGCTTTGGAAATGACCCAACCAGGATTTGCTCTCAGCATAAAAGCTAAGGTCACTTTCCATTGCCATCTCACTATTTCCCCAATATATTCTGTATTTTTATGGGTGTGGGGGGATATTGCTAAAGTGTTTAATGTACCTTCCCAACCAAGGAATAAACTGCACCAATTCTAGTTTATCATCTACACACTTACTGCAAATGCTGCCTGACACATTCACATTTCCAGCTCCGTCTGGTGCACACTGGCCAACATGTACTTGCTGTCCTCGGGCTGATAAATACAATACTTGTTATCACAAAGTGCTGACAGCTTTTACCTACTGTCTACCCCAAAACAATAAATTAAGCAGAGCGTGTCCATGTTGTCCTAGTGTTACAGGCCACACCTGTTACAGGCAACCCACAACATACATACGGCAAAGCAATTACATGTTCAAAGGTAAAAGTTTAGGAATAATTGCAGATAGCAAGCTGCGACTATTAGTGCCAGTAAGCCACTGTAAAGGCTAAGAATAATTTAATAGGCATAATACAAATACTGGGTACAAAAACAGTTTTATCTACTCATAAGCACTGGTTAGTTCAGTGTATCCCAAACAATGAGCCTAATTTCCTCTCCTTCCAACTACAATTTGGCCCAGAGTTTCTTTAGCATTTCTAAAATAAAGCATTTCATTTCACATGGTTAAATCACAGTACAGATATTCAGAACCAGTTATCCAGAAAGCTCAGAATTATGGAAAGGTTGTCTCCCGTAGACTTAATTTTATCCAGATAATCCAAATGTTTAAATCTCTGTAATAATAAAACAGTAGCTTGTATTTGATCCCCGAAGCTGCCTCACGAGGAAACTGCGGACGACTTCAGAAAACAAAGCATTCCGAGTGCAATGCTGCTGACAATTTAGATTCTAGCCAGCGGGGAGGCAGTTCGGTGATATTAGTCGCCCGAAGAAGAGGCGATTTGTCGTCGGGCGACTAAATCTCCCCCGAATCTACTTTTTTGTCTCTGCCCTAAGTGTGATAGAAAATCATGTAAACATGAAATAAACCTAATAGGCTGGTTTTACTTCCAATAAGGATTAATTATATCTTAGTTGGGATCAAGTACAAGCTACTGTGTAGGTAGTATATATATATATATAGTCTTTAGATATGTATATATATATATATATATATATATATATATATATATATATATATTTATATATATATAATTACTGTTATATATATATATATATTCCTAGAAACTCAGCTTGGGAGACAAGTAGAATGAATGTTGAGGCAAACAGTGTTGACCTAGATAAGCTTGGAACTACAGTAGGATAATTGATTAGACATTTATCTGCCACCTTGTTGTGAAGTTGGCAACTTGTTCTTTCAAGAGTCAGCAGTTGTGTATGTTGCCAGACAACAGGCCTGAACGTCCAGCCAGATTCAACTGGTAGGTTTGCTATAGCCAGGGTCAGACTGGACTGGTGGGACACCGGAAAAAAACCTGGAAAGCCCCGTCGGCCCAGACTTTTCAGCTATAGAAGAAGCAGACCCCCCTGTTCCCTGGGTCCCCCAGCAACCACAGGGTCTGCTTCCTCTATAGCTACACCAGTACATTGCACACTGGAGGGGTAAGGGTGTAGAGGTGTTTGTGGCCAGGACGGGAGGCCAAGTAGGGTTGCCACCTGGACGGTATTTTAACGGCCTGGCCGTTAAAAATGTTACTTGATGCCAATGTTATTTATAGGAAAAAAACATAAAAATATAGGAAGGCTGGTATTTGTTTCCAGAAAAGATGGCAACCCTTGGGCCAAGGAGGGGTGTCCCCCTAGTCCAACTTTAGATTTACCCATCGGATCAAGGACCACATCTGCATGTTCATGCTGTGCTCGATCCAACTGCTGCAATTTTGACCTAATCATTGGCCTAGTAAGTAGATTTTACTGGACCCCACAGCAAATCATTTTTCAGGCCTCCAAAATGTCTAGAGGTTGACCTGTTTAACCAATATTCATTAAAATTTTATATGAATTAGGGCTTCATGGGGCCCCTATACCTTCTGGGGCCCCTGCAGTCACAGGGTCTGCTTCCTCTATAGTTACGCCACTGACCAAAAGTTTAGATCGGCCTGAAATTGGCCAAAATAGCAGATCTTATCATGAATGGCCAGCCTAAAGGTGGCCATAGACGCGCCAATAATATTGGACAAAACTAATTTTCGCACAACATTTGGTGAGTGTATAGTGGGAGAAAAGCCAAACTATATCGGCAGAAGATTTGGATATTGGCCGCCTCATTGATCGGGCCAGCCAGAAAACTTTAATCGGACGCTTTTGAATCGACCTGAAACATCAGCCATTGTTAGTGCTGAATGGTCAGATACAGGTAGAATTCCATTGTTTCTATCTGTATATCTGACATTACACGTGTGTATTGAAACAAACAATCTTTCCAGGAAAGATCGTACTTGTAACATCTATGGCCACCTTAAGAGTGGTCCTGACTCCTGACCAATTAGTGAATCAGAAGAAGGGACTGGAGCCCCCAAAAGTCTAAAATCTTCTGCCTTAGAGGCAATAAGAGCATTGCAATAACTGGCTGCTTTGGAATGTTGCAGTGAGTACAGAACGGTTGTTCCTAAAGTGAATTAAATGACCCCCAAGTCTCAATGACTTGTGTCCCAGTGTGTGAAGGTGCTCCCAGCCTTACCAGTAGGAACAACATCAAGCAGGTCAGTACCATAAACACAGAGGCTTGCAAACTGACAATATTTACCACTTATAAATGCTTTACAAGCTCATCTATTTCCGTGTTACTACCCATTAGTGGCAACATAAAGGTTATTTGTACCAATTCAGTAATTCGTCTATAGAAGAGCATTGCATTAAAATGAACAAATTCTTGGGTGGGGATAGGCAGTGCCTAAGGATGCCCCCCAAGTTAGACACCCCTCTTACTTCTCGCCCAGATTTAGACAGTAAGGTCTGGCAGAGGCTGGGGAGATCATTTATTTTTAAGAAAATAACATTTTGATATGGGCACCCAATGACTGCCCCTTTAAAGCTGCTGCCCTAGGTGCAAGCCTTTGAGTGCCTATATATATTGTATAAATACAGCACTGCCTCAGATAAGAGGTGATGGGTTCCTAATTTTGCCTGGCCCTGTGACCCTTTAAGGGTCTTCTGCACTTGATTCTTTAGGGGGAAGGACCCATTGGCACTGGCCACGATGGGAACCCTCTAGGTATCTCCAGGGTTCACCAGTATCAATATCAATTCAACTGGTTTCAGGTGGACCTGGGATGTCCTTTCAAATGGAGAAATGATCCAACTCTGGTATATTAAAGACCTTCATTTGCATTACTTTGATGTATTGCTCTTTGACATATTAGGGTATGCCACACTGGGTGTTTTGGGGAGATTTGGTCGCCTGGCGACTAATCACCTCATCTTTGTGGTGACAGCAGCATTCCTAGAGGGGGGCGGGCCCTGGTGCGTGATGCGCAGATGGGCCCCGCCCCCCTCCGTACGGCGCGCTGCCGGGTTGATTTCAGTGGCGTGCGGCGCTACCGGGGGGTCCTGAGGGGGTGTGCGGGCCCTGGCCTGCTCGCACCCCCTGCTCCCCCGGTAGTTCCGCCACTGTGCAGCGACCAATCTACCCAAACGCCTTCTCTGACTCTGTGCCGACTTAAAATTAAAAAACGCCGGCGCTAATCACACGTGGCGGTTCATTTTCTGAAGTCGCTCCTTCCTCAATATTCTGCCCTATCTACATACTTCCTGCTCCTTCTTCAGTCTTCATTTCCTCTCTGCTTCCTTTGACAAGTATGGGATCTGTTATCAGGAAACCCATTATCCAGAAAACTCAGAATTACAGAGAGGCTGTCTCCCATAGACTCCATAATAATCAAATAAGTCAATAAGTGTTTCATTTTAAACAGTAGCTTGTACTAAGCTACTAAGCTAAGATATAGGGGCAGATTTATCAAGGGTCGAAGTGAGTTTTTGAAGTTAAAAACTTCAAACTTCGAGCTATTTTTTGTTTACTTTGACTAGGGAATAGTCCAATAGTCCAATTCGAAGTTGAAAAAACTTCAAAATTCAAATATCGAAATTTATCATGTACTGTCTCTTTAAAACTTCGACCATGCACCACCTAAAAGCCGTCATAGTGCTGTTTTAGCCTATGGGGGACCTCCTAGAACCTATATGTAGGCAATTGGTCGAGTTAGAGAGATCGAAGTTTTTGGGGGGGAAAACTTTGAATCGAAGTAGATTGAAGGCTATATTCCTTCGATCGTACGATTCGAAGCAGGCCAAATACGGACCACTTCGACCCCCAAAAACTCTTCGACCTCTACTCGATTGGTCTTTTTGAATTCCAAGTTCGAAGTTTTTTTTAATTTCGAACTCCGACCCTTGATAAATCTGCCCCATAATTTATCCTTATTGAAAGCAAATTCGGCCTATTAGGTTTATTTAATGTTTAAGTGATTTTCTGGTAGACTTAAAGGGGAACTAAAGCTTGACTAAAGAAGTCGGCTAGAAATATAACAGACCAACCTCATTTTCTGCTGGATAATTAGTGACGAGCCCTAAGCTTAGCTTTTCAACAGCCAATCAGAGCCCACTGAGCATGTGAGTGTCACAGACACTTTCCAAGATGGCGACCCCCTGTGACAAGTATAAAGTCCTGGATCATTGCTGCTATTGAGATGCTTAGTAAAAAAATTAGAAACCTTTCTCAGAAATATTGCCTTAGTGGGATCAAGCTATGGATATATACACAATTCCAATATTAAAATCTTATGAATCTTCCCTTTTTGGTTGGAGAAGACAACAAGAGACTATAATAATATCCAACAAGACTGGAGGAAAGGAGCTTTCTCAGTTGGAAGAGGAAGTGATTTAATAAGGAGAGTCAGTTTATGGAATGATGCTGCAAAACCAGCCCTATCCCAGTCTCTTTCTCTATGTCTATTGTATTCAAAGTATTGGGCACCTGGGGAATCCCGGGATTTTAACACATGGCTCTGAGCACATGATGAACTCATCATTTGTGATCTGCTTTCAGTTTTCTTTGTATAACTCACTCTGGTTTCTTTTATGTCTATAAGATGCACATACTAATGTATCAGCATCTGACTCTCAATGGAAACTGGGCATACACACATCAGCATCTGACTCTCAATGGATATTGGTTACACACACATCAAGAGTGAGTTTCAAGAGTGAGTTTATTGTTATTTCATCCATATATGTTTGTACAGTACACAGTCAAACGAAACAACGTTCCTCTAGGACCATGGTGCTACACTCAACATAGATGTACCGGACATCAGCATCTGACTCTCAATGGATATTGGGTATACACACATCAGTATCTGCTTCTCAATAGATAACATTTCAGTCTGGATATTGGGTATACACACAAATCAGTCTCTGTTACTCAATTGATAACATTTCATTCTGTGCCCCTCAATGGATAAAACATCAGTCTGTGCCCCTCAAAAGATATTGGGTATAGACACATCAGTTGGTGCCCCTCAATGGATAACATATCAATCTGTGCACCTCAATGGATATTGGGTATAGACACATCAGTTGGTGCCCCTCAATGGATAACACATCAATCTGTGCCCCTCAAAAGATATTGGGTATAGACATATCAGTTGGTGCCCCTCAATGGATAACACATCAATCTGTGCACCTCAATGGATATTGGGTATAGACATATCAGTTGGTGCCCCTCAATGGATAACACATCAATCTGTGCACCTCAATGGATATTGGGTATAGACACATCAGTTGGTGCCCCTCAATGGATAACACATCAATCTGTGCCCCTCAAAAGATATTGGGTATAGACATATCAGTTGGTGCCCCTCAATGGATAACACATCAATCTGTGCACCTCAATGGATATTGGGTTTAGACATATCAGTTGGTGCCCCTCAATGGATAACATATCAATCTGTGCACCTCAATGGATATTGGGTATAGACACATCAGTCTGTGCCCCTCAGTGGATATTGGGAATAGACACAGTATCAGTATCTGCTTCTCAATGGATAACACATCAGTCTGTGCCCCTCAATGGATTACACTTCAGTCTGTGCCCCTCAATTGATATTGGGTATAGACACATCAGTCTGTGCCCCTCAATTGATATTGGGTATAGACACATCAGTATCTGCTTCTCAATGGATAACATATCATTCTGTGCATCACAATGGTTACTCGGTATAGACACATCAGTATATGCCCCTAAATGGATAACACTGTCCCTCAGCAAGCCCCAATAAACCCCAATGTGAGCTCCCTATTTTTCCTATGGGAAATCCTTGGAAAGAGTCACCCCAATGTTTTGCCAGGGTATACAATATAAGCCGTTTGAGTGGCAGCTCTCACTTCCTACTAAACACCTGAACTTGGCGAAGGTGTAAGTCACCTCTAAGATAGGAAAGTCCAGGAGCAGCGTTTGTTGACATGAATATATCTAGTTATCTAATTTTAATATCTATAAGGGCATTTGTATTTGAGGTGGATAAAGGAATTTATTTCTGGTAAAACAGTCCTTGCCCCAGGCTTCTACACACCAAGAGAGGGGCAGGGCAGAGCAAGCAGGTGGAACATATAAATATGCCGGGAGCAAGGTAGTCACTACAGGTCTGACCTGAAGAGTCACAGATCCACAGATATAACATATACAGTATATATAGAGAGAGAGGAGACTCAGCCGACAGCTTCAGCACTGACTGGGATACAGCAGCACTCAAGGTAAACTTCTACTCCTTATATAGGTCTCATTGTATAGAGAGACACCTGTGTGTGTGCGGAGTGATGCTAGATATACTGTATACACTGCTTATATATATATATATATATATATAGCATCACTTTCTCTCATACTCTCCCTAAAATTAAATATTTTTATTTTATTGATAACAAGGCATGTGGCTATGTGCCCTGATAATCATTTATTTTTAATCCAGCGCTAAAGTAAGTTTCAGCGCACTCAATTGTTTATATATTCACATATTTATATGACTGTGTATATATATTTATATATATATATATATAGAGAGAGAGAGAGAGAGAGAGAGAGAGAGAGAGAGAATAATGAAGCGGCACTCCACACATCACTGTGTGCAGGAGCAGAGCACCAGAACTTTACTTGTAGTGACTGTGCTAAGGCCTCACAGTTTGTTTTGTAAAAAAAAATAAAAAAAAAAATAAATATATATATATATATAGATAGATAGATAGATAGATATATAGATATATATATATATATATTATACATAGAATTTGTCCAGAGTGCCCACACATTCAATGGTCAGAGGTGCATGATGAAACGATATGATATATGAAGATGAAGGATCAGCACACTCCTGTAATCGTGAATGAATGATTCTTTTACTATCTCAGCATTTTATCTGACATTTCGCTACCACTTGGGGAACATACAGTTGGTTGGGGGGTGCAAGTTAATGAGTGTTCTGATCCTTCATCTTTTTATATGTGTATATATATATATATACATATATATATATATATATATATATATATATATATATATATATGTTCAGAGTGGACCAGCACTCCAATGGTCTTCAAACAAATGTGTTTATTGAGTCATCACTCGTGTAACCAAAGTTTCGGCCCTCATTGGTGCCTTTATCAAGGTCCTTCTATCTATCTATCTATCTATCTATCTATCTATCTATCTATCTAGCTATCTAGCTATCCACTGTCTATCTCTGCTTATCTATCATATCATATATCTGTCTATCTATATATATCTGTCTGTCTGTCTGTCTGTCTATCTATCTACTCTCTGTCTCTGATTATCTATCTATCTGTATTTATCTATCCTCTATCTATCTGTAATCTACTTATCAATCTATTATCTATATATATATGTCTTTCTGTTTTGTCTATTGTGTGCCTCTGCCATTATGTCGGAATTTCTGTGGGCTCCATATTGTGAGACTGATATTTATACAGTGGAAACAGTCAGTGTGTAGAACGAGGGGGCATAAGGCAATTGCTTGCATGTAACGCATATTTATAAAGCGCCAACATATTCCAGAGCGCTGTACAATAGACGCACTGAACATACAGTTGGTTGGGCGGTGCAGGTTAATAAACTACCTGAAGATCACAGATAGTGATGGCTGAATTTATTTGGCAGGTGCAAATTTGCAACGAATTTCCGCAAATTTACCGTGACAATGCGACACCATTGACTTTAATGGGTGCTGGCGTCAACTTTGACACTGGCGCCCATTATGATGCCAGCAAATTGTCGGCGGCATCAAAATCCATGTTTCACAAATTTTTCGGCAGTTTCGAGAATTTTGCGGGAAATTTGCGACATTGGTGGCAAAGCGAAACGGGACAAATTCACCCATCACTAATCACAGAGCAGATATTTTTTTTCTCCCCACTGGTGACATCACTGGTGTACCCCAGTTACTCATGTCCCCCAGGAACACCCTGTCCGCCATTATCACAGGGGGGAGCGAGGAGGGTGTGATATGTCACATAACATTGGCTTGGGTCATCCCTTCCCTTGGGCTTTCGTTCTATTTTTTGTACTTGTTCTATTTCTCTGAAACCGTGTTTGTCTGTGTGTTTATTCTGCCTTCCACAGTCCAGTGACAGCTGCAAATAAATATATGGTTAATTGTGTATAAGTGTATAATTGTGTATAATTGTGTATAATTGTGTATAAGTGTATAATTGTGTATACACTAAGCAATGTCTGTATTTGGCTTGTAGGTCATTTGTCGCCATGTGGAGAATTGTCGCTGTGCATCTGATTCTGCTCTGTGTGGATCCTATCACTGCCGGTACTTATCATTCCATCCAGTATAGTCACGTGTCTGACATTCTTCTAAATGACACCTTTGATTGTATCTAAAAGCCTCCTTTCTATCATGCACCTATCCCTATCTACTATATGCCCCTCCCCTTCTCTACTATGTACAACTCCCCCTTCTCTACTATATTCCCTTATATATACATATAGTAAGCACCCTTCTGGGGCAATTGCTCAACCCAAGCCCACAGCACCCACAGGTTTTGGGTCAGCCTGCACATTACTAGTACCTATTAGGGATGCACCGAATCCAAGATTCGGTTCGGGATTCGGCCAGGATTCGGCCTTTTTCAGCAGGATTCAGATTCGGCCGAATCCTTCTGCCAGGCCGAACCGAATCCGAACCCTAATTTGCATATGCAAATTAGGGGCGGGAGGGAAATTATGTGACTTTTTGTCAGAAAACAAGGAAGTAGAAGTGTTTTCCCCTTCCCACCCCGAATTTGCATATGCAAATTAGGGTTCGGATTCGGTTCAGTATTCGGCCGAATCTTTCACAAAGGATTCGGGGATTCGGCCGAATCCAAAATAGTGGATTCGGTGCATCCCTAGTACCTATCCCTATATTTCATCCCCTCATTCTTGTGCTTTTTGCATCCCTGCTTTATTAAATGCCCCTCTCCTTATATTATGCTCTGTTATACAGATACAGGAACCACCTATTATAACCTTGTCTTTCTCTGTTTCGCAGAATGGTGTTACACAGAGGAATCATGCGGTAAGGGACACCCTTTTATCTGTTCTGTAAAGACCTGAGTCTTTTTATTCTGCCACTTCATGCGTGCAGTTCATTGGCTTTTATTTGAATCACTTTATATTTTGTCTTTGGGGGGGGGGCAGGTCATCAATAAGCAAAGGCACCAGCAGATTGGTTGGGGCTTTCACATATAAAAGATGGCCGAACAAAGCAGAGCTGATTATAAATATCTTGTAATAATAGCCAGGGCTTCCTAAGGGGTGTACACATACAGGACAGAACGATTCAAGTCAAATAAATAATGTTGATATTTGGTGATACTAATCTCCTAATGCATGCTGGGTAGAAAATTGTCCTTTGAGAAGGTTTAACACCCTTCCAACATCCCTAGGTAATGGAAGTACAAAACCGCATAAAACAGCACTAATGTGAAGCCAAAGGGTGGCGTTTGGTTAGATAGGCATCTTGATTACTTTGGGCTTGACCTTTAGACTGTAGTTGGTTGGAAGGGAATAATGCAGCCAAGAGGCCCCAGAAGTTGTCCTTACTACAACCTGCTTTACATACCTCCAATGATCCCCCTAAATAAGTGGTTGTCACACGTTTTCAGTTCAAGCCTCACTTGAAGCTCCAACCTTGGGCCAACGTCCTCCTTGAAAGTCCCACCATTAGTCAAGACCCACTAAGCTCATGCATTTGTTACATATATTGTAAATTAGTGTTGTGTCATTCTTTTCATTATAGTTTATCTATGGGTGCAAATACATACTCCCACCAAATGTCACCCTAACTGACCTTCAGGCTGGGATTTCGGGTGTATGTAGGAGAGCAAATAGCCATTCACTTCAGGTGATCCCCCTACCATTTCTCCAGGTCTCCCCACCAGGAGCAGCCACACCCACTGCTCTAAGCCATGCACCTACTGAAGCTAGCACACCCAGCAAATTGTATGGCACCCAGTTAAGTGCAATATATGAGTCTTTTTCCTTACCTATAGAACCCAGTACATGGAGCTCTTTGGGATCATGTGGAGGATCACGTCAGTCTCCTATAGACATTGTGAATGGATCTGCACAGTTCAACGCCAGCCTGGGGAACTTTAACTTCACCAACTACAACAATAACAGCAAACTGCTGGTACTCAACAACCCAGGCCACACAGGTACAGATCGCACTGCTGCTACTCACTAATGAGCATGTATTGACCTCAGTCATTAATAGTCACTGTTGCTCTCTCATTTTCAGTGGAGGTTCAGCTGGATAGTGGGGTGACCATATCAGGGGGAGGTCTGCCAGCCACCTACTCTGCACTCGCTTTCCACTTCCACTGGGGGAATGGGACCCTACCTGGTTCGGAACATCGTCTGGGTGGAAAGCAGTTCCGTATGGAGGTAAGTGGTAACGGTCACACTCTGGGTTTTGCTACTGAGTAAGTCACAAAGACTTTATTTAGCAGTCATTCTATGCTAACCCCTGCTGCAATGCTGTCATGGCTGGTAGTGAGTGCTTGTGGCAGGTGCAAAGCTGCACAGGTCTACACTTAGGGGCAGATTTATAAAGGGTACAATTTCGAGGGTTAATAAACCCTCGAAGTAAAATCCTTCGAATTCATATATCACATTCGAAGGATTTAGCGCAAACGCTTCGACCGGATAAAAATTTAACGATTCGAACGATTTTAAGTGAACAATCGAAGGATTTTTATTTGATCAAAAAAAGCTTAGAATGAGAGTGCTGGGGAAGGTCCCCATAGGCTAACATTGCAGCTCGGTAGGTTTAAAGTGGCAAAGTATGAAGTCAAAGTATTTTTTAAAGAGACAGTACTTCGACTATTCGATCGAATTTGACCCATTCGATGGTCGAAGTACCCAAAAAAATACTTCGAAATTCGAATTTTTTTTCATTCGAATTCTTCACTCGAGCTTAGTAAATCTGCCCCTTAGAATATCTATGTTGTAGCTAGGGTTGTTGCTACAGGGACAAAATTGCCTTGTGCTTGGTATATGGCAGCCCCTACCCCACAATGATTTTGTAAAATTCACACCCTAGGGCTAGTGTAGACAAGGCAGGGCACGGAGACTGTAAGGAAAGAGGTTTCCCCACCAGCACAAAAAAGGGGCTCCTTCATTGCAAGGGTCGTCAGGATTTGGAACCTTCTCGTTTCTAGGAAGACAAGATAAATGTAATTATAACTGGTTAGCAATTAATTGTAAATGATCGAGAGAGAGATCAGACATGGAAGGAATGCGTTCCCTGAATTGGCTGCTTGCCGAATTCCAAGAGTATTAATTGCCTTCAACTAGATAAACTAGTCACGGTTGTGCAAGGGATGGTCTTGATCTGTGTTTTAACGTAATTGACGTACATTGTGTGGTTTTTGTTCTGTCACTGAATTATATGGAAGCTGTTCAATGGGGTAAAAACACGTGCAATTTAGCAGCACACTTAGTGAAGGAGCTCTTTGTCCTTGGGCCATGGAAAGACATTGAAACATATACAGATTATCATCTTTCTTTGTCTCTGCAGATGCACGTTGTTCATACCAAGAATGGAATGAATTTGACTGCTGCCAGGCAAGACCCGACTGGAATTGCAGTGCTTGGATTCTTCATTGATGTACGTACTAAGTACCTAGAAAGCCCTTAGTGGTAGTGTTCCTACAATATACCTTCACATAGATACAGTAAGCTTCTACTGCAAGTCTTTCACCCTTAAACTCCTTCTAGTGTCCAACTATAAATTAGCAGCACCCTTCCCAGTGTCTGACTGTATAATAGAAGCACACTACCCCAGTATCAGTTTGTGTACAAGAAAACCCTTCCCCAGAGTCTGACTGTATAACAGCCGCCCACTTCCCCAGAGTCTGACTGTATCACAGCGGCTCCTTCCCCGGAGTCTGACTGTATAACAGCTGCACCTTCCCCAGAGTCTGACTGTGTAACAGCCCCCCCCCCTTCTCTAGTCTTACTGTATCACAGCGGCTCCTTCCCCAGAGTCTGACTGTATAACAACCGCACCTTTATCTAGAATCTGACTATATAACAGCCACCCCCTTCCCCAGAGTCTGATCATGTAACAGCTGCCCCCGTCCCCAGAGTCTGACTGTGTAACAGCCGCCCCCTTCCCCATAGTCTGACTGTATAACAGCTGGTTCCTTCCCCAGAGTCTGATCATGTAACAGCCAACCCCTTCCCCAGAGTCTGATCATGTAACAGCCGCCCCCTTCCCCATAGTCTGACTGTATAACAGCTGGTTCCTTCCCCAGAGTCTGATCATGTAACAGCCAACCCCTTCCCCAGAGTCTGATCATGTAACAGCCGCCCCCTTCCCCATAGTCTGACTGTATAACAGCTGGTTCCTTCCCCAGAGTCTGACTGTAAAACAGCTGGTTACTTACTCAGAGTTTGACTGTATAACGGCTACACCCTTCCCCAAAGTCTTACTGTATAACAGCTGCCCCCCTTCCCCAGAGTCTGACTGTATAACAGCTGCCCCCCTTCCCCAGAGTCTGACTGTATAACAGCTGCCCCCCTTCCCCAGAGTCTGACTGTATAACAGCTGCCCCCCTTCCCCAGAGTTTCACTGTATAACAGCTGCCCCCTACCCCAGAATCTGACTGTATATTGTAATGACTGCACCCTTCCCCAGAGTCTGATTCTATAACAGCCGCCCCGTTCCCCAGAGTTTAAATTTCCATGGAATCTGATCGTATAATACAAGCACCGTTTCCCAGAGCCCATCTGTGTACAGAAGCACCGTTTCCCAGATAATGACTGTGGTCACATTTGCTGTTTGTGTTTATAGGTTGGGACATCAGCCAGCACTTCGTCAATGACCACACTGGCCAACCTGTTAGCAAATGTCTCGGGTGCAGGTAAGCATAACGTTTTCCCCTTTTATCCACCTTCAAGAGCATCGTAGCAAGGCAGAGGCAGACTATGGAAAGGCTTACATCTCCTTGCATATGATTCTTTATAAAGCACTTTCAGGTTTTAGCATCCTAAGGCAATCAATCCTGCCTGAAACTGGTTTATGGCAGTAAGTTGGTGTTTAGGACACTGCTATATTTCTTTGCAATTCCATAAAACTTCCCTAGCCAGCAGGGCCCCAGGCTGTAACAGAGTTATAAAGGTTTTAGGGCAGTGACTGTCAAACTTTTTCAGTTTAAGCCCCACTTGAAGGTCCAACCTTTAGCCAAAGCTGCCCCTGAAGGTTCAGCCTTTGGTTAGGCACCCTTAGCTGAGGAAATTAGAAAAAAATATTGAAAAATATTAGTGTCATTCAACCATGGTCCCAAGAATGTCTAGACCAGTAAATACATATTCACCCAAAATCTCACCTGATATACAAACCGGCTTTCAGGTGCGTATTGAAGAGCAAACCACCATTCTCCCCAATTCTTACCTAAACTGGCCTTTTGGCTGAGCCTCCCAACCACTGCTCCGAGCTCTCCCAGTGGGGTCAAGCCACACCGTTTGGTAACCCCTGTCTTATGGGAACATCTTCATAGGGTTGAACCCTGTACAATACAACAAGCTATGAGCAATTTTAAAAGACCCATCATCAGGGTTAGACTAGGATACCAGGAAAAACTTGGATGGCCCCAGCGGCCCAGACCCATTCCCAGTGGCTGCCTGTGAAACCTGTGTCGCCTGAGCTACATCCAGATCTTCCCCCTCTGCCCCAATCATGGCCACATGAAGAGGAGGTACCAGGCAGAGGAGGGAAAGGGGTTTGCAGCGGGGGGGGTTGTGTGGGTAGCGGAGGGGGCAGTAGGGTTGCGGGGCCTGATATGGCAGCCCCAGTGAGCCCAGACTGCCCCAGTCCGATGGCGACTGTCATTACTCAGCATCTCTGGGTAAAATGCATCTTCTCATGGAAATAGCCAAAGTTATTACCAGGCTGTGGTACTCAAGTGTCAGAATGCACAAAAGAGTATGGTTGGATGTATTGAGTGGGAGTGAAGAAGACCTCAGAGATCTTAAGATCTCTCACTTTTTTCTGTTCTTTCAGGAACGAATATAACCCTGAATGCATCCTTTTCTATTGATTCTGTCCTGGGAGACGTTGATAAGACCTCTTATTATCGATACTCGGGTTCTCTTACTACCCCAACATGTGACGAGGCTGTAGTGTGGACAATTTTCAAAAACCCTATTCTAATCCCAGAAAGTGTGGTGAGTAGAAATAAATACATGTCTCTGTCCTCTGATTCTCCTTCCTGATTAGCTCACTGTGAACATATCTTTGGTGAGTGATGGCAGAACAGACATAGTAGTTGTTCCCCCTATGTTTTATGTAAGGTGCATTGTTTCAGGATAGTTGGTAAAAGCCTTCTTTAGGACTTTCTATTATTTTGCAGTTTACATAAAACTAGTATTACGTGAGGTCTCTGGGGGCGGGGCAGCCAAAAATGGCTAGAAATAGCCTTCTACAGGCATAGCTTAGTCAGAAGAGCACCCAAGAGTTCGACTAACCTAGACAGAGAGTTACTATAACACTATATTATCCTACCCTAAGAACAATTGATTTTGAAAATTTTAGGGTACAGTGGGCTTTTAATACAATATCTCGTTCTATCCCTGACCTAGATACAGACCTTCTCTTCGAGTCTTATTCGTAACACCACCGGAAGTCCTCAGTACGTGGTAAATAATTTCCGCCCTCTTCAGGCGCTCAATTCTCGGCAGGTGCAGTCTTCTTTTGATGTAAGCTCTCCTTCTAGCACACCATCTTCATTTAAGTCTAACACATCTTCAACAACACCCAGCACATCATCTAAATCAATTGGTGTCACATCCAGTGCAAACTTCCATTTTTGCTTGGGGCATTTGCTGTTCTTCATCAGTGCCCTTGTGCTGCTGTCTCAAGGACTAATCTAAGAATGAATTTGGCTTTGTAATTATACCCTTTTCACATACCAAATATCTTTTTCACTTTACTGCATTTGATGGAGCTGGACTGAGGCCAGGTGGACTTGGAGGCCACATTAGGTAGAGAATCAAGAGCTGTTTAAAAAATACAGTCAAATTAAAAAGTGCTAAAGCCTTACTGGACCTTCAAACAACCACTGGACTCTAGAACACTAGTTGCAAATGGACATGGTTTTCTGCCCCTGAAAATGAGGCCAATATAGAACAAGAATTCTTCTAACCTATGGGTTAAGACCAAAAGTTGGTCTCCATGCGGTTTAAGTAGTGTCCCAATGATCCCCTTGGATAATCTTATGAACGGTCATTAAAATGAGATCCATTACTGGTTCTACGCCAAGTTCTGGGCCACAAAGCAGAATGAATTTGGGCCCCTGTAAAAATGCTTATGAAGCATTGCTAAAGAACTATCGTATGGGGTGATCACCATCTCTTAGAATCTACAACCCCCGAATCCTACAGGAACTCCTCAGATCTTGAAAGCAAACTGACCCCCTGGTCTGCAGGAGATGAAAAGGTGGTGGTTAAAATTGAAGCTCAAAAAATGCAATTGTATTATGGTCATGTGTTGTAAATGAAATGCAATAATCATGTAACATAACGGAAATAGCTGTTCCTTTATAAAGAAACGCAAAATGATCTGTATATTATATTTATATTGCTGTAAATAGATGTTTTCAATGATTTATATTTTCCCTGTCCAATTAAATGGGTGAATAAATTTCATGATGTCATGATTTTTTGATTTTTTAATTGACCAAAACAACAATGGACAAAGCATCCATGAGCCAATCTGTATGAGACTGCTCTAGGTGGAAAGTAATACACCAGCCCTCTAATCATTATAGCAGTGGTCTGGTGTCTATGGGGGTCATGGCTAGATCCCCTTTTGTTTGCTCATTGCCCATATAGAGTAGGAATTTAGAACTGTGTCTCAGGTGCACAGGACTAACAAAGGTAAAATCACTGGGGGCACCACTTTGTACAATAGTCAAAACTCCTCTACTTCATTAAACATTTGCACATTGTTTCCAGTATGAAACGTATTAATGAGATCTGACTGCACGTCTGGGAGGGCGGATGGTTTACGCAATCTGATGAAATCGCTGCACACTGGATCTCATATTCCCCCAGGTTAAACGAGGGCCAAGCTCATTAAGTAGAATAATTCTACCAGGAGTCGACGTACTGCTTAATGCGGCTTATTATGATCATGAACGAGATGATTCAAATGGGATTTGAATGGCAGTAGCTTTATAATTAGCAGCGAAGGAGTAGACTTTAAAATGCTGCCCTGCAAGGTAATTAATTATAAGGATTGTCATCTGTGGTTATACATGAAGAGCAGATGTAGAGGAAACGGAGATCTAACAAGAGATTGTAATCTTATTATACAGTGATGCCAGTGTTTATAAGGAGCCATTTGCTTATTTTGAGCCCCTATGCCTGCGGCCTATCAGCAGGTGTTACCAGAGGCAGAGCTGCTATCACTAATTATAGGGCCCCATATGAGTTTCAGGGGCCTCCCCCAGTGGGCCAAATATTTGCCCAATGTTCACCTGGGCGGTGGGCTCTGTAAAATGAGGCCCCAATTTAAAAAGTTCCCCCGCTCATGCATAATCAGACTAGTGATCCACCCCAGACACCCTTCAATTATACCCAAACTCTGCTTGTGATCAATGCAAACTCTGTCTACTCGCCCACAATGCCACCCCTCTTCTACTGCCCACATATCTCACATTTCCATCACAGGTTCCCTGATGGCAGGTAGAGTCCTGTGTGGGTCCATTTTCCGAAACCTATACCCTGAACCCACAACCTGAAACTGCAATTTGATCCGCATGTTCCTGCTACCGGACACGAAAAGCAATAGGCCAACTAACCTTTCGACCCGGGGGACTCGCAAAACCGGAAGTGATGTCACATTTGACTGGAAGTGATGACGCTCCATTGCCAAATCTACACAAAATAATTTGAAGAACCCCAATGGAGGGTGGGAGGGATTAAGCCTAGACCTTTGTTGGGTACACAGCCAGGTTACCCGTGGACAAGTCTCGTTTCTCGTTTCGTAATGGCAAGTCTCGTTTCCTCAGCTATACTTGCTGGTACAATATGTGAATCATCAACTACAACCAGCATTGCACCTTAGCGCCAGAGAGGGTGACAAAAACAGCACATACAGATTCATTTTTGTCTCATGCTATTGCACGACAAGCATAACTGCAACCACTACTAGCTCTGCAAACTCAATTACCAATAACTGCATCATCATGTCAGCCTGTGTAGGCCGCATGGGAGAGGACAGTACCAATGGCTTGATGCCACATAGGCAGGCTGGATGATACAATGTGGGTTTGAACCCATAATCAGGCCACTATTAGGTGCCACCTGGCAGTTGATATCCTCCCATGTATGATCCTTTAGGCACAATCACTGGTCTTCCTTAAAAGCATTAATTATTGCTTTAAAACTTACACACTTTTAAAAACGATTTCCTTTTTCTCTGCAATACGACACCAGAACCTTGTCCTTGCTGGTAACTGAGCTGCATGAACATTGTTGGACTGGGGCACCAGGGGCCCACTAAAATCCTTAGACCAGGGGCCCACTCTCAGCACTATATTCTTCCTCTTCTCACTCAACCTCTATTCTCCTAGTCTCTTTTCTTTACATACTTTAATCTATTATTCCATCTATATAGCCTCTTTATTTTCAATCTCAATATAGGCCAAATACCTGGGCCCACCGGAGCTTTCCTGGTATCCTGGTGGGCCAGTCCAACATGAATATATACTGGTGGCAAAATAATCCTATTGGGTTTATGGTTTACATTTTTTTCATTTTTTTTTTACATTATGGTTATGGCTAATTACTTCAAGATCCCTTACCCAGGAAACCGTAGGTCCCAAGAAATCCCTATAACAGATCCTATACCTGTGATATGTTTTCTTATTCACTGCAATAAAAAATCCTTTATAGTGTCCCTTTAACCACTGCTCTCGGCAGAGCACAGTCAGTTCTCACCTATGTCATTTTGCGCCATTTCTTTAAGCACATCACGCGGTTCTTCTTATTAGAATGCACAGCCCTGCTTGGTCTCTCACAAATGTGATGCCTTAGCATGGCGCCTTCTGCCCTGCGGGAACTGCTAACATGTGGGTCTTGAGTCAGACTATGACTTGAAGAATGAAAATGGGAATAGACTCTCTATTAGTGAAGCAGTAGCCCAAGTAATATTTAAAATTAAAAAATCTTTATTAGCTAATGCATGTCCTAATAAAGATTTTTTAATTTTAAATATTACTTGGGCTACTGCTTCACTAATGGGGAATCTCTTCCCATTTTTGATTTTTGATTTATTCTGTTAAACGATGGATACCCCTTGGACTGGGGGTTTTCTGGGATGAGACCACTGTGTATATATTTTTTTCTGATATAAATTGGATTTATGATTTTCCTGTCTCAAGAGTAAAATCACACACACCACAGAAAAATTATATAACTACGACTTGCAGACAATTGAAAGGCTAGAGAACCACATGATAAAGTTCTGCCTGGCATTATGTTCAATACAGATTGGCGCACACTTGCCCTGGACTATTGATTCTTTCCTTATTGCACACAACCCTGGCCTAGATCAAACTGACGCAGTCATGTGGCATATGCTTGACCAGCCCACGGCCCCATCACACTTAAGTCGTATCTTTCGGGTCTCTCTTGGATCCTGATCAAAGTAAATCTGGCACAGCTCCTTCTGTTTCTTTAGAGTAGCATGATCCCGGGTCAGGGCCGGCCTTAGGCCAATTGGGCCCCGCACCTCTGGGGGCCCCGCACCACAGGGCAGCACAGATAATATTTCCCTCAGCACATGATGCTGCCTGGCCTGCCCCCAACTTTGAGAGTCCAGCCCATCCCCAAATCCATAGGTCCAGCCCACCCCCAACTCTGATAAGCCAGCCTATCCCCCAACTCCATAGGTCTAGCCTGCCCCCAACTCTCATAGGCCCAGCTTTCCTCCAACCTTGATAGGCCCTGCCTGCCCCCAATCCAACCAAGCCTGCTCCCAAGCTGAATCGGCCCAGCCTGCCCCAAACTAATTGGCCCAGTCCACTCTCCTATTTCCTCCCTCTCCCTCTTACCCTGTGTGCCCCTATTATGTGCCCCTTTTCATCCCTCTCACTCTCTTACCTTGTTTGCCCCTTTCCTTTCTATTTTGTGCCTGTATGCCCTTATTTTCCTAAATACTTGCTGTGTCAGTAGCCAGCAACACTTTGTCTAGGGGCCCCGCCAACATGGTCCCAATTGGGCCCCACATTTGATAGGACCAGCCCTGTCTGGGGTATACATCTCCTACAAAGACAAGAACAGATCAGTTTTATACAGACCTGACAGGGGAATGGAGTTCATAATTGTCTAGGTGAAGCAGGGCAGAGATTGGCTACTCACATCCCACTGTAGTTAGGATAATTAGGACCCCCCTGCCACTCATCTGCAACAACGACTTGGAACAAAAAGGACCCCATACCACAAACCAACTTGGAGGCATAGGCTATTTACTACAGCCAATATAGATGAGGTCAATAACGGGGGTCAGTCACAACCGGTAAAAGAAGTGACCAAATCATCCCTTTGTGCGCCAAATTCGATCTGTGGATTTGCCAAGTGACCTGAGCACTATAGAAATATAAGTATCCGCACAAACTCAGCTTAAAACTATATGGACTTTTGAAATCAAGTTAACAGCTTCTACTTGTGAACTTTTAGTAATCAGAGAGTATTTTAAATTGAAATTGAAGGTGTATGAATTTTAATGAATTCTCGAATTAATCAACCTCCCTCCTAATTAATCAACTACAGCTATTTATCTATTTTATAGTTTTACATTTTGTGTAAGTTAATAAGGTAGGCCGGCCAAATTTCCAATAGCTTGTATATCAGTATGGAGTCTTAATATCAATAAATCATTTTCTTAATTAAGTGAATACCATTTTAAGGCTTTAAGGTGGTAACGTAGAAAAGGTCCCACCTATTGGTATTGGGAGTTATATATAGTGCCCTAAAATGGACTATTGAAGTATTTTGGTCAGACACAACCTACCTGTAAAAAGCATGATTACAGCCATTTATACTCCCAGTACACTAGAGAAGTCAGACCATTGCCTTGTTATTTTCTGTAGCTCTATGGTGAAGGATGAGCTTACCTCTGGGTTCAAGGGTGGTGCAGCTGCTTCTAGTTTGCAGATGTCACAGGTAGGGTTGCAACCTGGCCGGTATTTTACCAGCCTGGCCGGTAAAAATGATGGTTGATCCTAATGTTATCAATAGGGAAAAAAGATAAATATATAGGCCGGTATTTTTTTTCAGAAAAGGTGGCAACCCTGGTCACAGGTCACATACTCTCGGCAAACGGGGCACAATACAAAAAGCTCATAAAAACACAGTCTGTATTAGAGACACTATTTGCAGGAACAAACAAGATCAGGAACACTTATTCTACATTTCTTCAAAGGAACACAGATGGTTTGCCTATGGAAAACAATGGTTTTCTTGTGTTTGCAATTATCAGGTTGATAAGGGACTGTTTCCAACGTACCTTCATTTTCTTCTGTTCCATACTGTGCTCTGCATACGGACCCAAGCAGTGTGAATGGAAATGGTGGAAACATGGCGTCTTGGTCAGTGAATCTCCCTCCTGTGGGTGGAATAAATAGATCGGAGATCTGTAGCTCAGGGTCACATATAGTCCCATTTCAACAGGTGAAAGATGGTGCACAAATCAATGAACCTCCCTCTTCAACTGCACCATCCAAACTTCTGAAGGTAAACAGGGCCGGATTTACATAGAGGGCACCCCTAGGCCCACTGTCGTTCGTCGCCCCTGTCCCCTCTCCTTTATTTGTGCAAATTTTCATCATCAATGGGAAAATTGGGTGTCGTTGGGCAGCATGCCGCCCCCCTTAAATCCTGCCGCCCTTACCTAGAAGTCATTTAAGCAGATGATACAATGGCCACAGGAATATAACTGGCTGTCGGCATCTCCGTCCCTTTCTATGGAGCAAGAGATAAAGTCAGAGAAAACAATGATTCAACCGTGTGATCTGTCCTGTCTAGCTGGTGCTGTTGGAACAACAAGAAGCAGAGTCATATCAGTACCAAGAATATAACTGGTGCCTGGGTTCCTCTTGGCTCTGTTCATAGTGAGGCTATGTGCTTGTCCCTTTAAGTTGTAAACATCATGTTTTGACATCAGAATGTGTCATTTATACTGTACGGATAGCATTTATAGTGGATCAGTGTGAAAAATTACTTAGGGTCACTTAGGGGTTATGTGACCCTAAGGCACAAGGCTACAGGCTACAGGGAACTCTGAGTATCACTCATGTATTATAAGGGATAATATACCCCCTACTGTAAATGATAAGGATATTAGAAGTCACTGAGGGGTTATGTGACCATATAAAGGCACAAGGCTGCAGGCTGAGTTATAAAGGGAACTCTGAGTATCACTCATGTATTATAAGGGATAATGTACCCCCTACTGTAAATGATAAGGATATTAGAAGTCACTGAGGGGTTGTTCTGTGACCATATAAAGGCACAAGGCTGCAGGCTGAGTTATACAGGGAACTCTGAGTATCACTCATGTATTATAAGGGATAATGTACCCCCTACTGTAAATGATAAGGATATTAGAAGTCACTGAGGGGTTGTTCTGTGACCATATAAAGACACAAGACTGCAGGCTGAGTTATACAGGGAACTCTGAGTATCACTCATGTATTATAAGGGATAATGTACCCCCTACTGTAAATGATAAGGATATTAGAAGTCACTGAGGGGTTGTTCTGTGACCATATAAAGGCACAAGGCTGCAGGCTGAGTTATACAGGGAACTCTGAGTATCACTCATGTATTATAAGGGATAATGTACCCCCTACTGTAAATGATAAGGATATTAGAAGTCACTGAGGGGTTCTGTGACCATATAAAGGCACAAGGCTGCAGGCTGAGTTATACAGGGAACTCTGAGTATCACTCATGTATTATAAGGGATAATGTACCCCCTACTGTAAATGATAAGGATATTAGAAGTCACTGAGGGGTTGTTCTGTGACCATATAAAGACACAAGGCTGCAGGCTGAGTTATACAGGGAACTCTGAGTAGCACTCATGTATTATAAGGGATAATGTACCCCCTACTGTAAATGATAAGGATATTAGAAGTCACTGAGGGGTTGTTCTGTGACCATATAAAGGCACAAGGCTACAGGCTGAGTTATACAGGGAACTCTGAGTATCACTCATGTATTATAAGGGATCATGTACCCCCTACTGTAAATGATAAGGATATTAGAAGTCACTGAGGGGTTGTTCTGTGACCATATAAAGACACAAGGCTGCAGGCTGAGTTATACAGGGAACTCTGAGTATCACTCATGTATTATAAGGGATAATGTACCCCCTACTGTAAATGATAAGGATATTAGAAGTCACTGAGGGGTGACCATATAAAGACACAAGGCTGCAGGCTGAGTTATACAGGGATCTCTGAGTATCACTCATGTATTATAAGGGATAATGTACCCCCTACTGTAAATGATAAGAATATAAGAAATCACTGAGGAGTTCTGTGACCATATAAAGGCACAAGGCTACAGGCTGAGTTTTACAGGGAACTTTGACTATCACTTACTTATTAACAGAGATTATGTACCCCCTACTGTAAATGATAAGGATATCAGAAGTCAATGAGGGGTTCAGTGACCATATAAGGGCACAAGGCTGAGTTATACAGGGAACTGTGAGTATCACTTGTGCATTATAAGGGATCATTTTAAGGGATCCGCTACTGTAAATGATAAGGCTATTAGATGTCACTGAGGAGTTCTGTGACAATGTAAAGGCACAAGGCTACAGGCTGAGTTATACAGGGAACGCTGAGTATCACTCATGTATTATAAGGGATAATGTACCCCCTACTGTAAATGATAAGGATATTAGAAGTCAATGAGGGGTTCTGTGACCATATAAAGGCACAAGGCTGCAGGTTGAGTTATACAGGGAACTCTGAGTATCACTCATGTATTATAAGGGATAATGTACCCCCTACTGTAAATGATAAGGGTATTAGAAGTCACTGAGGGGTTCTGTGACCATATAAAGGCACAAGGCTGCAGGCTGAGTTATACAGGGAACTCTGAGTATCACTCGTGTATTATAAGGGATAATGTACCCCCTACTGTAAATAAAAGGATATTAGAAGTCGCTGAGGGGTTATTTGACCATATAAAGGCACAAGGCCGCAGGCTGAGTTATACACGGAACTCTGAGTATTACTCATGTATTATAAGGGATAATGTACCCCTTACTGTAAATGATTAGGATATTAGAAGTCACTGAGGGGTTGTTCTGTGACCATATAAAGGCACAAGGCTGCAGGCTGAGTTATACAGGGAACTCTGAGTATCACTCATGTATTATAAGGGATAATGTACCCCCTACTGTAAATGATAAGGATATTAGAAGTCACTGTGGGGTTGTTCTGTGACCATATAAAGGCACAAGGCTGCAGGCTGAGTTATACAGGGAACTCTGAGTATCACTCATGTATTATAAGGGATAATGTACCCCCTACTGTAAATGATAAGGATATTAGAAGTCACTGAGGGGTTCTGTGACCATATAAAGGCACAAGGCTTCAGGCTGAGTTATACAGGGAACGCTGAGTATCACTCATGTATTATAAGGGATAGTGTACCCCCTACTGTAAATGATAAGGATATTAGAAGTCACTGAGGGGTGACCATATAAAGGCACAAGGCTGCAGGCTGAGTTATACAGGGATCTCTGAGTATCACTCATGTATTATAAGGGATAATGTACCCCCTACTGTAAATGATAAGGATATTAGAAGTCACTGAGGGGTGACCATATAAAGGCACAAGGCTGCAGGCTGAGCTATACAGGGAACGCTGAGTATCACTCATGTATTATAAGGGATAATATACCCCCTACTGTAAATGATAAGGATATTAGAAATCACTGAGGGGTTCTGTGACCATATAAAGACACAAGGCTGCAGGCTGAGTTATACAGGGAACTCTGAGTATCACTCATGTATTATAAGGGATAATATACCCCCTACTGTAAATGATAAGGATATTAGAAGTCACTGAGGGGTTGTTATGTGACCATATAAAGACTCAAGGCTGCAGGCTGAGTTATACAGGGAACTCTGAGTATCACTCATGTATTATAAGGGATAATGTACCCCCTACTGTAAATGATAAGGATATTAGAAGTCACTGAGGGGTTGTTCTGTGACCATATAAAGGGTGCAGGTGGTGCATTATTCTTTAGTAATGCACTTGTCAGTGAGTCATGTGGCACAAATGACATTACTCAATACAAAATATCAGTGATTACATTACTAAGCACAGTTTAATACAGATCTATTTTACAGAATATTCATGGTTCTTGTGCATTATATGCAGGTATCATATATTGTAGTTACCTAATTGTACCAGCCACACCCGACTATGCCATGCAAAGGAGAAACAGGCCATTACCAAAATAAATTAATCAAGTAAAGCATATTGGTGCTACCCAGGAAAATAAATCCTATTTTTAAATAGGGACGGTCTTCTATTTATGTTAATGAAACAGGACAGGGAAGTTTGGGAGATTATTACATACTTACATTCCTTCTGCACATATCTGAATTTCTTTCCTTATTATAGACAGGATAATGTTTCAGTCTGAAGCAACTAGATCTCACGTCAATCATCTCCGACGCCTCACTCAGCTACAGTGCGAAGAGAACTGACAATGCTGCATACGGAAAAATAGAGTTCTTGTTACGTCCAATCATGAAAGTTTGGGGAAATGAACATTATGGGGAATAATTGTTAATAGGGATGCACCGAATCCACTATTTTGGATTCGACCGAACCCCCGAATCCTTCGTGAAAGATTCGGCCGAGTACCGAACCGAATCCGAACCCTAATTTGCATATGCAAATTAGGGGTTGGAAGGGGAAAACATTTTTTACTTGTTTTGTGACAAAAAGTCACGCGATTGCCCTCCCCGCCCCTAATTTGCATGTGCAAATTAGGATTTGGATTCAGTTCGGCTGGGCAGAAGGATTCAGCCGAATCCGAATCCTGCTGAAAAAGGCCGAATCCGGGCCGAATCCCAAACCGAATCCTGGATTCGGTGCATCCCTAATTGTTAACTGTCCATTAAATTCATTAGGTTGCAGTTAAAATAAAAAAGGTTTAAACGGGAAGTTCTGGAATTGGGATGGCAGGATGGTACAGGTTTGGGATCCGTTATCTGGAAACCCGTTATCTGAATTACGTAATGGCTGACTCCATTTTATCCAAATATTCGAAATTATGAAAAATGATTTCCTTTTTCTCTATAGTAGTTAAACTGTAGCTTTTACTAGATCCCAACTAAGATATCAAGCTTGATAAAAGACCGATAGCGGTCTGAAACATTGCCAGGTGTATTGGGGTCTGAGCCCATGTCTCAATAAAGGCATTTTCAGAAAAGAAATCCATGATTGGTGCTGTCAATAATTTGAAAATTGTGACTGAACGGATACAAGGTGGAAACCGTTGGATGTGCACCAGGCTTAAGTAATTGGGAGGTTACGGGTGCTGACTAAGAAACCTGTACTTAATGTTTACATGATTTTCTAGTATGGAGATCCAAACTACAGAAAGATCCCTTATCCGGAAACCCAAGGTCCCAAGCATTCTGGATAATAGGTCCCATTCCTGTACCAAAAGGAGGCACACGCATCAGACGAGCATTAGGGTAGGACTACACGAATGATTCCAACGCGCTGTGAAAAAACGCATGCGACTTGTTGCATGCGACAAAAATAAGGTAAGAGATAGAATTGTCGCATGGTATCACAGCATCGATCCGACGCCACAGACGCTGCATCTGCATCCGACAGTCGTGTCGTTGAGGATTAACATGTTCAGCTGTCCTTATTAAACAGCACATTTATTACAATTATTATATACTTAAAGGAGACATATTCCCTATTGTATAAATGCTCTTCTTATTTTTACATTTCCGACAGGTGATGCTTGCTGCTTTAGTAAGTAAAAGGGGTGATTCACCTTTAAGGTAACTTTTAGTATGTTATAGAATGGCCAATTCTAAGCAACTTTTCAATTGGTCTTCAGTATTTATGTTATAGTTTTTGAAATTATTTGCCTTTTTTTCTGACTCTTTCCAGCTTCCAAATGGAGGTCACTGACCCCATCTAAAAAAACAAATGCTCTGTAAGGCTACAAATGTATTGTTATTGCTACTTTTTAATTACTCATCTTTTTTATTCAGACCTCTCCTATTCATATTCCAGTTTCTTACGCAAATCAGTGCATGGTTGCTAGGGGAATTTGGACACTAGCAACCAGATGGTTGAAACTGCAAACTGGAGAGCTGCTGAATAAAAAGCTAAATAACTCAAAACTCAGTAACGATAAAAAATGTTTTTAAAAAAAAAATTGGTTTGTATGTAATGAAAAAAAACACCAAGACACTTTTAACTTTAAAATCACAAAGTCTATATTAAGAAATAACTTACCGATTCTCTTCTTCAGAAAAGGTGACAGGGCAACGATCCATCGTGCAGCGCTCGATTTCTCCTCCCTGGCTATCTCCTATAGAAGGCAGGGAGGAGAAACCGAGCGCGGCACGATGGATTGTCGCCCTGTCGCCGTGTCCGAAGAGTAGAGAATCGGTAAGTTATTTCTTAATAAGGACTTTTCTTTTTTCTTACGTAGAAACAATTTTTTGTAATTTTTTTTTTATGTTACTTGTCCTTTAAAGCTAATTAGATTTATCGGTATAAGAGGTCATTCTTTTTTAAATTGTAGGCCCAAATTGCACTGGTTTCTGTGCTGCCATGTAGAAATTATCTGTATTAATTACTAATCAGCCGGATATTGTGACATTTCTATTCTAAGGGGCATATTTATCAAGGGTCAAATTTTGAATTAAAAAAACTTCGAAATTCGAAATTCAAAGATTTTTTTTTGGTCGAATAGGTCCATTTTTGATCAAATAGGTCCGTATTCAGCCGAATTTGAATGGTAGGAATCAAAGGAATATCGCATTCGATCTAATTCGATTTGAAGTTCTTCCCCAAAAAAAAATTAGATTTTTCACCAAGTCCACCAATTGACTCCAAATAGGTTCTAGGATGTCCCAACCATAGGCTAAAACAGCAATTCGGCAGGTTTTAGATGTTGAATGGTCGAAGTCAAATTTTTAAAGAGACACAAAAAATAACTCGAAATTAGATTTTGTTTTTTTCATTCGAAAATTCAACCCGACCTTTGATAGATCTGCCCCTATGTGTACTGTATATTGTGATTGGGTCCCTAAAAAGTAACTAGAAATGTTGTACATTATGGTTTATGCTTCTGTACCAGCCCAAGGCAACCACAGCCCTTTATCAGGGAAGATCTGTGTCTCCAAAGATGCCCCAGTAGCTCCCCATCTACTGCTGATTCACTGCACATGATCTGTGCTGCTGTCACTTACTGAGCTGAGGGACCCACTCACTATATACAGTACCCATAGAATAGAAGTGTCACAATATAAGGCTGATTAGTAATTAATACACATAATTACTACATGGCAGCACAGAAACCAGTGCAATTAGCATCAGAATTGAATAATCAGCAAACCTGTAGCATCAGCTTATATTACAGCCAGGGAAGCTCATTTTCTGCTGGATAATTAGTGACGAGCCCTAAGTTTAGCTTCTCAACAGCCAATCAGAGCCCACTGAGCATGTGAGTGTCACAGACACTTTCCAAGATGGTGACCCCCTGTGACAAGTTTGAAGTCCTGGATCATTGCTGCTATTGACAAGCTCAAATTTTAGCCTTGTGCAATAAGTTCACTATATATATTATAGGCATTTTTAGCCCTATTCATTTTTAGGGTTTAGTTCTCCTTTAAAATGATGTGGAAGCTTCACATTTTAAATTTGCTTTACCATCCCTTGTCCCATTGTAGTACGTGACTCATTCAAAGGGAATGATGAGGAAGTAGGTGGAGCTGACAGTTGGAATGACTGATGGCAATAGGTGGATCCCAGAGCTACACACACCTAAGGATAATATGATGTACAGGTTATATAAACATTCCTGTGTCCCCACTCCAGAGTGCACGTAGCTCTCAGTATATTACTCACCTGTCTCCCCATCAGATCTGGAGTTTGCCAGGGTAAATGGATTTTGCAAAGGACAAGGTACAAGAAGATCCCGTTATTGTTTTTATAGAAGATAAAATGTTGACCATCCATTATATAGTGAATCAAGTACCCCCTCTTGTAAAATATAAGGATATTATAAGTTACCGAGGAGTTTCATGACCATATAAAAACACGAGGCCAAAGGCCAAGTGTTTTTATACAGGTCATGGAACTCCGAGGTAACTTCTAATATCCTCATATTTTGCAACTGGGGGTACTTTATTTATTATAATACACAAATTTCAGTGAGTCATGTGACAGAAATGACATCAGAACTCACCGTTTATAACTGATGACATCAGAACTCACCGTTTATAAGGATATATTTTACAGGATATTCATGGCTTTTGTGTATTATATAGCAATAAAGCAAAAGCCATATAATGAACTAATATAGAGGCAGGAATTAACACTTCACCTCGCCCATATACCCACAATGCAGTGCTACTTTGGCCAAGAGGCGGAAGCATTCACTGATAGCAGTCAATGTATTTTAAGCAGCTTCCCAATATACATTCATTACACCCTGTCATTGGGTTTAAAGTTACAGTAGAACCCCCATTATACGTTTTTTCAGGGAACAAAATGGTGTAAAATCCATGAATATTCATTATGCATTTTATATTGGTGGGACCACAAAAAAAAAACTGTGTAAAATTAGGAAAATCTTAAAAAACAGTAACATCAAAAAATAAAAGTGTTTTAAAATAATGAAAATATAAAGTACAATTGCCCTGCACTGCTAGATCTGGTGTCTTTGCTTCAGAAAATCTATTATAGTTTATAATTATAATTATGAGCAGCTGTGCAGCCATTCAAGCACAGGATACATAGTAGATAACAGATAAGTACTACTATAGTTTATATAAACAAGCTGCTGTGTAGCCATGGGGACAGCCATTCAAGCACAGGCTACACAGTAGATAACAGATAAGTACTACTATAGTTTATATAAACAAGCTGCTGTGTAGACATGGGGGCAGCCATTCAAGCACAGGATACACAGTAGATAACAGATAAGTACTACTATAGTTTATATAAACAAGCTGCTGTGTAGCCATGGGGGCAGCCATTCAAGCACAGGATACACAGTAGATAACAGATAAGTACTACTATAGTTTATATAAACAAGCTGCTGTGTAGCCATGGGGGCAGCCATTCAAGCACAGGATACACAGTAGATAACAGATAAGTACTACTATAGTTTATATAAACAAGCTGCTGTGTAGCCATGGGGGCAGCCATTCAAGCACAGGATACACAGTAGATAACAGATAAGCTCTAAAGAATCCCATTGTATATTACAGAGCTTATCTGCTGTGTAACCTGAGCCTTTTCTCCTTTCAGTGGCTGCCCCCATTGCTACACAGAAGCTTGGTTCTGACTCCTGAAACACAGAAGCCAGCTGAGTAACAGGCCTGGAAAAGATAACATTTACACATAATATTGAGAATGTGGTGTGACTGTATATTCGAAAGTTGCTTATTAGGCAAATAAAGTTGGGTGGCATTCCCCTTCCTGACAGAAAAGAAGAGATTCAAAATGTATAGAATGTTGTAGAATGTCTAATTCAAAGCATTTTTACAATTGGTCTTAGTTTTTGAATGATTTGCCTTCTTTATACAAATGGGAGTGTGGGGGGGGTCACTGGCCCCATCTATTAAAGGATAAGTAAACCTTTAAAATAAGAGTGTGTAAAATTGATGAGGGGGCTAGTCTAAGAAATTTTGCAATTTACTTTCATTATTTATTTTGTTTTCATTCCAAGATATTAAGGGATACATGTACGGTTAATATGAATGAATTTTGTTACAACAGCGCCACCTGCTGGTCATTTTCCCACCAGTCTGACCACCAAGTAGTCAAGGAAGTTGTCAGGAGAAAGAAAGAGGCTGCTCTGATGTTCTTCTGCTTAGGAAAGATTTGAGAACGGTTTCTACTGTTTATCCTAAGCAGAAGAACATCAGAGCAGCCTCTTTCTTTCTCCTGACAACTTCCTTGACTACTTGGTGGTCAGACTGGTGGGAAACTGACCAGCAGGTGGTGCTGTTGTAATACAGTTCATTCATATTAAAAAGGACACGTAACACAATTTTTTTACTGTACATGTATCCCTTAATTAAATTAAATCCCTTAAATTTTAACAGTACATGTATATCTAAATATCGTGGCATAAAAACAAAATACATAATGAATGTAAAAGACAAAAGTGCTTAGAATAGCCCCCTCATCCATTTTACATTCACTTATTTTAAAGATTTACATAGCTGGGTAATCTGTAGAACAGTTCCCATTCCCTGTACTTTATGTTCATGGGCTGCTCTCTTTCCTATCGTCAGTGAGGGTGGAGCTTCAATGAGACTAAAGGACTAACTGGAGTTTACTCATTGCATTGATCTCAATTGGCAGGAGGTGCAGTAGCAGTTTAATGGTGTAAAAGGTCCCTCTTGTGGCCATAGATCCATCGAGCTGCTCTACTTTTCCAACAATTATTACTGCAGTCAGAAACCCCTCTGTTTAGGTTGGGTACAGGCCTTGCTCCAAAGTCTGGCAATGGGGAGACACAACCAATCAGGAGCAACAGAAACACCAGGGTTACAGGAGGAAATGTGGACCACCAACCACTATAAATCACCTTTCTCCATCCCTATTAGTCTTGAGTCAATTCACACACAAAAATGTGAATAATTCAATACTTTCCATGAGTCTTTATTCACCATGTACTCAGTACTCACCACTAGGGGTCAGCGACCCTCAGTTCCAGGAGAAGCAAATATCAAATCTGCCAGATATCCGTGAGGACCACAAATATGCCCACCTAGTGAATATGAATGCCCTCATTATGATGTCCTGCGCAATCTTCTTGTAGGCGTATTTCTCATTAAAACAGCGCAGGGAAATATTTGTAATATATTAATTGCATTTAATACACTGTGTGTTATTTAAAGAAACTCAGTTTACTTTTCTCTGCACACGTATTGCCATGACGACTTGAGGTCCTTTCATTTTCTGTATGGCAGGGGTCATTCTGTAAGCGGGCCCTTCTTCTGAACCCAGCACCGTGTTTTCTGTAGTCAGTCTCAGGCAGGAGGATTCCTAAATTTGGGGCAGGAATGAGTTTTCAGGAAGGGTCAGTCGGTCCCATTGCATGCTGGGTATAGTAGTCTTACATTAAACTTGGCAGTCAGCAAATCGTTAAACAAAAACTACATTACCCAACATGCATTGGGAGACACAGGCTTGGCTCATTAGGCAAGCGAAAACTTTGGCAATGCTATTGCCGATCGGTTGAATTTTATTAATCACAAATGTCCATCGAGCAGTAACACCGACTATCCCAGTGGAAGGAGGAGGCTTGTTGAGGGCCGCAGGCTGAACATAAATGATGATTATACTAGCATACCTGCCAACATTTTGGAAGTAAAAAGAGGGACAAAAATTTTTTTCCCGCACGTAGCGCAGCAATTTTTTTGATCACAGCCTTTCTGTGGCCACACCCCCTAATTACCATGTTTGTTTTACAAAATTTGGCAGGTTATGAAAGTTTGAAAATCTTTCTCCTTATCTAAACTGTGTTTTTGTGTCTCAAAATTGTTATAAAGTATCTTATTTGCACCTGTTAGCTGTTCTGGGCTCTCTGCTAAAAGCCAATTAAGTGAGAAACTTTGTTTCTTTTTCTGGCTGTTCAGTGCAGAGAAAAGAGGGACTTTCCAGTACAAATGAGGGACTGCGGGTTGAGCTGTCAAAAGAGGGACTGTCCCTCCGAAAAAGGGACAGTTGGGAGGTATGTACTAGGGATGCAATGAATCCACTTTTTTGGGTTTCGGCTAAATCCCTGAATCCTTTGTGAAAGATTCAGCCAAATACCGAACTCGAATCCTAATTTGCAAATGCAAATTAGGGGCGGGAGAGGAAAAGTTGTGAACATTGTTTTTAACTTCCTTGTTTTGTGACAAAACGTCATGCGATTTTCCTTCCTACACCTAATTTAAATATGTAAATTAGGATTTGGATTCAGCCGTGCACAAGGATTCAGCCTGACCCAAATCCTGCTGAAAAAGGCCGGACCCTGGGCGAATCCCAAATCGAATCCTGGATTCGGTGCATCCCTAGTTTATACTGAAAACATCCAACAACTGTTCAGTTTGGGGGAGGATGTTATAAAAGTCCTATTTGCATTAAATCTTTTAACCCATAGCAACCAATAAGCAAGTTGCATTTATCATGCACCTGTTTCAAAGCAAACATGAACACCACAAAGATTAAAGCCTACAAACAATGCTTTATAATCCTCCTGCTGTTGTGCACTACAAATCCCAGCATGAATACTTGTACCAAAACTGTCAGTTTGTATGGCCTACAGGACTGATTCCTGGCACCTGTTTTCCCGTGGATACTTCACTAACCCACCAGAGCTTATGGATGCTTATAAATAAATTTGCAATCATAGATTTTAGAATATATAAAAATTTTATTAAAAAAAAATAACTTGAAAACAAAAGAGTGTACAACCCTGTAAACAAGTGTGGGTGATATGAAGTTTGAAGATGCCACTGCAGAGACATTACAGGGGTTGTTCACCTTTGAGTTAACTTTTAGTGGAGAGTGATATTGCAATAGGTTTTTTTATTTTTTATTATTTGGAGTTCTTCGGTTTAGCTTTTTTTCAGCAGCTCTTCAGTTTGCAATTTCAGCAATCTGGTTGCTAGGACCCAAATTACCCTAGCAACCAGGCATTGATTTGAATAAGAGACTGGAATATGAATAGGAGAGGCCTAAATAGAAACATAAGTGTAATAAGTGTAAGAGTAATAAAAAAAAGTATCAATAACAATACATTTGTAGCCTTGTAGAGCATTTGTTTTTGTTTTTAGATGGGGTCAGTGACCCCCTTTTGAAACCTGGAAAGAGTCAGAAAAAAAGGCAAGTAATAAAAAAATATAAATAATATACAATGAAGACCAATTGCCATTCTATAACATATTAAAAATTAACTTAAAGGTGAACCACCCCTTTAATGAAAATATGAGGCACAATAGGATACATTCTATAACGGAGGAGAAACAGCCCTTGTTGGCAGGTATTCAGAAATATGGGGGGGGGGTTTCTGCCGTACTCTGCTCGTCATTCAGGCTGCACACAAAAGTGATTCACCCAGGCGGTCTTTGGTTATTGGTGAGAACAGTACAGTGCCTTACAGGGGACATAATACTTGGCTGTGGGCTCATTTCTCAGTTCATGAGTTGATTTTTGAAGGGGAACTATCACGAAAATGAAAATTTAATATAAGCTTCCTCATACTGAAATAAATATTCTAAATATAATCAATTAAATATTTGGCATCATTTCGGAAATAATTTATTCCTCTCTCAGCATCTGTTTCTCTTCATTCTGTCTTCATGCAGCAGTTGGGTGTCAGATATTCTTCGACAGTTAGATCCAATATATCTTATAGGGGGGGCCCCTTTCCTAGCAGATGAATTAGAGCTCACTCAAATAACTGATTCCAGTACAAACAAAATCTAACAAAATAACTGCCTTTTGCACAAATTCTGCATGTAGAGAGACATGATGTCTGGTGAGTTTAATAGAGTGAGCTCTAATACATCTTCTAGGCAAAAGGAGCCCCCCTATAAGATATATTGGATCTAACTGTCAATGAATATCTGACACCCAACTGCTGCATGAAGACACAATGAAGAGAAACAGATGCTGAGAGAGGAATAGTGAAGATAAACTTGATTATTTCAGAAACAATACAGAATATTTAATTGATTATATTTAGAAAGTAACTGATTTCAGTATGATTAAGCTTATATTACATTTTTAATTTTCACAATAGTTCCCCTTTAAAAATGTATCAGGGATCTGCATTTGGAGCCATAAGTCAATGAAAATAGTAGATGTATGATGACTCCAAGCAGGCATTTAAAGCTGCAAAATTCCTTTATTGAGGAAGTGTATTACACAACATGTTTCGGGGCACAGCCCTATATCAAGTGAGAAAAAGCATACATTGAATCTGCATTTAAGCCTACAAATAACCTTTCACCTTTAAGCCTGGTGCATTCTGGGTGTTAGGCTTAAAGTGGCAGAAAGGTGAAAAACATACTTTAACCATATATTGTAATGTACAAAGCAAGTAGGCCAATCGCAGAGCAACATGCTGCTTTGGGTGAGCCGAGAAATCAAAGGCACGCTGAGGACGCTGTTTCTGTTTTTGATTTGTGTGGCTCAGCCCATGCGGTGGAGCATTTCCCTCTCCTCTGCACTGTTCCTCAATGCGATGCACTTTCTCCTCCAGTTCTTGCACCCCGTGTGATTTCATCTTCCTGCGACATCAGGACAAGGCCGCCTTCAAAAGGACACAAAACAAGAACATTCACTTTATAGCATATAATATATAATTTGGCAACTCAAAACCCAAGCTCACAGCTTTTTTCCCCCCAATATATATTAAAAAGTAACTGTCCTTTTTTTTTAAAACTCGCAGTCAAACCATTAAATCTCTTCCTCCCAGAAGTTTCCCTATTTATTTCTCCTAGTGACTTTTTAATCAGCATACTACACCTTTCTGCATTCCCCTTTACGATGTATAAATTGCATGGCAGTGAATGAAATAAGAGCAATGCACAAGATCTTTTATTAGACAGGATTTTAAGTGAGAATGACACATTCTTACCAAAGATTGCAGAAGTTGTAGTATCAATAACTATATCCATCGAAATCAACCGCACACACAGTGTTACTAATGGTGCATATAGGGTTGCCACCTGGGTGGTATAAATGTTGCTTCATGCCAATGTTATTTATAAGGTTGCCACCTGTTCAGTTTTGACCCAAACAGTTCGGTTCGGGTCTCAACTCTCTGTTTGTTTTTCAGCCTTGTGAAACCTGCACATTAATCTGGCCAGGGCCGGCCTTAGGCCAATTGGACCAATTGGGCCCAATTGGGCCCCGCACCTCTGGGGGCCCCGCACTGCCCCTTTCCTTTCTATTTTGTGCCTGTATGCCCTTATTTTCCTAAATACTTGCTGTGTCAGTAGCCAGCAACACTTTGTCTAGGGGCCCCGCCAACATGGTCCCAATTGGGCCCCACATTTGATAGGTCCAGCCCTGAATCTGGCCAAAATACCAAGTAATAATAGATAGAGGTAGGGTTTCCAGCTGCGTGGGTTTCAACTGGACATCTCAGTTTGTCAAAGAGCTGTCTGTTCAAAACTTTCTGTCCCATTTAAAGTGGACCTGTCACCCAGACACAAAAAGCTGTTTAAAAAAGTCCTTTTCAAATTAAACATGAAATCCAATTTTACTTTTTATTAAAGCATTCATAGCTGTTTTAAGATCATTTAAAAATCTCAGCTGTCAATCAAATATTGTCTGCCCCTCCTCTATGCCTTAGGCAGACAATTACTTTCACTTTCCATTCAGCACTTCCTACATGTCACTGCTCTCCCCAAATTCCCCCGTTCTCTTCACCATTTAATTGTGTAACCAGGACATGGGGATGGACATCAAGTCCCCCATTCTGGTGCACAAAGAAGATTCTGAGATGATACAAGGCTTGTCTTAATAACTGTGTCCACAAAATGGCTCCTGCCTGCTTGTTATAATTATGAATTCCCAGACTGAAGGAAAGAAGATTCAAATAATTTATACACTGTAATTAAAGTTCATTTTGCTTGACTAATGTGATAGAATAGAATTTTGAATAATTTTTTGGGGTGATCGGTCCCCTTTAAAACATTGTGAAAACTGGACAGAAATCCATTCATTTGCATATAAGTGATGTAATAACCCTGACCCAGCATCATAGCTCCACGACATCATTGTGCCTGACTCTGATGTCATCATGCCCACCCCAAGATCACTGCTCCACCCCCAATACTATCTGCCCTGCCCCCATTGTTCGGGTTTAGCCACCAGCAAAGGTGCCAACCCCAGTTATTTATAGGGAAAAACCACAAAAATATAAGAAGGGCGGTATTCTTTTCCAGAAAAGGTGGCAACCCTAGGTGCATAGCCATAGCTAATGCCAATGGATTCAAATGCCACTCAAGTGTATGTGCATTGTGCAGTGTCCCACAAAACCAACTCTTCACAGGCTGCTAAATAAAGCAGGTCAGAGCCTCTGTTAACACTGCTGGGGGAGGAGATGAATAAATAATGCTTTTATTATTGGTAGGGCCGCCATCAGTGGGGACAGCGGGGACAAGTGTCTCAGGCATGAAGGGGGGCCGGCAGTGCTACAGTTTTGAAAGAGCTGGACCCTCCCTTGGGAGCACAGAAGCCTGCGGCCAGCCGAACTCCCAAACTCCCAAAGCGTAGGAAAGACCCGGAGCCACGAAAGGAGGTGAAGTTGAAGTCCTGAAGCCACGAGTTCTACTGAACACCAATATGTTTTTTTTTTGTTTTTTTTAATCCCCTGACCACCAATGTAGTATTTTAATACTCTATAGGCCCCTGCCACCAATGTTTTTTTAAAATATTTTTTGGGACCCCAATTCTTTTTTAACTTGTAAGGGGGAAACCTGGCGCCAATGCTTTTTTTTTTTTTAAACTAATAAGGGGGCCCTGGCCATCAATAGCTTTTTGTAACTGGTGTGCGTGCGTGCGTGTCACTTTTTTTAGCGCTGATGCCTCTGTGGTCTTTGAACTGTGAAGTTGAGTGGGCGGGGTCAGGGGCGGGGCTTGGGCGCCAGGGTGGACGGGGCCCATGATTTCTTACGGCGGCCCTGATTATTGGTATAAATGTGTTGTATCACTTTAAAGGACAAGAAAGCAGCTCTACTCTATCTACATAGGGACTGGTTCACCCAAATAGCGCAAATGCCTAATACTCGTCTACACCGTGAAACTTTCAAGGAGCTTTTTTTGGAGAGAAAAAAATGACCAATCACTTCTCACCCTTCTCCCGCTATCGCTTCCGTCTCTATCCAGTGACGTCAGAAGCAGTTACCAGGCGACCGAGCGAAGACGCTCGTGACGAAATTTCCGCCCCAGAGCGGAAGCAGCCGTTATTTAAACCTTGGCAGGAAACGGAGGGGAGCGCAGTGAAGGGTTCAGGTAGGAATAATGCGGTTCTGTAAAAACGACTAATTGGCGATTAAGTTTCTTGTTGGTTTGGCGTTGGGGCTTCAGTTAAAGTGACCCTGGGACGGACTGGATGTCATTCACTACTGGGGCTCATTCATTATCACCGGCTACATTTGCTCCTGAACAATAACCTGCAGCAGAGGCTAATTATATATTAGTTGTGGCAGCGCAACAGGACATTGCATTTTAATTACGTTAAAAGACTTATTTCTTCTGGCATTTATAGGGTTAATCCGTCTCCAGTGATTATACTGGCATGTCTGGGGTTAATGCAATGCTCTGCTTCCACCTCCTCCAGTGATTATACTGGCATGCCTGGGGTTAATGCAATGTCTGCTTTCAACCTTTTCTAGTGATTATACTGGCATGCCTGGGGTTAATGCAATGTCTGCTTTCAACCTTTTCTAGTGATTATACTGGCATGCCTGGGGTTAATGCAATGCTCTGCTTCCACCTCCTCCAGTGATTATACTGGCATGTCTGGGGTTAATGCAATGCTCTGCTTCCACCTCCTCTAGTGATTATACTGGCATGTCTGGGGTTAATGCAATGTCTGCTTCCACCTCCTCCAGTGATTATACTGGCATGTCTGGGGTTAATGCAATGCTCTGCTTCCACCTCCTCTAGTGATTATACTGGCATGCCTGGGGTTAATGCAATGTCTGCTTTCAACCTTTTCTAGTGATTATACTGGCATGCCTGGGGTTAATGCAATGCTCTGCTTCCACCTCCTCCAGTGATTATACTGGCATGTCTGGGGTTAATGCAATGTCTGCTTCCACCTCCTCCAGTGATTATACTGGCATGGCTGGGGTTAATGCAATGTCTGCTTCCACCTCCTCCAGTGATTATACTGGCATGCCTGGGGTTATGGTGGACACCTGGCTAGTATATGTTCTATAAAAATAAAGCAGATCTATTTATTTGGCTAATATTCACTGACCAGTACCCAGTGTTTGCTGCATAGTGTAGTTTTTGTTTAAAGGAGAATTCAACCTTCCCTACATAGACCCCCAGCCTAAGTGTTACCCCTGGACAAATGCCCCTAACATTTTACACCTCGGTGCAGATTCAGGCATCGGAGTTCACGGGAGCCATCTTCAGCCGCTTCGGTAATCTTTGGAATGAGACTGGCGCTTCGAGAATATCCGTGAGTTTAGGCGCATGCGCAGTTGTCGCAAAACAAAAAATTGCTCCGACTGTGCACACGCCACCACGCCAGTCTTGTTCCGAAAAGAAGAAAATGGCGTCCGTGAACTCCGATGCCTGAATCTGCACCGAGGGGTCAGTAAAACCTTAGGGGTATTCGCCCAGGGTAACACTTAGGCTGGGGGAGGAGGAAGGGGGTTCTATGTTGGGTAGGGTTTTGGTTTTTTTTTTTTTGTTTGTTTTTTTTTAACTTTAGGGTTCAATTCTTAAAATTCTAAATAAGTCTTCTCTATAGATTAAAATGTGTTACTCTTAGCAATCAGTGGAGCCAAAGGCAGTGATGCATCCAGGCCCTGGACCAGTGGCGGAACTACCGGGGGAGCAGGGGGTGCGAGCGGGCTAGGGCACACACCCCCTCAGGGCCCCCCGGCAGTCCGTTCGCCGCTGAAAATGCGGCCGTACGGAGGGGGCGGAGCCCGGCTGCACGTCACGCACCAGGGCCCGCCCCCCTCTAGGATCGCTACTGCCCTGGACCCCAGCTGTCCTAAGTACATCCAGTATCACAACTTCAGATGATCCACATTATTCTAAGTGTGGCCTATTAACATTAATATGTTTGCCTTTACAGTGATTCCTGAGGCCTCAGCATGTCACTTCGAGACAGGCAGTTCAGGGAGGAACCTTCAGAGAATGCCCTGCCATTGGATAGAAACCACTTCAGACCTTCCACGGAGTATGACCAATCGTATGAGCCCCTGGAAGCGTCGGTGCAATCTGGTGACATCGATTTGATCTCTGAGCATGCACAGGGCAATATGTCTGTAACGGTCTCAGAAGAGGAGCTGCGTCATGAGCTTTCTCTGTTGGGCTTCTCTTATGTTCCCCGCCAGAGGCTTCTGGAATTCAAGAAAGATCTAGAGTGTCTGATGAATCAGGGTAGTGCGGCAGCATCCCCAGAAACATCAAGGCTGGAAAATGAGACCCTTGATGATTCAACCAACACACCACCACCTCTCCCTATTGAAACAAGTGCCTGGCCTACCACCACCTCGACCTCCAGCAAAGAATGGGGCAATCAACAGAGAAACCAAGACTCTTACACTAAACACACAGTGAGCCTGGGGGGAAATGTTCAGGCAACAAAGACAGCACTGCAAATAACACGTAAAGTACTGCGTAGAAAAAGTGATGGACAGACGCATGTAAGCGACGAGTCCTTCCTTTACTCCGAAACTGAGACAGAAGAGGAGGACACTGGGAGCTCCATTGTGGACTTTCGCTCAGAATCTTCTGGCCGCTCCTCGGCTTGCTGTGCCAAATCCTTCATCCGCCCTCCCCCGTATTCTCTCCTGGATCAGTACCGGCAGCGCTCAGATCCTGTTGGCCGGTACCAGGAGTATAAACAAAAGTGGGACGCCTTACAGGGAGCGCTAGAACGGAACAGAAAGGAGCTTCGCTGGGGGATCAGGGAGCAGATGTCTGCGCCCCCCCAGCCTGCTGCTCGCTCTGTTCCACTACCCAACACATACGTCATCCCCACAGATAAGAAAAGGTACGCCCTGCGCTGGGCTGTCCGACGAGACCTGGTAAATGGGGTGATGCCCCGCGGGAGCTATTCTTAGGGTAACAGCAAAGCTTTGTGTGTATGTGTGAAAAAAAGAGTGCACTTTTCTGTGTGTTTTTTAAAAACTATTTTAAATAAAATCACGCTTTCCGAACAGTTTCATGTGCTTTGTTTTCATCATTCAAAAAGACTCTACTGACTTTACGCATGATTTGGTGTTCAAAACAAAACGCACCCTAGAGTCAATTTAGGGTCATCATTGTTGCTCCTCTGCAGTGCAGGTTCACGGTGCCTCTCCAACATGAATCCGACCCCCTGCCTTGATCTGGAACTTGCCGTGAAGAGGGCCTTCAAAGATAAGCACAAACTAACCTTAGCGAAGGGACAACCCTTGGGCGAGTTTAACTTTGGTTCCAAAGTTAAACTCGCCCAAGGGTTGTCCCTTCGCTAAGGTTAGTCCTAAAGTGCATCCGATGCTGGACATTCCAGTCTGTTGGGGAATGGAATCAATGCTAATCACCAGTCGCTAAATATATGACATGGTGGAAGATCCGGCTGGAGGACCTGACGTCTAACTGCTGCAGGAATCGCAGGCCTGGGAATAGAGGAATGAGCTCTTAGGCTTTAGGGTAGGGATGCACCAAATCCAGAATTTGGTTCGAGTTTTCAGCAGGATTCAGATTCAGCCAAATCCTTATGCCTGGCCAAACCGAATATGAACCGGCATATGTAAATTAGGGGAGGGAAATCACATGACTTTTTGTCACATAACAAGGAAGTAAAAATGTTGTTTTCCCCACATTTTTCTTTCCCAGTCCTAAGATGCATATGCAAATTAGGGGTCGGTATTCGGCCTAATCTTTCACAAAGGATTCAGGGATTCGGCCATATCCCAAAAAAGTGTATTTGGTGCTTCCCTACTTGAGGTTTGATGGTTATATAAGTGGTGCTGCATTTGGCATTTAGTCCTTAACCAAATCTGGCATTGGGCTTGTCATTGGCACTTCACTCGCTCTTGGCCGGCTTGTGCGACACCACCGACCCCAAGGCAAATTCTCTTCTAAGAGCCCCGCCTTCTCCCGAAAATATCTGTCGCTTCCTATTGGTTTGTAGGTGTTCTGTGTTCATGACGCTATTCTCTGAGCAGCATTCATTCTCATGAAATCAATTGTGTCCTAGGGCAGAACAAAGGGAGATCAATAGATCCGGTGCTACGGGGTAGATCAAAGGAGACATATAGGATCCACGAAAAATAGCCTAATGTTGTAGGCAATTGTGAGTGATACATGGTGTGGCTTTTACATGGTGCTAAACATGAATATTCTCTTTCAAAAGAGCCCCTCCATCAGAGCTCCCGATAGGTGTTGTCTGCGTGTCAAATGAGGGGTGGGCGTGTCCTAACGGTCAGAAGGAGGGGGACAGCCAATCACAGCCCTGCAGTCAAACACAAGCACAGACAGGCTTCAGTTCCCTGTCAGGTCCTGCTAGCTGCTGATTGGTTCCTGTCCTACAGCGCAGGGAGCTGAGAACACCGCCTGGGATTTCAAGGAGCAGCAAGTGGAAGGGAGGGATTATTGGGGTTTCTGCAGAAATATTCAAGCAAATCAGTCTGACACACAACAGTTTTTAAGCACAACAGTTTTTAAGCACAATCCTTCTATATCTAAATGAGTATAACGGGCTGCTACATTTTTATTTATTTATTTATTTTTTTTTTTAAATTTTATTTTTTTTATAATTCCTTTTATTTATTTATTTATGTATTTATTTATTTTTACACAAAATGTCTCTTTTAAATTTGGGCCCATCCAAGGTTCCTCTCAGGTCCAATGTATTTACATATAAGAGTTGTGCTGTGAATTCCTATTATACCGCGCTCTTTTGTATGTGCAGTTATTTTAGCTGCAAATCACCATTGGAATGGAAGCGCAATGTTGGCCTCTTGTGGCCACTTTCAGTATCTAACCAGGGAAATCACTGTCAGGCCTCAGTGGGGCCGTAGATCTGTCAGTACAGGGTGGGGTTTCTCTACAACTCACATATTAGATGTGCTCCCCCTTTCAGAGTCATTGGGCTCAGTCATTCCCAGCAACTCCCAGCACAACGGCAACTGTATCTCAGTGGGCACAGCATTTAAAGACACAGTGACTCCTTTTATTATTATTATTATTATTATTAACATGTATTTATATAGCGCCAACATATTGCGTAGCACTGTAAAGTAAATGTGATTATACAACTACATCACACGAATTACATATATAGAATATATGGAGTAACAAACATCACAATCAATACAGGTACAAAAGGTGAGGAAGGCCCTATGCATAGGCATACAGTCTAAAGGGAAGGGAGTAATACACAAGGTGTGGGAGTGGGCAAGATCGAAGTAAGTGGGTGAGAAATGTGGTACTGTATGTGGTGTTGCGTTTGGTAGTTAAGCAGAGTGAGGGTAGGCTTCTCGAAAGAAGTGCGTTTTCAGAGATTTTTTGAAAGCAGAACGGTTGGGAGAAAGTCGGACAGACCGTGGGAGAGTGTTCCAGAGGAGGGGTGCAGCCCTTGCAAAGTCTTGAATGCGAGCATGTGAGGAGGTAATGAGAGAAGAGTTGAGTAGCAGGTCAGTAGAGGAGCGTAGTAAGCGAGTGGGTGAGTATATAGAGATGAGTTCAGAGATGTAGGGTGGAGCAGAGTTGTGAAGTGCTTTGAAAGTCAGGGTCATTAATTTGAATTTGATTCTGAAAGGTAACGGAAGCCAGTGCAGGGATTGACAGAATGGCGAGGCAGAGGAGGAGCGGTTGCTGAGGTGTATGAGCCTCGCAGCAGTGTTCATTATGGACTGGAGAGGTGACAGTCTCTGGAGGGGGAGGCCAATTAAAAGAGAGTTACAGTAGTCTAGACGCGATATGATGACTCCCTTCATTAGGAATGATGTTCCCTGGCAGCGCCACACTGACCTGACCAGGTTTCAAAGAGTCCAAAAACCAGAATCACATTTCAGGTCTGATCTGATGTCCTTCCTTGTCCAATGGCAGAGCTGATGGTGCAGAATTCACAAGGAATTGCCCTAAGATCTGTCTCTGCCGCATCCACTACCCTGTAGTTCAATGCATTCAGTAGTTGTGGAACAAATCCAGGGCAGCAACTTGTCTGCAAAGTTCTTTATTGGGAAACTGAGTTACACAACATGTTTCGGGCCCACGCCCTTTATCAAGTGTAAAAAGGAACAACCAAAAACAATCATTTATAATCTCATGTGACTACCAGCAGTGCAGTATGGGTAAAAGTTTTCCATTAACTATTTAGTGTTATACATCTTAAAGTGCATTGTGCAACTATAACTCCCATATGGCTGCACACAATTCTAAGAAAGATAATTGCTAAGAAAGATAATATATACATAGAAGCCATTGATAGGAGATAGTGTAGGAAATTATTACAGAATGTCCTAGAATAACAACATATGTTGCGAGATTAGAAGGTACTGTTAAATTGATACAATAGAAATGCTAAATTGATACAACATAAAGATTTCAAGTGAATTGGATAGGCTAATGGCAATTTCCTTGTTTTTACAGGTCATTTACAGGTTAGGCGGACTGAGCAGTAACCTGGTTTTAAAGTTATGTTTCAGTGGGATTTCAACATGTATTATATAAATTAATGTGTGTCACTTTTAATAGCTAGATGAATTGGGTCACATTAAGTTTTTACAATATTTATTAGAGATCATATTTTGTATTTTTACATTGTGAGAGGTTTTTATAAATCTGTAAAATCTCTATTTTGCACAATGCACTTTAAGATGTATATCACTAATAGTTAATGAAAAAGTTTTATCTATGATGAACTGTGTGTAGCCATATGGGAGTTATAATTGCACAATGCACTTTAAGATGTATATCACTAAATAGTTAATGAAAAAGTTTTATCCATGATGAATTGTGTGCAGCCATATGGGAGTTATAGTTGCACAATGCACTTTAAGATGTATAACACTAAATAGTTAATGGAAAACTTTTACCCATACTGCACTGCTGGTAGTCACATGAGATTATAAATGATTGTTTTTGGTTGTTCCTTTTTACACTTGATAAAGGGCGTGGGCCCGAAACATGTTGTGTAACTCAGTTTCCCAATAAAGAACTTTGCAGACAAGTTGCTGCCCTGGATTTGTTCCACAACTACTGAATGCATTGAACTATTGGGTATTATACACAGAATACCTGTGGAAGAAGCCAACAAAGAAATTCGGTGAGCTTGCTCTGAATATTATATTTGCATCCACTACCCTGTCCCAGAGGCAGAAGCAGCTGGTTAATAACAGGCCTGGAAAGAAGCAAGCGAGCCCTGCATGCATGTCAAATCTCGCCCTGTCCAGCCATCCTCGATAACCATCATCGAAGTTCTGGCGGGCTTGGGTGCGATCGCACTCCCGCAGCCCTGGTAGTTGCGCCACTGGGCAAAACGTAGTCTCTGCGTCAAATATATAATGAAGCAATAGAATTCTTCATGAATCAGATGCAATTTGAGTGTAGGAATGGACAGACATGGGATGACTTTGACGTCGTTGGCCAGGTTAATTATATTGCCATATATGGACAAACAATTCCTGTTTTTGTTTAAAGGGTACGTGGGTTCTTTTTTTTTTTGCTTGAGGCACAAAATATCTCAATGTCTTGAATGTATCTTTAATGGGTTGAGTGCAGACGGCTTCTTGTATTTGTCTGGGGGTAAAGTTTGCCTCACACAAGTGAAATAACTATGTCCCATGAACTATACAGCTGTATGGCAAGATAAATGTGGAGTATAAATGAGTATAGTTGACATACAGCAATGGCACACTTACAATCATAAGTGCAGTACACTAAGCGCACACAATGCAACATGGCCTGCCTGTGTCATACACTCGTTATGGACCCATAACACCTCCATAGCACCATTGCGTTTTCCTGAATAAGGTATAAGGTGGGGAGTGAACACGCAAACAAAAGTTGAACATTTCCAGGTCTCGGTCTGCGTTCACTTACACATGCACACAGCTAATTGCTTGCAAATCGAATGATTTAATAGGTGCTAGAATATGGAAAGCTCACACTTACCACTGGGTTTTGGAATACAAATATGTTCCTCTATGTTGAAATCATCCTTCTGAAAGTAACAAAAGCAGGGACAGAGTTGACAAAGTTGATAGCAGCTTTTGTCATTGCAGCTTGTGCAGCACCACGTTTGCCCCCTTTTTTTTTTTTTTTACCCCTCTCAGAGAGAACCAGGGATTCCCACAACAAAATAAACAGTTAACATACTGACCAATGTAAACAACCTGTGCTTGTACACAACTGGTACTTCCGTCTTGCTGTAAAGTAAGAAGTGAAGATAAAGAAAGGCGACTGCTAGGAAAGTAGAAGCAGCGGGTATTGAATTCTTTGGTAGATTCAACCTTAGCCTGGCGCCAAAACAGCACTAACGTTTTCGGAGCGTCGGCAAGTGAAGCGCAGAGATGACTTAAGAAGGCAAAAATGGCGTTACAGTTAAGCCAATACTTACGCCCTGGCCTCGACAGCCTCAGCACAGAACGCTGCTAAACATGTTATGAATTTGAATTAGATACATCAGTGGCAGTTAAATAGACAGGGCCAGGCAACTGATTCGTTGCTGGAGTTTTGTTTCTCAAGCAAAGTCCAAAAGCTGTGCTTAGCAAAAGAACCGCAATGCCGCTGCTTGCAGCGCCGGATTCGCTGGGCGGGCGCCCCTAGGCCGTGCGTTCCCAGCGCCCGCCCGCACTACCACACGCTGGCGCAAAAGCACAGGCTCCCCACAGAGTGGCTGGGCGGCATGCCGCCCCCACAAATGTGCCGCCCTAGGCCCGGGCCTATGTGGCCTCGCCACAAATCCGGGCCTGGCTGCTTGGGAGACGCTGCTCCTGGTCTGGTCACTTTTTTACTATTCCTCTTTACCAGGAGACAAGAAAGGCATGGAAAGCTTCCTCCGGGCCACTGAAGGGCATTAAGTTACCCCAGGCTGGCTGTTGCCCCCTCCTTCCTGCGCTCCTGAACAATATCTCCGGGCAGTGCCTAGGCACGGTGTTCAGGCACGAGAGGAGGCCTGCACGGCAGAGGCAGTAGGGCAGATCTGGGAGAGGAGCAAGGGTGGAAGCCGGGGCCCCACAGAGAAGCTGTCGGTGATTAGTGAAGGCATCAGAGTGTTCCCCCCCCCGGGAAGGGCAGCAAAGCCACCGACACTTACCATCTGCACCAAATCACTCCCTGCGGTACCAACAGCGCCCACCACCCCCTGCTCCTCTGCTGCTGGTTGCTCAGGCATGACGTCTGGCAGGGCCCAGGTCCGGACTTCCGGCGGGCCCCGAGGGGGTGCGGGCCCCTGTGCAATCACACCTCCTGTACCCCTGGTAGTTCCGCCACTGGACAGGAACCAATCAGCAGTTAGCAGGATCTGATAAGGAACTGAAGTCTGCCTGCGCTTGTGTGACTGCAGGGCTGTGATTGGCTGTCCCCATCCTTCTGTACTTCTGGCAGGGAACGTTAGAACACACCCACCTCTCACTTTAAACACAGACAGGGACTAGAGAACATCTATAGGGAGCTACTATAAAGCTGCTGTTTTTTTTAAAGATGATATTCCTTTTTAGCACCATGTAAAAGCCACATCATATATTTCTTATAATTGCCTACAAAATGAGGGTTTTTTCATTTCTCTTATATGTCTCCTTTAAATGAGACAGACATATCAATCAATCAATCAATCAATAAATAAGAATGTGCTAGTGCATTTTCCTTCTTTTTTTTTAAATTTTCTTTTTTTTTTTTCTGGTTACTTTATTGAAAATATTTGGCAAATCCCTACTAGCCCTGCCCATCTGCTCCACTAGCTGCTCCCTGAATTCCCAGGCTGTACAGGGGAGCCGGCAGCACTCAGCTCACTGCACTGTAGGACAGGAACCAATCAGCAGCTAGCAGGACCTGACAGGGAACTGAAGCCTGTCTGTGCTTGTGTTTGACTTCCGGGCTGTGATTGGCTGTCCCCCTCCTACTGTGCCTTACAGTGATTTCCCTGTTAGATACTGTAAGTGGCCACAAGGTTGCAACATTGCGCTTCCATTCCAATTGGTGATTTGCAGCTAAAATAACTGCACATAATAGGAATTCACAGCACAACTCTTATATGTAAATACACTGGACCTGAGAAGAACCTTGGATGGGCCCAAATTTAAAAGAGACATTTTATGTAAAAATAAATAAATAAAAATAAGAATGTAGCAGTCCGTTATAAAAAGAAGGCAATTAAAAACTTTAAAAAATAAATAACGAAGACCAATTGAAAAGATATATATATAAAATATACTGAAAGTTAACTTAAAGGTGAACCTCCCCTATAAGGTCAGTCAAAGCTACTCACTCTCATTATAGGTTCATGCAATAAAGGCACAACATTTGCACTAAGTCTAGTAACCAATAGGAACAAATATTTACTAGTCACCCGATCAAAAGCAAATGTCTATGGATTACTATTATCCAGGGCTGCCAGGGGCCCCATGGAGGTGGGTGGGGCAAGAGACGTGCAGAACAAGCTTACCAGGCATTGTATGATCCTCCTGCATGTGCTTGAGCTCGAACTAACAGATTCCCTTTAAAGGGGCTGCTCACTTTTTTGGTAACCTTTTAGTATTGCTTGTTTTTAATTAGGGATGCACCAAATCCAGGATTCGGTTCGGGATTCGGCCAGGATTCGGCCTTTTTCAGCAGGATTCGGATTCGGCCGAATCCTTCTGCCCGGCCGAACCGAATCCAAATCCTAATTTGCATATGCAAATTAGGGGCAGGGAGGGAAATTGTGTGACTTTTTGTCAGAAAACAAGGAAATAAAAAATGTTTTCCCCTTCCCACCCCTAATTTGCATATGCAAATTAGGGTTCGGGTTCGGTATTCGGCCGAAGGATTCGGGGGTTCGGCTGAATCCAAAAAAGTGGATTCGGTGCATCCCTATTTTTAATACTCATCTTTCTATTTAGGCCTTTCCTATTCATATTCCAGTCTCTTGTTCAAATCGGAGAATGGTTGCTAGGGGAATTCAGAACCTAGCAACCAGATGGCTGGAATTACAAACTGGAGAGTTACTGAATAAAAAGCTAAATAACTCCAAAACATCAGAATATCACTCTCTACATCATACACAGGCACTAGCAGAGAATGCCTCCATGTGCCATAGCCCGAAGGAGCCTGTCCCAGGTGTCCAATAGGGATAAGGATAGGGCCACACATGTGACTATTTCATCCAATCAAGAGCCACTTGGATAGGTCAGCTGATGCGGCTCTGTCTGATAAGGCAGTTAGCTATGTGAGTGCATTGAGTTCACAGGTGGTGTTTAGTGGAGGAAGAAAAAAAATATAATCCAAGATAAAGAACAAACACTTTGCTCCCAGTCCAACTCTTTTCATTGTGTAAATGAGTTCATTTATGTAATTCATTCTTATATAAATATACCTTTCACTCACTTACACCAGAGACATGCAAGAACGATGGAATTCCATAATGGCACCCAACATATAGAACGTCAGACCGATAGATAGATAGTTGCATGGGTGGATATAGACAGATAAATAGATAGATTATTCTGGGGTGCAGCGTATATGCAATGCATTGGCCCGGGGGGTTCATATGTCCCCTGTACCTGCACACTGAACATTTGCTTCATCCTGGAAGAAAAAACAAAGAGATGTCCTTCTGTAAACCCTCAAGACAAATGATATGAATGTAACATTGCTCATAGCACTTTTTTTTCAAGATAAATAATAATAGTAAATATGAAACGGCACCACCTGCTGTTCATATGGTAGACACAGCCACAGCAGGCAGAAAATTAATTTAGTGAGAAAGGGACGGTCTCGTGATGTTGCGCTGCTTAGAACTGATCAGAGAAACATCATATAACTCCTCTGCTCCAGCTCACTCATTATGTACATGCACAATACTCTATTACCCTGCACTACCCGTGGCAAAAACATATTTTATATTATATATTGATTGGTGCCCTTTACTATTACAGTTCTGTATCATCTTTCACAAATGTCATATTGATATCATTGTGTAAGTATAGGTGCTATGTGGTGTCGAGCTGCCCTATCAAAAACACAGTAATTATCATAAACAATGTCACAATCCCACTGAGAGAAAATACATATATATATATTTATTCATTTACATGAGAAAATCCATTCCCCAAAAAAATTTTTTACTTCCGTGTTTTGTGACAAAGTGACGCAATTTCCTTCCCCGCCCCGAATTTGCATATACAAAGTAGGATTCAGGTTCGGTTTGTCCGGTCAGAAGGATTCGACCGAATCCAAATCCTGCTGAAAAAGCCAGAATCCTGCCCAAATCCCGAACCGAATCCTGGATTCGGTGCATCCCTAAAATAAAGTACCCCTTGTTGAAAAATATGAGGATATTAGAAGTAACCTCAGAGTTCCATGACGTGAATAAAAGCACGAGGCCTTCGGCGACTTATAATATCCTTCTAATACACAAAAGCCATGAATATCTTGTAAATGATATCCTTATAAACGGCGAGTTCTGATGTCATTTCCGTCACATGACTCACTGAAACTTGTGTATTATAATAAATAAAGTCCCCCCAGTTGCAAAATATGAGGATATTAGAAGTAACCTCAGCGTTTCATGCCTTCGGCCTCGTGTTTTCATGAAACTCCTCGGTAACTTATAATATCCTTATATTTTACAATAGGGAGTACTTTATTCACTATATATTTATATATAATGAGCCCTTCCGTGCCTATATCCAAATTAAGTTCCTGTATGGGGCACTCCTAGGTTGCTAGCTTTCACCTACTACAATACCCCCAATGGCCTGGGACAGTCCCAACATATACAAACACTAAAAACAAAATGGAGCATGTATAACCAGAAGTAGTGGGGGTTGTACATGAAGGAGAATGTCTGGCTGTAACAAGGGTTACTGGGTGGGGCCCTAATTGTCATGACTTTGGGTGTATATAGGAATGATATAGTGTATTACTGAGCACCTCACTAAGGGGCAGGGTACTTGATACATTTGGGAACTAATAGCCTTTCGCTTTCTTCTCAGCAATAGTTTGAGCCTCTCTATTACACACTGATTGTCTCCGTGGTTGGACTGGCCTGCCACAATACCAGAGGATCGGCTGGAGGGCCCCAGCACAAGGCAATGACCATCAGTCCTTTAGTTGCACCAATAGTCTATATGACACCAATTACATTTAGTACTTTCATAATTCAATAATGACAGTGAGACCTAGATGTAAGGCTCTGTGATTGGCTGTAGTAGGCCCAGTCTTAACCCACAGAATAATTAATTTCTCAGCAGTCTATTCCTCTTCTCCTGGATTATTCATTAGGTCAATTTTTAACACACAGAATTTGCTGTCTCTCCAACATATCATTTCATTGTGGCATCACTATCGCTCATTGCTGCTTTTTAAAATCCCAGTTTGCTCTCCAGTCATCCGAGTCCAATAGATTGCGATTGGTCACCCATCCTGATGCGGTCAGACCTGGGCATGACAAAAACAAGAAAATAGCTATGGTGCGAATCACCGTATGTAATAATAATAATAGTGTCAATATATATAATACACAAAAGCCATGAATATCTTGTAAATTATATCCTTATAAATGGTGAGTTCTGATGTCATCAGTTATAAACGGTGAGTTCTGATGTCATCAGTTATAAATGGTGAGTTCTGATGTCAATTCTGTCACATGACTCACTGAAACTTGTGTATTATAACATAAAGTACCCCCAGTTGCAAAATATGAGGATATTAGAAGTTACTTCGGAGTTCCATGACCTGTATAAGAAACACTTGTGTTTTTATATGGTCATGAAACTCCTCGGTAATTTATATATATATATATATATATATATATATATATATATATATATATATATATATATATATATATATATATATATATATAGTTTCGGTCCCACCTGGGGACCTTTTTCAGGTGGGACCGAAACGTCGGATAAAAATGTGTTTTGTTTGAAAATAAACACTATTACTTCACTACAGTGTGTGCTGATCCTTCATAAGACTACATACAACTTATTGATCGTGCACCACTGGCAACATCTGTCTGAGTGCTGGTACTGTGGGACTGTATATATATATATATATATATATAATACACAAAAGCCATGAATATCTTGTAAATGATATAGTGAATAAAGTACCCCCTCCTGTAAATTCTAAGGATATTAGAAGTTACCGAGGAGTTTCATGACCATTTAAAAATACGAGGCTGAAGGCTGAGTGTTTTTATACAGGTCATGGAACTCCGAGGTAACTTCTAATATCCTCATATTTTGCAACTGGGGGTACTTTATTTATTATAATACACAAATTTCAGTGAGTCATGTGACAGAAATGACATAACTACTCACCGTTTATAACTGATGACATCAGAACTCACCGTTTATAACTGATGACATCACTAGTCACCGTTTATAAGGATATAACTTACAAGATATTCATGGCTTTTGTTTATTATATCCTTATAAAAGTTGACCAGTGATGTCATCAGTTATAAACGGTGAGTAGTGATGTCATTTTTGTCTCGAAAAACTTGTGTATTATAATAAATAAAGTACCCTTTGTTTGAAAATATGAGGATATTAGATGTAACCTCGGAGTTCCATGACCTGTATAAAAGCACAAGACCTTCGGCCTCGTGGTTTTTATATGGTCATGGAATTCCTCGGTAACTTGTAACTTGTAATATCCATATATTTTACAATAGGGGGTACTTTATTCAATAAATATATATATATATATATATATATATATATATATATATATATATATATATATATATATATATATATATTGTTATATATTGTTATATATTATATAGTAATACAATTACTTCAGGATGAAGTCATCCCAACAGTAGCATTTTGCATAATGAATGCATATGTAATTCTAAGCAACTTGCAATTATTACTTAATAAAAATGTTAAATGATTTATCACCCTGTCCTCTGCACTGCTGGTTCTGATTACGTGTCACTGAAACAATGTAGTTGTAGCTAAGACTCCTTACTCCTACTCCTTGTTAATTCTTTGATTATGCAGCAATGACTCGCAACTGCATTATTTGGGTCCAAGTGATTAGCAGTCAAGTGAATGAATGGGCAACTTTCTGAACTTTAAATCACCCTATATTACCCCTTCTGCCATTGCTCTAACAGACCTGGGAAGGAAACTCACATAAACATTCACTGAAGTCTTGGCTGGGGAAGAGCTGACTACTGCTACATTGTTTTAATAGTACATGTAGTCAGAACGAGCAGTGCAGAGAATAGAAAGGGACACACGGATATCGACCTTCAATAGAAATTATATCTACAAACAACTTTAAAATCATTTAATGAATATTGGGACATTGGGTCATCTTCCTCCTTTTTACCTTGCAGAAATGTAGGGAACATTCTGTTGATCTGGTTATGAGTCTGTTCCAAGGCAACGGAGTCTGTGCAATGATGAGAGTCCTGTCCCCTCAGCATGGAAAAACCGCCAGATTTGTGCTGATCTGAAAAAAAAAAAAAAAAAAAAAAAATTAGGCCAATGAGAGTGGAAGTGTATAAAAGTGAGTAGAGGCAGATACCTGAGCTGCTGGTTTTCCTGTAAAGCAACTCCGACTGGACACAAGCTCTGATCATATCCACACTGGAAGCCTCCTCATGTAACACCACAGCCACACCACCTAGAGAAAGAGTTTATATTCAAATACATACAACGGAACATTATCAGCCAAACACATGCAGAGAGAATAAGAGTAATTGGGAACAGATTTAATGTTACCTGTATCCTTTCTCCAGCCCAGGAGGTATAGGGAACGGTTATCTTTCTTTAACTGATCAAGCTCCGACACACTGACAAACACAAAGTAAGAAAACAGGAACAATGGAAGATAACAGGAAATTCATTATATTTAGATCTATCTATAGAAATGTGAGCAGGGAATGCTGGGATATGGGACACGGAGCAGATTGTACCAGCAGCATGAACAGGGAATATTGGGATACAGATAGGGTTGCCACCTTTTCTGGAAAAAAATACCAGCCTTCCTATTTATTTATCTTTTTTCCCTATTAATAACATTGGGATCACTGACCTTCCTATATATTTATCTTTATTCCCTATTAATAACATTGGGATCACTGACCTTCCTATATATTTATCTTTATTCCCTATTAATAACATTGGGATCACTGGCCTTCCTATATATTTATCTTTATTCCCTATTAATAACATTGGGATCACTGACCTTCCTATATATTTATCTTTATTCCCTATAAATAACATTGGGATCATATCACTGGCCTTCCTATATATTTATCTTTATTCCCTATTAATAACATTGGGATCCCTGACCTTCCTATATATTTATCTTTATTCCCTATTAATAACATTAGGATCACTGACCTTCCTATATATTTATCTTTATTCCCTATTAATAACACTGGGATCATATCACTGACCTTCCTATATATTTATCTTTATTCCCTATTAATAACATTAGGATCACTGACCTTCCTATATATTTATAATTTTCCCCTATTAATAACATTGGGATCACTGACCTTCCTATATATTTATCTTAATTCCCTATTAATAACATTGGGATCAGTGACCTCCCTATATATTTATCTTTATTCCCTATTAATAACATTAGGATCACTGACCTTCCTATATATTTATCTTTATTCCCTATTAATAACACTGGGATCATATCACTGACCTTCCTATATATTTATCTTTATTTCCTATTAATAACATTAGGATCACTGACCTTCCTATATATTTATCTTTATTCCCTATTAATAACATTGGGATCATATCACTGACCTTCCTATATATTTATCATTATTCCCTATTAATAACATTGGGATCATATCACTGGCCTTCCTATATATTTATCTTTATTCCCTATTAATAACATTGGGATCACGGACCTTCCTATATATTTATCTTTATTCCCTATTAATAACATTGGGATCACTGACCTTCCTATATATTTATCATTTTTCCCTATTAATAACATTGGGATCAACCATCATTTTTACTGGCCAAGACAGTAAAATACCAGCCAGGAGGCAAACCTTGATACAGAGCAGATTCTATTAGCAGCATGAACAGGGAATGCTGGGATATGGGACACAGAGCTGTGAGCAGGGAATGCTGGGATATGGGACACAGAGCTGTGAGCAGGGAATGCTGGGATATGCGACACGGAGCTGTGAGCAGGGAATGCTGGGATATGCGACACGGAGCTGTGAGCAGGGAATGCTGGGATATGCGACACGGAGCTGTGAGCAGGGAATGCTGGGATATGGGACACAGAGCTGTGAGCAAGGAATGTTGGGATATAAGACACAGAGCTGTGAGCAGGGAATGCTGGGATATGGGACACAGAGCTGTGAGCAAGGAATGTTGGGATATAAGACACAGAGCTGTGAGCAGGGAATGCTGGGATATGCGACACGGAGCTGTGAGCAGGGAATGCTGGGATATGGGACACAGAGCTGTGAGCAAGGAATGCTGGGATATGGGACACAGAGCTGTGAGCAGGGAATGCTGGGATATGGGACACAGAGCTGTGAGCAGGGAATGTTGGGATATGGGACACAGAGCTGTGAGCAAGGAATGCTGGGATATAAGACACAGAGCTGTGAGCAGGGAATGCTGGGATATGCGACACGGAGCTGTGAGCAGGGAATGCTGGGATATGCGACACGGAGCTGTGAGCAGGGAATGCTGGGATATGGGACACAGAGCTGTGAGCAAGGAATGTTGGGATATAAGACACAGAGCTGTGAGCAGGGAATGCTGGGATATGCGACACGGAGCTGTGAGCAGGGAATGCTGGGATATGGGACACAGAGCTGTGAGCAAGGAATGCTGGGATATGGGACACAGAGCTGTGAGCAGGGAATGTTGGGATATGGGACACAGAGCTGTGAGCAAGGAATGCTGGGATATAAGACACAGAGCTGTGAGCAGGGAATGTTGGGATATGGGACTCAGAGCTGTGAGCAAGGAATGCTGGGATATAAGACACAGAGCTGTGAGCAGGGAATGTTGGGATATGGGACACAGAGCTGTGAGCAGGGAATGTTGGGATATGGGACTCAGATAGGGTTGCCACCTTTTATAAAAAATTTTACCGGCTGCTGGGGTCGGGGCCTCAAATGGGTGGGGTGTGACGTCAAAAGGGGGCGTGGTGTGACATCAAAAGGGCGGAGCCACGCGACGGAGACCCGCGGACTGTAGAAGAGGCAAAAAAAAGGTAAGTTGCAGGGGATTGGGGGCAGGCCGAGGGCTCCTTTTGATCGTATTACAAATTTACCGGCAGCTACATTGCCGGTAAATTTGTAATACCGGCCCCGGCCTTGGCAGGTATTTTACCGGCTAGGCCGGTAAAATACCGGCCGGGTGGCAACCCTAGACTCAGAGCTGTGAGCAGGGAATGCTGGGATATGGGAAACAGAGCTGTGAGCAAGGAATGCTGGGATATGAGACACAGAGCTGTGAGCAGGGAATATTGGGATATGGGGCACTGAGCTGTGAGCAGGGAATGTTGGGATATGAGACACAGAGCCGACTGTACCAGCAGTATAACCAAGGTACTGGAGGACACACCACAACAGCACTAGGGTTGCCATCTGGCCGGTAATGATGGTTGATCCCAATATTATTAATAGGGAAAAAGATAAATATATAGGATATATATATTTTCTTCCAGAAAATGTGGCAACCCTAATCAGCACTAAATGGCAAATTATACAGTTGATAATTTACAAAGGAACCTTTGAATGAGAATGGTTGAGAAGCAGTCAGGGATGTTTGAATGAGAAGGGTTGAGACCTATAAATGAGAAGGGTTGAGAAGCAGTCAGAGACCTTTGAATGAGAAGCGTTGAGAAGCAGTCAGAGACCTTTGAATGAGAAGCGTTGAGAAGCAGTCAGAGATGTTTCAATGAAAAGGGTTGAGAAGCAGTCAGCGATATTTAAATAAGAAGGGTTGAGAAGCAGTCAGAGACCTTTGAATGAGAAGGGTTGAGAAGCAGAGACCTTTGAATGAGAAGGGTTGAGAAGCAGAGACCTTTGAATGAGAAGGGTTGAGAAGCAGAGACCTTTGAATGAGAAGGGTTGAGAAGCAGTCAGAGATGTTTCAATGAGAAGGGTTGAGAAGCAGTGAGAGATGTTTAAATGAGAAGGGTTGAGAAGCAGTCAGAGAGAGAAAGAGAAGCAAATGCAACAGACCTGGACACCAGGCAGTTCAGGGGGGCGCCGAGACTAACTGACACCTGTGAACCCAGACCTGCCAAAAAAATAAAATAAACAGAGTGAAATCAAGTCCCATTCAGAGTCTTTTGTTCTTATCAGTAATTACAAAGCCTCATTCAATGGTGCTGCTAACATCTGTACATAACAGGATCATCTCCTAGCTTCCTCCTGAATAGTCACCTGGTCTCACATCATCCTATAGAGTAGACTTAAGCTGGCCAAAGATGTAAAGATTTTTAAAGGATCCGATCATCTTGAGACCACGATTATCTCGAAACGAATTGTCCATCAACTAAAAAGACCAATTTGCCAGGAAAACAAATGGTAGCCGCCTGCTTGGCCCTGCAAACATAGATAGATTGCACTGGGACCAATAAAGATTTTTTAACCTGGCCGATCAATTTCCTGACAGATGTCGGTCGAAATATCGTAAGATGTTCGATCGTTCGAATCCCACTAACTTCACAATAATTTCGAGGGATTGGTCGGACTTCAGTAAAATAGTAGCCTAAGCTCCACCACAGCTTCACTCTGACACTGTCACCTCAACCCCATCTTAGATTTGTACCTTCACTTATGTTGCCACCTGAGCTCCATCTGAGACTGTATCTGACCTCATGCTGACATCACAAGTACGCCTCAGATTTGTATCTGTCCTCATATATTGTCATCTCGACTCCAACCCGAATACCTGCCCTCCCACTGTCACCACATTTCTAACTCATATTTGCATCATAGATGTTCGCCTTCCCTCACACTGTTACATCAATTCTTCCTCAGATCCCACCAAAGATAAAATCAAAGTTATTTTTAAATATATGCCCAGCCTAACTCTCTTGTACTGATTTTTACTATCAACATTTTACCCGGTAACAGTGGCTCCTGGAGATTTGCTGCCTCCGGATCGAGTATCTTCCCCTCCTTCAGATAATGGTGCAACACAATGCTGAGCCGTGACTGGTTAAGCGTTTCCATAATGACAGATCGGACAGCTCGGTAATTCGCATAGAGGTGAAGGGAGGTCAGGAGGAAAAAGAGTAAATAGGTTGTCCTGTAAAAATGACCCAGTAAGTGTCAGGCACCAGATACTGGAAAGATACATTATTGTATACATATACACAAACACTTCTGAACCCCCTGGGAGATGCAATGTACCAGTGATCCTCAACCAGTGGCGTGTGAACAACATGTTGCTCCCAGTGGCCTCGAAGCAGGTGATTATTTTTTAATTCCAGGCTTGGAGGCAAGTTTTAGTTGCATAAAAACAGATGTACTGCCAAACAGAACATCCTGTAGGATGCAAGTTCACGCCAAATAGCCAATCACAGCCATTATTTGGTGCTCCCAGGAACTTTTTGCTTGCTTGTGTTGCTCCCCAATTTTTATTTACATTTGAATGTGGCTCACAGGTAAAAAAACGTTGGGGATCCCTGCCATATACTTACATCATACTGTCCGATACCAGTGGGACAAAAAAGAGGCTGACGAGCAGACCAGCGAGATTAACCAGCGTCTCCTATAAGACAGGACAATAGTATTAAGCCAATGGCAAGATCCAACCTCCACAAACAATGGTATTTGGGTAATAACCATTTAGCTGTGATTTTAATACCAAGTGAGAATTCTTAACCTGCAGATGTGATTGGCCTCAACATTAAAGGGATTCTGTCACGATTTTTATGGTGTTGTTTTTAATTCTAAATTACACTGTTTACACTGCAAATAATTCACTCTACAATATAGAATTCCATTATTGAACCAGCAAGTGTAATTTTTAGTTGTAATATTGGTGTGTAGGTGCATCTCAGGTCATTTTGACTAGTCCTGCGCTTTCAGAAAGAGACAGCACTTTAGGATGGAACTGCTTTCTGGCAGGCTGTTGTTTCTCCTACTCAATGTAACTGAATGTGTCTCAGTGGGACCTGAATTTTACTATTGAGTGCTGTTCTCAGATCTACCAGGCAGCTATTATCTTGTGTTAGGGAGCTGCTATCTGGTTACCTTCCCATTGTTCTGTTGTTAGGCTGATGGGGGGTTTTGATTTCTGGAAACAAATACCAGCCTTCCTATATATTTAGCATTTTTCCTTATTAATAACATTAGGATCAGCCATCATTTTTACCGACCAGGCTGGTAAAATACCAGCCGGGTGGCAAACCTAGGGGTGATATCACCCCAACTTGCTCTACAGCAGTAAAGAGTGACTGAAGTTTATCAGAGCACAAGTCACACGACTGGGGGGCAGCTAGGAAACTGACAATATGTCTAGCCCCATGTCAGATTTCAAAATTAAATATAAAAAGATCTGCTTGCCCTTTTGAGAAAAGGATTTCAGTGCAGAATTCTGCTGATGCATTTTGGAAAAAAAAATTCCCATGACAGTGTCCCTTTAAGCAGCATGAAATCTGACCTGGCTTCCATCTTTGGCACAAACATCGGCCATATTGTCCCGCTTGGCCTGGTGGACAGTAATAGCAGCTCGTGTGGCACCTCCTGCCACTCCCACAATGCACTGTAAAACACAAAGAGCAGTAGTTATTTACATGGCACACACATTTTCTACTCTACTGCAATTTACATTAGGTGCACACATTGAGTACGCAGACAACAATATTAGTATTATGATACAGCAAGACCTTTAGTTGTGTTACCTTGCACACTCCTGCTGCGCACACAGTCAGTGTAAAGAATGATGGGAACACCGGTGCCATGATCTCCATGAAAATAGCAATGTCATTCAGAAGATCAGCAAAAAGCCTGAGGTTACAAACAGAGGGTGAGATTAGAAAGCTTGGTGTCAAAATATGAGAAATATGAGCCCCAAACATTTATAAGAGTAGGAAAGCTACTGAAGCAATTAATTTCCAAATATTATCCACAAGTGCAAGCTATAAGCTATAAGACTATATTTATTCTGCAGAATGCTTTAGCATACCAGAGTAATCAGCTCTAGAAGCTCTCTCTGTTTGTTTAGGATAGCAGCTGCCATATTAGCTTGGTGTGACATCACTTCCTGCCTGAGTCTCTCCCTGCTCACTCATAGCTCTGGGCTCAGATTACAGCAGGAAGGGGAGGAAGGAGGGAGAGCGGAGCAAAATGAGCATGCTCAAGGTTTATGCTGAAAACAGGAAGCCCATTTGTACACAATAGAAGGAAAGAAATGTGGACTCAGAGCAGCATAACTTTGAGGGTTTACTGGTGTATTTATATAGACCTTCCTGATAAAGCTTACTTAATTTAAACCTTTCCTTCTCCTTTAAGGCTATAACAGGGGTTAATCATTATAACATTAGCAATAGCAATAGATGTTTGCATTCACAAGTGCTTTACCTCCATCTTTTAGCGTCACAGTCAAGTCGGCTCCTAGAGAGAAGTAAGACATAAATTAAGACAAATGTGCCAAGTGACGATTGCCAAGTCTAAGTAAAAAAATATGTGGTCAGGAAGCAATGGCACAACTTGGGATGTGTGGGCGTCACATCAATGAGCCACAGACCTCAGCCAAATCCCAAACCAAATACTGGATTTAGTGCACTTATTTTACACTAGGGATGCACCGAATCCAGGATTTGTTTCAGGATTCTGCCTTTTTCAGCAGGATTCGGACGAATCCTTCTGCCAGTGCGAACCAAATCCGAATCCTTTCCATCTGCAAATTAAGAGCGGGAGGGAAATCACATGACTTTTTATCACAAAACAAAGAAGTAATATTTTTCCCCTAACCACCCCTAATTTGCATATGCAAATAAGGATTTGGTATGGTATCCGGTTGACTCTTTAGCAAAGGATTTGGGGGTTCTGCCGAATCCAAAATAGTGGATTAGGTGCATCCCTATTTTACACCAAATTGTTTTTTGAAATACTTGGTCAGGAGCAACTTTTTGTTCTGCAGAACAGGAAGTTGTAAGAATGCAAAGGAAAAGTGAATTCCTAAGAACATTTAAAATTAACCCAATTTATTTTTTCTATTCCAACCGCACAAATAAATAAGTAGAACATTTAAAGCACGGAGGCCCTCCTGCCTGCCCTGCCAGTCCATGAGTATATAATATGTCAGCTAATTGGCTGCTACATGGAAAGAATTGAACAACATTGCTTTACATGACACATATAAGCACAAAGCCAAATCTGCCCAGATGCAGAGATACAAACCCTTTCATCCAGGCAAAGAGAATCCTTCCGACCATTCCTGTACCATCTGTAGGGGGCAGGAAAAACAGACATGGGTCAGAATTTGTAATTGATTACTATTACTATATAATACTATTGATTAGAAAACTTTTAGTGTAATGAAGTTTATATTACATTTCCATTATTGTGATAGTTTCTCCTTTAAGGGCAGAGACACACGCAGCGATTTGGGGAGATTAGTCGCCCGGCGACAAATCGCCTCTTCTTCGGGCGACTAATCTCCCCGAACTGCCTTCCCACCGGCTATAATGTAAATCGCGGGCGGGACAGCACTCGGATCGCTTCTTTTTCCAAAGTCGCCCCAAATTGCCTCGCGAGGAAACTTCGGGCAACTTCGGAAAATTAAGCACTCCTAGTGCCATCCCGCCCGCGATTTATCCAGCGGGAAGGCAGTTTGGGGAGATTAGTCATACCGAAGAAGAAGAGATTTGTCGCGGGGCAACTAATCTCTCCAAATCTGAGCGTGTGTATTTGTGTATGTTTGTCCTGAAATAACAACATGCAATGTACCTTTAAGGATCCATGTGATTGTTGCGGCTGCTACCGTGGCAGTGCTGTCGCCAACGCCTGATCCCCGCAGAAGGGATTGAGTGGCCAATGAACCTGTTACACTGCTGGAAAATGCCTACAATAGAAAGTCATACATGGTCAGGGAATACATGAATGTAGAGGGAAGTGGGGGAGGATAAAGGGGCAGCAGCTGTAAGTAAGGGATTCACATATTACCTGTATGGTGTCCCACAGCTGATACGCCAGATAATCCTTACTGACACTGTCTGGATACCCATGGGGGAGAAGCAGGGACTGAAAGAAACAAGGTAAGAAAGAGTAAGAGATGGAAAACAGGGGGATGGAAAACAAGATTTATGTACTCACCTTTAAATCCATTTCTCTGTAGTCGACAGGGGGACACAGGAGACCAGTAGGGTGGAGCTTTAGATCATTGGTGTCCTGTGTCCCCCGGAGACGCCAGAGAAAACAGGATTTATGTACTCACCCTTAGGATTCGTTTAAGAAAGTTGCCCAAAGTTTCCTCATCAGGCAACTTATGGCGACTTTGGAAATGATTTGCGCAGAGTGCCATCCCACCGGCAATTTACATTTACACAGGCGGGAAGGCAGGGGAGATTAGTCGCCCCGAAGAACCGGAGATTTGTCGCCGGGCAACTAATCTCCCTGAATCTGCCTGTGTGCCCTGACCCTTTAAGGATAAGTAAACCTTTAAAATAAGTGAAAGTAAAATTGATGATGGGGATATTCTAAGCACTTCTGCAATGTACATTCACTATTTATTTTGTTTTTATTCTAAGATATTAAGGGACACATGTCCTGTTAATATGAATGAATGTTGTTACAACAGCACCACTTGCTGGTCAGTTTCCCACCAGTCTGACCACCAAGTAGTCAAGGAAGTTGTCAGGAGAAAGAAAGAGGCTGCTTTGATGTTCTTCTGCTTAGGAAAGATGTGAGAACGGCTTCTAATTGTTTTCCTAAGCAGAAGAACATCAGAGCAGCCTCTTTCTTTCTTCTGACAACTTCCTTGACTACTTGGTGGTCAGACTGGTGGGAAACTGACCAGCAGGTGGTGCTGTTGTCACCAAATTCATTCATATTAACAGTGCATGTATGCCTTAATATCTTGGAATAAAAACAAAATAAATAATAACTGTAAATGACAAAGGTGCTTAGAATGGCCCCCTCATCAATTTTACATTCACTTATTTTAAAGTTTTACCTATTCTTTAAATTCATTTTTCTGTAGTCGACAGGGGAAGACAGGACACAAGTGGGGTAAAGCTCCGTCCTACGTGTCCCCCGGAGACGCCAGAGAAAGTTATAATACACTTTCCCCTGCTAGTCAGAGTGGAACAGTCCACCCAATAATCCTTCCCTCCTGAATCCTCACCACAAAGAAGTCTCTCAGTGAGCGGTAGCCATGCTCAGTAGGGTGCCTCTCACACACAAGGCTGCCGTCAGTTCCCTCCAGGTACCTCTGGGTGCGGTTTGATCCATATCGCTCTGTACATATCAGCGCTGAGCCCTCTGAGATCCCCTCTTGGTCACTTGTCTTCATCCCTGAAGCACCCTCTGACGTCACAATTGAGCAAGTGTGGTTGTGCCTTCAAGCCTAGAAAATGCAGTGAGTATTATTTCTAGCAAAGACCATCCAATTAATAAAAGAACCTGCCCCCTCCCTGCTTTTTTCTATAGTTAGGCCACTGGCTGGCTCCTCAAGCACCAATGAAGAATCTTTCAGGCACATTGTAAGAGGAACAATGTCAATATTGGAGAGAATATTTGTTTATTACTAGAATGTTTGACTTTGTTCAGGATCTCTTCACAACGGCTGTTTCAGAAGTCATAACCAGCAGTACAAAGAATGTAAACAGACAGACACTGCTTTCCAAAGCCATTAGCTTTACACATAACTTTAAAACGAATGAAAATGTGTCACAAATGTATAATGGAAGCTGCTTAGAATTATATATAGAATTACGGCACGAAAAAAATAAAACGTGTATGGTAAATTCCTCATTAAAGGGGTGTTTCACCTTTATGTTAACTTTTAGTACGTTGTAGAATGTCTAATTCTATACAATTGGTCTTTATTGTTTATTTTTTATAGTTTTTTTTTTTAAATTATTTGCCGTTTTCTTCGGACTCTTTCCAGCTTTCAAATGGGGGTCACTGACCCGGTCTAAAAAAGTCTCTGTAAGGCTACAAATGTATCGTTATCACTAATTTTTATTACTCCTCTTTCTATTCATATTCCAGTCTCTTATTCAAATCAATGCATGGTTGCTAGGGGAATTTGGACCTTAGCAACCAGGTGGCTGCATCTGCAAACTGGAGAACTTCTGAATAAAAAGCTAAATAACTCAAAAACCACAAATAATAAAAAATTATAACCAATTGCAGATTGTCTTGGAATATCCCTCTCTACAGCATACTAACAGTTAAAGGGGAACTCCGGCTTCCAAACCAAAATTTGCTAAAGAGGACCACATAACATATAAACCCCTAATATACCCATCACCCTTATCGGTTTCTTCAAAAAGTATGAATAAATGCCATTTTCTATGCTCAAATGTTTAACAGTAACTTCTCTTTCTGCATCTGCACCAGAAACGGCGATCCGGCGACAATCGATCCAGCGGCGCTCGATTACTCCTCTCTGGCTATCTCCTATAAGGAAAGCAGGGAGGAGAAATCGAGCACCACGCGATGGATTACGGATCGCCTTTTGTGAAGAGGAGCGCAAGCGGAGTTTTGGTAAGTTATTTCTCAATAAAGACTTAGGGATTTAACAGTTTAATTTGTCCTTGTGTTTTCTTTGTTCTACCCGAACAAATTTTTTAATAAAAAAAATGGATGTTACTGGTCCTTTAAAGGGCAATTCACCTTCATTAGCAAAACTGTAATAACTGGGGGAAAAAAACAGAAATATGTTTAAACTTTCATAACCTGCCAAATTGTGTAACATAAACATGGTAATTAGGGGTGTGGTCACAAAAATGGGCGTGGTCAAAACCATTTTAGGGCCTACTGTTTATTTCTAAAATGTTGGGATTTATGGAAGAGCAGGAGCTGGGCTTAGGGAACTGTCAGAAACCATTAAACTTCATGAAAATTCTGTTTATTTTTTAATTGCAAAGTAGCTTGAAATTATATTTACTTTTCAAAAAGTTTAAGTTGTTTGTGTGGAGTTCCCCTTTAATTTAAAGGTGAGCAGCACCTTCAAGTCCAATTATGAATGCCCTGCAATTGATGATCCACTTTGGTGACTAAATCTGTACATCACAGTCGTTCCGGTCCATTTAAATCTCGGAAACGGTTCCCCCTAACAGAGCGGACCCTGCTTTTCCCCACACGCCACTCTCCGCGCTCCCCTGAACTCATTCCCTGTCATGTAGTTACCTGGACAGATGTGCCTTTGTGTCTAACGCTGATTGGTCTGTCAGGGGCACGTGGGACGTTTCTGGCGCAGCGCACGCCGGGATTTGTAGTTTTTAGGGGATAAGCAGCCGGAAAGAGAGATATAGTTAGCCGGAACTGATCCGCCGGGGTTCCGGGAGCGGCCGTGACGTCAAATTCAGCGGCGTGGTGGGATGAGGTCAGAGGTCATGAAGTGTGAGAAGTCGGGGCGGCATCATCGGAGGAGAGCCTTAGTTTACCGGTGAGCTCTGACAGGGAAGAGCCGCGTCCTTGCAGTACGGCCCAGTGTTTGTGACGCCTAGTGGCCGCCTTAGCCTGTTTCTGGGAAGCTGCAAGTTGTAGTTACACATCCCCAGCTGCTGCCGATACATTCACTGGCCACAGACCCTGTCATATCTCTGGGACTACTGCCAGTCACTGTCATAGCTCTGGGACTACTGCGAGCAAAATACATCCATTGCGTTGTTTCACCTTTAAATTAAAGGGATACTGTCATGGGGAAAACATGTTTTTTTTTTCAAAACGCATCAGTTAATAGTGCTGCTCCAGCAGAATTCTGCACTGAAATTCATTTCTTAAAAGTGCAAACAGATTTTTTTATATTTCATTTTGAAATGTGACATGGGGCTAGACATATTGTCAATTTCCCAGCTGCCCCCAGTCATGTGACTTGTGCCTGCACTTCAGGATGGAACTACTTTCTGGTAGGCTGTTCTTTCTCCTCTTCAATGAACTGAATCAGTCTCAGTGGGACATGGGATTTTACTATTGAGTGTTGTTCTTAGATCTACCAGGCAGCTGTTATCTTGTGTTAGGGAGCTGTTATCTGGTTACCTTCCCATTGTTCTTTTGTTAGGCTGCTGGGGGGGGGTGGAGGGGGTGATATCACTCTAACTTGCAGTACAGCAGTAAAGAGTGATTGAAGTTTATTAGAGCACAAGTCACATGACTTGGGGCAGCTGGGAAATTGACAATATGTCTAGCCCCATGTCAGATTTCAGAATTGAATATAAAAAAATCTGTTTGCTCTTTTGAGAAATGGATTTCAGTGCAGAATTCTGCTGGAGCAGCACTATGAACTGATTAATTTTGAAAAAATGTTTTCCCATGACAGTATCCCTTTAAGAATTGTAGTCTCAAAGAGTAATTGTTTTTGGCTACAGTAGAGTGATTAAAGGGGGTGTGAGAGAGACGGTGGGGAGGCACAGGCATGTTCTGGGTCATAATTTAATTTTTTGTCTCTTTTTCCAGTCCTTCCCTTGAAGATCCATCCAGCACATTACCGTCCTTACAAAGAACAGGGATTGAGCCTGAGGCCAGCCCTACCTATGAGAATCCAACTGAGCCCAGTACTGGAAACAATGGAGCCCAGAGGGCCCATCTCTCAAACTCCCCTCATGAAAGAGAAAACAAGAAGTTAATCGGTCCAGGACACGGGGATGCCTCCCAGGAGGTGAGGAAAGTGACTTCTGCGTAAATATCCACTTTATTATAGGCAGTAAAATGCATCTTCAGGGGTCCACTGCTGCTTCTTATAATGTTTTTTTGTTTTTTTTTTGGATGTAGTAAATTAAAGGATAAGTAAACCTTTAAAATAAGTGCATGTAAAATTGATGAGGGAGCTATTCTAAGAATTTTTGCAATGTACCTTCATTATTTATTCTGTTTTTTTCCAAGATATTAAGGGATACATGTACTGTTAATATGAATGAATTTTGTTACAACAGCTCCACCTGCTGGTCAGTTTCCCACCAGTCTGACCACCAAGTAGTCAAGGAAGTTGTCAGGAGAAAGAAAGAGGCTGCTCTGATGTTCTTCTGCTTAGGAAAGGTTTGAGAAAAGTTTATACTTTTTTTCTTAAACAGAAGAACAAAAGTGCTTAGAATAGCCCCCTCATCAATTTTACATACGCTTATTTTAATGGTTTACTTTTCCTTTAATATCAGACATTGAGAGACTTTCCTTGTCCTTTAAAGTTTAATGTTCCTGTCTCTAGTGTCTCAGTCTGGCGGCATCTGAACTGTTACAATTTGCTACATTTAGTTGATACAATTAGTTGCTCCATTTCTCAGCAGAATCTGTGGAATATCAGCAACTATTGTATCAATTGTAACAGCTGCCTTTAATGAGACTCGAGGATTCTCCTCAGCAGGGACGAACATAAGAAATGTATCAACTGAATATATCAATTTAGATCAGTTTCCAAAGTAACTGGCTCCCAGAGCTTCTTAAGAAAGGTGTAAAATTAAACTTGATTATTAGAGAAACGGTTGCTAATAGAAAGTAGTTTAAAGGGGAAGTAAAGTGTAAAATAGAATAAGGCTAGAAATGCTGTATTTTGTATACTAAACATAAACATGAACTTACTGCACCACAAGCCTAATCAAACAAATGATTTATGCTTTCAAAGTTGGCCACAGGGGGTCACCATCTTGTAACTTTGTTATACATCTTTGCAAGACCAAGACTGTGCACATGCTCAGTGTGGTCTGTGCTGCTTAGGGATAGTCATAACTTATCAAAACAGCACAAGTCAAATAATACCTACCAGAAGCCGATACACAAGACTGATTAATAATCAGAATATACAGACTGCACTGGGTCCTGTGTTGTCATGTAATCTAATGTGGATTTTAAAGTTTTTGTATTGTTTAATACAAACTTTCTCCAACTCTGCGGAACCAGTGGCTGCAGCAAAATAATCCTCCAAATAGAATCCCAGTTTATCTGTTTAAATCTGGCTCCGTGATCTTTGTCCCTGCAGCTGGAGTTGGAAACAGTAAAGGGGATGTAAAATAAAATCCAATACAAATCTCTACACAGTCGCCGATTGCTCTACAGGGAAACAAACAAAGCTGCTTGAGTTCTGCATGGCTGGGAAGTAAGGCGGGGGCTCCCTCTGCTGTTCATAAGTATGATTGTTTCCCTGCAGAGCAGTTAGGGACCGTCTGACAATTCCTATCCACAGCAGTAAATGAAGGGAGAATTTCACTGCATACAGTCAGGTTTCTTATAAAAACAGTGCACTTTTTTTATTAAAGTATATTGGAAATAGCTTTCTTTTTCATTAAAGAAAGTAAAAATGGGATTTTATTTTTTTGCCTTTACATGTCCTTTAAAAAAAGTCTTATTTCTGTTGAACTATGTGAAACCAACTGAACTGAAGGAACCTAAGGAGGTAGACTGGCATTAGGTAGGGGAAGGTGTGAGGCTTTTCTCTGCATGTACTTGGAAAAGGATTGGATGCATTTGCTTATTTTATTCTCTCACCATAGATGGAGTCTCTACGCATGAGGTCTCAGCACCCTGACAGGTAGAACCCCATTTAATTGTAATAATATTTCAGAATTTTGGGTTAGCATCAGCTGTTCATGATCCAGTGCAATCTCTCTCGTTTCCTATTACGTCCAGCTGAAATCATGCAGACGATCTTATGTGAACTCCTAATATCTTTCTTTTCAGAAGTGAGGAGTGGTCCCATTGCAGCAGACTCAGTCCAGAGGGAGCAGAACGCAGCATGGGTGAGTGGTGGAGATTGTGCAAGAAACATTAGATCTTGGGGAAAAAACAAACCTTATATTATATGGGGAGGCCCATTTATCAAGGGTCTAATTTTGAATTCACGTGAGTTTTTTTTTTTTTTTTTTTTTTTTTTTTTTTTTAACTCCCATTCGGCTCAGGAACTCGAAATTCGACCAATCGAAATTTATTATTAAAATCGAGATTTTTTTAAACTTGGGTGAAAAGTAGGGATGCACCGAATCCAGGATTCGGTTCGGGATTCGGCCAGGATTCGGCCTTTTTCAGCTGGATTCGGATTCGGCCGAATCCTTCTGCCCGGCTGAACCGAATCAGAATCCTAATTTGCATATGTAAATTAGGGGCGGGGAGGGAAATCACGTGACTTTTTGACACAAAACAAGAAATTAAAAATGTTTTCCCCTTCCCACCCCTAATTTGCATATGCAAATTAGGGTTCGGTTCGGTATTCGGCCAAATCTTTTGCAAAGGATTCGGGGGTTCGGCCGAATCCAAAAAAGTGGATTCGGTGCATCCCTAGTGAAAAGGATCGACCCAAAAAACTGGAATTGAATTCTATTTAAATTTTAGAAACGTTTTTTACTCCGAAAAAAACTTGATTGTCAGGAAGGCTGCAAACAACTCCAAATTGATCCCTGGACATCTCCCATTGACTTAAAACAGCATTTCGGCAGGTTTTAGGTGGCGTTTAGTCAAATTCAAGTTCTTAAAGGAGAATTCAACCCGTAATAAAAAAAAAAAACCCTCCCCCCTACCCTGGGTAGACCCTCCGCCCCCCCCGGGCAAGTGCCCCTAATTTTTTACTCACCCCTCTGTGCAGATTCTGGCCTCTGAGTTCACGAGTGCCATTTTCTGTCTTTGGTCTTTTTCGTGACATTCGGCTTATGCGCAGTTGTTCTGGACCGGAAATCTACGCTAACTGCGAATGCGCCGAAAATGCTGTCAAGACATGAAGATTACCGGAGAAGAAGAAGATGGCTGCCGGAATCTGCACAGAGGGGTGAGTAAAAAATTAGGGGCATTTTAGGTAGGTAGGCTGGGGGGGGGGGGGAGAAGGTAGGGTGGAGGGTTTTTTTTTTTATTAATACGGGTTGAATTCTCCTTTAAGAACTTGAATTTGACTAATCAGCACCTAGAACCAGCCAAATTGCTGTTTAAGTTAGTGGGAGATGTCCAGGGATCAATTTGGAGTTGTTTGCAGCCTTCCTGACAATCCATAAAAAGTCGACCATAAAAAAACTTAAATTTGAATTTTCAATTCGATCCTTGATAAATCTGCCCCTTTGTGTCTGATTTTTATTTTTTTATTTTGTACCTCGCACAGATGGATCCAACGACGGTACATTCCATACACCACCTTCATGTTTCCCCTCTGTTCCAGGCCCCTCCACTCCTCCCTCACAAATTCCTGCCCTTCCTTTACATCTGCCACCTCTCTCTGAACCCTCATCTAAGTTACAAAGCTGGAGACTGGTCCCTCTGCTGCACAATGTGCGCTCTAAACTGGAGAGCTTTGCAGAGATATTTCTCAGTCCCATTAAGGGGCGTAGGGAGACCAACACTGAACAGATGGAGGAAGAAATGATGGAAGATGAAGCATTAGCTGCACCCCAGGATAGAGATGAGCACAGAGAAATGAAAATGGAATCTCCAACACCAGTAGCAGATTTGAGTCCAAGAAGAATGGGTTTGATGTCTCTGTGTCTGACAGATAACGGGGAAGAACAGAGTGGACCTTCAGGAGGGCTTGAGTGTTGTAAAGCTCATCCAGCAGAACCTCTAGGAGGACATGACAGTTATAAGGCTGACCTTCTAGGAGGTCATGAGTCTGAACACAGTGAAATCAAAGAAAAAGACACATTTTTGGGAAACCTATTGAAGAAGGATGCAGAGAGAGACTCTGGAATCTATATTGAGGATTGTAGTAAGGATACAAATCCCCCAGTATCTGAAAGCAGCATGAACATCCAGCTAAAAATTGCTGTTTCCAGTGCAGTGCCTACACTGTGTTGCCCCCCACTTCATCAGTGCCTTTCTTGTCCCTCTCTGTCCCTGTCTCCTGCATTTCTTCCCCATTGCTCATCCCTTCCTCAGTCCTGTCCCTCTCTGTCCCCCTCTCCAGCACTGCTTCCCCATTGCTCATCCCTTCCTCAGTCCTGTCCCTCTCTGTCCCCCTCTCCAGCACTGCTTCCCCATTGCTCATCCCTTCCTCAGTCCTGTCCCTCTCTGTCCCCCTCTCCAGCACTGCTTCCCCATTGCTCATCTCTTCCTCGGGGCAGGAGCTACAGTCTGGGCACAGCAGAAGACAACAGAAAGTCCTGCCCTCACACCCTTGCACAGAACAAAGCAGCCTCCAGGGCCAGGATGAGACGGCATAGTTTAGGAACACTGGATGAATACAGAGACTGGCCTCTATTGTCTTTTTCTTGCCTGAAGAAGGAGATGCACCCTTTTCTTCTGTCCCATTCTGCCAATATGGAAAAACGGTACCATCTTGGCCACTTGATGGCAAGACACAGCCCAGGAAAGTAAGTCGCCTGACTATGTTCATCTTGTCCTGTGTTCTATTCTTTCCAGACTGTATGTGTATTTCTCATTGTAGGTTCTGAGAACAAAAACTGACCAACTAACACTCCAGGTTCACACTATCGTGGCTTCTGCCAACTTCTATCTTCTGGGTGTGTCTTTACTCTGTTTCTTTATCTATGTGCTCTACTCTCTATGGCAGTGATACCCAACCAGTAGCTCGTGAGTAACATGTTACTCTCCAACTCCTTGGATGTTGCTCCCAGTGGGCTCAAAGCAGATGCTTATTTTTTAATTCCTGGCATGAAGGCAAGTTTTGGATGTCTAAAACCAGTTGTACTGCCAAACTGAGTCTTCTGTAGGCTGCCACTCCACATAGAGGCTACCAAATAGGCAATCACAGCCCTTATTTGGCACTCCAGGAACTTGTTTCATGCTTGTGTTGCTCCTCAACTCTTTTTACATCTGAATTTTGCTCATGGGTGAAAAGGGTTGGGGACCCCTGCTCTATGGTTTGGATGTCCTCTATCCTGCGCCTGAATCTATCCCTAAACCAATATTCAAATTCATCTACATCCCTTTACTATATATATCTGCTTCACATGACAGCCAAGGGTGGTCTCATTTTAAAACTTCATGTAGTCAAATTTCTGTTCCCAGTGATGGATATAAGACATAAAGGTTTCAGATACCACTTAATTCATTGTACTTCCCACTGGTAGCTCAAACCATTTGGTATCTAGGAAACCGTATTTAAGTTTGTATTCACAGGCTGAAGGGTATCCTCCAGATCTTTGATAAGAAATTGTGTCTTGTCTTGCTGCCTTTGCTTTTGCTTAATTGTCTGTCCATCTCTGTCTAGTCTTACTATTTACCTCCATGGCCATATTCTGATTGTGTTCCATTTAAAGGAGAAGGAAAGGCTAAAATTAAGTAAGCTTTATAAGAAAGGTCTATATAAATATACCAGTAAACCCTCAAAGCAATGCTGCTCTGAGTCCTCTGTCAAAAGAAACCCCACATTTCTTTCCTTCTATTGTGTACTCATGGGCTTCTGTATCAGACTTCCTGTTTTCAGCTTAAACCTACAGGGCTAGGGCTTGAGCATGCTCAGTTTGCTCCTCTCTCCCTCCCTTCTGAGCTCAGAGCAAGCGGGGAGAGACTTAGGCAGGATGTCACAACAAGCTAATATGGCAGCTGCTATCCTAAACAAACAGAGTTCTAGAGCTGTTTACTCAGGTATGGTAAAGCATTCTGCAGAATAAATTTAGTGTTATAGCTTGCACTATTGTGGCTAATCTATTGGCAATAAACTGCTTTAGTAGCTTTCCTTCTCCTTTAAGCATATTCATTTAGTGTTTTAGCCTCACCTTCTCTCAGTGTCTCACACCCGTCGCTGGTTTTTCTTAATTCCCTTCCAGTTCATTACACAGTGAGTACTCCCTTCATAGTCCCAGCAGGAGTGATAATGGGTTAGAAAAACCCTTCTTCACCAGCCCATCTAACAGCAGAACCGAATCACAAACAGAAGCTTCACTTTCTGATTCTGAGCTCAAGGTGAGTCTATGAAACAACCCCTGTGTAAAATCTGGGGAAGTGCATGCTGTGTGACAAGGGGATCCTCTTTATTTATGGACTATGGGGAAAAATCAGATTTATAGTTCCAAGGATTTCGAGGCAATTTTAATTATTTGATCTTAGGACCCAGAAAGCTGGAAAGGAGCCAAAGCTGGAAAAGTCTCCAACTTCCAAATCCGGAAAAGACCCAAGAGGCAAGAGGGGAACTTAACTCCAATGGGTCTTCCTAAGCGTATAAGGTGAGACGCATTATAATGGATTTCTGATAGGGGACACAGGAATAGTACAGAAAACCTTAAAGATAGGGTTTAAAGGAGACATATAGGATAAATGAAAAAAAAAAAAAACCTTATTTTGTAGGCAATTATAAGTAATATATGGTGTTGCTTTTACATGGTGCTAAACATTTATATTGTCTTTAAAAATAGCCCCTTTATTGGAGCTCCCTATAGGAGGGAAGCCTTCCTCCCCCCCCCCCCAGGCAAATGCCCCTAACTTGATACTTACCCCTCCTTCTAGGTCCTCTCCAGCGGAGTTCACGGCAGTCATCTTCTCCAGAGCGCTCTTCTTCCTGCAGTCATCAGCAATTGGTGGTGCATGCGCAGTAGGAGGCATTTGCCAGTTCGGATCTACTGTGCATGCGCCGAAAGTCACAAAGTTTTCGAAAAAGAAATCCGAAACTTCGTGAATTTTGGGCGCATGAGCAGTAGCTCCGTACCGGCAATTGCCTTCAGCTGTGCATGCGCACGAAAGTCACAAAGTTTCTGACTTTTTTCTTCGGAAACTTTGTGACTTTCGTCACATGCGCAGTAGCTCCGAACCGGCAAATGCCTCCTACTGCGCATGCGCCACAAAATGCCGATGACTACAGGAAGACGAGCGCTCGAGAGAAGATAGCTGCCACGAACTCCGCTGGAGAGGACCTAGAAGGAGGGGTAAGTAACAAGTTAGGGGCATTTGCCCGGCAGGGAGGGGGGCCTACGCAGGGGAGGGGGGAGGGATTTTTGTGCCTAGGGGGTTGAATTCTCCTTTAAGCATTTTCAGGCAAAAAAAAAACAGGTGGAGGATATGTAAAATGTTCTTCATACTTATATACTACACAAAAGCCATGAATATCCTGTAAATAATATATTGAATAAAGTACCCCCTCTTGTAAAATATAAGGATATTATAAGTTACCAAGGAGTTTCATGACCATATAAAAGTACGAGGCCGAAGGCCGAGTGCTTTTATAAAGGTCATGGAACTCCGAGGTAACTTCTAATATCCTCATATTTTGCAACTGGGGGTACTTTATTTATTATAATACACAAGTTTCAGTGAGTCATGTGACAGAAATGACATCAGAACTCACCGTTTATAACTGATGACATCAGAACTCACCGTTTGTGTATTATATCCTTATAAACGGCGACTAGTGATATCATCAGTTATAAATGGTGAGTAGTGATGTCATTTTGGTCTCATGACGCACAAAAACTTGTGTATTATAAAAAAAGTACCCCCTTGTTGTAAAATATGAGGGTATTAGAAGTTACGTCGGAGTTCCCTGACCTGTATATTATTTATACAGGTCATGGAACTCCTCTGTGACTTATAACATCCTTATATTTTACAATAGGGGTTACTTTATTCACTATTTCTAATATAATAGCCTTTGTACTGGCATCATCCTGTAGTGCAATTATCTCTGTGCCCACAGCTTAGACAGATGCTTAAACAAAATGTAATTCTTTCTCACCCATCAGGTTACAGAAGGAAGAATTCAGCTTGGAAGAGATCTACACAAATAAAAATTATCGTACGCCTACTGAGAAAAGGTCAGAGGGGATTTGATTTAAAGGGAATTGGGGATAGGTGGAAGGGGAGAGAATCCATCTGTAAAGTCAGTCAGCAGTAAGGATGTATGGCCATGGCAATTCTGAGAGTGGATGAACAGAGTATAACTATTGTGTTGTTGGAGGTGGGTATGAGCATGACCAGCTGTGATAAGGGGTAGACAGGACTCCGCTTGCTACAACATGACTTGGATTGAGAGATTATGGGTTGAGATGGGGGTTCTTCCAGAAATGCCCGGAACCAAAAAAGAGTTCTTCTTGGAGTCCTCTTCCATTCACCTCATGTATTTCCCTATTTCTTTTTTTTCCCACAGGACATTTGAGACTATTTTTGAGGAACCAATAATGAAGGGGGAAAACCTTGTTTTGACAAGTCACCGTCCATTGAAGCGTGTCATTGTATTTCGGGACTGTACTGTTGCCCCTCGTAGACGCAAAAGGAAAGGGAAAGGTGGAGGGAGGGGACGCAGAGGAGCCCCAAACACACAGGGAGAGAAAGTTAACACTGATCTGTTACTGCAACACAAGCTGAGCCAACTGGCAGCTGAACTTGAGGAAGAAATGAGCTGACAGCAGCCTCTCTGGAAATCTCCCGTCTGTGCCAGAAACCCTCATCTCATATGGATACTCCCTGACTATATAATGACTCTATACTGTAGGGCATGTTTAAAGGAACAGTTCAGTGTCGAAATAAACTGGGTAAATAGATAGGCTGTGCAAAATAAAAATGTTACTGATATAGTTAGTTAGGCAAAAATGTAATGTATAAAGGCTGGCGTGACTGGATGTGTAACATAATAACCAGAACACTACTTCCTGCTTTTCAGCTCTCTAACTCTTGAGTTAGTCAGTGACTATAAGGGGGGGGGCCACATGGGACATAACTGTTCACTGAGTTTGCAATTGATCCGCAGCATTCAGCTCAGATTCAGAAGCAACAGATATGACCCACGTGCCCCCCCTCAAGTCACTGATTGGTTACTGCCTGGTAACCAATCCGTGGAAACCAAGAGAGCTGAAAAGCAGGAAGTAGTGTTCTGGCTATTATGTTACACATCCAGTCACACCAGCCTTTATACATTACATTTTTGGCTAAATAACTATATTAGATACATTTTTTATTTTGCACGAACTATTTACCCAGTTTTTATACTGAACTGTTCCTTTAAGAAAGGGAACAAAAACACTACTACTTGCTTTATCAGATATCTGCAGCATCTGCCATTGCCCTGCCCAGAAAAGCCCTCTGCTCAGGTCCATAATCACTCCATTATGCTGTCAGTCTGCTGGATATATTCTTTACCCACATCCCCCCATACAAGGGAAGCCTCCTCCTGCATCTCTCCTCCGTCCAGTCTTCAGCAAGTTCCTGCCTTCTCACACCCTTGTGCCTTGTATATAGACTTACAGGATATTTGTTACAAGATAAATATATGTGTATAAATAATGTATACAGAAGGTTGAAGAGCACACAGGAGAAGCAAGAAGAGTCTGGCATTCCTCTGGTACTGCACTGAGCTTTTTGGGTGTTCTGTACTGATAAAATGACAGTATTAAGAAATAGAAGATTAACGCACTATAAAATATTGATATGTGGGCTTCTTTCCACTGTACCAGCAACTGCCATCACCGTAGCTATGTGGTCAACAACCTTACTGCCTTTAAACGGGTGGTTCACCTATAAGTTAACTTTTGTTATGGCTAATTCTAAGCAACTTTTCAATTGGTCTTCATTTTTTTTTTTTAGTTGAATTATTTGCCTTCTTTCTGATCCCATCTAAGCCTATAAATGTATTGTTATCTCTACTTTTTATTATTCATCTTTCTATTCAGTCCTCTCCTATTCATATACCAGTCTCTTATTCAAATCAGTACATGGTTGCTAGGGGAATTTGGACCCTAGCAGCCAAATTGCTGAAATTGCAAACCAGAGAGCTGCTAAATAAAAAGCTAAAAAACCATGAATAATAAAAAATTACAACCAATTGCAAATTGACTCACAATATCACTCTTTACATCATACTAAAGTTAATTTAAAGGTGAACAACCGCTTTAAGTACCCCATATAAAAAAGACATACTAAGCATGTTACTGATTAGATTCCATACTTCAGCACTCATGGACACTACTAAGCAGGTCTGGACTGGGATTTAAAGTAGGCCCTGGCATTTCAAGTAAACAGAGGCCCAATAAATAGTAACTATGGCATCTTAAATCAGCCCGTCTGGTCTGCTGCTAAGGTGGTAGTATTGAGCCCAGGAGCTTTGGTTTGGACCTGGCAACAGATTTTATCAGAGGTGGCAAAAGTTGCAAAGGAGTTTCCAGCTTAGCTGGTGGGCAATTACAGGAAAACAAAATTCTAAAAATTGGCTAAAAATTACATTTTACACTGAACTCATTTTACCAGCCTAAAGTTTGAGCTTGTAAATAGCAGCAATGATCCAGGACTTCAAACTTGTCACAGGGGGTCACCATCTTGGAAAGTGTCTGTGACACTCACATGCTCAGTGGGCTCTGATTGGCTGTTGAGAAGCTAAGCTTAGGGCTCGTCACTAATTATCCAGCAGAAAATGAGCTTCCCTGGCTGTAATATAAGCTGATGCTACAGGTTTGCTGATTATTAAATTCTGATGCTAATTGCACTGGTTTCTGTGCTGCCATGTAGTAATTATCTGTATTAATTACTAATCAGCCTTATATTGTGACATTTCTATTCTATGGGTACTGTATATTGTGAGTGGCTCCCTAAGCTCAGTAAGTGACAGCAGCACAGAGCATGTGCAGTGAATCAGCAGAAAAGAAGATGGGGAGCTACTGGGGCATCTTTGGAGACACAGATCTTAACTGCTAAAGGGCTGTGGTTGCCTTGGGCTGGTGCAGAGTATTTGTCTTTAGTTAGGCTTTAGTTGTCCTTTACAGGCACTGTTATGTTTTTTACCAGTAGTCGGCATGTTCAGGTGACAGTTATCTGACCTGTGACCCCATTGGCAGGTCCAATTGCCACTGGAGCAAATGAGGGGAGATGCTGAGTATTCCAAGAATGCACAAATCATGAGCTGTTGCCCTAAGAGCTGAACTTACACATTTTAACAGAAGGAACAAGCAATATCCTTCCTGGCCTCTCATTCTTAAAGGAATTGTTTGGGGTAAAAATAAAAACTAGGTAAATGGATAGGCTGTGCAAAATAAAAAATGTTTCTCATATAGTTAGGCAAAAATGTAATGTATAAAGGCTGGAGTAACTGGATGTGTAACATAATAGTCAGAACACTACTTCCTGCTTTTCAGCTCTCTTGGTTTCCACGGATTGGTTACCAGGCAGTAACCAATCAGTGACTTGAGGGGGGGCACGTGGGTCATATCTGTTGCTTCTGAATCTGAGCTGAATGCTGAGGATCAATTACAAACTCACTGAACAGTTATGTCCCATGTGACCCCCCTTATAGTCACTGACTAACTCAGAGTTAGAGAGCTGAAAAGCAGGAAGTAGTGTTCTGGCTATTATGTTACACATCCAGTCACTCCAGCCTTTATACATTACATTTTTGCCTAACTAACAATATTAGATACATTTTTTATGTTATACAGCCTATTTATTTACACAATATTTATTTTCACACTGAACTGTCCCTTTAAACATGGAAAGGGGAGGTCCTTTGCAATACCCCATTATTATTACATTATGGGTGCTGTCGTTGCCATAGGACAGGCTGGATATAAGCAAAACTGACAGATGGGCTCCTTAGGGGAAAGGCTACAAGCCAGTGCTCTGCGAGTCTCTGCACCATATAATGCATTTACACACGTTTACATTTCCCTGCTGTACAAGATTGTTATTGCCCATGAAATATCAAAGCAGCGCTGCCCACCATTAGGACTAGATGGAATTAACCCACAATGCCATTGGGTTTTTATCTAAATTTCTGTCTCCCAGATGTAGCATTCATCCCGTCCATGTATAAATACAGTGGGTTGGTAAGTACATATATATATATATCCTTAATACAGGTATGGGACCCATTATACAGAAAGCTCTGAATTATGGCGGTCTCCCATCGACTCCATTATAATCAAATAATTCCCTTTTTCCCTGTAATGATAAAACAATACCTTGTACTTGATCACAACTAAGATAGAATTAATCATTACTGGAAACTATTGTATTGAGTCCAATGAATGTTTTAAATAATTTTTAGTAGACTTAAGGTATGGATCTAATTTACTGAGAGGCCTGTCATCCAGAGAACCTCAGGATCCTGATCATTCTGGATAACAGATCCCATACCTGTATGTAACACATGGCCACAGAGAACAATCAGCTCCTGTTTTATGTCTGCCAGCAAGTGTCGGGCTCCATTCATAGACCTCTGTCCTCCCTGATGAATATGTGAGTTCTGCTTACCCAGGAGAATGGAGGGGATCATATTGGGCCCTTAGAGCAACCAGTAAGCTGCTGATGAGATCACAAGGGTCCTGTAGAGCTGTGGTTGGGGGCTGTATACATGATCCAATATAGATCTTTGCCAGCAGGTTTGTCTGCTTACAGAGCAACTACTGTAGTAAGTCAAGAGGTGGCAGATCAGCAGCCAATGCCTACTATTAAAAGAGGACTAAAACATCACTGAAGAAGTAGCTAGAAATGTTGTACATGATGTTTTGTGCTTCTGTACAAACCGCAGCCCTTTAGCAGTAAAGATCTGTGTCCAAAGATGCCCCAGTAGCTCCCCATCTTCTTTTCTGCTGATTCACTGCACATGCTCTGTGCTGCTGTCACTTACTGAGCTTAGGGACCCACTCACAATATACAGTACACATAGAATAGAAATGTCACAATATAAGGCTGATTAGTAATTAATACAGATAATTACTACATGGCAGCACAGAAACCAGTGCAATTAGCATCAGAATTGAATAATCAGCAAACCTGTAGCATCAGCTTATATTACAGCCAGGGAAGCTCATTTTCTGCTGGATAATTAGTGACGAGCCCTAAGCTTAGCTTCTCAACAGCCAATCAGAGCCCACTGAGCATGTGAGTGTCACAGACACTTTCCAAGATGGTGACCCCCTGTGACAAGTTTGAAGTCCTGGATCATTGCTGCTATTGACAAGCTGAAACTTTAGCCTCGTGCAATAAGTTCACTATATAAAATGTCATTTTTAGCCATATTCATATTTAGGGTTTAGTTCTCCTTTAAATGGGCACCATTCAGCTGAAATTGCTATTTGGTTGTCAGGGTCAGTGACCATATATAGACATAAGGCTGTAGGCCAAGTGCTTTTATACAGGTCATGTTATTTGGGTGTGTTTATAATTGGGGTTATCTGGAACCAAGGGCCAATTGCCAAGAGGTCATATGAAAGGGTTTAGAGTGAGGACCAAGGAAAAAGCAGAGTTAGGAGTCCAGGTTTAGGCAACGGGTCAGGGCAGTCAGTGTAAAGTTTACAGCAAACAGATATGTCTAAGCATAAAACTTCACCAGTAGAATAACTCACCAAATTGAACAGGTGGCCCAGGTGCTCCTGCTCCAGGCCCTCAGCCTAAGGGAGCGGACAAACTGTATGTAGGTAAACAAAAAGTTGGAGCAAGGCACTCAAGTAGGTCACACATAGATCAGACTGATGAATTTTATTTATATAAACATCTCTTGCCTGCCGCGTTTCGTGTCTCTAGGACACTTAGTCATAGGCATAGGTACAATTATTTTGCTATAGGAAACAAACCAATGGTCAAGGGAAAGATAGTGTAAGGGGTGCTCGTCCAGTGCCAGCGAGCAGCGAGGCTGGGGGGAGGGGGGTCTATGTGGAGGTGGAGGGGTAGGGTTTTTTTATTGAGACTTATTTAAGATTCCCAAAGCACCAGAAGATGGCCCTTGTGAGCTCCGCTACCCTACTCTGCAATGAGGGGTAATTACAGGCTTAGGGGCGTTTTCAGGTGTTAACACCTGTGCAGGGGGGAGGGGGGACTATGGAGCTTGAATTTCCCTTTAAATGGGTTGTTCACCTTCAAACAACAAGTTGTTTTCCGATGGATCACCAGAAATAACGACTTTTTCCAATTACTTTTTCTTTAATTTTCTATGTGTGACCGTCTTTCTAATATTGAAGTGTAAAGTGTCTTTTTCACCTTCTAAAGCAGCTCTGGGAGGGGGGGGGGTCGTCGGCCCTGTAAACTGTTTGATCCATTTAGTTGATCCATTTCTTATCATTGTCCCTGCTGAGCAGAGTCCCTGAGTTTCATTACAGGCAGCTGGTAGAATTGATACAATAGTTGCTGATATTTCAGAGATGCTGCTGAGAAATGGAACAACTAAATGTTGTAAAATTGTAACAGTTTAGAGTCTGTGCCTGAATTACTGAACTGCCAGACTCAAACACCAGAGACACCAACATTCACCTTTAAACTTAGATTTTGGAAAAACTGTAAAAATAAATAATGGAAATAATCGGAAAAACTCTTTATTTCTGGGAAACAATCTGAAAACAACTGAACAACCTCTTTAAGGTATGAAGAATTACAGAAAGATCTAAATGTGTTTAATCCGATGGACTGACTCATCTCCTGTTCACTCCTGGTGGCTAGTGGGCTGTTGAGTCAGTTCTGGCTTTTGGGTAAAATGGTGCTCAGCTCTGTGACCAGCACTAAGTGCCAACAAGCTCTGCCTTACAGGGGTGCATAATTCATGTCCCTTGACTTCTAGAATGGAGCAGTGTGGCTGTGCTAGGGACGTGATGTTGCAGCGGGAGCATTGCTGGCTATAATATAATATGACAGACTGTATCAATCAGTGGGTTGGATGTCACCTAAATTAACAGTGTAACAAAGTTATCAGAACAAACATCATGTAAGGAATGGTCCAAGGCTGCAAATATAATCATCTCACTGTCTCAGTTTGTTACATCTCCTACAAGTAGCATATGAACAACTGCTAAGCCTGACCTACAACTTCATCTCACATTTACAGAAACGGATCATCTTCTTAAGGTTCTGAGCAATTAGGAGGCACGTCAAGTTGCAGAAATTCCTGCAAAACTGTGGGTTTCATAAAATGACTGATGAAGACTTGAGTTGAGTGAGCCATACACTGGTAATCTGTTCGTTTCTAAGGAGCCCAAATGTGGTCACCTAATTGGCAATTTAGAAGAAAAAGATCTCAGAAGTTCTCTCTTGGGTCAAAAATCAGATGAAGAAGGTCCCATGTAGAGTTTTTAATAGGCAATATTCTGTAGATGTCTGGCCTCCAGGATCAATATCCAGATGTGTCCAGCTTACATGTGGATGAGGCAGATGTGGGCCAAGCTGGCCAGGCACCCTAGGCAACCGGGCTGGTATCCTGGTGCCCCCTTAAAGCTGCTGTCCTAGGCACAGGAACTTGAGTGATTATTTGGTAAATATGGCTTTGACTGTATCGAAGGCAAGAGTTGAGGTTGGATGATCTGGTATGCTGGCTAGTGTTGTTGGGGGTCTTCTGTCTTCTTACAATATTGGTTGGCTCATCTCCCTCCATACACGCACCAAATATACTTATACATTTTGGCTATTTAATACCTAAAAGGGTCTATTCTTTTCTTTGCAATAGCAGAATGTGGGCAATCCAGTAACGGAAGAGAGAACAGATGGCGGATCTCTGATTAGCAGGCAGAGAGGAATGCTCTTTGAAGTTGGCCAAAGCCTACTCTGACCCATCAATGTCCTGCAGAAGCAAGAGAGTCTTGATATGATGTAAGAGTGTTACATCTGAAGAAGGAAAGTCGCCAGCCTCCATCCTGTCTAGAATTTCCAGGATGTCATGAATGGATGCGGAGGAATCTGCACATCTATCTGTGAAATATATATATATATATATATATATATATATATATATATATATATATATATATATATATATATATATATATATATATATATATAGTCAAATACAAGAGGTCCTCTGCACTCAACCCATTATCAATATATTTAAGACAGAGACATTTTGTGCTACTGCTACTGAAAAATGCCTTACCCTTTAAACAACACAGGGATTGTTTGTCCATATATTGCAATATATTTAAGCTGGCCAACTACGTGGAAAGCAGCTAGTAAGTTAAAGGTAAAACTTAGTCCCTTTTGTAAAATGTATAATGAAGCAATAGAATTCTTAATGAATCAGATGAAAATTAAGCGTAGGACTGGCCAGATAAGGGATGACTGTGACGTAGTTGGCCAGCTTAAATATATTGCAATATATGTAAAAACAATCCCTGTGTTGTTTAAAGGGTAAGGCATTTTTCAGTAGCAGTAGCACAAAATGTCTCTGTCTTAAATATATTGATAATGGGTTGAGTGCAGAGGCCTCTTGTGTTTGACTATATGTATTTTGTGGTCACAGCCTCATTGCACCCCCGCCTAATGGTTTTAAAAAATAGTGGTGAGCACAATTTTCCCTTGTTTTTTTAATATAAATATATATATCTATATCTATATATCGAGTGGCCTGGAGGAATTCCAGAAGACCTCAAACTTCTTTATTCGGTCTTCTTATGAAGCTGTCCCACTGGGGGATGTTACTGTATCATCTTTTGTATCACCGATACTCAGGGGATCTGTATCATGACTGTCAGTTGTAGCGCCTTCAGCATTCTTTCTGGTGCTTTCTCTGCAGCTTTCTTTTCTTGCTTTTGCTGTTGGCACTCTTGTCAGTGGAAGTAGTCTCAGGATTTAAGGAATTCATAACGTTTTTGTTTTTCTTCCTTCTATGCCTTTTACGCAGTGCCATTATGTAGAGTTCCTCTCTGCAGGCCCCTAGGCTAACCTAGGCTATAGCCTAGGGCACACAATGCTGAGAGGCCCATGAGGAGGCACAAACGCACTCCGCTAGTGCAAAGAGCACAATTACACTCAATGCACTAGCGATTCTGCCCCCCTTTGACCCAAACTGACGCTGATTTTTAAGCGTAGAGGGGGAAGGCAGCAGCCCCAGAATCGCCGCTGGCTGGAGGTTAGGGAGAGAGTAGGACTCTTTCTCCCAGACACACGAACTGCTGCCTTCCCGGTGCTGCTCACTAGTGATGTGCAGGCCAGCCCAATACCTGCACGTCAGGCGGGTTCCGGCCGACCTCGCACGTTTCTTCAAGGGTGGCAGGCATGTTCGGGTTGAGCTCTTCTTCTGCTCTCCCCGGCCGCCACCGTCAAATGCCGGCTTCCGGGTTTGTCTTTTATAGACGCTGCGTCTGCTCCCCCTCCCCCTTTGTGACGTTATTGTCGGGGCGGATCGGCATGGGTCTATAAAAGCAACCCGGAAGCGCGGGTGCGGGCAGATGCGGGTTAAGGGAGGACGGGTTAGGGTAGGGGAAATCCTGACCAGCACATCACTACTGCTCACTGCCTCCTGCCTTGTGCACTCTGTCTGCGCTCTGCACGGAGGCGGAAGCGGGGTGAGACCAGAAGGGGCGGGGAGAAAGGGGTAGCCTAGGGGCCTCACATACTATTAATCCACCACTGCCTCTCCGGTATCTTCCTCGCTATTATCTGAGGAGGATGAACATTTGCACTCATGCTGGGAGCTTGGCATGTAGCCTTCCGATGGTGGAAGTACAGTGTAAATCTTCTGAGTTTTAACAGTTGCTTTTCTTCATCTGGTGGGACCACGACCTGAAGTTGTCCAGTGTCTTCCTGACTGGAAGTTGTCTCTGCCTTTTTCATTGAAGGCAGTTTTGCACATGAAACTTGCTCCTCGGGGTAGAATTGTTTCAGGACATTGGATACAAAGGGGCAGACTCTCTAAAGGACGAAGTGAAAATTCACAAGCGTGACATCATTTCGGAACTTCGTTGATTTCCTAACAGGTGCAGGTGTCACATCGCTAGCGAAGGAGACAGACGCTATTGTTGCTTTGGACTCTAACGTCAGGCGAACGGACGTAACTTCGCAAATTCACTAAGATGCAGATTTTACTGAACTTTACCTCATTTACCAGACTTGCCTTCACCAGCTCAGACCAGGCGAAGTGCAATGGAGTGTTTAGGACTTCCTCAATTTTTAGTGCAAAATTTTTTAAGTCCCAAAAAACTATGGCATCTTTTCCTTTTTTCTGAGTGATAGCCTGCAAAGGTCCGTAAAATGTTTTTTTTGGGGGGTACCCGGGTTCCCCCCTACATTTTCTAACATATGGAACATAAACTATACACTGGGCTCATGTGTAGAGCAATATAACAATTTAATTTATTAAGGTTCCCTGGGCTTGTGTAGCGTATTTGCTGTAACATATACATCCATTGTACTCTATCATTTCCCGTCCTATGTAAATTAGTCAACACTAGCGCATCTTTGCTTTGATTGCCGAAGTAACACTAGCAAAAATTTGCCAGCGTTCGGCGTCCTGGACGTAAGTTCGTATTTTAGTGAATTAGTGTTGTCCTAGAGAATTTACACCTGGCGAGTTGTTGTGATGGCTACAAAGCCGTCGCTGGTGAATTTTAGCGGGTTAGGAAATTTGCCCCAAAGACTCTTTTCAGAGGACATCTCCGCTGCTCTCCCACAGCCCACTACCTCCTTCCATTGTAGCCCCTTTATTGGAGCTCCCTATAGATGTTCTCTGGTCCCTGTCTGTGTTTCAAATGAGGGGTGGGCGTGTCCTAACCAGAAGCACAGTAGGAGGGGGACAGCCAATCACAGCCCTGCAGTCACACAAGCACAGACAGGCTTCAGTTCCCTATCAGGTCCTGGTAGCTGCTGATTGGTTGCTGTCCTACAGTGCAGTGAGCTGAGTGCACAGCCTGGGAATTCCGGGAGCAGCAAGTGGAAGAGAAGGGAGGGATTATTAGGGTTTTTGCAGAAATATTCAATAAATCAGCCTGAAACACTACTTTTCCAAGCACAATTCTTCTATATCTAAATGAGTATAATGCACTGGTACATTCTTATTTTTTTACACAAAATATCTCCTTTAAAGGGCTTCTGGGGGAGGCAAAAACACAATCAACAATAACTATTACACGCGCCCAGGGCTATAGGAGGGGTTGGGCTTAAATGGGAGGGACGTGAGGAGCACGTAGAGGCGCGTTCAGTTATTCGCATCTACATTGGACCGCTGACGTAAACATATGGCCGCGCCCCGTGTTTGGTCACATGACGCTGCCCCACACTGACTATGGAGAGGGGAAATACCCCTTTACGCAGCACGTAGCTCGCTTGTCGTCATCGCGCCGCTTTGTCGTACGGAGGGCGGGGTCTGAGGAGAAAGGGAAAGACCGGAGACCGGGAGCGAACCGGGAGAGGGGGGGAAACAAAGGGGAAAGGAGAGCGAGAGAGACAAAGGGGAGGGAACGAGGGAGGCAGCGGAAGAAACCGATGAACAAGGTCGTGTGGGGGGTAAGAGGCTAATGAGGGAGGGTGGAAGGCGAGCGTCAATTAGAATATGGAGTGAGGAGGGGAGAGCGACAAGTATCGTCGCGGAGAGACAAGGGGAGAAGATAAGACACAGGTGGGGATGAGAGACGGGACGTGAGGCAAAGCACACAGGGACCTATAGAGACAGGCCACACAGGCACCCACGGAAGCACTTCTGCTACTGTCTATACCCTGTGACTAGTACTGACACTGCCAGGGACACACAGCCAGGGGGAAGGATATAAACAAGAGACACAGGACATAGAGGAAGACCCAGCAGAGACAGCCCGAGAGGCCCAGCAGAGACAGCCCGAGAGGCCCAGCAGAGACAGCCCGAGAGGCCCAGCAGAGACAGCCCGAGAGGCCCAGCAGAGACCGCCCGAGAGGCCCAGCAGAGACAGCCCGAGAGGCCCAGCAGAGACAGCCCGAGAGGCCCAGCAGAGACAGCCCGAGAGGCCCAGCAGAGACAGCCCGAGAGGCCCAGCAGAGACAGCCCGAGAGGCCCAGGACATTAAAAGAAGACCAGAAAGAGACAATCTACAAGGAAGGCCAGAGAGTGAGAGAAAGGCAAGGTGGTGACTATTAGAGGGGAAGAGGCAAGGGACCCCCTTACACACATTCATATATTCCAACCCTTCATTCCCACCACATAGACATTTCTCTTATTTCTCCCACTTTACTGTTAAGGGTTGATTAGTCCACTCAGTCACACAGGGGGGCTCCTGCAGTTGCGTCAGTCACAGACATCTCAGGGTTGCTTAATCTTATCTGTGTGACTCTGTGCCCACCCCCCATAGGGTCACTTCTGGGCTCCCTTCCCTTTATGATGTTTATGCAAAGACTCGTTGTGTTTAGCTTTTACACCTTGTAATCATCAATTAATTAATAACTTCCTCAGGCATCTGTGTGTTCCTGGCCTTTCTCTCAGGCATCCAATAACCAAGCTTTCTAGGGTCACCAGCTGCCTTTTAGGGCATGTAGTATTCATTCCCAAGCTTTATATATGTGGGCTTGTATAGTCTTTAGGATTCATTCTTTTTACAACTAGTCGGTGGTATTAGTAGATCTTAGTGAGTAGTAAAGGGGTTGTTGCTGGTTCGATATGCTGTACCCTGGTGGATAAGCCTAAAAAGAGCCACATGGAGGCTCAGTCCTATATATCTGCAGCTCGGCCTGGGCATCGGGTCCCAAGAAGGCGCTCCAAAGCTCAGCGAGACAGACAACGAGGACCTTCCCCTGCTAATTCTTCTTCTTCAGCAAGCCCTGCCCCTGAGCTCTGGCCCCGCCCCCAGCGCAAGAGGAGGAAGCAAAGGAGCACTGACAATGTTAATTTAAAAGAAGAAGATTTGATTGATGGATTTTGTATCAGCAGCTATGGGAGCCTGGAGGCTATGCAGGTGAGTAGGGGATTTGCATAGCAGGGTGTGCGGGAGTAGTAATGTAAAGGGAAAGCTCAACACAACATTGTTTATCCAGTGTTGAAACAAGATGTCCCATAAATAAAGGGGTGTTTTGTATTAGTGGGTGTGGTATTTGTTGGATGAATAAGTGATGTATAATCACTGTAAAAGTGCTGTGGCGTATGTGGGAAAAGGATAATAATTACTGGGTGTTCCTTATATCGATTAATGTGTGCATCATGCAAGAAAGTTGCAGATCATGGTAATTTAAGGCCTGGTTTAAAAGTTGTATAGAAAAAGTATGATGGGTACAGCAGCAACACACAAAATATTCCTTATGAGGTGATTGGAACTATACTAACAATTAAAAGACAAGTTAACCTTTAAAATAAGTGTATGTAAAATTGATGAGGGGACTATCATAAGCACTTTTGTAATGTACATTCATTATTTTTGTTTTTAATCCAAGATATTAAGGGATACATGTACTGTTAATATGAATGAATTTTGTTACAACAGCTCCACCTGCTGGTCATTTTCCCACCAGTCTGACCACCAAGTAGTCAAGGAAGTTGTCAGGAGAAAGAAAGAGGCTGCTCTGATGTTCTTCTGCTTAGGAACGATTTGAGAAAGGTTTCTAATTGTTTTCCTAAGCAGAAGAACATCAGAGCAGCCTCTTTCTTTCTCCTGACAACTTCCTTGACTACTTGGTGGTCAGACTGGTGGGAAACTGACCAGCAGGTGGTGCTGTTGGAACAAAATTCATTCATATTAACAGTACATGTATCCCTTAATATCATGGAATAAAAATAAGATAATGAATGTACTAGGGATGCACCGAATTCAGGATTCCGCCTTTTTCAGCAGGATTCGCATTCGGTCGAATCCTTCTTCCAGGCTGAAACCAAATCCTAATTTGCCTATGCAAATTAGGGGTGGGGGAGGGAAATCACATGCCTTTTTGTCACAAAACAAGGAAGTAAAAATGTTTTCCCCTTCCCATGCCTAATTTGCATATGCATACTAGGATTCAGTTCGGTATTTGGCCGAATCCTTCGTGAAGGTTTCAAGGACTTGGCTAAATCCAAAACAGTGGATTCGGCGCATTCCTAGAATGTACATTACAACGGTTTATTTACCCTAGAGATGACTGGACCTACAATAATAATAAATAAGGCTATAGTAAGCCATGGAAATACAGCATTATTGCGAAGTATAAATAAGCAGGGCATGCTAAAGAAGAATCCTTTTTTCACTTGTCATAGTGCTCTTTCCAGAGGGATTTCTCAACCAACTCTGCACCCCACGAACAGCCATACAGAAAACGGCCTCCAGGGAAAAGAAAAAGAAGCGACGGCGCTAGCTCAGAGGATATGGGTGCCAGTGGCCCCGAGAACAGAGTTTCTAAAAACAAGGATCAAAGAGATCACAAAGGCCATAAAGATCAGGTGTGTGGGGATCGAAATAGCAATGATGTGCTTTATATTACCTTTGCTTGGCTAATTGAGGTGCAGGTAACTGGGCTGCTTGTAAAAGGTGTTTTTTGCTCCATTACATAGTTAGATCGCCACTCTTCTGCCCTTTTAGGGTTTAAAGGAATACTAAACCTTACAAATGAATATGGTTAAAAATGGCATATTCTATTTCCTGAACCTGCACCAGCCTAAAGTTTCAGCTTGTCAATAGCAGCAATGATCCAGGACTTCAAACTTGTCACAGGGGGTCACCATCTTGGAAAGTGTCTGTGACACTCACATGCTCAGTGGGCTCTGATTGGCTGTTGAGAAGCTAAGCTTAGGGCTCGTCACTAATTATCCAGCAGAAAATGAGGTTGGTCTGTAATATAAGCTGATGCTACAGGTTTGCTGATTATTCAATTCTGAAGCTAATTGCACTGGTTTCTGTGCTGCCATGTAGTAATTATATGTATTAATTACTAATCAGCCTTATATTGTGACATTTCTATTCTATGTGTACTGTATATTGTGAGTTGCTCCCTAAGCTCAGATTATGGGCGTGGAGGGAAATCGCATGACTTTTTGTCACAAAACTAGGAAGTAAAAAAAGAAAATGTTTTCCCCTTCATACTCCTAATTTGCATATTAGGTTTTGGTATTCGGCCAAATCCTTCGCGAAGGATTCGGGGGTTTGGCGAATCCAGAATAGTGTATTCTGTGTGGATTGCGGAACATACAGCAACCCTATGTGACTTATCTCAGGCCCAGTCTCCAGTGCTTGCCTGTGTCCATTTCATCTGGCTTCCATCTTCCTCCATACCATCCAACCCAAATTGGGTTGGATGGTATGTCATGTATTGGCAAAATAAGAAACACAGTTCCTGCAGCACACTGCAAACTTGATCAATTGCTCAAAAAGTGATTTATTGGCTCAAAATAGACATATCAAAAAGACAACGTTTCAGACCCCACTGGGTTCTAAATCAAGCCTGTATACACAAAACATTGAGTGCTTAAAGTAATTCTGTCATGATTTTTATGATGTAGTTTTTATTTCTAAATTACACTGTATTTTTTTTTATTAATAATATTGGTGTGTAGGTGCATCTCAGGTCATTTTGCCTGGTCATGTGCTTTCAGAAAGAGCCAGCACTTTAGGATGGAACTGCTTTCTGGCAGGCTTTTGTTTCTCCTTCTCAATGTAACTGAATGTGTCTCAGTGGGACCTGGATTTTTACTATTGAGTGTTGTTCTTACCAGGCAGCTGTTATCTTGTGTTAGGGAGCTGCTATCTGGTTACTTTCCCATTGTTCTGTTATTAGGCTGCTGGTGGGAAAGGGAGGGGATGATATCACTCCAACTTGAAGTACAGCAGTAAAGAGTGATTGAAGTTTATAAGAGCACAAGTCACATGACTTGGGGCAGCTGGGAAACTTACAATATGTCTAGCCCCATGTCAGATTTCAAAATTAAATATAAAAAATCTGTTCAGTGCAGAATTCTGCTGGAGCAGCACTATTAACTGTCGCCTTATAAAGTGTAACCAATTAAACTGTCATACAATGTCCATCGTATTGTTGTAATCCCATGAATCTGTCCTTCCTTGTAGTCAATACAGTGTTCATTATGAAGAATACATATACTGCAGCCTCAATGTTTTGTGCATACAGGCTTGATAAAGTGAGACCCGAAACTTTGCCTTTTTGATATCTCTATTTTGACCCAATAAATCACTTTTTGAGCAATTTATCAAGTTTCCAGTGTACTGCAGCAACTGTTTCTTGTATCTAAAATTTGACCCTAGGCAGGTTTGGGTTGATGTACTGCACTAGCACCTGGTACCTAATAGGTTTTATAGTAGGTAGAGCACTCTAATTTTGTATGTATTGGCAAAATAGGCACCAGGAATTGTGAAAAGTGGGTTGTAACATGTAACAGAATTACCATATGGCAGCTGTGTGTGTACAATGGATGCAGTTTGTGAATTGAATAATGGCAGTAACATTATTTCACGTATACAAGCTCAGAGCAAAGCCAAAAAGCAGTTCTGCAGAACTGTGCTACATAGTTGTTCCCCTGTATTATTTATTTTTTATTATTCTTCTTATTATTTGCTGTACAGACTATAAAAAGACCCAGGTAGTTTTCCCTGCTGTTGTTTGTCATATAACACACACACACATGCCATTCTTATTACACAACAGGAGGGACATGGGAAGAGATCGGGAGCTTGAGTCCATCCAGTCTGAAATGGTTATAACGTAGGTGAGGCTGAAACCACCAGTTGAGTTGCGAACTCCCTAAAGGCTGTGGTTACTGTGGGTAGATTCTAGGCTACGGATAAAGGATCCGCCACTATGCTGGAATCTGCACTCTTCTGTGCCGGCACCTGCAACCAGTGCTTTGGTCCAAGAGCAGGAACACACGGCGGATTATAGCATCGAAATGTATGCGTGTACATACCTTTCAGTATTTCTGTTTTGTGTAAACACTAGGGATGCACCAAATCCACTATTTTGTATTCGGACAAACCCCCGAAACCTTCCCGAAAGATTCGGCTGAAAACCAAATCTGAATCCTAATTTGCATGTGTAAATTAGGGATGGGAAGGGGAAAATATTTTTTACTTCCTTTTTTTGTGACAAAAAGTCACGTGATTTCCCTCCATGTCCCTTATTTGTAACTGAAGAAGTAGGTAGAAATATTGTGTTTTGTGCTTCTGTACCAGCCCAAGGCAACCACAGCCCTTTATCAGTAAAGTTCTGTGTCTCCAAAGATGCCCCAGTAGCTCCCCATCTTCTTTTCTGCTGATTCACTGCACATGCTCTGTGCTGCTGTCACTTACTGAGCTTAGGGACCCACTCACAATATACAGTACACATAGAATAGAAATGTCACAATATAAGGCTGATTAGTAATTAATACAGATAATTACTACATGGCAGCACAGAAACCAGTGCAATTAGCATCAGAATTGAATAATCAGCAAACCTGTAGCATCAGCTTATATTACAGCCAGGGAAGCTCATTTTCTGCTGGATAATTAGTGACGAGCCCTAAGCTTAGCTTCTCAACAGCCAATCAGAGCCCACTGAGCATGTGAGTGTCACAGACACTTTCCAAGATGGTGACCCCCTGTGACAAGTTTAAAGTCCTGGATCATTGCTGATATTGACAAGCTGAAACGTTAGCCTCGTGCAATAAATTCACTATATAAAATATGCCATTTTTAGCCAGATTCATTTTTAGCGTTTAGTTCTCCTTTTACTACTAACTGTTTTGCTTAGTGGTGGGGGGGGGGGGGGGGTCTGTGTAATTGGTAATGCATATGAGCAGACCATTATTTGGAATGTTTGATTTTGGGAGGCTTGGTTATATGGGGGAGCCTGGCCCTTTTGTGCTCAACATCATTGGCACTTATGCTAATTACACAACAGAATGACTATGGTAAGTACACCATATTGTTAGCAATTGAGTGTCAGTTGATTTAAAGCTCTTCTTTGCATGTCTATAGGGGTTTGATGTTTGCTAGCAGCAGTAAAAATGCAGAATGTGCCATTAACATTACAATTATTGCTGTGTGGTCTCTTTGTGTATCTCTGCACAATAGTCCCCTGAATACTGAATGATTGTACACGCTCTGAGCACTGTTCATAAAAGCTTTGGGCCTGAGGGTGTTTATTTGTTGTGCTCCGGGAACTGGAGGTAAAGCAAATAGTAAGCTTTCAGTTACACCTGCCTGACTGACCCTCGTTCTCTCGCGCTTATTATCCATTTAGCGTACTCAATGTTTGCCAAATAACTAGCCTTCAGCTATCTTAGTAATGGTCCGTACAATTTAAAGGGGAGCTATCACGAAAATTTAATATAAACTTCATTATACTGAAATAAGAAACTTTCTAAATACAATCAATAAAACATTCTGTACTGTTTCTGATATAATAAAGTTTATATTCACTGTTCCTCGTGTTTCTCTTCATTCTCTCTTCATGCTAGGGATGCACCAAATCCAGGATTCGGTTCGGGATTTGGCCAGGATTCTGCCTTTTTCAACAGGATTCGGATTCGGCCGAATCCTTCTGCCCGCCGAACCAAATCCAAATCTGCAAATTAGGGGCGGGGAGGTAAATTGTGTGACTTTAGGAAGTAAAAAATGTTTTCCCCTTCCCACCCCTAATTTGCATACGCAAATTAGGATTTGGCTTCGGTTTGGTATTCGGCCAAATCTTTTGAGAAGGATTCAGGGGTTTGGCCAAATCCAAAATAGTGGATTCGGTGCATCCCTACTTCATGCAGCAGTTGGGTGTCCAATATTCATTGACAGTTAGATCCAATATATCTTATTGGGGGGGGGGGGCTTTTACCTAGAAGATGTATTAGAGGTCACTCTATTAAAATCACCAGACATCATGTCTCTCTACATGCAGAATTTGTGCAAAAGGCAGTTGTTTTGTTAGATTTTGTTTGTACTGGAATCAGTTATTTGAGTGACCTCTAATACATCTGCTAGGGAAGGAAGCCCCCCCTATAAGATATATTGGATCTTAGGGCTCTTACTCACTGGTGTTCTGACCTGCGCTCCCCTGCGTTCCGTTTTTTGGTGTTCAGCCGCAGGGGAGCGCAGGAACGCGTGTAGGCGCCGAACGCAGGAAAAATGCAGCATGTTGCGTCTCAACCTGCGTTCGGCTCCTACACGCGCCTGAGTGAGTACAGCCCCATTTGAAATAAGGACATGCGTCTATTCCTGCGCTCCCCTGCGGCTGAACGCCAAAAAACGGAACACAGGGGAGCGCAGGTCAGAACGCCAGTGAGTAAAAGCCCTAACTGTTAATGAATATCTGACTGCTGCATGAAGAGAGAATGAAGAGAAACAGATGCTGAGGAATAGTGAAGATAAACTTGATTATTTCAGAAACAATGCAGAATATTTAATTGATGTTTTACTTATATTTCATTTTCATGATGGTTCCCTTTTAATTATTTATTGCTATATGGGGACCTCCTGAATAACTTTAAATAAAATAAAGATCAAGATAAACATGCTTTACAGCACTGTGGCAAAGGAATTCTAGGAAGGATGTGAGTGCTGCACAGATTTCCTGCTGAGATTTGGCCAGAGCAGAGGAAGCCTGGTGCCAAGGGAAAATGTGTTGTTGGTTCTGTGCGGCATCAGATGCTTTTGCAAAGGAAACCCAGACTGGTGAGGTATATCCTTAAAGGAGACATATAGGATAAATGAAATAAACCCTAATGTTGTAGGCAATTATAAGTAATATATGGTGTTGCTTTAGTTTACATGGTGATAAAAATTTATATTATCTTTAAAAATAGCCCCTTTATTAGAGCTCCTTATAGATGTTCTCTGGTCCCTGTCTGTGTTTCAAATAAGGAGTGGGTGTGTCCTAACGGTCCCTGCCAGAAGCACAGTAGGAGGGGGACAGCCAATCACAGCCCTGCAGTCACACAAGCACAGACAGGCTTCAGTTCCCTATCAGGTCCTGCTAGCTGCTGATTGGTTCCTGTCCTACAGTGCAGTGAGCTGCACCACCTGGGAATTCAGGGAGCAGCAACTGGAAGAGAAGGGAGGGATCATTAGGGTTTTTGCAGAAATATTCAATAAATCAGCCTGAAACACTACTTTTTAAGCATAATTCTTCTATATCTAAATGAGTATAATGCACTGTTACAGTCTTATTTTTTTTTACACAAAACGTCTCCTTAAAAAAAACAGGTGGCAGCTTGTATTATTTGCAATAGAAATTTTAGGCTGATTCCATACTGAGCACATCCATCCGGAATTTTTTCCATTGGCAGTGGAACATTGAGCCACTTGCCGTTCACTTTAATGGCAACTTAGAGGGTTGGTTCACCTTTAAATTATCTTTTAGTCTCTTATAGAGTGACCTATTCTAAGCAACTTTTCAATTGGTCTTCATTATATCTTTTTCCCAGCTTTTGAATTATTTGCCGTTTCCAGCTTTCAAACGGGGGTCACTGACTGACCCCATCTAAAAAAAACAAATGCTCTATAAGGCTACAAATGTATTGTTATTGCTACTTTTTATTACTCCTCTTTCTGTTCAGGCCACTGCTATTCATATTCCTGTCTCTTATTCAAATGAATGCATGGTTGCTAGGGTAATTTGGACCCTAGCAACCAGACTATTGAAATTACAAACTGGAGAGCTGCCGAATAAAAAGCTAAATAACTCAACAACCTTCCATAATTAAAAATGAAATCCAATTGCAAATTGTCTCAAAATATGTCTCCCTACATCATACTTAAAGGTAATTTAAAGGTGAACGACCCCTTTAAGTTCCTGCGTATGGGGGGGGGGGATTTGTTTACTTTTAAGGCAAGGATTGGGCAGCCATGAGTTTTATGCATGATGAAGGTTGATGTATGAATAAAACTTGCATTTTGTGTTTACAGAAGAGAAACTGGCCAGCACATGATGCTCAGGAAGAATGTACACAGCATATAGGACCCCCGGGGGTCATAAACCAGGTGAGTCCATATCTTTTATGCCTTCATTTCTTTTTATGATACAGGTATGGGACCTGTTTCTGGATAAGGGATCTTTCCATGATTTGGATCTCGATAGTCTACTAGAAAATCATGTAAACATTGGATAAACCCAATAGGCTGGTTTTGCCTCCAATAAGGATTAATTATATCTTAGTTGGGATCAAGTACAAGCTACTATTTTATTATTATTATTATTATTATTATTATTATTATTATTATTATTGAGAAAAGGTCAATCATTTTTAAAAATTTCGATAAAATGGAGTCTATCAGATATGTCCTTCCTGAAATTCGGAGCTTTGTGGATGACTGGTTTCCGGATAATGGATACTTTCATTTTTTATTTCGCGATAACCCCAACATGCGAAGGAGCTCAGTCAGCTAGTTGGCCTCTAGAGAATTTAGCCCCTTCATCTACATTAATAAATAACCTGGTGATGTACTGTACTAAAGGAGAAACAAACCCTTAAAAAAAAAACCCTACCCCTATCGCTCCTCCCCCCAGCCTAGCTGCCCCCCCCCCAGGCAAATCCCCTAAAGGTGGCCATGCACTGAGAGATACGCTCATTTGATGATGTCACCAAACTAGCTGATCTCTCCCCGATATACCCACCTTGACATGGGCAATATCGTGCTGATCCAGTCATGGGCCCTAGGGCCCAATGATCGGTTTATAACAAAAGCGTAACAGGGACCACATCAATGAACAGATGCAACCCCGATCAGGCAGCATTTTTAGTCCTGTCCAATCGTCATCTGGCCGACTTTAGTCCAGATGTCGATCGGAGAAGCCAGTCGGAGGGCCCCTGGGCCAATAAGCTGCCAACTCGGTCTGTCGGCAGCTTTAATCGGCCTGTGTATGGACACCTTAACTCTTTACTTACCCCTCTGTGCAGATTCTGTCCAGCGGCGTTCACAGCAGCCGCTTTGGTAAACTTTGGAATCTCTGCAATTTTCATGAGTTTCGGCGCATGCGCCGATTCGCTGGTCTCATTCCGAAGATTACCGAAGAGAAGAAGATGGCTGCCGTGAACTCCGCTGGACAGAATCTGCACGGCAGGGTAAGTAAATAGGGGCATTTGGCCGGGGGTGGCAGCCAGGCTGGGGGGGGTCTGTTTATGTTTTTTTAAGGGCTTGTTTCTCCTTTAAGGGTTTGGGGGAAACCCGTTGAATTCCAGAACCTGAAACTTGTTAACTGACACTGCTGTAGGTGTTCGGTACAAAATTCTGTCTGTATTTGCTACACTGAGACCAGATTTATGGGATTATCCATGCTGGATCTGGTTTATCCCTGAAAACTGATGTCCTTAAGCGGCTTATGTTGGAACTCTAACTCTCCTTATCTGGTGATTTGCATCACTGTGTGGGTTCCGTCTGTAACCAGTAACAAGGGTCAAAACAGCCATAGATTAGATAGAAATACCATAGATAGTTTATCGATTTTCATTGCTTCGTTACGCTCTTGTGTCTGTCAGTCTGCTTAAAGGTCCAGTAACATCAAAAAATTTTTTTAAAAAATTCGTTACTATAGAAAGAAAAAAACCACCAACACAAATTAAACTTTAAAATAACAAAGCCTTTATTAAGAAATAACTTAGAGAAACTCCACTTCCGCTCCTCTTCAGAAAAGTCGACAGGGCGACCATCCATCCTGCATCGCTCGATTTCTCCTCCTTGGCTATTCACTGACAGCATGCGGCTTCTTCTCCTCCTTGTTGGATTCAGTGCCCAGCAGATTCTTGATGAAGAAAGAAGACACCATGGCAGTGGTGGTGGTATGTTGGAATCATCAGGCATGTTGATAGCAGTGGTCTCTGCTGGTATTGGAAGTGGATAGGCTGAAGGCTGCTGCGCTTTGTGCGCACCGTTGTGCCGAGATGATGCGCTGGCCACTGAACAATTTTGTCTTCCCTTCTCCGTGCTGAGTCCCTGGGATCCCAACAGAGACCACTGCTATCAACATGCCCGATGATTCCAACGCACCACTGCCAGGGTGTCTTCTTTCTTCATCGAGAATCTGCTGGGCACTGAATCCAACAAGGAAGAGAAGAAGCCGCATGCTGTCCGTGAATAGCCAGGGAGGAGACATCAAGCGCTGCAGGATGGATGGTCGCCCTGTCGCCTTTTCTGAAGAGGAGCGGAAGTGGAGTTTCTGTAAGTTATTTCTTAATAAAGGCTTTGTTATTTTGAAGTTTATTTGTGTTGGTGTTTTTTTTTTTTCATTGTTTAGTAACGGATTATTTTTAAAAATGTTTGATGTTACTGGTCCTTTAAGGGATTCTGTCCTGATTTTTATGATGTCTTTTTTACTTCTAAATTACACTGTTTACACTGCAAATAGTTAACTCTACAATATAAAATTTGTGTATTTTTTTTAGTTGTAATATTGGTGTGTAGGTGCATCTCAGGTCATTTTGCCTGGTCATGTGCTTTCAGAAAGAGCCAGCACTTTAGAATGAAACTGCTTTCTGGCAGGCTGTTGTTTCTCCTACTTAATGTAACTGAATGTGTCTCAGTGGGACCTGGATTTTACTATTGAGTGCTGTTCTTATCAGAGCACAACTCACATGACTGGGGCAGCTGGGAAATTGATAATATGTCTAGGGGGCCCATGTCAGATTTCAACATTAAATATAAAAAAATCTGTTTGCTCTTTTGAGAAACGGATTTGAGTGCAGAATTCTGCTGGAGCAGCACTATTAACTGATGCGTTTTGAAAAAAAAACATGTTTTTCCCATGACAGTATCCCTCTAGTGTAATGGCTGAATTTGCAGTGATGCCATTTACCCTTAGGATAAGGATTAGAGTAACTCGAGAGAAGCCCTTCTGAAATGATATGATTATGAATTTATTTCATGCATTCTTGTGCCTTTGTTTCCTGTAAAAAATGTTGCCCTTTTTATTAGGGTTATAATTTTTAATTTAAATCTTTTGTGGCCATTTTGTGCAGGACTGTCTCCACTGCTGTCTGGATACCGGATATATTGTAAGTTTGTCTCCATATTCCTCTCCCATTACTTTTTGTGTCTGTCTGCATTCTGCTCACTCACTTTTAATTTATCCCATCATCTACTTTCCATTGCCCCAAAACAGAGCCTTGTACACATTCTTTACTTCTTGCTTATCTTTGATTTTTCCTTCCTTTTAACATCCCACCCCATCCTTCTGCTTACTTCATTAAAGGAGAACTAAACCCGAAAATTGCATATGGATAAAAATGCCATATTTTATATAGTGAACTTATTGCACGAGGCTAAAGTTTCAGCTTGTCAATAGCAGCAATGATCCAGGACTTCAAACTTGTCACAGGGGGTCACCATCTTGGAAAGTGTCTGTGACACTCACATGCTCAGTGGGCTCTGATTGGCTGTTGAGAAGCTAAGCTTAGGGCTCGTCACTAATTATCCAGCAGAAAATGAGCTTCCCTGGCTGTAATATAAGCTGATGCTACAGGTTTGCTGATTATTCAATTCTGATGCTAATTGCACTGGTTTCTGTGCTGCCATGTAGTAATTATGTGTATTAATTACTTATCAGCCTTATATTGTGACATTTCTATTCTATGTGTACTGTATATTGTGAGTGGGTCCCTAAGCTCAGTAAGTGACAGCAGCACAGAGCATGTGCAGTGAATCAGCAGAAAAGAAGATGGGGAGCTACTGGGGCATCTTTGGAGACACAGATCTTTACTGCTAAAGGGTTGCGGTTGCCTTGGGCTGATACAGAAGCACAAAACATCATGTACAATATTTCTACCTCCTTCTTTAGTTAGGCTTTAGTTCTTTAAGCTATTTATTCTGCACCGTAATACTCTTAACTTTACAAATACCACTGTTGCCCTGCTTATCCACAATCTGTATTTATCACCTGTCTTAACTTTTGATTTTTGATTTTTTTTCAGTGTGATGCAGAAAGTAGCTGTGATGAGCAGGTAAGACGATGTTCTGTTCCAATGGCACACTGCATATTTAGTTGGAGTAAAAGGACGTAAATATGTCTTTTAAAGGAAAAGTAAAGGCTAAAACCCATGGGAATGCATATATATTGGGAATCTCCCAGTAAGTCAGATTGCTACGCAAGTAACCCCTGCACTAATGGATGCTTGTGCAGAATATACAAGTATGGAATCCGTTATCTGGATACCCATTATCCAAAAAGCTCCAAATTACGGAATGCCTGTCTCCCATTTAACCAAATCCAAAATTTTAAAAATGTTTTCCTTTTTCTCTGTAATAATAAAACAGTTGCTTGTACTTGATCCCAACTAAGATATAATTAATCCTTAATGGAAGCAAAACCAGCCTATTGGGTTTACTTAAGATTTTATAGTAGACTTAAGGTATGATCCAAATTATGGAAAGATACATTTTTCGGAAAACTCCAGGTCCCCAGCATTCTGGATAATGGGTCCCATACCTGTTTGAGTTTGCTATACTGCTTATGAGCCTGCCCACATAGTTTCAGGGGATATTTGGTTAAAAATCTCACCATAACTGGGCCTCCTTTGCTCATAACAACGTTACAATTTTGCAATCGATGAGGTAGGGTGCCTTGAACTCTTAAGTTTCTCAGTCTTTATTGTTTGTTTTGCAGGCTCCCAGTGATGATCTTGCTTTGTCATTTACTATATCTACAAGTGCAGGTACAAAGTGCTCTCTGTCTAGCTCCTTTAATCTAAATCTTCTAGGGATGCACCGAATCCAGGATTCGGCCTTTTTCAGCTGGATTCGGCCGAATCCTTCTGCCCGGCCGAACCAAGTCCGAATCCTGGATTAGGACTCGGCAAATTAGGGGCGGGGAAATCACACAACTTTTTGTCACAAAACAAGGAAGTAAAAAAATGTTTTCCCCTTCTCGCCCCTAATTTGCCTATTCAAATGTGCAAATTAAGATTCTGATTCGGTATTTGGCCGAATCTTTTGCAAAGGATTCGGGGGTTTGGCCGAATCCAAAATAGTGGATTCGGTGCAGCCCTAAAATTTTCTCTCTGTTGCATTTGCCTCACAGCCATTTATCCGTTTGCAGTGAAGCTTCTCTCTGATTCTTTCTTCCATATAGTAATTTACCAATGTTTTTTTTTTCAGCTTCTGTGTCTCTCTGTGGGGTGCGTCCCAAACTGTCTGTTCTCTCTGAAATCTCTGGATTGGGCAGAAGTTGTGAAAAGAGCCAAGAGCCGGAGTGTGAGCCTTTGCTACCCCAACAGTGCCCAACTCCTGCACCCCAACGCACACCCATTGCCACACCTAAACCCCCACCCAGTACTTCCCCCAAAGCACAGCCTGCACCTGTGATGCCTCCACCTACCACTGGTTTGGATTCAGGCCTGAACAGGTAAATAATGGGAGATTATCTGTTGATTGTGTTTTTTTTTAATTACTTTCTTGCCTCTAATGCTCCTCACTGCAATAACTTCCTTTCTCTTTCTGTTCCAGCAGGTGCAGCTTTCCCAAACCGGTGTCTGTTCCCCAGATGTCTCCGCGCCCCCCAACACCATCCCGTTCTCTATCGGGCCATTCTGTCCCACAGAGTTTCTCCTCTGCTTTGCGCCCCCATCATCATTTAAGTTTATTTGCTCCTCCTCCTGCCCCAGCCCTTCCTCCCCCACCTCCACTACTGCAGGTTACTGGGCACCCAGCTTCTGCGGTCACTACAGTGTTATCAGGTGAGTATTTAAACAGGGGTATTTGGGGGAGAAGTAGGGTCTCATCATTATGAAGTTGACCACTTATCTGCCACTAATGTGAACCTAATCAATTTGGCAATCAGAAGGGGATATGTTTGTAATTAAATAAAAATCTGTTTATTAACAGACACAGGTTAGAAAAGCAGGAGAGAAGGCTGTATAGCAGTAGGGGATTTGGGGAGGTACTGCCATTGGTATAGAATGCTTACAATGAATTCACAAGGATGGAGGAAGCAGAGGCGCAGAACTTCGCTGCAATTTCCTTTATTAGGAGTGTATCAAAACGACATGTTTCGGGCACAAATGCCCTTTGTCAAGTGTACAACCACATCATGCAAACAGGAATTAAATCGCATTACCAATTACCCATGATCCCACCTCTCAGTGTCCATTGGTGCATACATAAGTCCAATTAGTGTCCAAGGTTCAAAGTCCATTCCTGGGTAATTGCTCTAAGGCCTAAGTAAAAAACAATTTAAGAGCCTAACCCAAAAGAATAATATTTTAGGCCACCTAAGGAAACTACCCCACAGGAAATCAAACTGGGTCTTCCCATGGGTCACTCAACAAAGGGTAACTAGTTTACATTCTGTCTTGTTTATAATAATAAAAAGGACTGATCTTACCCTGTGTTGCTTTCTTATTTTAACTAAATCCGCATTTTCTGTGGATATTTTACTCGACCCACTTTAAAACAATTGCATCAAAATGTAATATATTAGGTGAAGGGAACATTTCTGTAATAAAAACATTTCTATTATAAAAAACATTTTATGCTCCACGAGTCATTCATCCCGAAAGGAGCTCGGCTGTTAAGCTTTTTTATCCAAACAGCCTAATACCTGCCAACGCAATTGGGCCTGATTATGTCTTGCTTCATGGAAGTGACGGGAGACTACAGTATCAGTACTTGATTTCTCTTTATAATTACGGATGTCCCCCCTTGTGTTCTTTTATCCTAGCCTTCAGAGATCTCATAGTTTGGCCTATATAGACATGTTGCAAAACATTTTAGGGTTATTTTATACCCTGTAGTGGGATGGTTAATGCTGTCTCCTTTAATTACACCTGAACAGCACACGCAGTTCAAGCATGGTGCTGTGCCAAATTCGGTTTACCAAAAAATGTTTGTGACCCCTCTTTTTTATTTCATTCTGCCGGGCAGACTGATTTTGTAGTGCCTGGGCAGGAGCATGTACACACCTCCATTAAAAACATTCTTCTTGATTGTTGACTATTAGAAAAATGACATAAGAACATGTAGACGAATCACTGCCTGACGCGTTTCAAACTCAGCTAGTCCTTAGTCATAGGCTAAATGATGTATATTACAAAAACATTTAAATACACAATGATAAAATCACATGCAAGAGGCATTTGTACTCAAACATCCCCCCCTAAAAGAATTGTTAAAGGGAAAGAAAAGTTAAAAACAATTATTGATCTATTTTAGTACCTGTATTTAGTTAGTTATTTTATCTTAGAACAGAATAATCTTCAGTTTACATATTGATATTGTTGTCGGACTTAAATAAAACAGTTTATATCCCATCGTTTGTTAAGACCTTCAGGGCTTGTGGTGCCTGATTTAAAAATCCAAAAAGCCTCACGGCCATTAATAATTGTCAACAAGTCGCCGTGTCTGAAGGAAAAACTTTCTCTATTATATGTACTCGTAGGTGCCTTGTATTATTATTACAACAATGTAAAAGTCTGTAATAGGAAACCTAATTGTAATTTAACTTATCTAATTTCTCCCTGCAGAACATGATGTGATTGGTCAGGAAATGGGTTCCCGGTTCGTGGCTGCACCTGGAGGTGGAGGTGAACTGAGTGCAGCAGCCAGACCCATGTACCAGTTCCACCAGCACAACCACCAACATACGCACCAGCACACGCACCAGCACTTCACTCCCTTTCCCCCCACTGTGCCATCAGCTGCTGTAAGTCTTCATCATTGTTCTAAAATCATATTATTCCAAATATGTCTAATTCACTAGTGTGGTTTTAATTGTGTCATATAATGGGTTGATAGTAAACCAATCCACATTCTGGATGATTGCTTAAATGGGGACTATCTCGAAAATGTAATATCCGCTTCAGCATACTGAAATAAGAAACTTTTTAAATACAATCAGTTAACTATTCTGTACCGTTTCTGAAATAATCCAATTTATCTTCATTATTCCTCTCTCAGCATCTGTTTCTCTTCATTCTGTCTTCGTGCGGCAGTTGGGTGTCAGATATTCATTGACAGTTAGATCCATTATTTATGCGTACGGCCCTACCTGTCAGTGCAGGACGTATGGGGTTAAGTTCTCCTCTCTGGAGGCAGGACAAACATAATGAATCTTTTAGACTCCTCCTCTTCCTGTGTCTCCTGTATCTCCAGTTTTTTGTTTGTCCTGCTCGGAGGTGGACACTTCAATTTTCCTCTTCCACAGAATTATATTTTACCTAGTGAGCTCTGTCTAAGGTGAGCCCCCTCTCTAGGTTGTGTGCTCCCTTAGTGATCCATGCATGAGCCCTGTTTTATTTTATTTTATTTATTTATTTATTTTTTTTTCTGAGCCCCTTTCTTTCATGGTGTTGCTCCGCTGTTTCTTTCAGCGTTATTCCCCAGTTAATGTGAGCCCCTCCTCCCTTCCAGGGCGGACCGAGTGTGCTCCCTTAACTTCTACAAATAATTTTTATTCAGGGGAATTTTCAGGATGACCGGCGGGTATACCCCCCCTGGCAGTCCGCATTGGCACTTAGCTCCCTAGTGGATCCGCTTTCCTCTGTGCCAGGAGTCTGCTTGCGCAGACTGCATTCCGCCTTCCTACACGCTCTTTTGAGCCTGTTCAGGCGCAGGAGTCGGCAGCCTGTTTCCGGTGGGCGCCAAACTGCCTGGCGAATCCGGATGACGTCACCACTAGAGGCGGTCTGAGCTTCCAGACTTCACGCGCTTAGTTTCGGCTGCGCATTGATGACGTCAGCGCTCCTGTTCGCGCTCTTTCTCTGCAGCTCCTGAAGGGACACGAGTTAAGTACTTAACTTCTTCTCTATTATGGCACACTCCAGGGAACTAGCAGATCTCATTGAAGATCTTTCAGAGCCAGTAGCCCTTTCTAAGAAGCCACAAAGAACTTCTAGGAAAAGACTTAAAAAGACAGCACATGTTCCATCACCATCCCCACCTAAACTATCTAAAATGGTTCCTTTTCACCACCACTCTGACTCAGACACTGAGCTGCAACAACCCAAGTCAGTCACTACAGCTTTAGTACATGCTGTTCAGGACACATCAGACAAGGAAATTAATCCACAATTTTCTCCAGGTCCTGTTAGTCCTGCAGCTTTTTCACCACGGAGGGAACCAGAATTTAATTTACCTGATTTTTCAGCCCCTGCTAATCCAGCTGATCAGCAGTTTTCGCAATTTATGGGATGGTTACAGTCACATATTAATGCTTCTGTACAACATGCTGTTGCTGCTCAACCTCAGTCCAATACCAAAGCAAGAGAAAAAAACAAGTTTTCAAACACACTTCCCTCTAGTTCTTCTGATTTCTCATCAGCTGAGGACTCTCAGAACAGTTTTTCCTCTGATTATGATGATTCCGATTCTGACACTGTCTCCACTCACAAACAGCCAGAAGACATTAAGCTTTTGCTTAAATACATTCGTGACACGTTAGAAATCACGGAGGCACAGCCACAACTTTCCAAGGTTGACAAGGTCCTTGGCAATACACCTAAAAAAACCAGATCTTTTCCTATAAGCAAGTCTGTCTCTCAAACTATTTCCAATGAATGGTCTGACCCAGACAAGAGAAATAATATTTCTCAGAAATTTTATGCCAAATTTCCCATTGCAGAGGAACACAGACAATGTTGGGATAAATCTCCCAAAGTCGATTCGGCTATTGTACGCTTATCCAAGAATACTACTCTTCCAGCGGAAGATGCGGGCTCATTTAGAGACCCTATGGATAAAAAAATGGAATCTGCCCTCAAGAGGGATTTTCTCCATTCCGCAGCCATTATTCAACCAGCCTCGGCTTCCTTTAGTGTTGCTCGCACCGCTAAGTTTTGGTGTCAAGAACTTAAACACCCTTCTGCTCACACTGATACAACAGCCATTCTAGACAAACTCAGCCTAGCCTTGTCTTTCCTCAGTGATGCTTCATTAGAAATCACTAAGATGGCAGCCAAATCCTCAGCAGCTGCTATTGCTGCAAGAAGAGCGCTCTGGCTACGTCAGTGGTCAGGGGACGCAGCATCTAAGAACAGGTTGGTCTCCTTAAAATTCGAAGGTCAACAACTTTTTGGTCCTGAATTAAAAAAGATAATTTCAGAAGTCACGGGAGGTAAGGGAGCCTTCCTTCCCCAAGGCAAAAGGCCACAGCGGGATTCCCATAAACGTAATTATCACCGCCGCCCTTGGGGCTCTTACAATAGACAGTCTAGTAGAGGTAGGCCTCCTACACAGCAGCCTCCTAATAGGAGATTCAAATCCTGGCAGAACCAGTCTAAGGTCCCTAGGAAAGGCGGACCATCAAAAAGTCAGGATTCCTGACTCTCTGCCTTCCCAGCATATGTACACCCTAGGAGGCAGACTAAAAGAGTTTTCGCACATTTGGCAGGAATCAATTCCAGATTCTTGGATACTAAGGACTGTCTCTCTTGGTCACAAGATTTTTTTCAAAAAATTCCCACCACATCACCGTTTTGTGCCTTCAAAGCCTCCTTCAGACCCAGTCAAAGAGTTAGCGATGTCAAATATTGTTCGAGATCTGCTACAAAAAAAGGTCATTGCCCCAGTACCTGTCAAGGAACATTTTCAAGGTTTTTATTCGAACTTGTTTCTTGTCCCAAAAAAAGACGGTGGTTTTCGTCCAATCCTCAATCTGCACTCGCTCAACAAATTTGTGAAGTATCAACGCTTCAAAATGGAAACAATCCGATCTATAACAGCTTCCATTCCAAGGGCGGCTTTTATGACAAAAGTCGATCTGAAGGACGCTTACCTTCACATTCCCATTTTCCAAGATCATTACAAATACCTACGTTTTTATGTACATCAGCAACATTACCAATTTCAGGCACTGCCGTTCGGCCTCACCTCGGCTCCACGGATCTTCACCAAGGTCCTCGGAGCCCTGATTGCTACAATTCGCCACAGCGGCGTTCATATCTTCCCATACTTGGACGATATTTTGATCTTCGCAACCACTGCGGAACACGCAGTGCAGGCAACTCGATTTTGCATTCAACATCTCACACGACACGGTTGGATCATCAACTATCAGAAAAGTATCTTGTGTCCCAGTCAGAATCTTCCCTTCTTAGGCATGATAGTAGACTCCACCCTTCAACGCCTTTTTCTGCCAGCAGAGAAAATCAACAATATTCGAGATCTCTCACTTTCTCTGTCAGCCCAACCAATTACTGCCTTCGACGCCCTCAGGATGTTAGGCCTAATGGCATCCACGATCGATGCAGTACCTTTTGCAAAATTTCACATGAGGCCTCTTCAAAGAGCATTTCTGAGTCAATGGAACGGGGATCATCAGGAGCTTTCCCAGGCAATTTTTCTCTCTTCACCGGTGCGCACCAGTCTCAGTTGGTGGTCTCTGCATCACAACCTGGCCACGGGCAGGCCTTGGCACTTACCTCCACCCCTAGTCATTACCACAGATGCGAGTCTACGCGGGTGGGGTGCAACCTACCAACATCGCAGCTGCCAAGGCCTGTGGAACCAGCAAGAACGGAAGCTTCATATCAACATTCTGGAAATTCGGGCCATCTTCAATGCTCTCCTTCACTGGACTCCAATCTGTCAATCAGCTCACGTCCGGATCCAGTCGGACAACTGCACTGCTGTTGCCTATCTCAACAAACAGGGGGGCACGAGAAGCGCAGCAGCAATGGCAGAAATTGCCAAGATTATTCGCTGGGCCGAGTCCTACTCGGTACATCTCACAGCAATCTACATACCAGGTCTACTGAATTGGGAAGCCGATTACCTCAGCCGCAACACTCTGGACCCGGGAGAGTGGAAACTCAAGGCTTCCCTATTTCAAATGCTAACAGAAAAGTGGGGCACACCGTGTGTGGACGTCATGGCGTCCAGACACAACAGTCAACTCCCACGATTCTTCTCCAAGATCAGGGACCCGATGGCGGAGGCTGTAGACGCGCTGGCTACTCCCTGGTCATTCCAGATGGCCTATGCCTTCCCGCCACTTCCTATGTTGCAGAGAATCCTCACGAAAATCCGTCAAGAGCGGATTCGGACGATTCTGGTGGCACCAGCGTGGCCTGCGCGGACGTGGTTCGCAGACATAGTCTCCATGTTGGAGGATCAACCCTTCCAGCTTCCAGTACTGCCGGATCTCCTAACGCAAGGTCCTTCATGGTACCCAGATGTACACAAGCTGCATTTGACGGCGTTTCTTTTGAATCCAGTCTCTGGACGAACAAAGGTTTTTCTGCACCAGTAGTCTCTACTCTGCTAGCGGCAAGACGTCCATCCACAGCTAAGGCCTACCACAGAGTTTGGCGTGTTTTTCTTTCTTGGTGCGAGACACACAGCATTCTATGGGACAGTTGTCACTCTCCTCAAATTTTGCAATTTTTGCAGACTGGTTTTGACATGAAACTTAGCATTAATTCTCTGAAGGTTCAGACATCTGCCTTAGCAGCCCTTTTTCACACTCAGTGGGCACTTCTGCCGGAAGTCAAGTTTTTTTTTTTCAAGGTCTTTCCAGACTCCGGCCGCCATCTAGGCGGCCGGTTCCTCAGTGGGATCTCAATCTAGTGTTAAAGTCCCTTCAACGACCTCCATTCGAGCCTTTAGAGTCCGTGGAGTTAAAATATATTACTCTCAAGGCGGTGTTTCTTTTAGCCATAGCTTCGGCTAGGAGGGTATCTGAACTGGCTGCACTCTCCTGCAAACCTCCCTGGTTAAAGTTTCACCCAGACAAAGCAGTACTTCGTACGAATCCGACCTTTTTGCCTAAGATGGTCTCAGATTTTCATGTCAACCAGGACATTGTACTCCCTGTATTTCAGTCTCAAGATTCAGAGCTTTCCGCAGAGGAGTTCACTACCCTAGATCCCGTTAGGGCTCTGAAGATTTATGTTGCTCAGACCAAGTCTATTAGACAGTCAGATGCCCTTTTTGTTCTTCATGGGGGGAACAGAGTAGGTTTTCCTGCTTCGAAACGTTCTATAGCTAGATGGCTTGTTTCTACCATTTCGGAGGCTTACACCACAGCTGGTCTAAGTCCTCCGATACAATTTACTGCCCATTCCACTAGGAAGGTTAGCACTTCGTGGGCCTTTCTTCAGGAGGCTTCCTTGGAAGCGATTTGTAAAGCAGCCACCTGGTCATCCCCACATACTTTTTCAAAATTCTACAAGTTTGATGTTTTTGAGTCCAGTCATTCTGAGTTTGGCAGGAAGGTGCTACTAGCAGCGGTAGCACGTAGTTAGCTTCCTTTCAGTTACATTTTTTCTATGGTTCCAGTTCTATAGTTTACCCTACCCTTTTTTTTTGGACGACTTTGGGACATCCCCATACGTCCTGCACTGACAGGTAGGGCCGTACGCATAAAAGTAGATTTTCTTACCTGATAAATCTCTTTTGCGTAGGCCCGTACTGTCAGTGCAGCATCCCGCCCTTGTCTTTTTGGTGGGGTGCCGGTTGCTGCCGTGCCTGAGTTAGTTAGGGAGTTAGTTTCTCTCTATGTTGTGTGTCTCCATTCACAGACTTTGCAAGAAACTGGAGATACAGGAGACACAGGAAGAGGAGGAGTCTAAAAGATTCATTATGTTTGTCCTGCCTCCAGAGAGGAGAACTTAACCCCATACGTCCTGCACTGACAGTACGGGCCTACGCAAAAGAGATTTATCAGGTAAGAAAATCTACTTATCCTTTTGCCTAGAAGATGTATTAGAGGTCACTCTATTAAAATCACCAGACATCATGTCTCTCTACATGCAGGATTTGTGCAAAAGGCAGTTATTTTGTTACATTTTGTTTGTACTGGAATCGGTTATGAGTGAGCTCTAATACATCTGCTAGAAAAGAGCCCCCCTATAAGATGTATTGGATCTAACCATCAATGAATATCTGACACCCAACTGCATGAAGAGAAACAGATGCTGAAATAGGGATAGTGAAGATAAACTTGATTATTTCAGAAATGGTACAGAATTTTTAATTGATTGTATTAGAAAGTTTTTTTTTACTTCAGTATGAGGAAGCTTATATTAAATTGTCGTTTTCGCGATAGTTCCCTTTTAAAGGCGAATTCAACCCTGTAGAAAAAATCCCATGTAACATGCCATTCTTTATTTAACAGTGTGGCTTCCTTTCTCCCCCTCTTATTGTAGTTTGACAAGTATCCGGGTAAAATTGAAAATCTGTACAGGCAGAATGTGAGTAGAAGTGTTTGTTACTACAGTTTTTTTGTTCTTGTTTCTCACTGTGCTTCCTTCTGTGTCTTGACATGAATTTGCTTCTTGTCTATGCTTGTATCCAACTTACACCATCTTGTCTAGCTTTGTCTATAGCCTCTCACTGCTACTTTATGCCCCTTTTATCATTCTTACTCCAAGCAAAATTGATTAAAGGGGATGTTCACCTTCCAAACACTTTTTGCAGTTTAATTGTTTTCAGGACATAAAATCTAAGTTTAATGTCCCTGTCTCTGGTGTTTGAGTCTGGCAGCTCAATAATTAAGGTGACTAGTGATGGGCAAAAAAATTAGTGGCGAATTTCCGCATTTCGCTGCTGGCAAATTTGTGAAACTGCAGCAAAAATTTGTTGGTGTCAAAAATTGTTTGACGTGTGTTGGTGACGCGCCAACTTTATTGGGACGCCCATTGACTTTAACACAGGCGTCAAAATTGAAGCGTACGTCGGGAATTGACGCGGGCATCAAAATTCACGCTTCGTGAATTTTTATACTGTTTATACTAGCACAGACTAAACTGTTACAATTTTACAACATTTAGTTGATATATTTTTCATTTTTTTTTTAGTAATTATTGTATCAATTCCAACAGCTGCCTTTAATGAAGAGACAAAGATTTAATGAAAGATAAGAAATGTATCCACTAAATGTATCAATTAAGAACAGTTTAAAAGGCAGCGACCCCCCCTAAACCTGCTTTAGTAGGTAAAATAGAAAGTAATTGGACAAAGTCATTATTTCAGGTGAACTGTCTGAAAAAAGGTGTTTGAAGGTGAACAGCCCCTTTAAGAGCAGAAGCTGTTGGAAATGTTCTCTATCGCAAGCTGCTATCATTGCTTTCTGTCTCATGGCTACTTTGTTTTTTTCCCATTTCACTGGAACTTGTTTTCTTTTTCTCTTTTCCCTACAGTTTTTCCCCCCCTTTTCACAAGTTATCACTGCGCTCCCCCCTGTTCTACCTCCTAGCGTCTCCTTTGGCTCCCTGCAGGGGGCATTTCAGCCCAAGGTGAGTTTTCTATTAAAAGAGTTGCAATTTCTTAGGCCATGCTTCCTGCTTCTAATACTTTCCTTTCTTTGCAGAGCACAAGTTCTGAGCTGGCCTCACGATGCTCTGTGTCCCCTGCTGTGTCTCATAAAGCTCCTCAGGTAAGCTTTAGAGTGTTTTTAATGTAATTACAGTTCAGAAGAATTATCCTGACTCGAGCTTTAATACTTATCTACCATGACATGAGGAAATATGATAAAGGAGAACCAAACCCAAAAAACAAATGTCTAGAAATCACAAATATTAAATCCTGGACTTAATGTGCCAGGCTCTTTAACCGTGATGAAGCAGGCCTTCAAAGTTATCATAGGAGCTCCCCATCTTGGATTTTGTAAGGGTGTTTGTCACATGTTCAGTGTGCTTTGGGCACCTGTTGAGAAGCTAAGGTTAGGGGGTTGTTGCAAATCATCAAGCAGAAAATACGGTTCCTTTGTCGTAGAAGCTGGCTGATACATAGAGGATTATTTATATTTGTGATGCAGAATGCTCTGGTTTCTGAGCTGCCATGTTTTATGAATTTGAATTTTTTACTAATCTTGTATGATGTGAATTTTATATTGTATGTCTACTATCCATTCCTAAACTCGGGTAAGTGACAGCTAGGGTTGCCACCTTTTAATAAAAGTTCCACCGGCCAGTGGAGGGGGCGGAAACAAAGGGGCGGGTTGCGACTTCAAAGGGGCGGGTTGCGACTTCAAAGGGGCGGGCTGTGACATCAAAAAGGGCGGCCCACGGCGTGTGATTGGCTGGGGAGGATCGTCACATCAAGGGGGCGGATCCTCGGCGCTGCGATTAACAAGAAGCCGGCAAAAAAGGTGAGTTTGGGGGCAGGCCACGGGCTTTTGTTAGGTGTATTACAAATTTACCGGCAGCTACTTTGCCGATATATTTGTATTACCGGCCCCGACCTTGGCAGGTGTTTTACCGGCTAGGCCGGTAAAATACCGGCCGGGTGGCAACCCTAGTGACAGCAGGACAGAGCATGTGCAGTGAATTGGTAGAAAAGATGATGGAGAGCTACTGGGGCATCTTCACAGATGTCACAGATCTTCCCTGCTAAAGGGTTGTGGTTGCCTTGGACTGGAACAGAAACAAAACATGATGTGTAGCATCTCTATCCTGCTTGTTTGTTAAGCTTTAGTTCTCCTTTAAGTGATGTATAGTTTATAGGAGAAGGAAAGCTACCAAGGCAGTTTATTGCCAATAGATTAGTCACAACAGTGCAAGCTAGAGCATTAAAACGCTTTTCCATATCTGAGTAAACAGCTCTAGACACTTTCTGTTTGTTTAGGATAGCAGCTGCCATATTAGCTTGTTATGACATCACTTCCTGAGTCTCTCCCTGCTTGCTCAGAAGGGAGGGGAGAGGAACAAACTGAGCATGCTCAAGCCCTAGCCCTGGAGGTTTATACTGAAAATACTGAAGTCTGATACAGAAGCCCATGAGTACATAATAGAAGGAAAGAAATGTGGTGTTTCTTTTGACAGAGGACTTTTTGAGGTTTTACTGGTATATTTATATAGACCTTTGTGATAAAGCTTACTTTAACATTTCCTTCTCCTTTAAAAACTGTGTTTATTTTAGTGGAAAACTGTCTGATTTGCATCTAATTTTTTTATTTTTTTTTAAAGCTTACAGATCAATTTAGGCCGAGGGTAAGTGTCCATATATACTACAATCTGCACCAGCTATATATGCAAAGTTCAGTGCGCTAGGAGATAATACGTGTTTGCCCCGATACCTAAATGTAAAACTACAGTATATAGTGTAGTAAGTTCTTTTAAGGAAATAGAAAGAGAGAACTGAATCTACTCAAAAGCGATCCTCTTGTTAATTGACTTATTGCAGAAGTGTGTTGCTGCACGTAATTGTAGAGCAATTCGGTGTTTTGTATATCTGGAAAGTAAAACTATATAGTGCAGTAACGCCAAACTCGTGTTATGCCCTGCAGCAAGTTGCACTTACCGAGCAGTTTGGGCGTAAGGAGCCTTTATTATATGATCGTTATCGGTTCTCTTGCCGCGCAGTTAATGGATAGTCTCTGCTGATTGAAGAGGGTTATGTCAGCATAAAAAACGATCTCCTGTGTGTTCTAGCTCGGAGGTCCGGAGACCGGTGTCGAGGGCTCACATATAAAATCCCACTCAATGCGAAAAAGTGATTATAAAACTAAATAATTAATAAAACTAAATATTTTATTTATAAAGCCCAACTCGTTATCAGCCATACTTCACCAGGGCTTACCACATGATATATTTCTGCATCTTTTTAAGCAGAGTTCATTGGCTCCCAATTAATTAATTAAAAACATCATGATTACAACCTGATTGGTTTTAGTTAATTTAAAACATTTTAAATTGCAAATACAGATTAAAAACAGTTGCATTTATTTTCATTATTCGTTTAAAAAACATTTGAGGTCAATTTCTATATTAAGACCTCCTGGTGTTAACGTTTTTAACTTGTGGATCCAGAGTGTCTCTTCTTTTGATATGGTTTGGATTAGGGATGCACCGAATCCAGGATTCGGTTTGGGATTCGGCCAGGATTCGGCCTTTTTCAGCAGGATTCGGATTCGGCCGAATCCTTCTACCCGGCCGAACCGAATCCGAATCTTAATTTGCAGATGCAAATAAGGGGCGGGGAGGGAAATTGCGTGACTTTTTGTTAGAGAACAAGGAAGTAAAAAATTTTTCCCCTTCCGCCCCTAATTTGCATATGCAAATTAGGGTTCGGTATTCGTATTTCATGAAGGATTCGGGGGTTCGGCCGAATCCAAAAAAGTGGATTCGGTGCATCCCTAGTTTGGATAATGTCACCAGCTATCTTTGTGGCAGTAAAATGTGCGATAATATCTTCCATTCTGGTATATGTATTCTAAGAACACCTCTTGATTGATGTCGGAGCTGTTTGTTTTGAGGCTTCACGTTGTCCCCACTGGGCCAGTTCCTCCATCTCCTCTGGAGTAGGATTTGTCGGGTTCCCCAAACAGATCGGGAAAGAAACCTGTGAAGCATTAAGACCATAGAAACCAGCACACAAGGCATTTTTTTGGACATGAATTTTTTAGCTATATCTTACACATGTACAGGAATGTATTTCTAATGCTGTCAAAATATCCCCATGCCCAATACGGAGCAACAGAACCACTAAACTATTTAAACTTACAACCAATAGAAATAAAACAGAGATACTATTACAGTAAGCAGTTAATAAAAGAGAGACATGCTTTAATAAGGGATTCTCATTAAAATAAAGTGATAGACCATAAAGTAGGGTGCAATACGAAGTGTGAATTTGCACCCTTAAAAGCCCCAAACCGAATGCCTTGCCAGTATAGAGTGTTTCTTGTTGTATATTTTGTCAGCTGCGTGACAGATTTTTGTTTTTATACATAGGTTATTACATTATTTTCATAATTTTTTTTTTTTAATATTTCATTACAGAGGTCAGGGCGCTGGTGTGCGATGCATGTACGTCTGGCTTACATGATCCTGCGGCACCAGGAGAGAATCAAGGTAACTGTATTCCTTACAGTCTCACAAAAACACTCTGCAAATGCTCTCTCAGAAGCTTGGCTGGATCGCTCAGCTTTAGTAGTACTTTAATTCTATTTTAGACTTGCATCCTACTTCAGTGAATTAGTGGCTACGATTCCATTCCCAATTAATCGCAGTCCAATCTCACGACACCAGCTGGTGGTCTGACTCATGTAGCACGTGTGAACCAACTTCTAAATATCCTGCTCCTGAGTTTGTAGTTCAGTTTGCATTTGTGTAATGTCTCTGGTATTGCTCTTAATATGTCTTTTAATTAAGCGGAGTCACTCCCAGTATGTTGATATCTGTATTACTGAACCTAATGGCACAAATAAGCCCTGGAAGGTAGAGTGTGACCAAATCACCTATTTTCCCTGTAGGAGTTTGTGTAAAAGAATACATATTCCCAAATTATGTAAAACTATTTAATTTTCCTCTTTTGCCTACTCTCGTCTCACACTCCTTATACCATAGCAGTTTCTTTCTATTGAGAAATGGTTCCCCACCTCTTACCCTCTCACCTCTTTCTATCACAGCTGGCACAAGGCGCCCCCCACAAGCCACCATTCCGGAATGATCTCCTCTCCTGCCTCCCTGCAGGACTCCGCACTCTGCCATCCTCACATGAACTGGCACGAGCATCTTCCCTCTTCACCGGTAATGGGTTGTTAGTGCACCATTAGATAACTATAGATATTCTCTTTATTTTCTTATGTTTTTGGAGTTTTTTTGTGACAGTTTCTGCAGGTAGCTGTCATTTGGGGTTATTTATAAACACTAAGCAAATTTGCACCTGGGTAGTAACCCATGGCAACCAATCAGATGATTGCTTTCAGTGTTCAACCTGCAGCTAGCTGAAAAAAAGCTAATCACTGATTGGTTGCTATGGGTTACTGCCCAGGGGCAAATTGGCCCGCTGTTTATAAATGAGTCCTAAAACTGCTCTGTATGTTATCCTTCTTCAAATTTACATTGTATGACTTTCTATGTTTCTATTCTCATTTTCCCTCAGTCTTTGTTCATCTTTCCTCCATTTACCCTGTTGTGGCCATGTTTTTTAGTCATTGCTTTGCTGTATTCCCCTTTAAAGGACCAGTAACATTAAAAAAATTTGTTACTATACAACGAAAGAAAAAAACCAAGACAAATAAAACTTTAAAATAGCAAAGCCTTTATTCAGAAATAACTTACAGAAGCTCCACTTCTGCTCCTCTTCAGATAAGGCGACAGGGTGACCATCCATCCTACGGCACTCAATTTCTCCTCCCTGGCTTCCCTCTCCCTCGCTCCTCCAGCCCATGCCGCTCTTAGACGTGGCCACACTGACACTGCAGGTCTGGTTTTGTATTTGCCTCTTGATAAATAATAGTATTCACAGAATGGCGCTCCGGCCCCCGGTCTCTTCCTCCTCTTCTATCAGCCGCAGAGACCGGCCCCCAAGCCCGACATTAAACCCACCACTGCCTCAGGAAGCACAAGCAGCACCCAGCACTGCCAGCAAACCCTCCGAAAACTCCCCAGAATTGTCAGGGTAGTATACCGCTGCCCAAGGTCTTCAGCTGCCCCGTAAACCTGGCCTCCCAGTGGCACAAGCCCCAAGTAGATAAAAGGCACCAACCGCTGTACGCTCCTATCCACCTGTAGAGTGTAAGCCAAAGAAGCCAGGTACAGGCCCCCCGTGAGTACTCGCTCCCTGATCTGCCCCCTCTCAGTGTCAGGCCCAGCTCAGTATAAGCCAAATGGTATGCTGGGGGCGGGGGTCTACGCCAGAGACGGAGCTGACAGAACGACTTCCCATTCCCATGGTGCCCTGGCTTGAAAATGTCTAAAGTTTGGTGAGGGGGACACGCTCTGCCATCTGAAGAAACCCCTGGGAAGGGAGCCAGAGAGCAGGAGGCTGAGCTCTGCTTCCCCCCATGGGGCATACGGAGATATTATCTGTGACTGGGTGCTGGTAATAAAGAGGAATGGAGGGCAGCTATAGGGATAACAGTGGTAATTTGCACATTTACAAAGTGGCCGAGGGCAGGGGTCCATGAGGCGCACAAGCCAATGTAGGGCCCGGCAGAGATCAGTGTAACTCCCGAGCCAGATGAAGTGCCCTAGGGGTCGGGGCCCTAGTTGGGGGCGCGCGGGCGGGGGAGGCTCCATTGGTCCTTCCTTGATCTTCAGACTGAGGGATGTTGTCACCATGTCTTCAAAGGTCAGCTTGCGGATGGCTTTGGTTTTCTTGGCCGCAGGGGGGTTTGCTGGCAGTGCTGGGTGCTGCTTGTGCTTCCTGAGGCAGTGGTGGGTTTAATGTCGGGCTCGGCTGATAGAAGAGGAGGAAGAGACCGGGGGCAGGTCACAAGTCTGTGATTACTATTATTTATTAAGAGGCAAATACAAAACTGGACTCGTTGCTACATGAGGGAGAGGGGAGCCAGGGAGGGGAAATCGAGCGCCGTAGGATGGATGGTCGCCCTATTTTCTGAAGAGGAGCGGAAGTGGATTTTCTGTAAGTTATTTCTTAAAGGCTTTGCTTTTTTAAAGTTTTATTTGTCTTGGTGTTTTTTTGTATAGTAACATTTTTTTTAAAAAAAATGTTGGTTACTGGTCCTTTAAAGGGGTTGTTCACCTTTAAATTAACCTATAGTATGATGTAGAGAGGGATATTCTGGGACAATTTGCAATTGGTTTTTATTTCTGGTTTTTGTTATTTATCTTTTTATTCAGCAGTTGTCTAGTTTGCTATTTCAGCCATCTGGTTGCTAGGGTCCAAATTACCTTAGCAACCATGCATTTATATGAATAAGAGACTGGAATATGAATAGGAGAGGCCTGAATAGAAAGATGAGTAATAAAAAGTAGCAATAACAATACATTTGTAGCTTTACAGAGCATTTGTTTTTTTATATGGGGTCAGCGACCCCCCTCCCCCCATTTGAAAGCTGGAAAGAATCAGAAGAAAAGGGCAAATCATTTACAAAATGAGCAAGAACGATTGAAAAGTTGCTTAGAATTGGCCATTCTGTAACATACTAAAAATTATTTGAAAGGTGAACCACCTCTTTAATCTATTCTTGCGCGGCTGCTCATCTTTTCCAAAACACCCGTTTTCTTCTTGTTTGTCAATGCACTATGTCTTGTGATTCGTTCTTAGGCTCCCCTGGACATTTTCAGATCTCTCCTCAAGCTGCAGCATCTTTTCTTCCCCCTTCTGGACCTGTGGGTGAGTTTAACATTGTACCACCTTGTCCTCTGATACTCCCAATGTCTTGTTATTATTTTAATTTTTACTTTATAAAACCCAAAAACCTAGCTTGGAACCAGTCATCCACCCTACAGTGATTAGAATTATCAATATTTAACGACCTACTATACTGCCGTTATTTATATTTTAAATATTTAGCCTTGTCCGGCCTGGCTGGCCAATCGCTTGTAATCACTTCCTTCATGTAATTTATTCTGTTTAAGTTCCTTTACAATAGAAGTTTACTCATAGTCTGTACAGAGAGATCCCATAAAACTATGGCACATAGGTATCCCCCTGTACTAAGCACAATTCAGCAGGAACAGTCCCCTAAGTTTGCTCATAGTCTGTACAGAGAGATCCCATAAAACTATGGCAGCATAAGTATTCCCTGTACTAAGCACAATTCAGCAGGAACAGCCCCTAAGTTTGCTCATAGTCTGTACAGAGAGATCCCATAAAACTATGGCAGCATAGGTATTCCCTGTACTAAGCACAATTCAGCAGGAACAGCCCCTAAGTTTGCTCATAGTCTGTACAGAGAGATCCCATAAAACTATGGTACATAGGTATTCCCTGTACTAAGCACAATTCAGCAGGAACAGTCCCCTAAGTTTGCTCATAGTCTGTACAGAGAGATCCCATAAAACTATGGCACATAGGTATTCCCCAGTACTAAGCACAATTCAGCAGGTTCAATACCTAAATTTGCTCATAGTCTGTACAGAGATCCCATAAAACTATGGCAGCATAGATATTCCCCTGTACTAAGCACAATTCAGCAGGAACAGACCCTAAGTTTGCTCATAGTCTGTACAGAGATCCCATAAAACTATGGCAGCATAGGTATTCCCCTGTACTAAGCACAATTCTTTGTGAACACAGTTGACTGGTAATATTTATTTCTTAAATATTTTTAAATATATATATATATAGCCTTTTTCAGCAGGATTCGGTCTAATCCTTGTGCCTGGCCGAACCGAATCCTAATTTGCATATGTAAATTAGGGGCTGGAAGGGAAATCACATGATTTTTCATAAAAAACAAGAAAGTAAAAACTTTGCTCCAACTTTTTTCCGACTCTAGTTTGCTTATGCAAATTTGGATTCGGTATTCTTTCATGAAGAATTCGGGGATTCAACTGAAATCCCAAATAGTGGATCCGGTGCATCCATAATAAATAAATATATAAAAATATCAATAAATAAAAATATTGGGAATGCACCGAATCCACTATTTGGGATTCGGGTGAACCCCCAAATCCTTCACAAAAGATTCAGCCGAATACTGAACTGAATCATAAATTGCATATGCAAATTAGGGACGGGAAGGGGAAAAACATTTACTTTCTTTGTTTTGTGACAAAAAGTCATGCAATTTCCCTGCCGTCCCTAATTTGCATATGCAAATTAGGATTCAGTTCTTCTGGGCAGAAGGATTCGGCCAAATCCGAATCCTGGATTTGGTGCATCCCTAAAAAATACATATATACAAAATACAAATCTACATGAGAATATCTGAACAACTAGACATTTCCCATGCAGAGCTGTCAAGGCAGCAACTTTTCTCTTAGCTTTCACAACAGGCACTTTCTACTCTTCAACAAATACAAAATCAGAATGAATCTTCTTTTTGGTTTACTGGGGATCAGTGACCCTGAGGTGTTGTCATCTATCCACACTATCACTGATATTTCTTTAAAGAGAAAGAACATCAAATTGTTAATCCTACTCTGCGAGTTCATATTCATCTCCAAGGATTTCTTGATAAATATTAGGAGCCCCCAGAAGCCATACTTAGGTTTATTGGAAAAAAACAAACACCTCTGACTTGTAAATAACACGTGGAATATTGGAAGGAATGCACTGTGTGCTCAATGATTAGCGTCTGATAGGGATACTGGTATTCAGCAGGGGTGCTACAGATTGCTCATTATTCCACATCATGTTTCTTAAAGGAGAATTAAACTCTAATAATGAATGTGGCTAAAAATTCCATATTTTATATAGTGAACTTATTGCACGAGGCTAAAGTCTCAGCTTGTCAATAGCAGCAATGATCCAGGACTTCAAACTTGTCACAGGGGGTCACCATCTTGGAAAGTGTCTGTGACACTCACATGCTCAGTGGGCTCTGATTGGCTGTTGAGAAGCTAAGCTTAGGGCTCGTCACTAATTATCCAGCAGAAAATGAGCTTCCCTGGCTGTAATATAAGCTGATGCTACAGGTTTGCTGATTATTCAATTCTGATGCTAATTGCACTGGTTTCTGTGCTGCCATGTAGTAATTATGTGTATTAATTACTAATCAGCCTTATATTGTGACATTTCTATTCTATGTGTACTGTATATTGTGAGTGGCTCCCTAAGCTCAGTAAGTGACAGCAGCACAGAGCATGTGCAGTGAATCAGCAGAAAAGAAGATGGGGAGCTACTGGGGCATCTTTGGAGATACAGATCTTTACTGCTAAATGGCTGTGGGCTGGTACAGAAGCACAAAACATAATGTACAACATTTCTAGCTACTTTTTTAGTTAAGTTTAGTTCTCCTTTAATGGGGTTATACTCTGGATCTCCATAACCATAAGGAGGCCAAAGGCCTGTGCTGGACTTCCAGAGCCTACAAAAAGTCCCTTTCCCTATTCTTTGTACCTTTTGCTCAACCCGGAAGGCTGTTCTTCGTTGGAGAATGATAATTTTAAAGATGTTCCAAATTGCAGGCTCTCTTTGCAACTCTTTATGACTCATTATGATGATGATGGTGCCAAATAGCTCACCTAGTGACTTGGCCTGATTCTGACATAATCCCAGTCTGGGACGATTCTTCTTTCCACCATAACCCTAAAAACTCATTTGATGCTGTTTCCATCTTTTTGTTGGCATAGTGAGCCTTGGGTCCTCTTGTGGGCCCAAGTCCGATAAGCACCACCTGCTGGTCAGTTTCTGACCAGTCTGACCACCAAGTAGTTAAAGGGATACTGTCATGAGAAAACATTTTTTTTTCAAAATGAATCAGTTAATAGTGCTGCTCCAGCAGAATTCTGCACTGAAATCCATTTCTCAAAAGAGCAAACAGATTTTTTTTTATATTCAATTTTGAAATCTCATATGGGGCTAGACATATTGTCAATTTCCCAGCTGCCACAAGTCATGTGACTTGTGCTCTGATAAACTTCAATCACTCTTTACTGCTGTACTGCAAGTTGGAGTGATATCACCCCCTCCACCCCCCCCCCCAGCAGTCAAACAAAAGAACAATGGGAAGGTAACCAGGTAACAGCTCCCTAACACAAGATAACAGCTGCCTGGTAGATCTAAGAACGACACTCAATAGTAAAAACCCATGTCCCACTGAGACACATTCAGTTACATTGAGAAGGAAAAACAGCAGCCTGCCAGAAAGCATTTCTCTCCTAAAGTGCAGGCACAAGTCACATGACCAGGGGCAGCTGGGAAATTGACAAAATGTCTAGCCCCATGTCAGATTTCAAAATTGAATATAAAAAAATCTGTTTGCTCTTTTGAGAAATGGATTTCAGTGCAGAATTCTGCTGGAGTAGCACTATTAACTGATGTGTTTTGAAAAAAACATGTTTTCTGATGACAGGATCCCTTTAAGGAAGTTGACAGGAGAAAGAAAGAGGCTGCTCTGATGTTCTTCTGCTTAGCAAAATAATTAAAAACCTTTCTCACATCTTTCCTAAGCAGAAGAACATCAGAGCAGCCTCTTTCTTTCTCCTGACAATTTCCTTGACTACTTGGTGGTCAGACTGGTGGGAAACTGACCAGCAGGTGGCGCTGTTGTAACAAAATTCATTCATATTATCAGTACATGTATCCCTTAATATCTTGGAATAAAAACAAAATAAATAATGAATGTAAATTACAAAATGCTTAGAATAGCATTCATTTTACATTCACTTATTTTAAAGGTTTTCTTATCCTTTAAAGGTCAAATAGTGAATTTGTTTTTGGTGTCAAAATTCTAACATTCCAATTTTAATCCCCCAATTCGAATGTAAATTTGAATATGATATTGATCACAACCTCGACTCTGGAAACCGTTCTAATTCGAATATTCGCCGCCTAAGTCCTGCCTGTAAATTGGCTCCTGACATTGGGAGTTTTATTCAGAGAAAAAACTCAATTTGAATTTTTGGGGTTGGGACAATTCGATTGAATATTAGACGTTCAATTTTTTTTCTTAAATAACTTCCCAATCGAGTTGAGTATATTCAAATTTATTAGAGTAAACAAAAAATTTCACATAAAATCGAAATTCGACGTTTGATAGATCTACCCATTTGAAGTTGCAGTAAAGAAAGAAGTTGTGGACTTGTGATACAGAAGTCTTATTAATGGTCATAAATTAAGGTAAAACCTATCACCCGTCTCCCTGTAAGGCTACTGTATACTCTGACCCCACATCCTTTAGGCCTTATACATTGTTTTTAATATTTTTTTTTTTTTTTTTTTAGATCCGTTCATAAGGACGTCTGGTTTTTCGCCTCTGGCTGCTCTTAATAACGGTGCATTTGGAGGACTAGGGAGCCCATCCTACAGTAAGTTACCCAACATTTATACAGGGTCTGCTCTCAGCCCAAATAGTCCATCTGAGGCATTGCTAGGTGTGCAAGTCACAGTCCCTATGCATTTTTGTAGCTCAGTGGCTTTTTGAGGACATATGTGAATGGCCAGACTAAACAATATCTTTAGGCTCTTAAACCAGTTACTCCAAAGCTTTGTCATCACTTTAAATTTAAAGGGATACTGTCGTAGGAAAACATGTTTTTTTCAAGACACATCAGTTAATAGTGCTGCTCCAGCAGAATTCTGCACTGAAATAGTTGTAGTGATATCACCCCCTCTCCTTCAGCAGCCTAAGAACAGAACAATGGGAAGGTAACCAGATAACAGCTCCCTAACACAAGATAACAGCTGCCTGGTAGAGCTAAGAACAACACTCAATAGTAAAATCCAGGTCCCACTACGACACATTCAGTTACATTGAGTAGGAGAAATAACAGCCTGCCAGAAAGTAGTTCCATCTGCAATCAGAAGTCACACAACTGGGGTAGCTGGGAAACTGACAATATGTCTAGCCCCATGTCAGATTTCAAAATTGAATATAAAATAATCTGTTTGCTCTGGATTTCAGTGCAGAATTCTGCTGGAGTAGCACTATTAACTGATGTGTTAAAAAAACATGTTTTCCCATGATAGTATCCCTTTAACTTTGAAATCTGACATGGGGATATAAATATTGTCAGTTTCCCAGGAGCACCCAGTCATGTGACATGTGCTCTTATAAACTTCAGTCACACTTTATTGCTGTACTGCAAGTTGGAGTGATATCACCCCCTCCCAGATAGCCGCTCCCTAACACAAGATAACAGCTGCCTGGTAGATCTAAGATCAGCACTCAATAGTAAAATCCAGGTCCCACTGCGACATATTCAGTTACATTGAGTAGTTGCCAGAAAGCAGTTCCATCCTAAAGTGCTGCATCTTACTCAAAGCACATGACCAGGCAAAATGACCTGAGATGCACCTACACACCAATATTATTAAAAAAAAAATACACTTGCTGATTCAGGAATGAAATTTTATATTGTAGAGTGAATTATTTGCAGTGTCATTTAGAAATAAAAACGACACCATAAAAATCATGACAGAATCCCTTCAACTTCTTTTCCACAATGTAATTTCTCCCTTTTTTTCTTTACCAGATCCCCCAACAATGTTTAACCGGAAGGATAACCCTGCAGTTCAGAGCTTTCCCAGCCCCCATGACCCATGGAATCGGCTCCATCGCATGCCTCCATCTTTCCCGACAGCTCCTCCTCAGATTTGTGCCAAGACTGAATTGGACGCACATCATGTGCAACTGATGAAGAACGAAAGAGACCGGTAATGGCCGCTGTATATTCTTGTGTAATAATTGTCTGTGTTATTTTTTCAGTGACTGGACAACATTGGTATTTTTTTGTGTCTTCCCACACAGGGATCTTTTCTCCCGCCTGGCACCACATATTTCCCCTCTGACCTCCAGTCAGCGCCTCCATGGGGGAGAGGAGCGGGGGCCATCTCGCACAGTCTCGCCATACCTGGGGGTAAGACAAGGAAGCAGTTCTGACCTCAAGCCTCGTCTGACGCCTGATCACTCCTCAAAGGTGAAGGTGAAGGAGGAACCTGAGGTGCTGACGTTTGAAGTGGGGCGCTCTCCTGTGCCTGGCTTACATTTGCCTCATCCATCACCCCCCTTTGAAAGATTTCGGGGACCCTTCCTGAGTGAGCAGTTTCCCCACACCTTGGAGCCCTGGAGAGATGTCTACCGCAGGGTGGATCCCCAGCCCCTCCGTCTTCCTTCAGTGTCCCCCCGCCTTTATGACAGAGAGGAGCGGGCGCATATCTTGCGAGAGGACTTTGAACGTGCCCACATGTATGGTTTGCCCCCTCATGCCGCCATGCAGCCTTCAGCAACGTCCATGATTGGTGCTTTCTACCCTCACCCCGCCTCTGGGCTGCTCAGCAAGACTCCTCCCATTAATTTGCTGAGTGCCCCTCCCCCTCTCATTTCCACCTCACGACCGGGTTCTCCCCCACACAGGGACCTGTACAAAGAGAGAGACTCAAGATAGAACTGTCATCTTCATCTAAGACGGGGGTGTCTTGTAAATATTTATATATTACACCCTGATGCCCTCCTGACCTTGACCAAGCCCCACCCTAACCCTGGGCTTTTGTACATTTTTATGGTTATAATGTGATTTTAATCACTGTGCTATCCCCCATTAATCCCTTCCAGGATTCAGTGTGTGTGTGGGCAGTTTCAGAGCTGAGTGACCTTGCGCTGCATTGTGCTCTCAAAGTGCAGATCGCTTTGTCTGTTACATCAATAAAACCTCTCTCCATTCCCCTGACTGCCTCCTGGCTTTGAAAGTGATATATTGGCTGTGCCAGGTCTTCTATAACTCCATGGAACTCCGCTATAGGGAGTGGGTCTAAAGAGATTGGTGTGTTTGAATCATGCGTCGTTAAAGGGATACTATCAGCGTTAAACGTTTTTTTTCCACGAAACACATCCGTTAATAGTGCTGCTCCAGCCCGACTGCAGTACAATGTTAGTAATGTAAAATTGCCCAGAGCGCTCTTCTAAGCTCTTTTGCTACTTGCATTTTTTTTTTATATAGTTTTCAATATCTTCGCAATGGAAGTACATAGGAATGTGCAAGTCTGAAATTGACATCAAAGTCTAGAACCTTTCCGAAAAGCCTCCGCAAAACAAGGCAATGGGAAGCGATTAAACATTTCCTTTATTAGACCATTACAATGTGGAAAAAAAAAAAGCTGGTAGTACAGGCATGGGACCTGTTATAAAAATGTCTTGGGACCTGGGTGGTTTCCAAATAAGGGATCTTTCAATGATTTGGCTCTCCTTACTTTAAAAGGGTTGTTCACCTTCAAACGCTTTTTTCAGTTCAGTTGGTTTCAGATAGTTGGACTATTTCCAATTATTTTCGAAAGTTTTTATAATAGTTAAGTGTAAAGTTTCATTTCTCACCTTCTCTGGGAGGGGGGGTGCTGACTCTTTAAAGGAGAACTAAAGCCTAACTAACAAAGTAGGTAGAAATGTTGTTCATGATGTTTTGTGCTTCTGTACCAGCCCAAGGCAACCACAGCCCTTTAGCAGTAAAGATCTGTGTCTCCAAAGATGCCCCAGTAGCTCCCCATCTTCTTTTCTGCTGATTCACTGCACATGCTCTGTACTGCTGTCACTTACTGAGCTTAGGGACCCACTCACAATATACAGTACACATAGAATAGAAATGTCACAATATAAGGCTGATTAGTAATTAATACACATAATTACTACATGGCAGCACAGAAACCAGTGCAATTAGCATCAGAATTGAATAATCAGCAAACCTGTAGCATCAGCTTATATTACAGCCAGGGAAGCTCATTTTCTGCTGGATAATTAGTGACGAGCCCTAAGCTTAGCTTCTCAACAGCCAATCAGAGCCCACTGAGCATGTGAGTGTCACAGACACTTTCCAAGATGGTGACCCCCTGTGACAAGTTTGAAGTCCTGGATCATTGCTGCTATTGACAAGCTGGAACTTTAGCCTTGTGCAATAAGTTCACTATATAAAATATGGCATTTTTAGCCCTATTTATTTTTAGACTTTATTTCTCCTTAAACTGCTCTAAATTGATACATTTAGGTGATACATTTGTTATCTTTGTCCCTGCTGAGCAGAATCTTTTCATTAAAAGCAGCTGTTAGAATTGACACTAGTTGCTAATACTCCAGATACTGCTGAGAAATGGATCAACTAATGTAGCAAATTATAACAGTTCAGAAGCTCCTGGATCACAGAGCTGCCAGACTGACGCTGGAGACACTGACAGTCGGACATTAAACTAAACTTCAATTTTGGGAAACGGTAAGAAATAAAAGATGGAAAACAATTCCAAGTCTTTGTTTACTGGGAACAATCTGAAAACAACTGAACTGAAAAAAGTGTTTGGAAGGTGAACGCCCCCCTTTATAACTACTACAAATCGTTAAACATTAATTAAACCCAATAGGATTGTACCTCCACCAATAATATCTTTGCTGGGATTAAAGAGATACTGTCATGGGGAGGAAAATTTTTTTTTTTCCAAAATGAATCAGTTAATAGTGCTGCTCCAGCAGAATTCTGCACTGAAATCCATTTCTCAAAAGAGCAAACGGATTTTTTTATATTCAATTTTGAAATCTGACATGGGGCTAGACATATTGTCAATTTCCCAGCTGCCCCCAGTCATGTGACTTGTGCTCTGATAAACTTCAATCACTCTTTACTGCTGTACTGCACGTTGGAGTGATATCACCCCCTCCCCCCCCCCCAGCAGCCAAACAAAAGAACAATGGGAAGGTAACCAGATAGCAGCTCCCTAACACAAGATAACAGCTGCCTGGTAGATCTAAGAACAACACTCAATAGTAAAATCCCATGTCCCACTGAGACACATTCAGTTACATTGAGAAGGAAAAACAGCAGCCTGCCAGAAAGCATTTCTCTCCTAAAGTGCAGGCACAAGACACATGACTGGGGGCAGCTGGGAACTTGACAATATGTCTAGCCCCATGTCAGATTTCAAAATTGAATATAACAAAATCTGTTTGCTCTTTTGAGAAATGGATTTCAGTGCAGAATTCTGCTGGAGTAACACTTAACTGATGTGTTTTGAAAAAAACATGTTTTCCGATGTCAGGATCCCTTTAAGGAAATCATGTAAAAAAAGTGAATTAGTGATGCACCGAATCCACTATTTTGCATTCGGCCAAACCCCCAAATCCTTCGCGAAAGATTTGGCCGAATACCGAACCGAATCCTAATATGCATATGCAAATTCACTTCAAAACCCTTTCAGCATGAAGCTCCGAATTACGTGAAGGTCATCTCCAAAAGACTCCATTTTAATTAATTCTAGGGAAGCACCAAATCCAGGATTCAGATTCGGCCAAATCCTTCTGCCTGGCCGAATCCTAATTTGCATATGCAAATTAAGGGCGGGAAGGGGAAATATTTTTTCCTTCCTTGTTTTGTGACAAAATATTGTGAGTATTGTAAATTATGATCCAGTTCGGCCGTGCAGGAGGATTTGGCTGAATCTGAATCCTGCTGAAAAGGGCTGAATCCTGACCAAATCCTGAATCGAATCCTGGATTCGATGCTTCTCTAGAATTAATTAAAATGGAGTATTTTGGAGATGACCTTCACATAATTCTGAGCTTCATGATGAAATGGTTTATTGGAAGCAGGTTAGTAAAGCTGCCGACAGACTGAGTCAGCAGCTTATTGACCCGTGTGTAGGGCCCTCCAACAGGCTTTCTTGATCGGTATCTGTCCGAAAGTCGGTTGGATTGCGGACACATCTATTCATTGACACGGTCCTGTGATCCAACCATCCGTGTTGGCTACATTATGATCCGATCATTGGATCTCTCCATGGGAATATACGTTTGTTTGGTGAAATCGGCCAACGAGCGGATATCTATGTGTATGGCCACCTTGAGGTTCCGAAAGAGGACTCTGAATTCCAAACATTGGGTCAGACAGTTACTATAACAATTAAATGGGAGTTGACTGTCCAGAATATGTTCCAATATAAATCTATTAATAATTGACGGTAATATCCCTTGTTTTTTGGGTGCCTGGCGATTGTTGCAGAAAAGTAAACATTCTCCCAGCTGGAGTCCTGCGTGCGTCTTGTTGGGCTAGGGTTGCCACCTTTTCTGGAAAAAATTACTGGCCTTCCTATAAATTTATCTTTTTCCCTATTGATAACATTGGGATCAGCCATCATTTTTACCAGCCCGGCCTGTAAAATAACCCTGTGTTCAGGTCCAGACTGAGAATTAAAATAGGCCCTGGCATTTCAGGTACACAGAGGCCCAATCAGCCCACATAGAGGCCCAAACAGCCCCCACCAGCCCACTAAATACTGACTTTTTTTTCTGGCATTTGCCAGAACCCACAGATTGCCAGTCCGGGCCTGCCTATGTTTGGCAGACCTGTGCCTGACCCTAACCCGCAACCTGATCTGCACCACCACCCAATATGTCCCCCTAACTACACCTGATACCCGGCCCAAAAATATGTAACTTAAAGGATAAGTAAACCTTTAAAATAAGTGCGTTTGCTATTGTAAGGTACATTTATTTTTATTCCAATATATTAAAGACGTTGTTCACCTTTGAATAAACTTTTAATAGGATGTAGAGAGTGATATTCTGAGACAATTTGCAATTGTTTTTTATTGTTTGTGGTTTTTGAGTTATTTAGCTTTTTATTCAGCAGCTCTCCAGTTTGTAATTTCAGCCATCTGGTTGTTAGAGCCCAAATTCCCCTAGCAACCATGCACTGATTTGAATAAGAGACTGGAATGTGACTAGGAGAGGACTAGAAAGATGAGTGCTAAAAGTAGCAATAACAATAAACGTGGACCCTGTTTGAAAGCGGGAAAGAGCAGACAAAGGGCAAATGATTACAAAAATATAAATAAAAAAATGAAGGCAAATTGAAAAGCTGCTTATAAGTAGCCATTTTAAGTCACATATTTAGTTTTTGTTTATTCCCCAATAACCAGCGCCGGTCCATCTCGTCACACAACAGCAGCACGAAGTCTCCCATCATTCATAGCGCCACGTGTCTCCTCCCAATATTAATAGGACGCAACTCCGCCCCTTTATTCGACGCACTTTCTCCGCCCCCGTCGCCATTTTGGACAGTGAGTGCCGGCTCCCGTCCCGCTATTATTATTGTTTTTTTTTTTTTTTACTGAGTTTTCCCGCCTTCCTGTTCGCTTGGCCGGGAATACTCACTGGATCTCTCTCGGAATTCTGGGAGCACAGACGTACCGGGGGCAGTTACTGGCGACTCGCGTGTCCCGGATGGCTGCGGATTGTGTTTGGTGACGGCTCTGGAGATCAGAGAGGAGGAGCCGCCGCCGCCGCTCAGGTGAGTCCCAGACAAGATGGCGGCCGCGAGCTGACTGCCTAGTGCCGGGTCACTTCCCCTCTGTACTCCGGGTCATTTCTCTACTCTCCTACAAGTCTTCTGCCTTCCCTCTCACCATCCCCGTGTGTGTCGCTTCCTCTCCTCCTCTTACTCTGTGTGTGTGTCGGCTTTCTTCCTACATTCTCCCTTTCCTGCATTTTATTTAATGTTGCCTCTCTTGCATCTCACTACACAGCAGCTTGTTTATATAAACTATAGTAGTACTTATCTGTTATCTACTGTGTATCCTGTGCTTGAATGGCTGCCCCCATGGCTACACAGCAGCTTGTTTATATAAACTATAGTAGTACTTATCTGTTATCTACTGTGTATCCTGTGCTTGAATGGCTGCCCCCATGGCTACACAGCAGCTTGTTTATATAAACTATAGTAGTACTTATCTGTTATCTACTGTGTATCCTGTGCTTGAATGGCTACATTATAGTCATTCCATTAGATCACTTTCATTTTTATTGTTACTGTTCCTTTAACGTTTCATCATTTTATGGGATGCTAACGGCGCTCCTGGGGGGGTCACCTCGGTAACTGTTCTAAATTGATACATTTAGTTGATACATTTCTTATTTGTCCCTGCTGAGCAGAAGCCCTGAGTTTCATTACAGGCAGCTGGTAGAATTGATACAATAGTTGCTGATATTCCAGAGATGCTGCTGAGAAATGTATTGTATGAAATAAATGTAGCAAATTGTAACAGTTTAGATGCACCTCAATCACTGAGCTGCCAGACTCAAACACCAGAGACAGGAATGAACTGCAGCTCTGGAAAAACGGTTGAAAATAAAGATGGAAAGCCGTCTGTTTCTGGGGGACAATCTGAAAACATCTCAACTGAAAAAAGTGTTTACTAGGTAACAACTCAATGTTGATAAAGTAATTAAAATATAATTTATTGTTGCCCTGCAATGGTTAGAGAGAGGGTGATGCCAAGAGTCCAAAAAACACTGTTCTAAGGAAGATTTTTTATTGACCCTTTCTCTTCCTGTGGTGGAGGGTCAGAGATGGGAAAATTCAAGGGACTTTTTTCCCCCCCCAGGGGCTCCGGCAACCCATGGGCTAATAATTGTTGCACCCTGTGGGGGAAGGAGGGCTGCTTATTTAATAATCTGAGGACCCATGATTACCAATGGTGACCTTGCAGTAGGTTGGTGGGTTCCTACATATGGGATAATCTGCTTGGGCTCCTAAGTCACACCAATGTTTTATCAGATTTTTGTGAACTTCAGGCTGCATGTTGGCATGACTACAGGGCCTAACCCCTGGTATTTCAAATTGCACTATTTGGGCGTAAAATCTCAAAATGCAGTGCTTTTCTGGCGTCAAATCCAAAAATGTTGCAGTGTTCTGGTGTCAGATCTGAAAAAGAAGTTAGCGGAGAAGCGCACACCCTTACGTATCCTCTGTTGATTAGCCTGGTGCACAATGTAGGAGGGTACGGACACCCCCAATATGAACGTAGACATTAGGAAATAAGCATGTTTGATAAAAGGGGCTTGCCCGGAAACGTTGCATGTTCGCACTAATAAAGAGCAAGGGTTTACCCTGCTAATTCACCTGCCTTGAGTGCCAGTGTTTTCTAATTTCTACGTCAGATCTGAAAAAGTCTTATTTCGGCGTCCGGTACGAAAATTTTGTGGTATGCGGGCGTCTTATACGAAAATGCTGTGGTATTCTGTAGTCAAATCTGAAAATGTCACTGGGCATCAAATCAGAAAATGTTGTGGTGTTCTGGTGTCAGATCCGGAAAAGTCGCAATATTTAGGCATCCGATCCGAAACATGTTGTGGTATTGAGGCGTCTTGTACAAAAGTGTTGCGGTATTTAGGTGTCCGATCCGGAAAAGTAGCAGTATTTGGGCGTTCAATCCGATAATGTACTTATATTGTTGTCAAATCTGAAAATGCTGTGGTTGTTCTAGAGTCAGAAAAAAGTTGCAGTGTTCGGTTGTCCGATCCAAAAACGTAGAGTTATTTGTGCGGCAAATGCGAAAATATAGTGGTATTCTGGCGTAAAAAAGTCCAAAAAAAGGACGCAGCATTCTGCCGTCAAATCCAAAACAGTTACAGTATTTGGGCGTCTGAAAATCTGAAAATGCTTCAGTTTTCTGGCATCAAATCCGAAAATGTTGTGGTGTTCTGGTGTCAGATACGGAAAAGTCGCGATATTTGGCTGTCCAAATCCGAAAATATTTACGTATTCTGCAGTCTTATACGCAAATGTTGCGGTATTCAGATGTCCGATCCAGAAAAGTAGCAGTATTTGGGCGTCTGATCCAAAAATGTAGCACTATTCTGGCATCAAATCCGAACATGCCATGGTGTTCTGGCATCAGATCAGAAAAAGTTACGATGTTCTGGTGTCAGATACGGAAAAGTCGTGGTATTCTGGCGTCAGATCCAAAAAAAAGTTGCGGTGTTTGGGCGTAGTGTGGAAGCAAAAGACAGAACTCTATTAATTGGCTCATGTGACCAAGCATGTATAGTTGTTTGGTATGTTTGTGTGCACCGTAAATTGTGCGTTCCCAGTGGGCGGCCCTTATTTTTTGTAATGGCAATTTTCTATTTATGATTACCCAATGGCACATACTACTAAAAAAGTATATCATGAAAATGTGTTTTTTTTTTTACACAAAGCAGGGTTTTACATATGAGCTGTTTTATGCAATATCTTTCTATAGAGACCTACATTATATGGGGGGTATAGTTTTCCTTTTAACTGGTCTTTAGCCTCCCCCCCCCCAAACCAATGGATTGTTCTGTATTGGGTAAACAGATTGCTCACAGGGTTTGTACCAACTTGCAGCAATATCTGTGGATTCTATCAAACTTTTCCTAAAGATATGTTTTGTATGCATTCTCTCACATTACCAGTATGGGATCTGTTATCCAAAATGCTCAGGTACCTGGGGCTTTCCAGATAAGGGATCTTTCTGTAATTTGGATCTTATATTGTCTGCTTATAATAATGTAAACATTAAATCAACTAATAGGGTTGTTTTGCTTCCAAAAAGGATTAATTTATTAGTTGGGATAAAGTAGCTGCTGTTTTATTATTACACAGAAAAATGAAATCATTTTTAAATCTAGTCTTTCTGTACTTTGGAGCTTTCTGGATAGTGGGTTTCTGGATAATGGATCCCATACCTGTACTAGTCCTTTTGGACATTGCCCTGTGATTTCACGGCCATGCCCTAAGGTCAGTTAGGACCAATGATATTTGCTTGTTTGGCATCATCGCAGAGCAAACATTTGTGTGACCCATTCATTCATCTTCTTTGGACTGAATCAAACAAATATGACTTAGGCCCCAGGGTTGAATTTGCTTGACTTCCCTTAATTCTTAAAGGCGCTATAAAGGATAAATTAAAAAAAAAAAAAAAGGAAATTATAAGCAGTATATGGTGTTGCTTTTACATGGTGCTAAAAATTAATATTAAAAATAGCCCCTTTATTGGAGCTCCCTATAGATGTTCTCTGGTCCCTGTCTGTGTTTCACATGAGGGGTGGGAGTGTCCTAACGGTCCCTGCCAGAAGCACAGTAGGAGGGGGACAGCCAATCACAGCCCTGCAGTCAAACACAAGCACAGACAGGATTCAGTTCCCTATCAGGTCCTGCTAGCTGCTGATTGGTTCCTGTCCTACAGTGCAGTGAGCTGAGAACACCGCCTGGGAATTCAGGGAGCAGCAAGTGGAAGGGAGGGATTATTGGGGTTTTTGCAGAAATATTCAATAAATCTGCCTGAAATACTACTTTTTAAAGCACAATTCTTCTATGTCTAAATGAGTATAATGCACTGGTACGTTCTTATTTTTTTTTTTAAGTCTCGTTTTGGCTATAATTGTATTTCTTTTCCTGACAGTGAAAGTTAAGCTGCAGTGAGTGTGACTGGCGTATCGCTCTGGACTGAAGACTGGACGGCCTGGCTCAGAATGAGGCAGCATCCCAGCATGCACTTCAGCAAGCCACAATCTCTACGGCTTCACAGGACAACAGAGAGTGTGTGGAGTCACCTACAAGTGTTGCTATGCACCCCTGTTCTGCCCGACAACAGCTGCAGGTATACATCGCTTCACTTAGTTTACAAATACATTTATACACGTTCTAAGCACTGTTTGACCAGCAGTTAAAGGGGTTGTTTGTCTCTAATTCTTTTTTCCGTTCAGTTGTTTTCATGTACAGTAGAACCCCATTTTACATTTTTCGGGGGACCAGAAAAACTTTTTTTTGTAGAATCCGGTAAAATGTAAAATCAGGGAAATGTGTTAAAGTAACTTTTTCTCGCAATACTGAAAGGATATAAACATAGGAGTCTGTTTTACTTACATTACTTAAAATCAGAGAAATGCACCCATTGAAATGCATTATAAATTGGTGGGACCACAAATAAAAAAAAAAAAATCTAAAAGGCTGGGAAAATTAAAGGGAAAAAGGTTTTTTTTTTTTTTTTTTTTTTTTTTTTTTTCAATTATTCTAATTTCTTTTTGTGACCCTTCTTCTAATGTTGAAGTGTAAAGTTAAACTTCCACCTTCTAATGTTTTAAAGCTGCTGGGGGGTCACAAACTGTTTTTAAATTGATACATTACTTGATTTGTTTTATCTTGCTGAGCAGAATCCCTTGGTTTCATTGAAGCAGCTCTTAGAATTGATACAGTAGTTGCTAATATTTCACAAAGTGCTGCTAAGGAATGTATCAACCAATGTAGCAAATTGTAACCGTTCATAATCTGCACCTGTATTACTAAACTGTTTGGAAAAACGGTAAAACAATAGATAATGCATTGAAAGCAATTGAACTGAACTGAAAAAAGTGTTTGGAAGATAAACGGTCCCTTTATGATGAGTTTTTAAAGTGATAATGTCAACACATCAGTTAATAGTGCTGCTCCAGTAGAATTTCTGCACTGAAATACATTTCTCAAAAGAAACAGATTTTTTTTTTTAAATTTAATTTTCAAATCTGACATGGGGCTAGACATATTGTCAGTTTCCCGGCTGCCCCCAGTCATGTGACTTGTGCTTTGATAAACTTCAGTCACTCTTTACTGCAAGTTGGAGTGATATCACCCCCCCCTTCCACCCCCCCAGCAGCCTAACAACAGAACAATGGGAAGGTAACCAGATGGCAGCTCCCTAACACAAGATAACAGCTGCCTGGTAGATCTAAGAACAGAACTCAATAGTAAAATCCAGGTCCCACTGAGACACATTCAGTTACATTGAGTAGGAGAAACAGCCTGTCAGAAAGCAGTTCCATCCTAAAGTGCTGGCTCTTTCTGAAATCACATGACCAGGCAAAATGACCTGAGATGCACCTACACACCAATATTACAACTAAATACACTTGCTGGTTCAGGAATGAAATTTTATATTGTAGAGTGAATTATTTGCAGTGTAAACAGTGTCATTTAGAGAGAAAATCTACACCAAAAAAATCATGACAGAATCCCTTTAAGGGTAAGGCCACACGAGGAGATTTGGGGAGATTTTGTCGCCTGGCAACTAATCGCCTCATCTTCTGAGTGACAATCTCCCCGAACTGCCTCAGCGTGTTCTTCCATAGGCTACAATGAAAAGTCGCCTGCGCCTAAACACACGCGGCGATGCGTTTTCAATAGTTGCCCAAAGAGTTTATATCTGCTGTCCTGTATTGATTCTCAAACGCTAGCAGGATCACTTATAAAATATTTTTACTTACATGTATTTTTTATTATGTTGTGCTTAGATCCTTCTATTTTTTAAAGGGTCCTTTTCCTGCTTTCAGTGATGCTTAATTTTTATATTTTTCCTTTCTTTCAGGCATCAGACAAAATGACGGGCAGTAACCCTGTGTCTCCCGGCTCCAGTGCAGAGCTGTCCCCCTTTGACCTCTCTGGTGAAATGGGGGACAATGCTTGTGGCTCCCCCACTTACGATGGGATGGATGGTTCCCTACAAGATAACAGTGGGGGGCAGAAATGGGACAGTCAACCGGAGATTGCCGAACAAGCCAAACATGTATGTATGTTTCTTATGGATTTGCAATGTGCAGGAACTAGGCCTCCCCCCCCCCCATAGTTCTTTGCTCTCTATAGAAGGGAAATATTTGATTGTTTGAAGGGGTATTCGCTGTATGACTTTAATAAGCTGGGAATTAAAAGTGATATGCTGAAACTGTTATAGAAGGCAACAGTTTCTTTTTTAAAATTTCATTCCTGAACCAGCAAGTGTATTTAGTTGTAATATTGGTGTGTAGGTGCATCTCAGGTCATTTTGCCTGGTCATGTGCTTTCAGAGAGAGCCAGCACTTTAGGATGGAACTGCTTTCTGGCAGGCTGTTGTTTCTCCTACTCAATGTAACTGAATGATTCTCAGTGGGACCTGGATTTTACTATTGAGTGCTGTTCTTAGATCTACCAGGCAGCTGTTATCTTGTGTTAGGGAGCTGCTATCTGGTTACCTTCCCATTGTTCTGTTGTTAGGCTGCTGGGGGGGGGGGAAAGAGAGGGAGGTGGTGATATCACTCTAACTTGCAGTACAGCAGTAAAGAGTGACTGAAGTTTATCAGAGCACATGACTGGGGGCAGCTGGGAAACTGACAATATGTCTAGCCCCATGTCAGATTTCAAAATTAAGTAAATAAATCTGTTTGCTCTTTTTAGATACAGATTTCAATGCAGAATTCTGCTGGAGCAGTACTATTAACATTTTTTCCCATGACAATATCCCTTTAAACATTAGAGATACTGACACCAGAAAATAAATTTTTTTAATATCTATCATAACATTATTTTTGAATGCTATTTATAATTTTGCCATAAAAGTATCTGCCTGATGCTTTTACTTTACTTTTCTTAACCCCTTTTTTCCCTATGAGGGGGCTGCCATATCTGTGCAGCAGCAGTCTTTTAGTATTAGAAACTCTAACTGACAAGTTGAGAAGTGACAGTCAGGTTGACAAAACAGTCAGGTTTAGGAACGTCAAGTAACAATCACTTACAAAAGCAGAACTATCAGCAAAAAAAAACAATAGGTAACGTTTCATGTAGATTAATATTTTGAAATACATTTTTTAGTGTCCATATCACTTTAAGTAGAATGAAAAACCCTACTGTATTGTACTGTGTGATTGTGAGTTGAGATTTCATTCTCCAAACTACTAAATCTCTTGTCAGGAAGCCGAAATTGAGAACCGGGTTGTGGAGCTGCGCAAGGAGGGGTTTTGGACTCTACGTCGACTCTCCAAGGTTCCTGAGCCAACACGTCCCAAAGTGCTCTGGGATTACTTGTGCGAAGAGATGCAGTGGCTTTCCGCAGATTTTGCACAAGAACGCCGCTGGAAACGGGGAGTTGCCAGGAAGGTGAGGATCTTCTAAATGAAGCATTGCAGTGTAATTACAGCTTACATGGCTCTACCATAAGTTAAAGGGCTGGTTCACAATTAAGTTCATTTTAGTAAGTTATAGAATGGCCAATTCTCAGCAACTTTTCGATTCACCTTAATTTTTTCTTTTTTTATAGTTTCTGAATTATTTGCTTTCTTCTGATGACTCTTTCCAACTTTCCTATGTGGGTCACTGACCCCATCTAAAAATAAATGCTCTGTAAGGCTACATTTGTATTGTTACTCTTTAATACTCCTGTTTCTCTCCAGTCCATTCACAATTTATATTCCAGTCCCTTATTGAAATTAATGCATGGTTACTATGGTAATTTGGAACCTAGCAACCAGGTTATTGAAATTGCTAACTAGAAAGCTGCTGAATAAAAAGCTAATCACTCAAACCACAAATAATAAAAAGTACAGAACTGCAAATTGTCTCAGAATATTACTCTCTCTTCGTCATACTATAAGTTAACTCAAAGGAGAACAACCCCTTTAAGTCACAGGGTAGATTGTACAGTGATCTGTAGCAACCAGTTGTAGAGTAATATCAAGCAGGTGAGTACGTGTGAGTTCTGGATGTGATGAAAAATGTCTGTCTGAGGCATCTTAATTGTGGCCATTTGTGGGTGTCACTCGTAGCTGAAGAATTAACTATGTTTGCTAAGTAAGTTGATGTGTGTGTGCTTGAATGTGGGTGTGGATCAGTCTGTGTATATGTATTAGAGCTTCTTCCCAATATATGCACTAGATGAAGCCTTCAGTGGCTACTTCTAACCTTATATGTGCCAGTTATGTTACCATTACTGTGTCATAATGTTAAGCAGAGTATTTATGCCTATATAATTGCTTATATAGAAATATACAGTATATTTAAGGGGGGGCTGTACGCACTCTAAACAAGTCCCTGTCTGCCTCTGTAGTCTTGGATTTGGTAGCTGGTGCTAGAGCGTATTCCATCTGTGACACTGGCTGCCATCTGTTGCTGTTCTGTCACACAGAAGGATACATAATGTACCACAGCAGGTAAGATGCAGGATTGTGGGGTCACCTGCAGGGACCAAACAGTGTTTTGCTTTGGCCATTTAAAGGGATACAGTCATGGGAAAAAATGTTTTCTTCAAAACGCATCCATTAATAGGGCTGCTCCAGCAGACTTGAGCATTGAAATCTGTTTCTCAAAAGGGCAAAGGGATTTTTTTTATATTTAATTTTGAAATCTGGCTAGCCATATTGTCAGTTTCTCCGCTGCCCCCAGTCATGTGACTTGTGCTCGGATAAACTTCAGTCACTCTTTACTGCTGTACTGCAAGTTTGAGTGATATTACCCCCCCCCCCCCAGCATCCTAACAACAGAACAATGGGAAGGTAACCAGATAGCAGCTCCCTAAAGCTGGCCATAGATGTTGAGATTTTTAAAAGATCCGATCCTCATCGTGAGACCACGATTTTCTCTGAACGATCTTACGAATTCACAATCAACTAAAAAGACCAATTTGCCAGCAAAACAAAGGGGAGCTGCCTGCTTGGCCCTGCAAACATAGATAGATTGCGCTGGGACCGGCAAAAGATTTTTTTTACCTGACCGATCAATTTCCTGACAGATGACGGCCGAAAAATCGTTCGAATCCCACTAGCTGCATGATAATTTCAAAGGATTGGTTGGACTTCGCTAAAATCAGTGGTTTGGCAAGAAGAATCATCGCGTCTATGGGGAGCTTAAGGGTCAGGGCACATAGGCAGATTCAGGGATATTAGTGGCCCGGTGACAAATCTCTTCTTCGGGGCAACTAATCTCCCCAAACTTCCTTCCTGCTGGCTAAAATGTCAATCGCCGCTGGGATGGCAGTTGGCGCGATTCATTTTCCGAAGCTTACCCAAATTATTCTCGTGAGGAAACTTAGGAAGACGAATTGCGCTGGGCCGACTAATCTCCCCGAATCTGCCTGTGTGCCCTGACCCTAACACAAGATGGCAGCCCCCAAACACAAGATATAAGAACAGCACTCAATAGTAAAATCCAGGTCCCACTGAGTCACATTCAGTTACATTGAGTAGGAGAAACAACAGCCTGGCAGAAAGCAGTTCCATCCTAAAGTGCTGGCTCTTTCTGAAAGCACATGACCAGGCAAAATGACCTGAGATGCACCTACACCAATATTACAATTAACAAAAATACAACTGTTGGTTTAGGAATGAAATTATATGTTGTAGAGTGAATTATTTGTAGTGTAAACAGTGTCATTTAGAAATAAAAACGACACCATAAAAATCATGACCAAATCCCTTTAAGTGTAGTTGTTGTTGCTCCTGTACTCTACCCCTCTTATCCATGTGCCTCATGCCTTCTTATCTATACAGACTAATTTAGTCTTGTGAGCTTATTTATTCGTCAAGTCCCTTATATTAGGACTTTATATACTTCCGGAACTTAATTTGGTAATTTTGTTTTGCAGCTGGTACGGATGGTTGTTCGTCACCACGAGGAGCTGAAGCAAAAAGAGGAAAGGGCACGGCGGGAAGAGCAGGCCAAGCTCAGGCGTATTGCCACGACAATTGCAAAGGAAGTCCGCCAGTTCTGGAGTAACGTTGAGAAGGTAAGTTAGTGTGGAATATCTGCATGTAAGGAAGGAGAGTAGTCCATCTTGATTTTGGGCATTTGCGGGTGTCTATTTATATTTCACTTGTAGACAGGGATATTATGTTCCTAATGTAAGCCTCCATGTCTTTACTTGCACATAGGTGGCTATCAGTCATTCTAAATATATATTACGAGTTTGCCAATATATACACTAGGTCAGGGGTGCCCAAAAGGTAGATCAGGGTCTACCAGTAGACCTTTAGCCGGTGATCAGTAGATCTCAAGACACTGTCAACAAATAGCTTGACTAACTTACCCTCCTATTTCATGTTTTTCATTCAGATATTTATTATGTTAGGGTTACATAAGAAATAGCTGTTTGTTAAATATAGCAATACAAATGTATAAAGCAATAAAAATGTCATAAATCCGTATTTTTAAGTAATGGTTTTATGGAATGCTAACAATGCTTTTATAAATGTAGATCATAATGGGACAACATTACTAAAAGTAGACCTCACATTAGTAAAGTATGGGCACTCCTGCACTAGCTGAAGCATTCCGTGGTGACTTTATGGGGCAGATTTATCAAGGGTCGAATAGTCCATTCAAGTTTAAAAATTCACACATTAGAATTTTAATCCCCCAATTTGAATGTTAGATTTATCGCACCTTCGACCATTGAAACCTAATTCAAATATTCGCCACCTAAAACCTGCCGAGTTCATATACAAGTCAATGGCAGAGGGAGGGTCGGACTGGGTTGGCAGGATACCGGGAAAAACCCAGCTGGGCCCCGCCACCCAGATCCGCACCCTGGTTTTCTTCCTTCCCGGTTACGGCAATAAGCTGCCGCGAATGCACATGCCAATGCGCGAGTGCATCAGCGCGCTTGCGCGGCTGGGGATGTTGCCGGCCGGAAGGCCCTGAGGCAGCAGCACCTAGGGTCTGGAGGGGGACCCTAAAGCAGACGCTCCAGTCCGACCCTGGGCAGAGGTCCGCTGAGCCTTTTGGAGATGTTAATAGCCTTCCTGACATTCAAGGTTTTTTTTTTTTTTCATTCGTACTAATCAAATACAATTCGAAATTTCGGGTCGGAACCATTCGATCGAATATTAGCCTTTCACATTTTTTCTGAAATAACCTTCCAGCCGAATTGTGATTGTTTGAATTTAAAAATTCACATAAATTCAACCTTTGATTAATGGGCTCCCTGTGTGCCAGCCTCTGTGTCAGAATGTTATATATTGTATTGAGTTTTTGTAATCTGTGTATTTTAGATGTTCGCACTCTGAACAAGTCTCTGCCTATTTCTGTAGGCTTGGATTTGGTAGCTGGTGCTACAGCAAATTCTCTTTGTGACAATGACTGCCATTTATTGCTATGTCATGTCATACAGAGGGACATGTAGAGTCATAATCTGGTCTGTTGACAGGAAATAAAAACACCCCTCGCTCCCAGAGCTGCTTTTGAAAGGTGAAAAATTGGATTACACTTTAATAATATCATAGAAAATAGAAAGTAATTGGAAAAAGTCCTGTTCTGGTGAACAATCTGAAACCAACTGAACTGAAAAATGTGTTGGAAGGGCTAATGATACATTTATTTATTAATGTGTCATTTATAACCATTATAGCGCGCCGTTGACTCATGTGAAGATTTTAAACATCACAATCTTCCGACCTGCCATTAAAAATAAATAGTAAAAGAGCAAATCGGGCGTCAATCTTACGAAAGTTATGTCCGACAAATAGTAGTGACAGTCACCCATTGATATCGTCTGATAAGCAGTACATGCAGAAAGATTCTCGTTGGCAGACAGAAATCTTTTACACCCGTTCGATTGAATAAACAATCACCATCGTACGAAAAATGCCGGGATGATCTGTGCGGTCCAAAAATCGCACGAACCTTTGATTCATACAACTTGATCTTTACATCTTATGGCCTGCTTTAGAACGACATATGGTGAAATTGAAACTTTAAGCTTTAATGTTAGAAAACCGCTCACAAATCAAAAATGGAAGGTAACTGAAAAAAGTCTTTTGTTATGGTGAACTATCTGAGCAAAAAAGTGTTTGAAGGTAAACAACTCCTTTTATAGACCCTAACTCACAACGAGATTAGCCATGATTAATCTTCTCTAGTGCAGGTGACTAATCCTCCGAAGGCTTTCCTACCGGCAATAGTTTAAATCGCTGGTGGGAAAACATATGAGTTGCTTTGGCTTTCCAAAGTTGCCTCACAAGGAATCTTTGGGTGACTTCTTAAAGGGATTCAGTCATGATTTTTATGTTTTTTATTTCTAAATGACACTGTTTACACTGCAAATAATTCACTCTACAATATAAAATTTCATTCCTTAACCAGCAAGTGTATTTTTTTTTTAGTTGTAGGTGCATCTCGGGTCATTTTGTCTGGTCATGTGCTTTCAGAAAGAGCCAGCACTTTAGGATGGAACTGCTTTCTGGCAGGCTGCTGTTTCTCCTACTCAGTATAACTGAATGTGTCGCAGTGGGACCAGGATTGTACTATTGAGTGCTGTTCTTAGATCTACCAGGCAGCTATCTGTTATCTTGTGTTAGGGAGCTGTTATCTTGTTACCTCCCCATTGTTATGTTGTTAGGCTGCTGGGGGGAAAGGGAGGGGATGGTATCACTCCAATTTGTAGTAAAGAGTGAATGAAGTTTATCAGTCACATGACTCGGGCAGCTGGGAAACTGACAATATCTCTAGCTCCATGTCAGATTTCAAAATTAAATATAAAAAGATCTGTTTGCTCTTTTGAGAAACTAATTTCAGTGCAGAATTCTGCTGGAGCAGCACTATTAACTGATGCGTTTTGGAAAAATCATGACCTTTTTAATTAAAAGTAGGGAGGGGTGTGTGTATGGATGATGGGTTTTCATTTGGAGGGGTTGAACTTGATGGACTTTGTCTTTTTTCAACCCAATTTAACTATGTAACTAACTATGTATCCCTTTAAAGCCGTAGTCACTTGGAAGTTTTTAATCCAATTCAATCATAATCAAGCTATGACTGTGTTTCCACATGCAGATGAGCTTGTCTCTATTAATGTGAGGCAGACCCTTTTATTTTTCATGCATTTTCAGTGTGCGAGAGGCTTGTTTCTCAATTATTTAATGTTGTTACTGTACGAATAGACTCTTCATGGTAGATAAAGGTAGCGCATTTTGAAAAAACAAAACCATTCTCTCTCTTTCTCAGGTTGTTCAATTTAAGCAACAATCTCGACTAGAGGAGAAGCGGAAAAAAGCACTTGACTTGCAGCTGGATTTCATCGTGGGTCAGACAGAAAAATATTCTGACCTCCTCAGCCAGAGTTTAAATGAGACGTTGCTCCCTGTTAGCAAGTCCAGCTCCTCCTGCATTGGATCTTCCCAGGGTGGTTCTTTAAGGACTAGCCCCACTCCACCTGTCTACCATAATAATGGTAGGTATCCCAATGTGCAATAGCAGAGTACTGTATATGCTCCGTTAAGAGTTCCCTTTTCCGTAAAGGGAAAGGGGATTTGAACTCATAACAGATCTATCATTTAGACCGTAGATTTGTTTGCTAGTGCTAGAGATCATTCCTTTTAACACAGTGTCATGTTGGCTTTTCAGTCTCTAATACAGACAGGTAAACAGTATTTGTATTTTACTTATAGAAGTTGTTTCACTTTTAAGTTAACTTCTAGTATGTTACAGAATGGCTAATTCTAAGCGACTATTCAATTGGTCTTCATTATTTTTTTTTTATATAGTTTCTGAATTATTTGCTCTTTTGCTTTTTCTCTTGCCTAGATTGGGGGACACAGGCACCATGGGGATGAAGATCCTGTTGCTTGGAGAAAGGACACTAAAAGGTTAAAGTGGCTCCTCCTCCTCCTGCTCTGGGCTTCATCCCCGCCTACCTCCTCAATCCTCAGTTTTCTTTAGTGTCCTCAGAAGGAGGATGGACACTTCGTGGCTGGGAGCAATGGTACAGATTTATTCAGTATCATGCCACTACTAGGGGTCAGTGTTTCTCTTCCAGAACCCCTCCAGCCAAGGACTTCTGATCTGAAGATGCTCTATAGCCTTCCCGCTCTACGGAGGCTGCAGGCTGGGGAGCTCCCCCCACACTACCCTGGGCACTGGTTCCCGCTCTCCGGAGGCTGCACCAGTAGCCACAACAGAGGGTATGTCTTTTATTGAGCATTCCTGGCTGGCACAAGGAGGTAAGTCAATTCCCTCCTCCCTCCCCCCATTACATGCTGCCTGTCAGCTCTGCAGAAAGGCATTTAGTTTCACTTTCACTGCTATTCTCTCACAGAGATTTTCCTAGGCATTTAGTTTCACTTTCACTGCTATTCTCTGACAAAGATTTCCCTAGGCCAGGGATATCCAAAAGGTAGAATGGGATCTACCAGTAGACCTTTAGCTGGTCATCAGTAGATCTCAAGACACGGTCAACACACAGTTTGTCTAAATCACCCTCCTGTTTCATGCTTTTTATCAGATATTTATGTTAAGGTTACAAAAAAAAAAAAAAAAAAAAAAAATGGATGCTAAACATAACAATATACATTTTCTCATGAATCAATATTAAGTAATATTTTCTATGGAACAGAATGCTAACAATGCTTTTATAGATGTAGATCATAATGGGACAACAGCACTAAAAGTAGTCCCCGCATTGGTAACTCAGTGCCATTCCCAGCGACCTTTCGCGCCACCATCTGGCGCTGCATCTATTTCATTGTGCACGAGTCGCTGCACACGCGCCTCACGGGCGCCATCTTACTAAGGTACTATACCAAAGCCCGGGAAACCTCTCTGGTGGCCATTTTGGATCCGCATCTCTCTCCAGTACTGAGCGTTTCCAGCCTCACTGTCTCTCACAGAGAAGAACAAGGCACCATTCCTTCCTACCTTGGTGAATAGGTAGTTACGCTTCCCTTACTCTTTCTCTAGGGGATTAACACTTCCCTCTCTCTATGGGACCTACTGTGGGGTTTTTCACTACTTCCCTCTGTCTTCACAGATCGCACTCTAAGGGAGAATCGGTTCACTCCTCTGGACTCTCCTAATATTCCCCAATATCTTTACTTACTGGGTGGCACTACATAGTATAGCCATGACGGGCAGGGCAGATGACCAGTCCCTTCCCAAGCAGGCAACTGCATGTACCACCAATGCAATTTAGTGTTTGGCATGGGCAACTTGCAGACCTAAATGTGCTAGTGTTTTGGCTGAGCCAATATGTGAAGCCTGTAAGACTGCAGCAGTCACTGCACAATTACAATCCCCACACAGCCCTACCAGCCAGCTCTGCGACAGCTACGGCTAATCAAACGAGCTTGGATTCTGAATTGGTGTGCGCTCTATCTCTAGCGGGTCTACAAAACCTAGCCAGAATTCCAGAGACTCTAGATAAGGTCCTACAGCACCTATCTACACAGCCTCACAGACCGGTCACTCAGCAGTCGGCCACAAAGCGACCTCCCCTTTCCCCACCTGTTTTGCCTGATGAACAGGAAGAGGCATTGGGAAGAGGGACAGATCCTATCCGCAGATGAATAGGGTCAGGATACCCCCTAGATCACAATGAGAGGTCGAGAGCCTGATTCAGGCACACCCCACCTTTAGCAGAGCAAACCAAAAACATTTTCAAGAGGCAAAAGAAGTCTTCTTGTGTCTTTCCAGCCTATGAAAAGCTGTGTGACATTGTTAAAGCACAATGGAAAACGCCAGACCATAGAGTCCAATTTTCCATCGCTTTACTCAAACTTATCCTTTTACTTTACAGACCTTGGTCTTCACCCCCAGCAGTGGACCCACCGGTCTCTAAATTGTCAAAGACCACCCCCATTCCAGTAGCCGATGCGGCTTCCTTTAACGATCCTATCGACAAACGTCTTGAGGGTTTCTGCAAGTCGATTTTTACAGCAGTAGGCGGAACTCTCCTACCTATTATTGCCACCCCATGGGTATCCAGGTCAATGGAAGTTTGGGTGAAACAGATGGCCCAACTCATGGCTCAGAAGACCCCTCCACAGACCTCTTTCTAGCTCCGATAGCAGACACAAATATATATAAATTTGCGTAGCAGTCCTGGACGCGGCTAAGCTCGTCACAAGGGCTTAGGCATAATCCATTGCAGCCAGACGTTTCCTTTGGCTAAAAAACTGGTCAACAGATCTTACCTTGAAGTGGTCTCTGCTTGGTCTCCCATTCTCGGAAAACAACTTTTTGGTGCTGAACAGAGAAGGTAAATTCTCAAGCTACAGGAGGCAAGAGCACTTTACTTCTGCAAAACCGACCCAAGAGGCCTACCTTCAAAAGGCAACAATTTATTTATTTGTTTATTTTTTCCATCCCTTTCGCCAAAATCAGAGCCAGAGGTCCCAACATGAAAAGCAACAAGCTCCGACCCGCCCCAGATTCCAGTTAAGGCAGAGCACTTCTTGGTCAGGAAGCAGAGCAGCACCTAAGCCCGCACAGGACAAAACAGCCTCCGCATGAGGAGGTGCCCACCCCTGAAAGCTAAACCCTTTGGCGGACGCTTAAGTCACTTTCAGGAGGTGTGACAGCATAGAGTACTGGACCCCTGGGTCCTACAGATCATTTCTATCTCATAGAATTTGCTCGGCTACCTCCGAGGGGATTTTCCATCTCAAGGCTCCCTACCGCAGAACCCAGGCACTCAGCGGGCCAAGGGGTTCCACACGCCCTGACTGCCTCCGCGGTAGTAATGGCGGTCCCTCAAAGGTAAAAGGGGCTTCGGTTTCTACTTAAACCTGTTTATAGTACCCAAAAAGGATGGATCTTTTCACCTGGTGCTAGACCTAAAGGCACTAAACGACCATGTAAAGAAGCACCACTTCAAGATGGAATCCATCCAGTCAGTCCTAATGTCCCTGGACATAGAGGATTTCAGGGTGGTGATCAACATCAAAGATGCATACCTGCATGTCCCCATACATCCCAACCACCACTGGTTCCTTCACTTTTCAGTGGCAGGAGATCATTGGCACTCCCCTTTAGACTATCCTCCGCGCAAAGGCTATTCACAAAGGTCATGGCTGCGGCTCTAGAGGACCTGCGACTGCAGGGAGTGAGTGTCATACCATACCTGGACGACCAACTGGTTAAGGCCCGTTCCATGGCACTGGCCACAACTCATCTCCAGACACTAATGCTGTTAGGCTGGCAGATAAACTTCCAAAAATCTCGATTCATACCTTCTCAGAGTACAGAATATTTATGGCTTGATCTAAATTCTTCATTGGGAAGAGCCTTCCTTCCCCAATCCAAGACCACCTCAATGCGGGGGCTCCTGTCAGCTCTGCAGAAAACGGATCAGGTACTCTTAAGGTTGCCATGAGAGTGCTAGGGACTATAGTGTCATCCTCCGATTCCATATGAGCAGCTCCACACCAGAGCCTTACTCCAACCCCAGAGGAGGAACTGAGCGAACCTAAACTGCAGGATTCCCCTATCTGAACTAGTTTGAACCTCTATCACTTGGTGGCTTTGACCAACAACACTTCCGTCAGGAAAACCCTTCCCCAATCACCAGTGGACAGTCATCGCAACAGATGCCAGTCTACAAGGTTGGGGAGAAGTATTGGGAGACCTAACCGTACAGGGACGTTGGTCACAGAAAGAACTACTCCCCATCAACATCCTGGAATTAAGAGCAATCTACCTGTCATTGCTCCAATGGTCAGGCAGACTTCAAGATCTACCTGTAAGAATACAGTCAGGCAATGTGACAGCGTTGGCTTACATCAACCACCAAGGAGGCACAAGGAGTCAAGCTGCCCTCGCAGAGGCACAGCAAATTCTTCTGTGGGTGTAAAACACGGTACCAGCTATCTCTGCAGTTCATATCCCTGGAGTGGACAACTGGATAGCAGATTTTCTCAGCCGAGAGACCTTACATCAGGGAGAGCGGAGCCTACACCCAGAGGTTTTTTCAACTGATTCTGGCAAGGTGGGGCACTCTGGAAGTAGACTTAATGGCATCCAGGTACAACAACGAGCTTACGAGGTTCTTCACAAGATGCAATGACCCTCTGGCCCTAGCATTGGAAACACTGGTGGTTCCGTGGCAGTTTCACCTAGCATACGTCTTCCCACCACTGGCACTTCTGCCAAGGGTAATCAAGAAGGGTAGAAACAGTTCTAGTGGCACCCTACTGGCCGCACCACACTTGGTTCGAAGAGCTCATAAGTTCATCATTGGACGCACCTTTCCACCTTCCAGACAGAATGGATCTGTTATCTCAGGGACTGATCCTCCACCCGAGTTCACCATGATTGGCTTTAACGGCATGACACTTGAAGCCATAATCCTAGCCAGGAGTTCCAAAAAAGGCCATACCGACCTTACTAAGGGCCAGAAAGCCCGTCTCCACACGCATCTACCACAGGGTATGGAGGACATTTATATCCTGGTGTAAATCTAAAGCCAAAGACCCACAGTCCTAGGACGAACGTAGCCTATTGTTATTCCTTCAGGAGGGTTTAGAAATAAGGGCTGGCACTCAGCTCTCTGAATGTTCAGGTATCAGCCTTATCTATCCTTTTTCAGTAGCAGCTTGCAATGCTGCCCAACATCAAGACCTTCCTACAGGGAGCATTGAGGATGATACTTCCATACCGTCATACAATCCCTCCCGGGGATCTCACTATGGTACCTTCTGTATTGCAGGAGCAACCGTTCGAGCCATTGGATAAATTCCATTACCTCCGCTGACTCTTAAGGTAGTTTTCTATTAGCCATCACTTTCGCTAGACTAGTTTCAGAACTAGCAACTCTATCCTGTCGTCCACAAGGCGGTGTTGAGACCTACCCTGGATTTCTTCCTAAGGCGTTCCATCTTAACCAGGACCTGGTGGTTCCTTCATTTTGTCCCGAACAAAAGACAAATTTGGAACAGTTACTTACGTAGATTCGTTCTCTCAGAACATACACCAGGGCTACCAAGAGTAGAAGGAAGCTAGACAACCTCTTTGTCTTACCAGAAGGACCACGGAAAAGCCTTAAGGCGTCTAAGGCCACCAATGCAAGATGGATTAGGTCAACAATCTTGAAGGCCTCTGAGGTACGAGGTAAGGCCACACCCTTCCGGGTTCAGCTCATCCTACTTCTTCACTCAGCACTTCTTGGGTGGTTCGCCTCCAGGCTTCAGCAGAACAGGTCTGTAGGGCTGCAGTGTGGTCATCCACACACACCTTTTCCAAATTCTACAAGGTGCATACATTCGCCTCAGCCGAAGCGAGCTTCGGCAGGAAAATGTTGCAGGTGGTTATTCCCTGAATACTAGGGGTAAAAAGTCCCGCCCTCATGGGTAGCTTTGGGACGTCCCCATGGTGCCTGTGTCCCCCAATCTAGGCAAGAGAAAAATAGATTTTTGTACTTACCGTTAAATCCTTTTCTCTTGTCCTACATTGGGGGACACAGGCCTTCCCTCCCTGTATTAGTTCAAGTTAATGTTGATCAGGTAATATCTTATATCATTTTTATTGTTCAAATACCAACAAGTTCAAACAGCAGGTGGTTCATACCGTGCTTAGCTTGCATTGGGGAGGTGCGCCTTCTCTTCACATGGGCAATTGGTAGGGCTCGTCATCTCTTCTTCGGTCAGAAAACTGAGGATTGAGGAGGTAGGCGGGGATGAAGCCCAGAGCAGGAGGAGGAGGAGCCACTTTAACCTTTTAGTGTCCTTTCTCCAAGCAACAGGATCTTCATCCCCATGGTGCCTGTGTCCCCCAATGTAGGACAGGAGAAAAGGATTTAACGGTAAGTACAAAAATCTATTTTTCTGACTCTCTCCAGCTTTCAAATGGGGGTCACTGACCCCATCTAAAAAACAAATGCTCCCTAAGGCTACACATTTATTGTCATTGCTCATCTTTCTATTCAGGTCTCCGCTAATCATATTCCAGTCTCTTATTCAAATTAATGCATGGTTACTAGGGTAACTTGGACCCTAGCAACCAGATAACAGAAATTGCAAACTCGAGAGCTGCTAAATAACTCAAAAACCACAAATAATGAAATTAAAAGCAACTGCAAATGGTCTCAGAAAATCTCTCTGAATCATACTAAAAGTTAAATTAAAAGGGAACAACCCATTTAAGAGGAAACAAATAATTAATTTGGTTTCTGTACCTGCAGATGGGGATTTCTTGCCTCATGATGAGGAAGATGATGAAGAGACCATAGAGATAGAGGAGCGTCAAGATGGGAATGATGCGGAGAGCCAGAGGCTGGAGATAGAGCTTCTGAAAAAGGAGAGTGAACTTCCTTTGGAGGAACTGCTCCAGAGTTTGGGACCCAATTTTCTCCAAGATGTGGATCCAGATCAGGACTTGCAGGTATGCACTCTTTTAAATCATTTCTTTTTTTCAAGTTAAACCCTGTGTTATGGCTATTACCTGTTTAATGTCTACTTAAAGTTCAGTTTCCTTATGTCAGGGTAGCACTGGCAGCATAAAAAAAGGGTCTGGCAGACTTTTATATGGTGTAGAAGGATATAGGAACTACAGTTTTAGATTTGCTTTCCAGATGCAATTGAAATAGTTGAATGGATGCCTGGCACTCTATATCTTCTGCAAGTATATCATGTGTTTCCCCTCATCCACTTGTTTACAAGGTTGGGAATGTGTAATCCCTGTAGAAGATCAAGACCGTCTCATAGACTAGTACAGGTATGGGGCCTGTTATCCAGAATGATAAGGAACTGGGACTTTCCAGATAATGGGTCTTTCTGTAATTTGGATGTTCATACCTTGTCTACTACTAAATTATATAAACAATAAAAAACCCAATCAGCTGGTTTTGCTGATTAGGATTAATTATATCTTAGTTGGGATCAAGTACAAGTTACTGTTTTATTATTACACAGAAACAGGAAATCATTTTTGAAATTTGGATTGTTTGATTATAATGGAGTCTATGGGAGACAGTCTTTCCATAATTTCAGAACTTTCTGGGTAAAGAGTTTCTGGATAACTGATCCCATACCTTGGGTTCCCTCTCTTGTAGGCAGTAAGGATTCACAGATGCAGGAAGATTTTCACGTCTCCTGGGTGAATGTTTATCCGTGTATTTTTAATTGTATATAACATAAAATATAAAGCTTTGTCTGCTTTTTTTGTAAGGTGTTAATGTTACTGACTAAATATATTTTTGTAAATTGTTCTGCCTGGTGTCGCTAATCTTATCTTGATGCTAAAGGAGTCAGATTCCCCTCGAACGCCCCAAGTCTTTGAGGAGGAAGATGACGAGTTCACTGCTAACGAGGAAGAAGGTGATTTTACTCCCCATTTAGTTGAAGACGTTCGCCCTAATAAAACTGTATTTTACATAAATAAATTTAGATTCAAATTCTGTCTGTTTTAAAGTTATTTGTTAATAGAAACATTAGTTTCCTTTCTCTTCCGATCATTCCCCAAAGTCTTCGCTGCCTTCCAACATTGTTTCAGGAGTCGGAGAACCGACACAAGTTTTTTAATGGCATATATATTTACAAATTATTTTTTCTGAAAACTGAAAATCTTAAAAACCTCTGTGTTATAATCAGCTGGAGAAGTTGGCTTTATCTAATGGTATAAATACATTTTTGACTGTAGGTGAAGATGAGGAGGAGACTATTGAGGCAGAAGAAGCTCTAGACGGCCAGCAAGATCATACCGAGGAACTGTCTGAGCTTGCCAAAGAAGGTAAGAATATTGAAGCCACCTGCAATCCAGTATGGCGGGGCATATTAACATCACTTACAACAAGGTACCAAGGAGTTTGCCATAGGTATGCACTAAGTAACAGATTTTTGCCTCACATCATAGGCTGAAATTTGGTAGCTGGTGCTATAGAGAGATCTCTGTACAACAACATAGTGTATTTTCTTGTACTGCTGTGTCACAGCCAGAGAGACACTTGTTCTTTTAGCCGGGTGGGACATTACAGTCGCATCAGATTACTTTTGGGAGAGGACCAGAGACTGGAAGCCTGTGTTTAATTCTGTAGTTGGGAACAGGTGAGGTCAGTTGTAGCCTCTATCATTTTAACTGTAGAAAGCTGCAGTGCAACAGAAGATAAAACTCTGCTTGTCTTTGTGTTTAAAGGATAAATACATCTTTAAAATAAGTGAATGTAAAATTGAAGAGGGGAGCTATTCTAAGAATTTTTTTTTCTCCCCCAATTATAATTTGTATTGAAAGTCATTGACATGAACTTCAAACAATATCTGTCCCCCAGGACCTAATATGTCATTGTAACAAGTACATCCTAAAGCTGGTTGCAAGAATTATACAGTTATACATTACAGTTGGGATAGGAGGTAGGGGGAGGGTTGGTTGGGGGGGAAGGGACGAGGCGAAAGAGAGAGAATAAAGAGAGAAAGAGAATAAGAAAAATAAAAAGGGGATGGGAAGAGGGGAATGGAATATAAGCGATGCCTTTATTGGTACAGAGACTATACCATTCCGTTTCTTTGAATTCCAGCCACCTCCACCAAGTTGCAGTGAAAATGTTTTGTTCATCCATATGTGCGGATAGTTCCTCAAAAACATAAAGCTCCTCTATCTTTGTGAGCCAGTCCTATTGTTGGCACATGTTGTGTTTTCCAATGCAAAAGGTATACGACACTTTGCAGCATTTAATAGGTAAGGTTCTAGTGATTGTGTTGAAGACAGAGATAGGGCTCTCTATATGGAACAACAAGCAGTACGCAGGGTTTCTGTCTATTGTGTGGTTTAAGATTTCTTCAGCCAGGGAAATGATCTGATCCCAATACGGTTTTATCTGTGGACATTCCCATAATATGTGGGCAATTGAATTGCCTTTTGAAAAAGCGAATTGCGAAACGTGCGTCAGGGCAACTGACGGTCTCCTTGTTTTTAGCTTTGAACCATCGGATGGTGGGGCGGGATTGAAACTAAAATTCTTTTAAAATTCTCAGACTCTTTTTACTCATCTATTTTCCTTTCCAAGGACTGTGGGGTTTGCGGTTTTACAGGTTTAGACAGCCTCTCTCAAACAGTCAGAAAAGGTACTTTTGAGACCGCAGCCCTACAGGTCCTGTCGTTCTACATCTTTGTGGTGCTCCTAGGGACTTAGAAAAAATTATAGTTACAATCTTGGGAGCAACTCCACCCTCTATACAATTCCACCTTTCTCAATTTTAATTAGAGATCAATAACCAGGGTTTTTTTTTTTTTTTTTTTAATTGTGACCATAAGGATTAACTCTCAGATTTTAATTAACTTATGCACAAATCACTAAATGGAATGGTGAATTAATCGACTGCACATGGCACTTTATTAATCAGAGCACATAAGAATTAATCAACTTTGAATTAATTGCACAGGTCACTTTATATTAATGAATTATAATAGTTAACCCTTTATTGGTTAAGAATATTGAGAGTGAATTTAATGAATTTTTTGAATGAACTTGAATCCTCACAATACAAACGGCACCTTTAATCATAAGTGATTTAATAGGGAGTAACGGACTCCCAATCTTTAGTTCAATTGGTTATCAACCGTGTGGTTTAAAGTGGAATAAAATAACAAACGATACCAAGTGTAAAGGTCCTTATTAGAATTATTGGTTAAAGGAGAAGGAAAGGTTAAAACTAAGTAAGCCTTATCAGAAAGGTCCATCTAAATATACCAGTAAACCCCCAAAGTAATGTTGCTCTGAGTCCTCTGTTAAAAGAAACACTGCATTTCTTTCCTTCTATTGTCTACACATGGGCTTCTGTATCAGACTTCCTGCCTTCAGCTTAAACCTCCTTGCCCTGGGCGTGAGCATGCTCAGTTTGCTCCTCTTCCCCCTCCCTTCTCTACTGTAATCTGAGCCCAGAGCAGGGAGAGACTCAGGCAGGAAGTGATGTCACACCATGTTAATACTGCAGCTCCTATCCTAAACAAACAGAGAGTTTCTAGAGCTTTTTACTCAGGTATGGCAAAACATTCTACAGAATAAATATAGCATTCTATCTTGCACTATTGCAGCTAATCTATTGGCAATAAAATGCCTCTGTAGCTTTCCTTCTCCTTTAAAGGTGTTTGAAGGTGAATACGGCATATGATTTGTCATATTCTGCAGAGAAGAGTCAGATTCACTAGACTTTAACAATAAGCAACTTTGTAACGTGTTAATCTGGTGTTATCAGTTCATTTTAAAGATTATCAACATAGTTTCTGTTTGGGTCATTGTAACAATCAAGGATTTCCTTTTTAAATTACACAACAAACTGAAACTATATTTGGAGAGAAGTGGGTGAAATACGGAGGTGTAGTGTTTGATACAGTTACCAAACAAGGTTCCTTTTTTCTTTTCTTTATTATAATCAACCGATACCTTGCGTGACTGTAGAGTCTGAGTATTATTTATTGTTGTAAGAGTTAACTTTTCTTCTAATAAAATTCCCATAATATGTGTCTGTTATTGCCCCAAGACATCGCCAGCATGTCTCCGATGTCTGTGCAAATATTGTCCTTCGCTTTACCGCAGTTCTGTACCATTTGGTAAGAATTTTATAGTTTAATTGTTATATGCAACTACATCTAGAGCTGCATTGCAACTTTAATATTAGGTTGCCAATCTGTTCCACTGAGAGCGTGAGCCCTAAATCTGTTTGCCAAGAGTGTACGAAGTGCAGGTTGTGTAGACTGTCTGTTTTTTGTAAACATCTATATATCATGGTAATGTTATGTCTGGGTGGGTCACTAAGTGCACAGCATTTTTCAAATATTATTAGTGGTCGGCATAGGGTAGCTGTGCCTACCAGAGCTCGGTAATAATGTGCAATTTGTGAATATTTTAGGTGGTCTGTCGGAGTGAAGGGTTTAATGCATTGGAATTTTTGCTTAGTGATAATTCCCCCCTTTTCTATGAAGCGTAGAAGTTGTAAATTCCCTTGTATCAAATAGCATAATATATAATGTTATGATACATTTTAAAAAAAAAGTTCATTTTCTGGTGTCAGTATCTCTTTAAAGTTGGTGTTGGTGGTCCGTTGTTCTAGTTCTACCCATAATCTGTTGTCCATGTGGTGGGACCAGTCTATTATGTGATTAAGTATTGCAGCATGGTGATAGTGTTCGATGTTCGGAAGCCCAGTGCCCCCTTTTTACGTGGCCTGTTTTGCATTTTTTTAGGCTTTTTCCCTAACCATATGCATTTGGTAAGTATAGTAAGAAATGTTTTAAATGTACATTCATTATTTATTTAGTTTTCATTCCAAGATATTAAGGGATACATGTACTGTTAATATGAATGAATTTTGTTACAACAGCGCCACCTGCTGGTCAGTTTCTCACCAGTCTGACCACCAAGTAGTCAAGGAAGTTGTCAGGAGAAAGAAAGAGGCTGCTCTGATGTTCTTCTGTTTAAAGGGGAAGTACACCTTGCAAAACTTTTCAATTCATTTATTTTCAGATAGTTGATCAGCAATAAAGATTTTTTTCCAATTACTTTCTATTTATGACAGTTTTTCTAATATTTAAGTGTAAAGATTCATTTTTCATCCTCTAAATCAGCTCTGGGTTTTTAACTGTTCTAAATTGATACATTTAGTAGATATGTTTGTTGTCTTTGTCCCTGCTGAGCAGAATCTCTGGGTTTCATTACAGGCAGCTCTTAGAATTGAAACAATAGTTGCTAATACTCCAGAGATTCTGCTGAGAAATGGTGCAATATTGTAACAGTTCAGAATCTGCATCTGAGCAGCCAAATGCCAGAAACTGGAACATTAAACTTTAGATTTTGGGGAAAACTGTAAAAATTTTTTAAAAAAATATTATTCTGGAGAACAATCTGAAAACAACGGAACTGAAAAAGTGTTTGGAAGGTGAACAACACCTTTGAGAAAAAAATTGGGAAGCTTTCTCAAATCTTTCCTAAGCAGAAGAACATGAGAGCAGCCTCTTTCTTTCTCCTGACAACTTCCTTGACTACTTGGTGGTCAGACTGGTGGGAAACTGACCAGCAGGTGGCGCTGTTGTAAGAAAATTCATTCATATTAACAGCACATGTATCCCTTAATATGTTGAAATAAAAACAAAATAAATAATCAATGTACATTAAAAATGTGCTTAGAATAGCCCCCTCATCAATTTTACATTTACTTATATTAGAGGTTTACTTATCCTTTTAACGGATGTCTTATCCGTGATTCACTTTTGAACTGGCTGTATTTAAACATTTACTGTTCCAACAGGAGATATGTCTTTAGAGGAACTACTGCAGAAGTACTCAATGGTACAGACAGATGAGGGGAATGTTGATCCAAGTGAAGAAAGCCAGCAATCTGACCAATCAGATGGTGAGGCAATTCTTTTTATTTGTCTCTGCCTGGTTGTGAGTGTGTTCACTGCTCGATAATTAATGTGCAAAGGGCAAGATTTTTTTTAACGCCTCTGCTTTGATAGAAAGATTGAGCTTTATAATATGTATTTTTTTTTTTTAACCTAGACTCTTCTCTATGTGAGATTTCTGACTCTGATTCTGAAGGGGTTGAATTTCTTGTGAAGCCAGAGGACAGTTCCAATACGGATTCATTGCTTCCGGAGATACCCGAACCTAAAAAAGAAATCACTGATATTGCAGCGACCGCAGAGTCTTTTCAACCCAAAGGGTACACGCTGGCAACTACTCAGGTATTAAAAGTGTATAATTATTAAACTTAATATTCTTGTTTCTTGCCAGCTGTGTATGTAAAACTGCATGGCTGTGTTCTCTTCCAACATTCTCCCATAAGCCCACCAGAAATACTAAATAGCTTCTGGTAGTTATGTTTCATCTCCCAGCTCTCTCTTTGTAGCTTTTTACATGTATTGTGTAGGATGCCTTCAACCTCCAGTTTCCGATAAACCTAGATCTGTTTAATTCATATGCAATCCAATTTAGTTTTGGTTTGTCTAGGAGGCAGACTTTTTTTTTATTTTTTACTTAAAGAGGTGGTTCACCTTTTAGGTCAATTTTAGTAAGTTATAGAGTGGCAAATTCTTTCAATTGGTTTTCATTAAATTTTTATAGTTATTTGCCTTCTCTTTCTGACTTTTTGCAACTGTGAAATGGGCGTTGCTGACCCCTTCCAAAAAACAAATGCTCTGTAAGGCTATAAATTGGTATTCCTAATTTTTATCACTCATATTTCTATTCAGGCCCACTCCTATTCATATTCAAGACTCTTATTCAAACCATTGCATGGTTGCTAGGGTAATTTGGACCCTAACTACCAGCTTGCTTAAAATGCAAATTAAAGAGCTGCTGAATAAAAAGCTAAATAATCAAAATTAATTAAATGAAATAATGTAACCCAATTGCAAATTCTTTGAATATTACTCTTACATCAGTGGTCCCCAATCGGTAGCTCGTGAGCAACATGATGCTCTCCAACCCCTTGGATGTTGCTCCAATTGACCTCAAAGCAGGTGATTATTTTTGAATTCCAGGCTTGGAGGCAAGTTTTGGTTGTATAAAAACCAGGTGTACTGCCAAACAGAGCCTCAATGTAGGTTGACAATCCACATAGGGGCTGCCAATTACAGCCCTTATTTGGCACCCCCAGAATATTTTTCATGCTAGTTTTACTTCCCAATGCCTTTTACTTCTGAATGTTGCTGACGGGTTGAAAAGGTTGAACAACCCTTTTAAGGAAGGGGAGACAGGAACGACCTTAAAAATATTGTGCATGCCACAATACTAAACTACTTTATCAGAAGGGATGTAATTCACCATAGACATGTGTATCAGCCTACAATTTACTACTACATTTAGCTTTGGTTACTCATGCCCTAATCTTAATTGTGAGACAAAGCCTTGCATTTTCCCATTTTAGGTGAAGACACCAGTCCCATTCCTCCTTCGAGGGGAGCTAAGAGAGTATCAGCACATTGGGCTGGAGTGGCTAGTTACCATGTATGAAAAAAAGCTAAATGGAATCCTGGCAGATGAAATGGGTCTGGGAAAAACCATTCAGACTATATCCTTGCTAGCTCACCTGGCATGCGACAAAGGTTTGTGATTTGTCTGCAGTGGGACCTGGATTTTACTATTGAGTGCAGTTCTTAGATCTACCAGGCAGCAGTTATCTTGTGTTAAGCTGGCCATAGACGCAAAGATCCGATCGTACGAATCTAGTATTCGTACCATTCTCTGACTGTGTGTGGAGAGTCCCGATATTTTTTGCCGGCAGAGAACTGTCGTTTGGTCGATCTGACAGGTTAGAAAATTTCTGTCGGCTGCCGATAATATTAATACATGTATTGCTGATCGTCACCAGCTTTTGACGGACATAACTTTCGTACGATTGCTGTCAGGGACAGAACATCGGCTGGTCTGTTCTTTTCTACTTTATTTGATCTGAATGGTTAATGGCAGGCCGGGAGATAGGGAAGTCCGATCGTTCGAGGATTCGTTCGATCAGATCTTTGCGTCTATGGCCAGCTTTAGCGAGCTGCTATCTGGTTACCTTACCATTGTTCTGTTGTTAGGCTGCTGGGGGGGGGGGGGTGATATCACTCCAACTTGCAGTACAGCAGTAAAGAGTGACTGAAGTTTATCAGAGCACAAGTCACATGACTGGGGGCAGCTGGGAAATTGACAATATGTCTAGCCCCATGTCAGATTTCAAAATTAAATATAAAAAAAAATGTGTTTACTATTTTGAGAAATGGTTTTAGTGCAGAATTCTGCTGGAGCAGCGCTATTAACAGATGCGTTTTGAAAAATGACAGTATCCCTTTAAGGAAAGAGGATGAACTGTTTAATCACATGAGCCTTGTATCCACAGGTAACTGGGGACCTCATCTGATCATTGTACCGACAAGTGTTATCCTTAACTGGGAAATGGAATTCAAACGGTGGTGTCCCAGTTTCAAGATCCTCACCTATTATGGATCCCAAAAAGAACGCAAGCTTAAAAGACAGGTGAGGAAACGGTAGACAGCCCTTGCAATTTAGTTCTGTATCATTTGATACATATAGCGGCACACTTATCAAGGGTTGAATTTTGAATTTTTTTTTTTTTTGGGAGGGGGGGTTTGTTTTTGTTTTTTTAAACTCCCATAAACTTGAAATTCGTCCAATCGAAAGGTATTAATAAAATCAGATTTTCTCAGCTCTCTAATTGAATCGACCTAAAAACTCGAATAGAGGTTGTTTTTTTTCTCAGAAAAAAACCTTGAATGTCAGGAAGGCTGCAAACATCACCAAATTGATCCTTGGACCTCTTCCATTGACTTATACAGGTTTAAGGTGGTGAATAGTCGAATTCAAGTTCTTAAAGTGCCAGAGTATGATAAATCTCTGAATTCTAATTAAAACTCGAATAAAAATAAAAAAAAATTCTAAATTTCGAATTTTCACATCAACCCTTAAAGAGATACGGTAATTAAACTCTAAATCATAATATTGTCTTTAAAAGCAACGTATAACTTTGCCATAAAGTATTTGCACAATGCTTTTACATTACCTGTCTGATGCCCCATGTTCCTCTCTGAGGGGGCTGCCATATTTGTGCAGCAGGAGGCAGTTCGCATTAGAAACTTTAACGGACAGGCTGAGATGGGACAGTCCGGTCTGCAAAACAGTCAGGTTTAGAAACATCAACTAACAATTATGTACAAAAACAAACCTCTCCGCAAAAAACTATCAATATGACCCATAGGTGACTTTTAATGTACATTCATATTTTAAAAAGTACTTTGTCTGTATCACTTTAATAAATCTGCCCCATATTGTGTACATATGCCCTGGACCTGCTCTTTCTAGAAGAGTCACGTTTTGGGATTCCGAGACCTGATCGGTCTGTCACCCCCCAGGGCTGGACCAAATTCAACGCTTTCCACGTGTGCATCACGTCTTATCAGTTGGTGCTGCAAGATCACCAGGCCTTCCGCAGAAAAAACTGGATATACCTCATCCTGGATGAGGCTCAGAACATCAAGAATTTCAAGTCCCAACGTTGGCAAAGCCTGCTAAATTTTAACAGGTGAGACTGTGTTTTATCATGTTCTGTCATACATAATCCACCCCTTCTGACCATGTCCCCATGGTCTTGGATTTATTAACTAAACGTACTGAGTCACATCTCCCTCCTAGTCAGAGGCGACTTCTACTCACTGGGACTCCACTGCAGAATTCTCTCATGGAGCTTTGGTCACTCATGCACTTCCTGATGCCTCACGTCTTCCAGTCTCACCGTGAGTTTAAGGAATGGTTCTCCAACCCCATGACTGGCATGATTGAGGGCAGCCAGGAGTACAACGAGGGCCTGGTGCGCAGGCTGCACAAGGTGAGAAAGGAATCTCTGCTAGTTTAGAGATACTGATATAATGTAGCTTGGGGAGGAGGAGTACTTGTTGGAAGCCAAATATGTCTATACATTTTCACTTGTCACTATCCTATATGTATCTAGTTTCATAGCAGTGGTCTGCATTTGTTTTGCTTACAGGATAAGTACACCTTTAAAATAAGTGAATGGATTTGAATGGATTTTGTTACAACAGCACCACCTGCTGGTCAGTTTTCCTCCAGTCTGACCACCAAGTAGTCAAGGAAGTTGTCAGGAGAAAGAAAGAGGCTGCTCTGATGTTCTTCTGCTTAGGCAAAAAAAGTAGAAACCTTTCTCAAATCTTTCCTAAGCAGAAGAACATCAGAGCAGCCTCTTTCTTTCTCCTGACAACTTCCTTGACTACTTGGTGGTCAGACTGGAGGAAAACTGACCAGCAGGTGGTGCTGTTGTAACAAAATTCTTTCATACTAACAGTACATGTATCCCTTAATATCTTGTAATAAAAACAAAACAAATAATGAATGTACATTACAAAAGTGATTAGAGTAGCCCCCTCCTCAATTTTACATGCTCTTATTTTAAAGGTTTACTTATCCTTTAACTTTGTTGGCCACACCTTTTATCACTTGTAATAGTCTTCTAATCTGCATAGAAGCAGTCACCAGCAGGCGTTGCCTGGATGCTAGGAAATAGATATTAGTCGTCTTCTCATCTTTTTAGGTATTGCGTCCATTCCTTTTGCGCAGGATTAAACTGGATGTGGAAAAACAGATGCCTAAAAAGTATGAGCATGTAATCTACTGCCGTTTATCCAAGCGCCAACGATTTCTGTATGATGACTTCATGTCACAAGCAGCGTGAGTATGGGGCTTAGAATTTTTCCTGCTGTAACCTTCAGCTGACTTGTGCACACTTTTCCCATGTCGTATGTTATCCTACAGCTGAATCAAGTGACCCTCCTTTCTAATGCATGGATCTTCACAGTAAAGACACAGTATTCCTTTACGTGCAATGTTCCCTCTAAGCTGTGTGCTTGAGAGTGTGCACACAGAAAATTGAGGTGCCCTAAAAAAATGTTTGTGTGAAACCACAAAAATTTTGCATTTATTCTGACCTGAGCACAAAGTTGTTAAAAATTGCGCAAACCAGTTTAAAATGTGCGTACAAAGGATTTTTTTTTATTTATTTTTTTGCACACATAGCCGAGAAGGAGTTAGAGGACCATTGTATAGGTGGCCAAAGGGAAGAGATGCTAGTACAGTTATGGGATCCATTATCTGGAAACCAGAAAGCTCCAAATACAGAAAGGCTGTCTCTCGTAGACTCCCTCTTATCCAAATAATCCACATTTTAAAAAAAAAAAATGATTTCCTTATTCTCTGTAATAATAAAACATATACACTATCTTGTACATGATCCCAACTAAGATATAATTTATCCTATTGGGCTTATTTAGTTTTGACATGATTTTCTAGTAGCCTTAAAGGATAAGTAAACATTTAAAATAAGTGAATGTAAAATTGATGAGGGGGCAATTCTAAGCACTTTTTTAATGTACGTTCATTATTGTTTTTATTCCAAGATATTGAGGGATACATGTACTGTTAATATGAATGAATTTTGTTCCAACAGCGCCACCTGCTGGTCAGTTTCCCACCAGTTTGACCACCAAGTAGTCAAGGAAGTTGTCAGGAGAAAGAAAGAGGCTGCTCTGATGTTCTGCTTAGAAAAAAAAAAAGTAGAAACCTTTCTCAAATCTTTCCTAAGTAGAAGAACATCAGAGCAGCAACTTCCTTGACTACTTGGTGGTCAGACTGGTGGGAAACTGACCAGCAGGTGGCGCTGTTGTAACAAAATTCATTCATATTAACAGCACATGTATCCCTTAATATCTTGGAATTAAATTAATAATTAAAATGATAAAAGTGATTAGAATACCCCCCTCATCAATTTTACATTGACTTATTTTAAAGGTTTACTTATCCTTTAAGCTATGAAGATCCAAATTACAGAAAGATTCTTTGCCCAGAAGACACGAGCATTCTGGATAACAGGTCCCATACCTGTATATGCAGCACAGACAATTAACAACATTTCTTTTGTTGCAGCACAAAAGAGACTCTGACCAGTGGACATTTCATGAGCGTGATCAACATTCTAATGCAGCTGCGCAAAGTCTGCAATCATCCCAACTTATTTGATCCGCGCCCAATCCACTCTCCTTTTATCACAAGCACCATTTGCTACACTACACCTTCCCTGGTTCTGCAAGCTCTTCATCGTCACCCGCTCCAGGCAGGTACAGGGCCCCGGGGCTTTTAGACTTGAAAGGGGTTAGACCTCCAGTTGTGTTGCGAAAGCTGAGAAACAGTCTGCATGAATGTGAAGATGGGTTTTGGGTTGCCATTTGAACAGGGATGGTATCTATAAAGTTTATGGTTTTGATTTGCCAAGCCAGTCTGTGGGGGTTATTTATAAACACTGGGCAAATTTGCACCTGGGCAGTAACCCATGGCAACCAATGAGATGATTGCTTTCGGTGTTCATCCTACAGCTGGCTGAAAAAGGCTAATCACTGGTTGGTTGCTATGGGTAACTGCCCAGGTGCAAATGTTCCCAGTGTTTATAAATGAGGCCCTGTTTTTTTTTTCCTGGAGGTACAGGCCAGGTGAAGCTGTTGTCCTCATTCTAATCTTCCTCCCAGCACGTGGACATGTCCAAGTTCGACCTGATTAATATGGAGGGACGAGTGTGCCGCTATGGGAGTGAAGTTGCTCTGCCGCAGTATAAACCCTCACGTGCACTAATCCAAGAGATCGCAGATTCCCCAGAACCCCCTCCACGGCTCCGTCCCCTTCGTATGAAGGTTAACAGGCATGTGTCTTTATTCCATGCTAAATGCTTTTTGTTTTTTTGTTTTTTAAGTATACAGCATGTTGACCTTGATTCAATTCCTTAGGATGATTCAGCCTGTTCCTAAAACAGACCCCAAGAGTATTGTTGTTGTGAATAGTTCTCGAGCAACACAGAAACCTTTGGATCTGCCACCCTGCATTGCCAACCCACCTTTGCCTTTTGCTCCGCACGTAATACCTACTCCCAGCTCATCTTCATTGACAGGAGTTATAGAACCATCTATGCTAGTGTCACCTGCAAAGGGTAAGCAATTTATGGGTTTTTAAAGGGAAACACCGGCTTCCAAACCAAAATTTGATAAAGGGGCCCACATAACACAGAAACCCCTATTATAACCATCACAGTTACCTGTTTCTTTAAAAAGTATGAATAAATGCCATTTTCTATGCTGAAATCCAGCTGTTTAACAGTTCTTCTCTTTGTGCATCATTTGAAATCCTGGCAGGGAAGGAGGGACTAAACACTGATGTTACAAATTGTGCAGACAGCATGCAGGAACTACATAACCCACAATGCATTGCACTCTGGTGTTCCGTTCCTTATTGAAATCACGTGTGTAGGGTTTGGAGGATGAAGGCTGAGGACAGCTGGCTGTTAATACAAAGTAACAGTAGTCAGACAGTTCAGCAAAGTAGTCAGACAGATCAGCAGGAGGCTAGGCTTAGGGAACTGTTCCAAACCATTCAAAATAATGAAAAGTCTGCATATTTGTAATTTATGTATATTGCAAAGTTGCTTGAAATAATGTTTACTTTTCATAAAGCTCAAGTTATGTTTTTGTTGATTTCCCCTTTAATATTTATTTCTCCGAGTCAGCTTGTTGGACACGGGGACAGTAGGGTATAGCTCGTATCACTAGGAGGCAGGACACAACAATAAAGCGAAAACTGGCTCCTCCTCCACTGGTTATACCCCAGCAGGCAGAGCTTAACTCAGTTGAGTTGTTTCCTTTAGGGGGTTAGGACTTGTATTATTCTAGTCTGTTTATCTGACACCAAGGGGATGTTTTTGGACTTTTACACTGTGTAAAGAATCATTATTAGCATCCTCCATAGTGGGATCCCGTACGTGGCAAGCACGTCCCAGGAAGAAGTCAAGGTGGAGCTGCACCATTTTGAAATTGGCGCCATACTCCCCACCTCGGGGATGTGAACTCTCGGTGCTTACAGAGTGCCGGCTGCTGATTTACAGCGCATTTCCCTTCCATCCTAAGCCCTGGAGGCATCTTGGCTGGCTCTTTTCTCCTGTGTCAGAGCACAAGAACCGCTGAGGGGGATCTGCAGCGCACAAGGGAAAGAGGGAATAGTGCAGATCACTGGCCCAATAGGGGCTTACATCACTGCGCTCAACCAATTTTCTGTCGCAATTATGCCTGGGGTATGCCTTGCCACTTCTACCTAGGATCATCAAGAAGGTGCAACGAGAACAGACCACTCTCATTCTGACACAAAAGGGATTCTCTAGGGCCGTAGCGCACACAGTGTGGACCCGGTTTGAGCCTTAAAATTCTACCTGCACAGGGTTCAAGACAACTGCAAGTCAGATTCGTTACTGGTTCTTCCTTTACGGTCACACCAGGGCGCTCGACCATCTCCTGCTGGATCAAACAAGCAATTCAGAGAGCCTATACTGCACAGGCCAGACTCCGCAGATAGACTTATCGCTCACTCCACCAGGGGTGTGAGCAAGTCCTGGGTCTTCAGAAACCAGGCTTCAGCGGAACAACTGTGCAAGGCAGCTACATGGACCTCGGTTCTCTCATTTTCCAAACTCTACCATTTCAATACTGTTGCAGCTTCAAAGCCGCAGTGGTTGCTGCCACATAGGCCTTATTCTCCCACCCGGAATTCTAGGGAACAACTTTGGTACGTCCCCACTGTCCCTGTGCTCGCCAAGCTGACTCTGAGAAAGGGAGATTTTGTTTACTCATCGTTAAATCTTTCTCTTCGGTCGCTTGGGGGACACAGGGCTTCCCTCCCTGGATTGAGGCCCTCGCCTTCTGTCCGACATAGTGTTTGCAAGTTTTCTAGTTTTGTTAGAATTTACATAGTCCTGTTGACTTTGGTACAAACTGAGTTAAGCTCCGCCTGCTGGGGGTATAGCCAGTGGAGGAGGAGCCAGTTTTTTCTATTGTGTCCTGCTTCCTAGTTGTACGAGCTCTACCCACTGTCCCTGTGTCCCCCAAGTGACTGAAGAGAGAGAGAGATTTAACTGAGTACACAATCTCCTTTTCCCACACCTTCACATCTTTGCACTTGTCGCCACTCTCTTATTTCTTGCAGCGACCCCATTGGTTCAGGTATCTGCAGGGCCCTTTGCTGCCATTGCTCCTGGTACAATAAGGCCTCCGTCTGTTCAGAGCTCCCAGCCTGGAATTGGTGCCCAGCAAAGGTTAATCCTAACACCTGACATGCAGGCCAGGCTACCTTGTAAGTTATTTCTGAAACCTCGCCTAGAAACTTTATTTGTGGCTAGTTGCAAGACTAGACTTGTAGGTATCTCTGAAAAGGGATGCGCACAGCTGGAATGCAGCATTGGTCTAACAAGAACATTATTCTCTTTGTAGCAGGAGAAGTGATTAATCTGTCTCAGCTTGGGTCAGTGAGTGCTTGTCCTCCAGCCGTCACTAAACCTGTAACTCTGCAGCTGCAAGGTGCCAAGCTCACTCTGAGTGGTGCCCAAGTTCGACAGCTGGGAATGGCTCAGACCCCACGCCCACTGCAAGGTGAGTACTGCTTTCTCTGTGGCCCCTGCTTCTGCTTCATTGACTAGCATACCTGTTGCTTGATCCTCTTTAGTTGTGAAGAGCTTTCTCTCTGTTCCTGTCTACATTTAGCAGTTTGTTCTCATCAGCTGCAGTCAGTTTATATTCAGCCTGTTTCTCTTTTTTTACTGCTCCGTCGTGGATACATTTCTCTAAATGCTTTTGGGCTCATAGATGGTTCTAATGATTAAAGGAGAAGGAAAGGTTAAAATTAATTACGCCTTATCAGAAAGGTCTATATAAATACACCAGTAAACCCTCAAAGTAATGCTGCTCTGAGTCTTCTGTCAAAAGAAACACAGCATTTCTTTCCTTCTATTGTTTACACATGGGATTCTCCAGGGCTAGGGCTTGAGCATGCTCCGTTTGCTCCTCTCCTCCCTGTTGTAATCTGAGCCCAGAGCTATGAGTGAGCAGGGAGACTCAGGCAGGAAGTGATGTCACACCAAACAAGTTAATATGGCAGTTTATATCCCAAATAAACAGAGAGCTTCTACTCAGGTATAGTTAAGCATTCTGCAAAATAAATAGTGTTATAGCTTGCACTACTGTGACTTATCTGTTGACAATAAACTGCTTCGATAGCTTTCCTTCTCCTTTAATCAGCTGGAAGATCGCTTGAAGCCCTTGCCCACATCAAGACTTCAGTGCTTTTTGTTTTTTCTTCCACCTCATCCATTCTTTCTAATCAACTTTTCTATTGTGTTTTAATTGTCCATATAAAGATGTTTGTAGTCTATTGCTCTATCATCCTGTCTGCTGCTTACTATTCCTGATTCTCTCTCTGACTTGTGTCTGTCACAGGAAATGTCCTTCACTTGGTGTCTTCTGGTGGGCAGCACCACCTGCTAAGCCAGCCCGCCCAGCTTGCTCTTCTCCAGGCTTTGGCTCAGCAAACCCCTGCTCCCTCTGCTTCTCCACAGTTTGTGCAGGGGGCAGGTACCGCTCAGCTTGGGCTTCAGACGGTCTCCCTGCAATCTCTTCCTCATTCTCTAATCACAGGTGCCAACCTTCCTGTACCCCCTCCGCCTGGCACTCCATCTGGGCAGGGTAAGTTTGTCTTCATAGACTCCTGCCCCCCCCCTTTTTTCTTTTTCTTTTTTTTACTACACCGATAAACCAACCAAGGTTCAAACTGAATTCAACATTGTGAAGGGTGTACATAAATAAACCACTATTAGACATTCTCTGTGTACAGAGCCTTGTGGTATTTGCCATTTCTAGCCATAAGCTCATACTTCTGTGCAAAAACTCTTATATACCAACCAGGTGCCAGTCTGATTTTTATGTTCCGGCAATATTTCATACTCCTAATTTAAAGGATAAGTAAATCTTTAAAATACGTGCATGTAAATTTAATGAGGGGGCTATTCTAAGCACTTTTCTAATGTACATTCATTATTTATTTTGTTTTTTACCAAGTTATTAAGGGATACATGTACTGTTAAAGAACCAGTAACATCAAAAACATATTTTTTTAAAAATCGTTAGTATACATCAAAAAAAAAAACACCAAGGCAAATTAAACTTTAAAATTGCAAAGTCTTTATTAAGAAATAACTTTAAAACATTTTTTTGATGTTACTGGTCCTTTAATGATTGAATTTTGTTACAACAGCACCACCTGCTGTTCAGTTTCAGTCCATTCTGACCACCCAGTAGTCAAGGAAGTTGTCAGGAGAAAGAAAAAGGCTGCTCTGATGTTCTTCTGCTTAGGAAAGATTTGAGAGAGGTTTCTATTTGTTTTCCTAAGCAGAAGAACATCAGAGCAGCCTCTTTCTTTCTCCTGACAACTTCCTTGACTACTTGCTGGTCAGACTGGTGGGAAACTGACCAGCAGGTGGCGCTGTTGTAAAAATAAAAATTCATTCATATTAACAGCACATGTATCCCTTAATATCTTGGAATAAAAACAAAATAAATAATGAATGTAAATTACAAAAGTGCTTACAATAGCCCCCTCATCAATTTTACATGAACTTATTTTAAAGGTTTACTTATCTTTGATCCTTTTCAGTCATGTTTTTGTATTGTTTTTTCTAATGGGAAACCCTGCCTGGGCAATAAAATTTGGGATAATTTCTGTTTGGAGACAGTGTAAATATTTCATTGCTTCTAAATTACCTTGCTGACCCCCACTTATGCAGAAGTGTTGTTGGCTCCATTCCTTCTTGTGATTGAGTTGCCCCTTTCTATGAAGTCACTCTCCTGGCCCCTGTAGGTGCGTTTACTGTCTGTCTTAACGGTTTCCACTTTTCTTATTCCTTTAGGTGTGGTGAAAATTGTGGTTAGGCAAGCGACCCGTGATGTTCCTGCAGCTGCACCTCGTCCAGCTCAACCTGTGCGTTTGCCACAAACCCCTTCTCATCCTTTCCTGAGGGTTTTACCTGGGGGAGTCCCTGAGCCTGCAGGTGCACGAGTAGTTGCTGGTGAAAAACCAGGTAGGTAACGTTCTCCTTTTGCCTAGAAGATAGTACTCTCTGTATTAAAATCACCAGACATCATGTCTTTCTACATGCAGGATTTGTGCAAAAGGCAGTTATTTTGTTTGTACTGGAATCCTTTATTTGAGTGAGCTCTAATACATCTGCTAGGAAAGGAAGACCTCGTATAAGATATATTGGATGTAACTGTCAATGAATATCTGACACCCAACTGCTGAATGAAGAGAGAATGAAGAGAAACAGATGCTGAGAGAGGAATATTGAACATAATCTTGATGATTTCAGAAATGATGCACAATATTAGATTGTATTTAGAAAGTTTTGGTTCAGTATGATGATTATATTAAATTGTCATTATCTTAATAATTCCCCTTTAAAGACTGAGTTGTGCTTTGCATGATAGAACATTTTTTTTTTCCTTTTTTTTTTTAAACATTTTATTTCTCTTTCCAGCACCTATGGTTGCATCGTCTGCTCTCACACTGGCTACCAGCCCCCTGCTTATGGTCTCCAGTCCTGCTGTGGCTTCAAGACTTCAATCTCCAGTTCCAAACCCCCGACCCCCTATCCATAACCATTCTATGACCCCCAATACAGAGTGTTCCCCAGCTGCTCCTCAAGGTGTGGCCCTGCGCCTTCTCACCACAGGGACCTCTGCTGCACTTCAGCTCACAAACCATCAATCTTCCCCACCAAGACACAGTCCTGCACTGCCGAACTGTCCACTACAAAACACTCTCCTCCCACCCAGTTCTCCATGTCCATCAGTAATTCCTGACTCTAACCTGTGTCCAGTCTTACAGAAAATTCCAAACGCCAATACAACCTCTGCCTTAGGAATAGTGTCTAATGATGTTCATGCTTCACAATTTGTTGCTAATGGAAACTCTGTTGTCCTTCCTCAAAGTCCAGTAACAAAAGATCCTGCTGATTCTACTCAGACACCACCTCCCCTGCTGCCGACTCTCTGCATGCCTGGTACAAGCTCAGATCCTGGATTTTGTGTCAACCCACTGCTTAACATGTCTCACAACCCTCCTTCCCCACCTGTGCTATCCAGTCTTAATCATAATATTAATACTCCTAAACTGGTACCTCCAACATACAATTTCAGCTTGGTTCCTGCACTTCTTACCAACTCTGTCTCTTCCAGTGCCTCCAGCTTTAACCCTGTGCCTGCACGTTTTATAAGTAGCCCAGTCTCTCTCCTGGCATTGTCAGCACTGCCCTCTGCAAATAGCAGTGCAACTCCTATCCTGTACCCTCATCCCACTGCTAGTCCTGTACTCTCTCGTTCTTCCTCTTCACTTGTTCCACAGGTACAAGCCAATCCTCCTGTTTCAGCATCAAACACTCTTCCTACTCCTCTTTCCTCTGTAACTGTCAACACCACTACTGCTTCTGCTCCGTTACCCATGCTCAGTTCATCTCTCTCCATCCCCATCTCCACATTATCCTCCAGTGTTCCTGTGTCTCTCTCTCCATTGGTGGCATCTGCCTCTGGCAATCTTTCATTGATTGCTGCAACTGCTGGGTCTTCTCCTTTATTTTCTCTGACTTCTTCTGCTCCATTGTCATTGCCACTAGCTTTTGCAAATGCCCCCTTGCCTCCACTTGAGGCATCTACTCAACTGCCTGGCCAGGCCCCCATAACCACCCCGCCTACTGTTGCCCAAACCCCTTTGGCAGCCCTGGCAGCTGCTAGCCAGGCCTCTGCTGTTTTGGCCCCACCGAGGACTGCTTCCTCACTCCCCTTGGCCCCACCAGTCACTACCAAGACCCCTGTGCCTTTGGCGGCTCTTTCCCAGGCCCCTCTAGCTGCCTTGACTCCTGTCCAGACATCCACAGCTCAGTCACCAGGTCCTTTGGCTCATCCATCTCCAGAGCACTCCTCTATGGCTGTCATGTCCCAGGTCCCAGTTTCTTTGGCCCAGGCTGCCATGTGTTCACATCCTTTGGTCACCCCAGCTTCTATAAATGACACTCCAACTGCCCAGGTAACCACTACTGCTCCTAGCCAGGCTTCTGTTACTTTGACTCCTGTAGCATCTGCCCAGGCCCCGGTTCCAGTTGCTGCTGCCCAGGCCCCGGCTCCAGTTGCTGCCGCCCAGTCCCCGGTTCCATTTCAATTGCTTTCTCCAGCTGCTGCCCAAGTCTCTCTGGCTGCTCCATCTGTTTTGGCTTCCCCAGCCAAATATGATAAAATAAAAACATCTGTATCAGCCCCTGTGTCTCCATTGGTAGCCTCCGCTTCCCTACTAATGGAAGCCTCTGATTCCCCGTCTACAGCCTCAGTAAGTTCCCCTATCCCCTCATTTGCAACTTCTATTCCTGCCCTTGGAGCATCTGTCCAGTTACCTTTGCAGTTCTCATCTTTACCAGCTCACGTGTCTTCAGCACCTGCCCACATGCCTTTACTGGCTGCCTCCGCATCAACACCTATTCCACCACTAGCCTCACGTGTCTCTGCTCCTCTGACCCCTCTAGCAGCTTATGCCAGCATTCCTCTGCCCACCTTAGCGGCTAATATATCTGCTTCTCCCCTGCCATCTTCATCCTCCACTATATTCACCACGCAGTCCTTTTCTGCCCCTACTGCACATTTGCCTTCTAACTTTGTTTCTGCTTCTTCGGCTGTTTTCACTGCTATCACTGCAGCATCTTTGTCTTTAGGCACCTCTGCTACATCTGCTACCTCCTGTGTTTCAGATCCAGTGCCATCACTAGTTTCCCCCTTTTCTGTTCCTTTAACTCCCAGTGCTCCCTCACCTGTATCTGCCCCAGATCCTCCTTTATCCCTGTCCATTGACGGCCCTTCATCATTTAGTGTAACTCTTGGCACTGCTCCAGATCCTGATTTAATGCTGGATGGAGATTCTCCCCATCCAACCAATGCCCTACTTCTACATGCCTCAAGACTACGCCGGCAGCTGCCACCACCACCTCGGTCACCTTTCTATTTGGTGAGTTAAAAGGGATACTGTCATGAGAAGAAATGTTTTTTTTTTTTTTTTCAAAACATATCAGTTAATAGTGCTGCTCCAGCAGAATTCTGCACTGAAATCCATTTCTCAAAAGAGCAAACAGATTTTTTTTTATATTTAATTTTGAATTCTGACATAGGGCTAGACATATTGTCAGTTTCATAGCTGCCCCCAGTCCTGTGACTTGTGCTCTGATAAACTTCAGTCACTCTTTACTGCTGTACTGCAAGTTGGAGTGATATCACCACCTCCCCCCCAGTAGCCTAACAGAACAATTGGAAGGTAACCAGATAACAGCTCCCTAACACAAGATAACAGCTGCCTGGTAGATCTAAGAACAGCACTCAATAGTAAAATCCAGGTCCCACTGAGACACATTCAGTTACATTGAATAGGAGAAACAACAGCCTGCGAGAAAGCAGTTTCATCCTAAAGTGTTGGCTCTTTATGAAAGTACATGACCAGGCAAAATGACCTGAGATGCAGCTATACACCAATATTACAACTAATAAATACACTCGCTGGTTCAGGAATGACATTTTATATTGTAGACTGAATTTTCTGCAGTGTAAACGATGTAATTTAGAAATAAAAACGATCATAAAAATCATTACAGAATCCCTTTAAAAGCAAACAATAGCCACTGCAGCACTGTCTAGCAGTCCAAGTTGTGTGGATAGGTGATGGCCTTCATGTTTAAGCTAAACATTTGTAATGAACTAATGTTACATGGCCTATTCCTGTGTCTTCCAGGAGCCACTGGAAGATCGGCGGCGCAAGCAAAAAATGGAAAAACTGGATAGACTCTTCCATTTGAATGAAAGGCGCTGTAAACTGCCTCCCATTTATGGCACTGAAGTCCTTCACTTCTGCACTCTACGCAATACTGACTGGCGGTTTGGCTTCCCTAATGACTTCCCTGGTCCCCAGAATCTACACAATTACTGGCTACAAACGGATGCATTGAGCAAGTTCATTTTAACCCCAGAGCAGCGACTGGGGCAGCTTGGCCACATCATTGAAAGGTAAGAGAACTATTTAACTGGCCCTGTGTATCTGTGGTGCTTTAAAGGGGAACTATCATAAAAAATAATAAGGTTCATCATACTGAAATAAGAAACTTTTTAAATACAATCAATTAAACATTCTGCATCGTTTATGAAATCAAGTTTATCTTCACTATTCCTCTCTCAGTATCGGTCTCTCTTCATTCTCTCTTCATGCAGGAGTTGGGTATCCGATAAATGATCCAATATATATTATAGGGGGCTCTTTTTGCCTAGAAGATGTATCAGAGCTCACTCTATTAAAATCCCCAGACATCGTGTCTCTCTACATGCAGGATTTGTACAAAAGGCAGTGATTTTGTTTGTACTGGAATCAGTTATTTGAGTGAGCTCTAATACATCTGCTAGGAAAGGAAGCCCCCTATAAGATATATTGGATCATTCAGCTGACATATAACTCCTGCATGAAGACAGAATGAAGAGAAACAGATGCTGAGAGAGGGATAGTGAAGGTAAACTTGATTATTTCAGAAACAATGTAGAATATCTAATTGATTGTAAGATGTAGCTATTGGTGTACAGAGTTTATTATGTAGAGTGCAAAGCTGTCTCCATACCCGTGGTATGATGATTCGGGCCTGCCTAGCTATTAAATGCTTTCTAGGTAAAATGTTGAAAGTAAATATTGGGGAGCCATAGAAGAAATGGCTGGGAGATTAAGCTGTTAAAGGGATTGTGTCATAATTTTTATGATGTATTTTTTTCATTTCTAAATGACACTGTTTACACTGTAAATAATTCAGTCTACAATAGAACATTTAATTCCTGAAGTGTATTTGTTTAGTTGTAATATTGGTGTGTAGGTGCATCTCAGGTCATTTTGCCTGGTCATGTGCCAGGCAGCTGTTATCTTGTGTTAGGGAGCTGTTACCTGGCTACTTTCCCATTGTTCTGTTGTTAGGCTGCTGGGGGGGGGGGAAGATATCACTCCAACTTGCAGTACTGCAGTAAAGAGTGACTGAAGTTTATCAGAGCGCAAGTCACATGACTGGGGCAGCTGGGAAACTGACAATATGTCTAGCCCCATGTCAGATTTCAAAATGAAATATAAAAAAATCAGTTTGAAACGGATTTTAGTGCAGAATTCTGCTGGATCAACACTTATAACTGATGCGTTTTGAAAAAAAAAAAGTTTTCCCTTTAACCTCCACGTTGTGATGCTGGTTATGTGTTCTTGTTTTTAGCTTTAAACTCCTGTCTGTATCCCTTGTTTTCAGGTTCATTGTCGCTATGCCTCCTGTGGAGGCCCCACCGATCTCCCTGCACACTTCACACCCGCCACCATCAATGCTGCTTCAGGAGTCGATTTTCAGGGAGTCGCTGCGCAGAGAGTTGACTCCTCATTCCCGCTGTTTACACCGCATTGTGTCTAACATGAGGACTCAGTTCCCAGATCTACGGCTCATTCAGTATGACTGTGGTGAGTAAATGAACCTTGGCATGTGGGCTTACTGCCTTGTCCAAACCTTCATAATTACCACATTATGTGACTGCCACCTCCCCTTTGCTATTACTGTTTCTTCACTATCCTCTATCTATCCAGAAATGATGTCTTTATGTTCAGATACGTGATTTAGCATAACTGTCAACTCATCTGCATATAAGAATTCATTGGGAATTCTTTTCCACCTTTAGGGAAGCTCCAAACACTTGATCGCTTACTGCGTCAGTTAAAGACCGAGGGACACCGGGTCCTGTTGTTTACGCAGATGACCCGCATGTTGGACGTTTTAGAGCAGTTCCTGAATTACCACGGGCACATTTATCTACGACTTGATGGGTCAACGCGCGTTGAACAAAGACAGGTAAGTGGAGGATAAAGAGGCAAGACATTTCTTCTCTTGCTCCTTGTCTTAGCACCTCTGGGAAATCCGTTAATTTACTAGACTTGGCATAGACTAATGAAGCAGCAGTGCCTCTCTTCGTGGAGTCTTTTACTTCCAACGCCTTCCTTGCTTTGCTACCTGAGTTTCTTTAAATTTTTTCAAAACGCATCAGTTAAAGAGGTGGTTCACCTTGAAACAACTAGTTGTGTTCAGATAGATCAACAGAAATCACAGCTTTTTCCAATGACTTTTAATTTTTGACCGTTTTTCTAATATTGAAGTGTTAAGTGTCATTTTTCACCTTCTGAAGCAGCTCTGGGAAGGGTGTCGCCGACCCTGTAAACTGATTTGTTACTTTTCTTATCTTTGTCCCTGCTGAGCAGAATCTCTTGAGTTTCATTACAGGCAGCTGTTAGAATTGATACAATAGTTGCTAATATTCCAGAGATGCTGCTGAGAAATGGATCAACTAAATGTTGCAAAATTGTAACCGTTCAGAGTCTGCACCTGAATTACTGAGCTGCCAGACTCAAACGCCAGAAACACGAACATTCAACTTTAAACTAAGATTTTCTAAAAACAGTAAAAAAATAAATAATGCAAAGTAATTGTAAAAAGTCTTTATTTCTGGAGAACAATCTAAAAACAACCTTATTGAAAAAAATTTTGGAAGGTGAACAACCCCTTTAATAGTGCTGTTCCAACAGATTTTTTTTACATTTAATTTTGTAATCTGACATTGGACTAAACATATTGTCAATTTCCCAGCTGCCCCCAGTCATGTGACTTGTGCTCTGATAAACTTCAGTCATTCTTTACTGCTGTACTGCAAGTTGGAGTGATATTACCCCCCCCCCCCCAGCAGCCTAACAGAAAAATGGGAAGGTAACCAGATAATCGCTCCCTAACACAAGATAACAGCTGCCTGTTAGATCTAAGAACAGAACTCAATAGTAAAATCCAGGTCCCACTGAGACACATTCATTTACATTGAGTAGGAGAAACAACAGCCTGCCACAAAGCAGTTCCATCCTAAAGTGCTGGCTCTTTCTGAAATCACATGACCAGGCAAAATGACCTGAGATGCACCTACACACCAATATTACAACTAAATACACTTGTTGGTTCAGAAATGAAATTTTATATTGTACAGTGAATTATTTGCAGTGTAATTTAGAAATAAAAATCATGACAGAATTTATTTAATCTACTTTTCTCTAGGTCTGCTTGGGGGACACAGGGACAGTGGTATAGCTGGAACCACTAGGAGGCAGGACACAATAAAAAAATAGAAACTTGACCCCTCCTCCTCCTGCTATACCCCTCCTCTGTAGGCAGAGACACTCAGTTTCGTTGTGTCCTCAGGAGGTTAGGACCGTCTCCTGCATTCAGGAGTATTTTACTATTTATTTTGCTCTTTTATTTTTATTTCATTACAATTCCTTCACATGATATGGAGCTGGACAGCTACACTGAGTAGTCTGATCCATTACTTGAGGATGTCACCGGGGTCTCTTGTGCTCTGCACTGACCATCCAGCATTGATTCCCTCCCTCTGACATACAGAGAGCGGATGCGCTGGCCGGGACACAGGGCTGAGGTATAGCCAGGTTCATCCTGTTGCTCAATCCTCCTTATATGCCCCAAGGATCCCTACACTACAGTCTGGGAACTCCTGCCGTGGCTCATTTAAGGTAAGCATATATCCTTAATAGCAGCTTATTCACTCTCTGAGCCCCCTCCCCCTCTGCACAATCCATCTGCCTTGCACAGCAGTATAGGAGACTTTGTTGCAACCTGCAGGTCACTAGTTCAGACCCAGGCAGTATGTTAATCAGCCTCCAGCAAACACACAGGCACTTGATAAAGGGCTTCTGGCCTGAAACATGTTGTGTGCAATAAAGAGCACCTAGCAGCAAGTTCTGCCTTTTCACTTGCTTTCTCTCAGTTCTCTAACTAATTGGTTAATTTTCTACACCTGGAGCGGGTGTGGCTTACTGAGATTGAGAGCACAGCTGCCAAATCATCTCTACAAATTGTCCAGAATGGGAATGGCACTTATGTTTCCTACTGTCCTCACTGTCAACAGCACAAGAGAGTTATTGTGGGCTTAACACTAGTTGCGCCTCACTATTTTACAAGAGACTTCACCAAGGCTGTCTTTCACTCTACCTGGGGAGGCAACGGCTGGGGCAGATTTTTCACTTACTGTACATGCACCCTGTGTGCAACCCAAAAAGTGCACGCCAGTGCCTTATGCACCATTTTTCTAAGGTGTGCGTCTGCACCATATGTCACCGCTAGGGGAGGGGCCATTCTTCGCACTCTCCATTGTGCGCCCAGGCAGCTACTTCCCATTGATTCTGGAGGAGGTTCCATTACTAGCAGACTCACCACACTGGGCAGAACTATTTCCCAGCTTCTCTGCAGCGCAGCCCCCCCCCCCTGTTTATACTAAGAACACAACAGGGCAGTACTGCTGACACAGTGGGGTTTTGAGCTAATGCCACAGGGCAGCAGGCTTTGTAATTACTGCCTTATCAGCCTTTACTCCCCTCCAAGGCTTTACTCCCAGCAGTACCCTGGGGAGGCATTTTCAGTTATATATATATCCTACATTATATATATTGTTAACTTAATTCCTCTCTTACAGGAACAGCTTGTGTACACCATGTCTGAAGGTACAGGTGATAACCTTTTTTCCAGGCCAGCAACTACTTCATTGGTTAAGTATTTAGCTTGTGCCAAATGCCTCATCTGGTCACAAGGACCCTCTGTGTTCCACGTGCAAGCCACCTGAGGCAGTTTCGGAAACTTCAGAACTCCGTCCTCAGGTAAGCCAAGCCTCCCATGGGGACCCATCAGGCCAGCCCCGGGACTCCGCCCCCCTGGACCCCCAGCCTCCCCCAGAATGGGCATCTAAGCTTGCCGCCGGCATTCCTAAATTGGTGGAGTCCCGTGGCTAGATAAGCCTCCAAAATGTAGAGCCCCCTCTCCTTCCGAGGATGAGTGTGAGGCGGAGTCCATCACTACTTCATCCCAGCCGCCTGACTCAGAGGAGGATCCGGCTCTGTCTGATGGTGAACTATCTCACAGTTCCGACCCAGAGTAAGGGGAATCCCCCCAAACTCTCCTCCGAGGCCATTGATTCCCTCATTTCAGTATTAGAGACCCTTCACTTAAAGGAGCCTGAACCTAGTTGCAGTACCTCCTTGTTTAAGCACCACAGCAGGTCAGCAGGTCCTCACCTTCCTTTCCTCTCTCATGCTCAACTCAAGCAAATTATACAACAGGAATGGTTCAAACCAGAGGGATGTTTCCAGGCTAACCGCAGTTTTTCTCAAACTATATCCTTTTCCACAGGAACTAACGGAAAAGTGGACCTCCCCACCTTCAGTGGACGCGCCTGTCTCTCGACTATCTAAGGGCACTGCTTTACCAGTTCCTGATGCAGCCTCCTTCAAGTACTCCATGGACAAGAAGCTTGAGGGCATTCTAAGTTCCCTCTTCTCTGCTTCAGGTACCTCCCTTCGGCCTGTTCTAGACTCGGCTTGGGTAAGTAGAGCCGTCCAAACTTGATCGGACACCTTATGCCGAGCGATTGCCACAAGGGTCCCCCGTGAAGAACTCGCTCATTTGGCCTCGCAAATCAAGGAGGCTGACTACCTATGTGAAGCCTCCCTCGATGCGCTACAGGTGATTAGCAGAAATTCAGCCGACTTGACTAGTCGGTAGCGGTTCGCAGATCTCTCTGGATGAAACTGCGGACTTGTCTCCAAAAAGTCTCTCACGACACTCCACCACCTGCAGAGGACGCTTCAGTGGAAGGTCCAGGCCATCCTGGCAGTCCCGCAAGTCCACGTCTGCATTACTCACCCCTTTTTCCCTTCAGCGACTCAGCCATAGGGGGGGAGACTTTGCAGGTTTGCCGACTCCTGGAAGAATCTGTCTCAAGACGCCTGGGTACACAAGGTCGTGAGTCAGGGCTACCACCTAGAATTCGCTTCTCTCCCACCCCGCCTGTTCTTCATGTCCAGATATCCTCAGGGGCATCAAAAGGCTCAGGCGCTGCACAACGCGATCGGCAAGCTTATCCGTTCAGAGGTCATCATCCCTTTTCCAACTGAGGAGAGATTCCGAGGCTATTACTCAAACTTGTTTGTAGTTCCCAAGAAGGATGGATCTGTTCGGCCAATCCTGGACCTCAAGGAACTCCATACTTTCATTCGACCGCGAAGGTTCACATAGGAATCCCTCAGGTCTGTCATCGCGGCCCCAATTTTCTGTCCCCATCAGAGATTCTTGCGATTTGCCTTCCAAAATCGCCATTTCCAACTCACAGACCTTCCCCTTGGCCTGAACTCGGCCCCTCGTATCTTTACCAATATCATGTCGGTGGCCACTGCTCTAATCTGCACCAGGGTGATCTCCATAACTCCTTATCTGGATGATCTCCTGATCAAGGTACCTTAATTTGCAGTGGCCCAGCAGGCGTTGCACTTCACCATGGTTCGATTACAGGAGTTTGGTTGGTTCTTCAACCTGGACAAGTCCTCGTTAACCCCAAGCCAATCCATGGTCTTCCTCTGGATGCAGTTCAACACCCAGACACAAACTCTCCCAGTGACAAGGTCCAGCATTTGCGGACCCTCGTGCGGTCTCTCCTCTCGAAGTCCCACACCGCGAGATTCTACATGAAGGTGTTGGGAGTCATGGTTTTGATGATAGAATCAGTTCCCTTCACCCAACGTCACCTCAGGGAGCTTCAGTGGAATATTCTTGCGGCCTGGAGGCACAAATCCCTTCTCCTGGAATTTTGTTTATCCCGCAGGACTCGAGTCTCTCTTCTCTGGTTGATGCAAACCCGTCACCTGACCAGGGGCAGACCCCTAGGGGATCTACAATGGTGACTGCTCACCACAGATGCAGGCCTCTCCGGTTGGGGAGCAGTGCAGAGGGTCGGTCAGCGCAGGGTCGCTGGTCTCTATCGGAACAATGTCTTCACATCAACCTTCTTGAGATACAGGCAATCCGACTCGCCTGTCAGCCATCTTCATTCCAGGTCTCTTAAACTGGGAAGCAGATTATCTCAGCAGACATCCCTAGATCCCTGCGAGTGGCCTGTAAAGGACAACATCTTCCACAAGATCACTCAAAGATGGGGGACGCCAGAGGTCGATCACAATCGTAAAGTTCCTCTCTTCTTTGCAAGGTCCAGGGACCCTCTGGTGGCAGACGCCCTCACCTCTCCCTGGGACTTCCATCTTGCGTTCATTCCGAGAAAGATCAAGAAACTTCAGAGAGAACTCATACTCTCATCCTCATAGCTCCAACATGGCCCCGTAGATCCTGGGTCTAGGATCTAGTACATCTCTCAGTAGAGGAACCTTGGCCTCTCATCCTGGACCTTCTCTCTCAGGGTCCAATCCTTCGCCACTGTCCTGCCACCCTCAATTTGATGGCGTGGCTACTGAAACTGTGATCCTAAGACGGAAGGGGTTCTCTGACACTGTCATTCTACCATGCGTGCAGCCCACAAACCGGTCTCCGCCAAGACGTACCATTGAGTCTGGTTCACTTTCCATTGGTGGTGCCAATGTAATGGTTTCAATTCACTGAAGTTTTCCACTCCACTCCTTCTGGCCTTCTACAGGAGGAACTGTCCCTGCACATGTCCCTCGGATCACTGAAATCTCAGTTTTCGGCACTTCCATCCTGTTCCAAAGACCTCTCCCCTTGTTCCCAGATGTTAGGATTTTTCTTCAGGGAATGGCCCACATAATACTTTCACCGGTGCCAAATTGGGACTTAACCCCAGTCCTACGTGCCCTGCAACACGCTCCCTTTAAACCCATGGATTCTATTCCACTTCAGTGGCTCACATGGAAAACAGTTTTTTCTGCTGGCTATTGCCTCAGCACGGAGAGTATCTGAGATCTCTGCCCAATCCTGTAGGTCTCCTCTGTTGACCTTCCACAACGACAGGGCAGTACTTCATACTTCTCCCTCTTTTCTTCCCAAGGTGGTTTCCACTTTCCACCTCAACCAGGAAATTACGATTCCTACCTTCTGCCCATCCCTTTCCAATGCGAAGGAAGCAGCACTGCACACCCTCGACCCCGTTAGGGCCCTCAAGTTTTACCTGCACCGGTGTCGAGGACATCCGTCTATCGGACTCCTTGTCCTTAGACCACCATATCCCGATGGATAAAGCAGGTCATCCAGAGATCCTCTTCATCACAGGGTCAGGTTCCCCCAGATCAATCAGGGCACATTCCGCCAGAGGGCTTTTCGAAAATAAGCCTCAGCGGAACAAGGCTGCAACGTGGACTTCAATCCATACTTTTGCCAAATTTTACCAGTTTGGCACCTTGTGGCATCTGACACCCACTATGGCAGGAAGGTACTTCAGGCTGCAGTGGCTGGTTCCACGTAGGCCTCTACTTCCCGCCCTAGATTCAGGGGACAGCTTTGGTACGTCCCCACTGTCCCTGTGTCCCCCAAGCAGACCTAGAGAAAAGGAGATTTTGTGTACTCACCGTTAAATCTCTTTCTCTTCAGTCGCTTGGGGGACACAGGGCTTCCCTCCCTGAATAGAGGCCTTCTCTTGGCTTCAGACTGTTCTTCTTGTAATTAGTTATCAGATTTTCTTTTGATTATTGATAACCTCCTGTTTCTCCTTTGGTACGAACTGAGTGTCTCTGCCTACAGAGGAGGGGTATAGCAGGAGGAGGAGGGGTCAAGTTTCTATTTTTTTATTGTGTCCTGCCTCCTAGTGGTTCCAGCTATACCACTGTCCCTGTGTCCCCCAAGCGACTGAAGAGAAAGAGATTTAACGGTGAGTACACAAAATCTCCTTATTTATTGATCGGATAGTTTTCCAATCATGCTGTGCTACTTTCCAGGTATTGATGGAGCGTTTTAATATGGATCGTCGCATCTTCTGCTTCATCCTGTCAACTCGCAGTGGAGGAGTTGGAGTCAATCTGACTGGTGCTGATACGGTCATCTTCTATGACAGCGACTGGAATCCCACTATGGACGCCCAGGCCCAAGACCGGTGTCACCGTATTGGTCAGACTCGTGATGTGCATATATACAGGTGAGGCAGTGAGAAGTAATGTTAGTGTAGCTTCTTATAATCTTGATACATTGTCCATATACAGACCAGTCCGTTTCAAAGCTTCAGCTCCTTGTGCTAAAGCTGAGGGATTGGTCTCAGAGGAAGAATCCCTCGGGATGCTGTTGCAGGCTTCTATCCTGTATTATAGCCTTTCAGAGGGAATACATTCAATCACATCCCTTCACTCCTCACCCCTGCCCGTTTAAAGGGGTTGTTCGTCTTAAAATTAATGGTATACTGTCATGCGAAGTTCCAAAACCCACCAGCACTCCCTGGCCTCTCCGGTACAAGCTGGCCTGGTGCACAGTTGAAAGGGATCGGCAACCCTTAATGAAACACGTTTAGCAAGAAGAAAACCGTCACTCAGAGCTCAATGCATGCGGCCAATAAACACGCAGGGCTTTGCCCGCATGCATTGAGCTCTGAGTGCCGGTTTTCTTCTTGCTATACTGTCATGCGAAAACATATTTTTTTCAAAATGCATCAGTTAATAGTGCTTTTCCAGCAGAATTCTGCACTGAAATCAATTTTTCAAAAGAGCAAACAGATTTTGTTATATTCAACTTTGAAATCTGACATGGGGCTAGACACATTGTCAGTTTCCCAGCTGCCCCAGTCATGTGACTTGTGCTCTGAACTTCAGTCACCCTTTACGACTGTACTGCAAGTTGGAGTGATATCACCACCTCCCTTTCCGCCACCAGCAGCCAACAACCAACAACCAACCAACAGAACAATGGGAAGGTAACCAGATAGCAGCTCCCTAACACAAGATAACAGCTGCCTGGTAGATCTAAGAACAGCACTCAATAGTAAAAACCCATGTCCCACTGAGACACATTCAGTTACATTGAGAAGAAAAAACAGCAGCCTGCTAGAAAGAAGTTCCATCCTAAAGTGCAGACACAAGTCAAATGACTGGTGGCAGCTATGTCTAGCCCCATGTCAGATTTCAAAAATATATTAAAATATTAAATAATATTAAAAATCTGTTTGTTCTTTTGAAAAATGGATTCCAGTGCAGAATTCCGTGCAGCACTTTTAACTGATGTGTTTTGAAAAAAACAAGTTTTCCCATACCCTTTAATGCAGTGATCCCCAACCAGTAGCTCGTGAGCAACATGTTGCTCACCAACCCCTTAGATGTTGCTCCAAGTGGCCTCAAAGCAGGTGATTATTTTTGAATTCCAGGCTTGGAGGCAAGTTTTGGTTGTATAAAAACCAGTTGTAATGCCAAACAGAGTCTCACTGTAGGTTGACAATCCACATAGGGGCTACGAAATGTCCAATCACAGCACTTATTTGGCACCCCAAGAACATTTTTCATGCTAGTGTTGCTCCCCAACTCATTTTACCTCTGAATGTTGTTCACGGGTTCAAAAGGTTGGGGATCCCTGCTTAAATGTAAGGGGAAACCACCCCTTTAACAATCTGCTACTTTTTTTCCCCCCTGTTTGTTTGTTTGTGTCATCCTCTCCATCTATCATTTAGCCTACACTTCTTCATACTTGCTTAGTTGCCTTAATTATTGCACACATTCAGGTCAAACAATCAGTTTGCGGTCATGAAATATATTGTTTCTTGCTTCAGAACGTCCTATTTTCATCAAGCCAAAACCCAGGTTTTAGGTTCTCCAAGCCCATTGCCCACTATTTTTCATGCTTGACCCCTTTGCCTCTTCCTTATTTCCATCGCCATAATTTTCCCTTTGCTCTTTCTTATCTCGCTCCCCAGAGCCCAGTCCAGCTCTAACTCTCTTCCCCTGTTTCAGATTGGTCAGTGAGCGCACTGTGGAGGAGAACATCCTAAAGAAAGCTCAGCAGAAGCGAATGTTGGGGGATATGGCTATCGAAGGAGGAAACTTTACCACAGCCTACTTTAAACAGGTATTTTATGCTACTCACTGGGGTTTCCCTTAGATGAATATAAAGAACTGAAGCTACTGCGGCCTGTTTCCTTGGCTCTTTCATATCTTTATTGAATGTTTTTGTCCTGGTGTTTCCAGCAAACCATCAGGGAGCTGTTTGACATGGAAGAGCCCCCACCTAAGGTAGTGGAGTCCGGAGTTGCATCTCCAGAGGATGGCACATTGGAAGATGAAAGCACAACACAAAATGCAAACATTCTTGAACAGGTACGCTGCACATTTCATTGCTTTCAAGAACATAAAATACTGAACTTTGAAGCAGTGTAGATCATCTAAGCCAGGAGAGCCCATACTTTATTAATGCGTGGTCTACTTTTAGTAATGTTGTCATGTTATGATCTACATCCATAAAAGCATGCTGTTCCTTGGAAAATATTACTTCTGATTTATGAGAAAATGTATATGGCTATATTTAAAGGGGAACTAAATGAAAATGTAATATAAGCTTCATCATACTGAAATAAGAAACTTTCTGAATACAATAAATTAAATATTGTGTACAGTTTCTGAAAGAATCAAGTTTATGTTCACTATTCCTCTCTCGGCATCTGTTTCTCTTCATTCTCTCTTCATGCAGCAGTTGGGTGTCAGATATTCATTGACAGTTAGATCCAATATATCTTATAGGGGGGCTCCTTTTGCCTAGAAGATGTATTAGAGCTCACTCTATTAAACTCACCAGACATCATGTCTCTCTACATGCAGAATTTGTGCAAAAGGCAGTTATTTAGTTAGATTTTGTTTGTACTGGAATTGGTTATTTGAGTGAGCTCTAATACATCTGCTAGGAAAGGAGCCCCCCCTATAAGATATATTGGCTCATTCATCTGACACCCAACTGCTGCATGAAGACAGAATGAAGAGAAACAGATGCTGAGAGAGGAATAGTGAATATAAACTTGATTATTTCAGACATGATGCAGAATATTTGATTGTATTTACAAAGGTTATTAATCATTATGACAAAGCTTATATTACATTTTCATTTTTGTAATAGTTCTTCTTTAACAAACAACTACATGTAACCTTAACATAATAAATATCTGAATGAAAAGCATGAAACAGGAGGATGATATAGACAAGCTGTTTGTTGACAGTGTCTTGAGATCTACTGATCACCAGCTAAAGGTCTTCTGGTAGATCCCGATATACCTCTTGGGCACCCCGATCTAAGCCCTATACTGCTGTGAGTTTAAGAATCTGTGACGTTTTGATCTACTTGTTCAATCTAATCCTCAAATGCCACGTGCTTGCAAATGTCCCGCAGGCCCTCTGCAGAGCCGAGGATGAGGAGGACACCTTAGCTGCCTCGCTGGTCCGTGCTGAGCAAGTTGCAGACCTTGCAGAGTTTAATGAGAATGCTCCTTTGGAACCAGAGGAGGAGGAACAAAGCAGGGCCGAGCAAGAAATAAATGCCTTGGTTGATCAGGTAACTGCTAGGGGCCAGCATGTTTATTGTAGCGTTTCTGGACTAGGAGGTTCATCTTTACAATCTCTTTTCCTTCTACACAGCTGACTCCTATTGAACGATATGCCATGATCTTTCTGGAAGCTTCAATGGAAGACATAAGTCGGGAGGAGCTCAAACAAGCTCAGGTAATGAGTTTAAAGGGATTCTGTCATGATTTTTATGGTGTCGTTTTTATTTCTAAATTTCACTGTTTACACTAGAAATAATTCACTCTACAATATAAAATTTCATTCCTGAACCCACAAGGTGCATCTCCGGTTATTTTGCCTGGTCATGTGCTTTTAGAAAGAGCCAGCACTTTAGGATGGAACTGCTCTCTGGCAGGCTGTTGTTTCTTCTACTCAATGTAACTGTGTCTCAGTGGGACCTGGATTTTACTATTGAGTGTTGTTCTTAGATCTACCAGGCAGCTGTTATCTTGTGTTAGGGAGCTGCTATCTGGTTACCTTCCCATTGTTCTGTTGTTAGGCTGCTGTGGGGAAAGGGAGGGGTGATATCACTCCAACTTGCAGTAAAGAGTGATTGCCCACAAGTCACATGACTGGGGGCAGTTGGGAAACAGACAATATGTCTAGCCCCATGTCAGATTTCAAAATTAAATATAAAAAAAAATCTGTTTGCTCTTTTAAGAAATGGATTTCAGTGCAGAATTCTGCTGGAGCAGCACTATTTTCCCATGCCAGTATCCCTTTACTTTCACTCTTGTAGCCTGTTTCCTTTTCCTTCTGTTAAGGGTACCCTGACTTTGTTGCTTTTTGTATTTTATCGCTTGTCTCCGTTGCTGAATACTCCTAATGCCCTACACCTTTTGTACTTAAGGAGCAAGTAGAAGCTGCACGGAAGGACCTTTTCCTGGCTAAAGAAGACACCGGCCCTTCTCTGGACGACACATGGGAGGAAGAGAATAGAAAGACACGCAGGGTACGAGCCCAGTCTTCCAGCAAACCACCAGGGGAGAGAGTAGGAGCCCGTATGAGTGAGCGATTGCGTGGAGCCAGGACAGCAGATGGTTCAGACATCACAGACAGTCCAGCCTTGCTTGAAACCTCGTCTCCTGACCAACAAACCTTGGACGATAATGCATCCGTAATCTCACAGACCGAGAACATGGTCTCAGAGTTGAACATATCTCATAAGGAGGCCTCCAGCAGTCCATCCCACCAGCCGTGTCCTTCAACCCCATTAGCACCCACCACTTCTCCCCCAAAAGAAACCCCTCCGCAGTTGTCCTCTTCTGTGAAGGAAGAAAATACAGACGAGTCTGCTGTATCGGACAGTGAAATACTGCTTGTGCCAAAATCTGACCCCGCCGCTTCCAGTGGAGTGCCCCAGGACCTGGAGAGCAGCACTCCTCGTACACCACGCAGGAAAGTTACTGCTGACTGTGAAATTCGAATGGCCGGTGCAGGGGACACGTCCCCAACTGAAAAAGTCCTGAGGCGGTTGCCTGGCCGGCTAGTGACTGTAGTGCAGGAGCGGCCGCCTGTTTTACGCCGACAGAATCGCGGAAAAGCAAGTTGCACTTCAGCTGATCCTCAAAGCCCCTCTCCTTCCCACCAATCAGATGATACATCTGAGACTGGCAGTCCCCCACCAAAGAGAAAAAGGGGAAGACCACCAAAGTCAAAATTAGAAATGTCTCCAACAGAGGCCATGTCTATAGGAAGTTCTGCAGTAGAAGAGTCTTCTGATATAGACGCTTCTCTGTTGGAAAAACCTTGCGACAAAGGCCTTTCACCCCCTGGACCTAATTCGGAACTGCCCGTATCCACTAAGGCAACCCATGTACCAGGAAGTCCTGCGTCGTGTGCAAAATCCAACTCTGACATTGAAAATGGTTCTTCACCTGTTGAAAAGAGGAAAAGGGGAAGGCCCCCCAAAAGGAAAGACAGTGTAACAACCTCTCCAGTTTCCCCTTTATCTTCTGGCGAGACTACACTGGAGCTGCTCCCCCCTTCTGTCCAACTCTATACCAATGTAACAAAATCTCCTCCCATCATTCCCATGGTTTCTTCCAACATTCCTCAGGCGGGTGGGTGTGTGGAAGGGACCAGCAGCAGTGGAGGTGATGGACCTTTAACCCCTCCTAAACGGAAACGTGGCCGCCCCCCTAAGTCACAGGTGATGTCAAGTCCAAACTTGCACAATGACAAAAGAGACAGCTCTCCTGAACGGTCACCCAGCCCCCACCACACAAAGTCTCCTCCGGGGAGGAAGAAGAAACAACCCTCCTCTTCTTCCAAGAAGGATGAGGAGCTCACAGCTTCCGCTGATACTGACAACTCCTCTGAGGAAGAGACTGTAAGGACTCCTCTCACCCGCAGCGCAAGGACACGTTTGCAGCCCAACCAGGTGCCACTTGTATCCACTCCAAACCCAAATTCTGCTGGTAAATCCCTCAGAGGACGTTCAGCCTGTTCTGCCCACCTCCGAGGGAGACCTGGCAAAAGGAGTAAACCTCCCAATATAAGCTCCCCGAGTCCCCCATCCTCTTCCCCCCACGGCAGTTCTAGTGAAAGACAGTCTAATGGTGGGAGAAAGCGCCACTGCCCACCCGCAGAACAACGCATTCTGCGCAGCTCACTCACAGCCCCTCCCTCCAGTAACACTCGCTCTGCCCGTCCCCCTCCCCCACTACCCAACTCTCCCAGCAGCCACAGAGGCAGAAAAGCCAAGACGTGAGTTTTTCTCCCAGGATATTTGGCTGTGTTTTACCCCCAGGTGAGGCGCCTCCCCTTGCACAGACTGGAGGGACAGACGAGAGACTTCTATCTGCCCGAAAGCAGTAAAATAAAAAAAGACTGCCCCAAATGTGCTGCAACACAGAGTCACTGCCCGGAGAGTACTCTGCCCCAGCCCCATGACTGAGAAATAACCGAAATCTATGCAAAGAGGCTCGAGAGCCCGACAAGAGAAGCTGGAGTCAGATTTGTTTTAAAATGGTTTCACACGTTGAGTTATCAATGGGAGTTTCTGGGATTTTGGGGGTGTTTGGCCCTGTAAGTATTAGACAGACAACAGACTCGGGTTTCTGGAGCTTTGTCTGTCTCAGGCCTGTGGGTTCCCGAGAACTGGATGTTTGGGCATGTTTCTACACAAGTCCCTGTACTTTCATGAAAATAAAGTGTTGAGTAAAATGTGTGGAATTTATTAGTTTTCTTTTCTAAGGCAAAGTGTAACTTTGGAGTTGTCATCCCCTTTAAAGGAACAGTTTAGTATAAAAATAAAACTGGGTAAATAGTCTGTGCAAAATAAAAAATGTATCTAATATAGTTAATTAGCCAAAAAAATATAATGTATAAAGGCTGGAGTGACTGGATGTGTAACATAATAGCCAGAACACTACTTCCTGCTTTTCAGCTCTTTCCACTGATTGTAACTCCATTAGGGATACTCCCCTATCTAAACTTTTAGGACCACTAAGTTCTCTTGTTTGTTTTTGTTGCTAAATGGGACATACTGCAAAAAATGTGGGACTCTGTGTACATGGTCTTTATTATAATGGTAATGTTCCCGGGCCCTGAAGGAAACCCCAGACGTGCCCTCTGCCCTAACCATTGGCTGTCAATTTCCCATAGACCTAATCCATTCACTGGAGACCATTGAGCCCACAACCCATGTACTGCCTGATAGTCACCAGCCCCCTGAACAATTCAGTATTAGAGATCAAACACCCACTACTCATTCTGTTCTGTGAGGGAATTCCTCTGCTGCTTCTTCCTTTAAAAACTGATGTTAAACCCCATACTGTGTGGCTTTTCAGCAATCAGACTATTGGTTTCTGTGCAGCCATGTTTTTATACAGCGAGTCTGCCACTCTATGGACGTTCTGTCCTGTTAAAGGGATAAGACATTGCAATAGTCACACTGTGAAGGTCTCCTTACTGAAAGCAGAACACCCCCATGTGTTCTATGTACATCCCAACCTGTATTTCCAGTTCTCTGATCAGTGGGAGTCACAGCAAGAATCTTGCCCCCAGCAGTGATGCCCAGTGAGGTGACTATCGCCCATTTATTACAATCAGTACAGGGGCAAGTTATTATGTGGCTGGGCCAGGACATTGGAACCCCTGCAGCACTTACACATTCACTGCCATTTCCTAATAATGACGTCCCACCTTTACACCCTACTGGGCTGGCTCCTCCCCTTAACGGTACGGTGGCCCCACTAACACCCATCAGTTTCATTTCTCTCTATGTACCTGCTGGGAGCTGCCATGTAAGTCTTCTCTTATTCACTGCTTGTCTGTATCATGTGGGATTGGGGGTGCTTGGCCTGCAGTACTTTGCATTATCTGGGTGTTTATCATTATCTGAGCGCTTAGCATTATCTGGGTTCTTATTATCTAAGTGCTTATCATTATCTGGCTGCTTAGCATTATCTGGGCGCTTAGCATTATCTGGGTGCTTATTATCTAAGTGCTTAGAATTATCTGGGTGCTTAGAATTATCTGGGTGCTTAGCATTATCGGGGTGCTTATTATCTAAGTGCTTATCATTATCTGGCTGCTTAGCATTATCTGGGCGCTTAGCATTATCTGGGTGCTTATTATCTAAGTGCTTAGAATTATCTGGGTGCTTAGAATTATCTGGGTGCTTAGCATTATCTGAGCGCTTAGCATTATCTGGGTGCTTATTATCTAAGTGCTTAGAATTATCTGGGTGCTTATAATTATCTGGGTGCTTAGCATTATCGGGGTGCTTATTATCTAAGTGCTTAGCATTATCTGGGTGCTTAGCATTATCTGAGCGCTTAGCATTATCTGGGTGCTTATTATCTAAGTGCTTAGAATTATCTGGGTGCTTAGAATTATCTGGGTGCTTATTATCTAAGTGCTTAGCATTATCTGGGTGCTTATCATTATCTGGCTGCTTAGCATTATCTGAGCGCTTATTATCTGGTGCATTATCATGAGCTTCAGTGAGCCTATGGGGCTTCCTGCTGAAGTGCGTGTTAAAGGATAAGTAAACCTTTAAAACAAGGGCATGTAAAAATGATCAGGTTGCTATTCTTGCAATGTACATTCATTATTCATTCCAAGATATTAAGGGATACATGTGCTGTTAATATGAATGAATTGTGTTACAACAGCACCACCTGCTGGTCAGTTTCCCACCAGTCTGACCACCAAGTAGTCAAGGAAGTTGTCAGGAGAAAGAAAGAGGCTGCTCTGATGTTCTTCTGATTTGGAAAAAAATTAGAAACCTTTCTCACATCTTTCCTAAGCAGAAGAACATCAGAGCAGCCTCTTTCTTTCTCCTGACAATTTCCTTGACTACTTGGTGGTCAGACTGGAGGGAAACTGACCAGCAGGTGGCGCTTTTGTAACAAAATTCATTCATATTAACAGTACATGTATCCCTTAATATCTTATAATAAAAACAAAAATAATGAATGTAAGTTGCAAAATTTCTTAGAATGGCACTCATCAATTTTACATTCACTTATTTTAAATGTTTACGTATCCTTTAAAGTGTTAACCCTGAGCAAGAGTTGGTCATGTGACTGTATAATCAGCCCTAGGTACCTTTATGTTCAGTGGAATGTACCTGCTCAATGGTGGCCTTGCCTAAGCTCTTCTACTTTATGCCAAACAGCAGTGCAGAGAATATCACCAACCATTGATTGAGCTTGTGTTTGTCCTCATCTGAACTGACTCAAGAAGATCATGGAGTGACTAAAGCTGCCCAAACACTGGCACCGCTCCCATCTGGTTCTTCCAATGAATTGGTCTTTATGGTACAACTTCTCTGCACCTGCAGCTAATTTGGGTGCAGTATATCTGTGCAGCTGTAGTTTGGGGTGCACTCTTCAGCATAGGGATCCCACACTGAAAGGAACATCATCTCTGGTACAGGAGGAGATAACCAGATTGCAGGGACTTGTTTGGGTTTTGGCTTTTCTATTTAAAGGTACAGTAAAATCTTAAAACATGAGAAATGCAAATAAACAATGTTTCAGATTGAATCTCTGACCACTGTGGTCTAAATTTCTTATACAGACAGCTAGAATTTCAGCTGCCATAAAGCAGGACAGGACTGCTGCTTACAATGGGGATCAGATAGGATCTGTGCAGCCACTGGGACAGAATGTTCTGTTATACAGATAGCTAGAATCTCAGCTGCCATAAAGCAGGACAGGACTGCTGCTTACAATGGGGATCAGATAGGATCTGTGCAGCCACTGGGACAGAATGTTCTGTTATACAGATAGCTAGAATCTCAGCTGCCATAAAGCAGGACAGGACTGCTGCTTACAATGGGGATCAGATAGGATCTGCGCAGCCACTGGGACAGAATGTTCTGTTATACAGATAGCTAGAATCTCAGCTGCCATAAAGCAGGACAGGACTGCTGCTTACAATGGGGATCAGATAGGCTCTGTGCTGTCACTGGGACAGAATGTTCTGTTATACAGATAGCTAGAATCTCAGCTGCCATAAAGCAGGACAGGACTGCTGCTTACAATGGGGATCAGATAGGATCTGTGCAGCCACTGGGACAGAATGTTCTGTTATACAGATAGCTAGAATCTCAGCTGCCATAAAGCAGGACAGGACTGCTGCTTACAATGGGGATCAGATAGGGATTTTTATTTAAAGTAAAAAACAATACAAAGCATAACAAAATCAAAGTATATCAAAATGACATATTACAATATGTACATTATTTACAAAGAATTTGACCAAGAGAAATCAAAGTTGAACCAATTTTTTTCATTCAAGCTTTTTTTCTGAATCTCATTGACTTTAATAAACACAATTTCCCTTAAGATTTTACTTATTGTTTGGTCTATTGATTGATTGTCTTTCCCAAAGGTTTTCATACATCGGATAGACCACAGATGATATCGAATGACTGACAGTATAATAAATACAGTCTCTTGGTTATAGCGGTGCTTCCTATGAATGATCCCATAGGCTCTTTCTGCATAGTCATTAGCACATATATTATAAATACCCAACACCTTCAGTACACCCTCATATAAACTGTTTGACACCGAACAATCCACCAAAAAGTGCTCTTGACTCTCCGCCACCCCACACCCCCAGGGACACTCTTTTCTTACATGACTCAGATATTTCATGTTGCCCCTCACATACAACTTGCCCTGCAGTGTCAGCCAGGAGTTATCAAACAGTTTTGGTGGGAGTCTCACACTGTTTAAATACTTTAGTATCTCCTCCAGGGTTTTGCTGGTACAGTCTCTTATAGCCAGTGGGACAGTAAAGAAGGATGATAGTACACGGGCATAGATTTGTTTCCTTGGGGTTGATGTTATTTCTGCTGCCCCAATGTCCCACCTCTTTATCAGTTTAAGGGCATGGGCAATGTGTGGTGGGAAATAGCTCTGTCTTACACGGACCTCTTTCGCCCTACCGCCCTGCAGCCAGTCCATGATAAAAGACGATGCCCAAGACCTGATACAACTTTCCCACAGGGAGTTTGTTCCTTGAGTCAGACCCCCAAAATTAAACTTTAGGAACATGACACCAAAGAAGGTCACAGGACAGACCATCCCCAAACCTCCCTTTTTCCTCTGCAGGAACGTTACCCCTCTTTTGACTGGGTTTAGCCTATTCCCCCAGATCATCTGGAAGAATAAGCTATAGACTCGAGCATAGAAAGATTCTGGTAAAGGGAACACACAGGACACATACAAAAACAACGGGATCAGAAAAGTCTTGATAAGGTTAACTTTTTCCCTATAGGTCAGCTTCCACCCTTTCCAACGCTGAACTTTTGCTAAACCGGTATCCAACTTCTCTTCCCAAAATAGCCTGGCATTATCTTCCCTCCCAAATTTAACCCCTAGTATTTTTACTTGAGAGGAGGCAACAGGGAAGGTTCTTAACTCAAAACTGGGCTCATCCTCCAAACTCCACAAAGCTTCCGACTTTTCACTATTGACCAGAGACCCTGAGGCCTCTGAGTAGCTTCTGATGCAACAGGAGACTCTCTCCACCTCTTCAGGCTTTGAGATAACCACTGTCACATCATCCGCGTAGGCCACCAACCTCAGGCGCTGACCACTGGGTGCACAGATACCCTCCAAGTTACCTCCCTGCAGCGACCTAAGAAATGGATCTAACGCAAACGCATACAGCAAAGGACTCCGAGGGCACCCCTGTCTTACTCCTGCCCCAACCTGGAAGCCTTCACCCTGCCAACCTTTAATTAGTGTGAAGCTTCTCGCCCCTTTGTACAAAACTTTTATCCAACTAATAAATTGCCCCGGGATACCGTATTTAGACAAAACAGCCCATAGGTACTGGTGATTCACCCTATCAAAGGCTTTTGACTGATCTAAACACAGAAAGTATTTCCCCCTCCTATGAGCTTTGCATAATTCCAGAGCTTCTCTAATGGTAAAGACAAAAATGCTCCGCCCCTTCACCGTGCAGAACTGACAGTCAGACAATAAAGTGCTTGAAAATAAACTTAAACGAAAGAAAATAACCTTTGCGAGAATCTTTCTATCTGTATTGAGCAGGGCAATCGGCCTCCAGTTCTCAATATGTCTCTCGTCCTTACCTTTTGACAACAAAATCAAAGAGGAAAACTGCATAGATGGCGGGAGGTCTCCTTCCTGTAAACAACAGTTAAACACCTCAAGTGCCGGAGCCAACAGATCTTTAAAGGTTTTATAGAATTCTGATGTTAGGCCATCTGGACCTGGAGCTTTCTTATTCTGCAGACTCTCTATCGCCAACTTTACCTCCTCCTCCTCTGTGATTTTAGCTGTCAAGGGGGAAAAATCCAAATTATTTGTGTCAGGCCCTGGGGTCGTCTCTAAGAAAGCTGTCATCCTTTCCCTCTCCAAAGTTCTCTCCCCAAACAAAGCAGCATAGTAGGATCTCACGACCTCCAGTATTCCCTCCCTTGTCTTTTGCTCTTTACCCTGGAAGTCAATGAGACCCCTCACCAGTTTCCTTTTAACTGACTCTTTACAGTTCCTAAAAGGATCCGGGGAAATTTTCATCCCAGAATCCCTCTCAAGAACCAGAGACCTCTGGCGGCTGTACTGATACTGCTTCATTTGGTTCTTTAACTGGGTCACTTTTTCCCCCACCACCCCATCCGAAATATAGGACTCCAGCTTCTTTCTCAAGGACTGATACTGCCATTGTCTATTTCCCTCCCTCTTAACAGATAGGGACTTGAAGAAAGCCCGAAATTACCTCTTGGCCTCTTCCCACCACTGTGTTGGTGAATCATAAAAAATCATTTTTGACAAAATATTTTGGATGACTAACTCAGAAAAGGGTTTTAGTGACTCGTCCTTCAATATTTCCAACCCCAACCTCCACAGACCTTTACCAACCCCCAAACTTTCTGATACCCCATATTCAAAGAAAAGTACTAAGTGGTCAGAAAACCCCACTTCAATCTCCTTAATTTAACCCCTGAAAAAGGGGCACCAGCCTTAATATAAATCTGGTCAATTCTGTATATAAATCTGGTCAATTCTGCTACTGTGGGAGCCACAAAAATACGTGTGCTTGGCCTTCCTACCCCCTTCAGTAGCCACATCCACCAACCCTGCTGTTTGAACCACCTCATTGAGAAATGCTCCCTCATATTTCCTATACATACCAGATCCATCCCCTGGCCCTGTCACTAATCCCCGGCTAGGATGACTGGCATTGAGGTGTGCAAATATTTTCTCATTTCTCTTATGAGTTTGTTCCTCTCCACCACTGATTGGGGCCCATACATATTAATTAATCTTAGATCTTCCCCTTCTATCTTAATATCAAGTAATAAACACCTGCCCATTTAAACCTCCACCAACCTCTTAACTTCAATGTGCCTGTCACCATTAAACAGAATCCCCACTCCTCCCGCCTGTTCCTCTGCTATGGACCAAAATGAGGGCCCTTTCTGCCAGTCTCTCTTTGCATTGTAGATATCGTATCTATTAGTTAGACAAGTCTCCTGAACAAAAATGATATCTACCACCAAGGAAAATAAAAACTCAAATGCTACCAATCGTGCCTTGGGAGACCTAATGCTTCTCACATTAAGGGTACAAAAATAAATTGGGGAACCCATCATGTTTTATGGAGTTTTGCTGAAGACTCTTCCCCTCCTTCCCCACATCTCTTAACTTGCACCCCCTGAGATTCATCCCCTTCTACAAAAACCAGAAACTCCTCCTCAAAGAAAACTCCCTCCCCAGAGTCTCTCTCCTTCCTCTTTTTCCCCTGCTCTTCCCCAGTAACTTCTAGAACTTCTGGGATTAAAGTCTGGCCTGCATCGGGTTCTGGGGATATTCTTCCTTCTTTTGTTTTTCGCCTTTTCTTTTTCTTCTCCTCATTGCCCCTTTCTTCCCTCTCTATCTGCCTTACTTCTTCCTCCTCCTCCTCCTCCTCCTCCTCCTCCTCCTCCGCCATCTCCCCCCAACTCTTCCCACCTGGGAGGGTAAATCTGTTTGATGTGCTCACACCTGCCTTAGCAACCATCTTTCCCTGTTGTTTATTCCCCTTTGCTCCTACCACAGTCCAGCCCTCCTTCTCTGTCCCTTTCTCCTTCCTTTCCTTCCCCCTAGTTTCCTGAGGGACTGCAGGCTCCACAACTCCTTCCACCCTGGTCTCCAACTCCATTTCTTCCTCATGCCCCCTCCCCTCCTCCCGATCCTCCTCCTCCTGAAATTCCCGCTCCAAATTAGGGCAATCTCTGACAATGTTATGCCAAGCATTGGGGCAGTCCCTGTGTGTATGACCCAGAGCATTACATAAGTTGCACCTGACCTCATTACATTCCTTGCTGGTATGGCCTTTAGCACCACACAGAGCACACACCTTGGTTTCACAGTTAATGGCCAAGTGTCTGTTTGACCCACACTTAAAGCATTGGCGAGGTTGGCCTGGGTAAAAACAAACCCCCCGTTCTCTTCCTATGAAAAATGAGTTAGGGAGGTGCCTGGGGACATTGTGATGGACCTCTAGTTTCACTTGGGCTTTCTATCCTCCCGCCCAAAAACCTTCCTCATTATAGATCTTGGTGAGAGGGGTTAGTACATTGTCTCTTTAACCAAACAAGGATATCCTCAGGGGGGAGTGATTCATGTTTGAAAATTATGGTTACATTTTTGGTTTCAGGACGTGAGATTGGGATTGCCTTAAAATTTTCCCACTCTTTTGTGCTTTTCTTTTGGTCATAAAGAGCCCAAAACCTCTCCATCCCCTGGGACAGTTTAAAGCTGAGATCATATTCAGTAACAGAAATATCTAGAAAAGCATTGACATCATTGGTAGTGAAACCCATAGACTCTTTCACCAGGTTACGCGCCACATATCTCCAACCTGGGAATTTGTCTTGCTCCCCCTCCCATTTAATTCTCACCACATTGCGCCTCTTAAACACCGGCCCATCAAAGGATCTATTTAGCCCAGATGAGTTAGCAAACAGCCTCCTCCTTTCCCACACATTCACAGGTACTTGACTCTTCTTCTGCCCAACCTCTGGAGCAGCCTTACTGCCCCCCACAGTCCCCTCTCCCATCCCCCCCACACCAGCACTCTCACCCCATGTACCCCTCACTCACAGCCTCTCTCTCACCACTTGCCCCACTCACACCTGCACTCACACCTGCACTCACACTCACACACTCTGGCTGCACAACAACATTAGGAGGGATATTAGAGGAAACATTAGAAGAATTTGTGTTCCCTTTTTTCATCTGCTCAAACCTCTCCCGGTTCTTATAAATCTCTTCCCATGGCTTAATTATTAGAAAAGTCTTTTTAATTTCTTCCTCCAGTTCCTCCAACTGTTTATTGTACATAGCAGTCTTTCTTATTCTCTGCCCTCTTAACTCTCCAGTCGCTTTGGCAGCCAAACTAAGTTCTTTTGCAATCACATTATTTAGTTCTTTTTTCCTTTGCTGCAAAAACTCCATAGCTTTCAGTGCTCTGACAATTTCCTCATGATTAACATAGTCTTTAGAGGTGGAGGTCCCAGAAAAGTCTATAGAGACACAGTCTGTAGCAGCAAGTCTCATTAGTGGAAGCCCCCTCCCCCACACAGGCAATTAAAGAAAAGTCAGTTTGTTTGTTACCTGCACAGTCCGGCTCCAGCACCTGTAAAGCCACAGTCTCTGCCAGGGAACCATAGTCCATGCTTTCCTCCATTCCTCCCACTAGTGCAGCAGCAGTCGGTGCCATTTGTGGGGAGGGTTTCACTTTCACTTTACTTTCCTCTCTCTGGCTCTTTCCAGGAAGCTTTTCCTTCTCCTCACTGCCTTTGCTGGACTCTTTGCAGTTCTTGCTGGGTGGGCGGAGCTTCCCCTTTGCTGTGCACAAGCCTGTCTCTGCTTCCAAAATGGCGTCCTCCTTCCCAAGCACATGGCCGGCCTCCATTACAGCAGTGCAGCTGGTACCTGCTTTCTCCCTCAGCTGGGGGTCACTGTCCATAGCAGCAGCTGCTTGTGTGTCAGTACAGCCGCTTGTACCTTCCATTTTCCCCAGGCAAAGCACCGCTCCCCTCTGCTCCCTGACTGATGCAAATACCAGACCAGGGGCTCCAGTCTGCGCTGGCCACAGGACTTTCCTCCTCCATAGCTATGGTGGACCTGCTTGTTCCTTGGGGGGTGCTCTCTGGGACACAGGTAGCTTGGGATTCACCAACCTTTGCTGAAGCTCCAGATGTAGAGACTTGTAGTTCCGCAACATGTTGCACAGGGGGCTCAGATGCCGCAAACCCAAACAGACTTGACTCAGGGATCTCATCCAGCTTTTCTTCCTCCTCACTCTCCACAGACACCTCTTCCACCAAAACTTTCCCTTTCTTGTTCACTTTCTTTACAGTGGCAGCCATTTTCTTTTCTGCGCCAACTACAGCTTTCTGGCTCACTGCTCGCCTGCTGGATCCCAGCCTTGCTCGGGTATTCATTGCCCCAGCTTCCTCTGTTGGGGGCAACTTCTTACCCATTTCCAAAAATAAACAAAAATGAAAAGTAAAGGCTATAAAGCCGCAAAAACAACTGAGAAATCAACCTCCCCAGACCCAGAAGGGCCTGGGTAAGTCAAAATCATAAGCTCTCTCCAAACACGTCTGCTCCCTACGAGGATCAGATAGGATCTGTGCAGCCACTGGGACAGAATGTTCTGTTATACAGATAGCTAGAATCTCAGCTGCCATAAAGCAGGGCAGGACTGCTGCTTACAATGGGGATCAGATAGGATCTGTGCAGCCACTGGGACAGAATGTTCTGTTATACAGATAGCTAGAATCTCAGCTGCCACAAAGCAGGACAGGACTGCTGTTTACAATGGGGATCAGATAGGATCTGTGCAGCCACTGGGACAGAATGTTCTGTTATACAGATAGCTAGAATCTCAGCTGCCATAAAGCAGGGCAGGACTGCTGCTTACAATGGGGATCAGATAGGATCTGTGCAGCCACTGGGACAGAATGTTCTGTTATACAGATAGCTAGAATCTCAGCTGCCATAAAGCAGGACAGGACTGCTGCTTACAATGGGGATCACATAGGATCTGTGCAGCCACTGGGACAGAATGTTCTGTTATACAGATAGCTAGAATCTCAGCTGCCATAAAGCAGGACAGGACTGCTGCTTACAATGGGGATCACATAGGATCTGTGCAGCCACTGGGACAGAATGTTCTGTTATACAGATAGCTAGAATCTCAGCTGCCATAAAGCAGGACAGGACTGCTGCTTACAATGGGGATCACATAGGATCTGTGCAGCCACTGGGACAGAATGTTCTGTTATACAGATAGCTAGAATCTCAGCCATAAAGCAGGACAGGACTGCTGCTTACAATGGGGACCAGATAGGATCTGTGCAGCCACTGGGACAGAATGATCTGTTATACAGATAGCTAGAATCTCAGCTGCCATAAAGCAGGACAGGACTGCTGCTTACAATGGGGATCAGATAGGATCTGTGCAGCCACTGGGACAGAATGTTCTGTTATACAGATAGCTAGAATCTCAGCCATAAAGCAGGACAGGACTGCTGCTTACAATGGGGATCAGATAGGATCTGTGCAGCCACTGGGACAGAATGATCTGTTATACAGATAGCTAGAATCTCAGCTGCCATAAAGCAGGACAGGACTGCTGCTTACAATGGGGATCAGATAGGATCTGTGCAGTCACTGGGACAGAATGCTCTGTTATACAGATAGCTAGAATCTCAGCTGCCATAAAGCAGGACAGGACTGCTGCTTACAATGGGGATCAGATAGGATCTGTGCAGCCACTGGGACAGAATGTTCTGTTATACAGATAGCTAGAATCTCAGCTGCCATAAAGCAGGACAGGACTGCTGCTTACAATGGGGATCAGATAGGATCTGTGCAGCCACTGGGACAGAATGTTCTGTTATACAGATAGCTAGAATCTCAGCTGCCATAAAGCAGGACAGGACTGTTGCTTACAATGGGGATCAGATAGGATTTGTGCAGCCACTGGGACAGAATGTTCTGTCATACAGATACATACCTCCCAACATTTTGGAAGTAAAAAGAGGGACAAAAAAATTTTCCCCGCACCTAGCGCAGCAATTTTTTGACCACACCCCTTTTGGTGACCACACACCCCTAATTACCATGTTTGTTTTACAAAATTTGGCAGGTTATGAAAGTTTGAAAATATTTCTCCTTATCTAAACTGTGTTTTTGTGTCTCAAAATTGTTACAAAGTATCTTATTTGCACCTGTTAGCTGTTCTGGGCTCTCTGCTAAAAGCCAATTAAGTGAGAAACTTTGTTTCTTTTTCTGGCTGTTCAGTGCAGAGAAAAGAGGGAATTTCCAGTACAAATGAGGGACTGCGGGTTGAGCTGTCAAAAGAGGGACTGTCCCTCCGAAAAAGGGACAGTTGGGAGGTATGAGATAGCTAGAATCTCAGCTGCCATAAAGCGGGACAGGACTGCTGCTTACAATGGGGATCAGATAGGAATTTTTTATTAATAATAAAATCAATAACAAGTAAGAACATACAATCAATAAACAACAAACAAAAGACTATTACATTTGCTTCTTATACAAATTCACATATTAATTGATGATACAGTCTTGGACCATTACTCAGAAGCTCAGTGACTGCACCTTGGGGATTTAGACTTTCTCCAGCACTTCCTCCCCATTCCTCTTATACTGAAACTTCCCCAAAACTGATGAACATCCTTCATCCAATTGGTATGAAATCTCCTCCTCACCAAAGGACTCCTCCTCATCCCCCCCTTCCTTTTCCTCTGTTATTCCTTCTAATAAAGCCTCAGAATGACCCTGGGTATATTGGTCCTGCACTTTCTCCTCACTTTTCTCTTCTGGGGATGAAACTGCAGAGGAAACCTTCTTTATCTTACTTTTCTTCTTTCTATTTAACTTCACAACCTCCCTTCCTTCTTCCTTCTCCATTCTTTTCAGTTCCTCCTCATCAGTCAAATCCTCCAACTATTCCCCTCCGGGAGAACAAATGTATTAGTGATTTCCAGGCAGGCCCGGACTGGCAATCTGGGAGTTCTGGCAAATACCAGAGGGGCTGCTATAAATTGCCATAGAAAGTCAGTATTTAGTGGGCTGGTGGGGGTTGTTTGGGCCTCTATGTGGGCTGATTGGGCCTCTGTGTACCTGAAATGCCAGGGCCTATTTTAATTCTCAGTCCGGACCTGTTTCCAGGTGTGGCCTCAGTACTCTCCTCTCCTCCTTACTCTTCTGTGACTTTGAGCCAACTGTCATCCAGCCACCACCCTCCTTATCCCCAGTCTGTGGCTGATCCTGATGCCTAACAAGGTTCTCTTCAGGTTTTTCCTTTAAAGGCAGAACTTCACTGTCCCTTTGTCCATCACCCTGCCTCTCCTCCTGAATATCAGACTGACAATTCACTTTCCACATTGGGGCAGTTCTTTAGAATATTGTGCCAATCCTCTGAGCATTGTCGATGAGTGTGAGCAAGTTGCATGTACAGATTACACGTGACCGTGTCACACTCCTTACTGACATGGCCCTTGGCCCCACACATGACACACACCTTTAGGGAGAAGGTCCCTGCCAGATGCCGCCTGAAGTCACATTTAAAACAGACTTTGGGTTGCCCCACATAAAAACTTGAGCCCCTCTCTTTCCCAATGAAAAATGAATTAGGCAAATGGTTTGTAACGTTATCATGGACATTCAGCTGACCTGCTCCTTCCAACCCACCACCCAGAAACCTTCCTCATTGTACAAGTGAGTGAGAGGGGACAGAGCATTGCCTCTTAAGCCACACCATGACGTCCTCAGGTGGGACAGAGTCATTCTTAAAGATGATTGTCAGATTCTTAACCTCAGGCTTAAGGTGGCCATACACGGAGAGATCCGCTCGATTGGCGATCTCGGAATACGAGCGGATCTCTCCGATATGCCCACCTAGGGCCCAACAATCGGATCCTAACGCATGGGAAACAGGGGTCGATTCGCGGGACTGCATCAACGAACAGATGCGGCCACGATCTGACGGGATTTTTTGTCCCATTCTATTGAGATCTGGCCGACTTTCAGTCAGATCTCGATCGGGGGGCCCCATACACGGGCCAATAAGCTGCCGACTTGGTCTGTAGGCAGCTTTTATCGGCCCTTGTATGGCCACCTTTAGACACTGGGAAAGCCTTAAAGCTGTTCCACTCAGGGGAGATCTCTTTCCTCTCATAGAGGCTCCAGAATTTATCCAGATCTTGAGACAATTTAAAGCTAACCTCATATTCCACATCAGAAATGGTGACAAAGGCAAATATATCATCCACAGTAAAACCCACTGATCCTTTAGTTTCTTGCAAATGTATCTGCTTCCTGGCATTTCCTCCTTCTCCCCCATCCACTGGAGTTTAGCCACATTATGCCTTTTAAATACTGGGGAGTCCACAAAACCCCCCTCCTGCCTTGTAAAAAACTTCCTCCCCCATTCACAAGCTGCTTTTTTGCACCTTCATTCTCCCCATGCTCCTCTCCCCCTCCCTCCTCAGTCTCACTAGATTGCAAAGCATCAGACATATTATGGGATGTATCATGTACAACATTGTCCATAGTAAGTGCCACATGTGATTGCATAGTATCACAGCTATCCGGGTGTGTAACAGGTAGAGCATTATCTATAACAGCCTCACTATAGTGTATGGCTTCAGAATTATTATGGGATGGACCAGCATTGCCGACACACTCTCTGCTCCCTTTAAGAACAAAGTCCATGTAAATTGACTCAAAGGACAATTCTGTTTATTTCCTCCTCCAGTTCTCTATTCAGTGCTGCAACCACTTTAATCCTGCGCACTCTTGCTTCCCCTTTAGCAAACTCAAGGTTATTTCTCAATGTCTCTCCAGCTCTTTTCCTTCTCCTCAGTCTCTCCATAGCAGTGAGAGCCTTTACTATTACTTCTGGCTCAACTTGCTCCTCTGCACTGCAGGGAGTTACAGTTCCACACAAGCCAACAGCAGCATTATCAGAGTCTTAAGCATAACCATGTGTGGCCCTCTCCTTCCTCCAGAGCCCCCTCAGCAAGTTCAGTAGCCAATTTCTCACAGTCCTGCACCAGCCCAGCTTCTCTGCCCTGGCCATTCAGTCTCCCAGTGCTTCTCCCTTTGCTCACAGGGTACTGCACACACTGGGGTAGTCTCAACATGGCCGGTAGTCTCAGCATTGTCGGTATTTCTCCTCTCCTCCTCACCTTCTACTGCAGTCTCTATGTGCACCTCCCCCGGCAGGTTCCCAGGTGAATCAGGGCTCAGGTCTGTGCAGGCTGCATTCCCTTGTACAGCTGGAGGCCCAGTAACCAACACAGGAACAGCCACAAAAAAAGGGGTCAGCAATGGGCTCTGCTTCTCTTTCACTGACTTCCATAGGGGCTCCTTCCTCTGCACTCTCAGGGCCACACTGGTACTTTCCTCTTTTTCCTCAGCAGCTTTCACTGTAGTTTCAGTTGAAACTTTCCTTTTTGTCGCCTTCTTTCCAACTCTAAGGCACTTTCCTCCACTTTAGAGGAGAAATAGCAGGGAAAAAATAAAGCCTATAAATGAAAGGCCAAAAATCCTGCAGGTTTATATAATTCCTGCACAACTGGAGACTTCTAACCCCCCTAGACTCTTATTGGGTCCAGGGGAAACTTCCACTCGTAAGAGCTTCCACACACACGTCTGCTCACTACGGGGATCAGATAGGGATTTTTATTTAAAATTAAAAACAATACAAATGAAAACAAAATCAAAGCATATCAAAATGACACTATATTACAATATGTACATTATTTACAAAGAATTTGACCAAGAGAAATCAAAGTTCATCCAATTTTTTTCATTCAAGCTTTTTTTCTGAATCTCATTCACCTTAATAAACACAATTTCCCTTAAGATTTTTTTTATTGTTTGGTCTGTTAATTCATTTTCTTTCCCAAAAGTTTTCATACATCGGATATTCCATAAATGATATCGAATGACTGACAGTATAATAAATACAGTCTCTTGGTTATAGCGGTGCTTCCTATGAATGATCCCGTAGGCTCTTTCTGCATAGTCATTAGCACATATATTATAAATACCCAACACCTTCAGTACACCCTCATATAAACGATTTGACACAAAACAATCCACCAAAAAGTGCTCTTGACTCTCCTCCACCCCACACCCCCAGGGACACTCTTTTCTGACATGACTCAGATATTTCATGTTGCCCCTCACATACAACTTGCCCTGCAGTGTCAGCCAGGAGTTATCAAACAGTTTTGGTGGGAGTCTCACACTGTTTAAATACTTTAGTATCTCCTCCAGGGTTTTGCTGGTACAGTCTCTTATAGCCAGTGGGACAGTAAAGAAGGATGATAGTACACGGGCATAGATTTGTTTCCTTGGGGTTGATGTGATCTCTGCCACCCCAATGTCCCACCTCTTTATCAGCTTAAGGGTACGGGGATCAGATAGGATCTGTGCAGCCACTGGGACAGAATGCTCTGTTATACAGATAGCTAGAATCTCAGCTGCCATAAAGCAGGACAGGACTGCTGCTTACAATGGGGATCAGATAGGATCTGTGCAGTCACTGGGACAGAATGCTCTGTTATACAGATAGCTAGAATCTCAGCTGCCATAAAGCAGGACAGGACTGCTGCTTACAATGGGGATCAGATAGGATCTGTACAGATGGTAGATCCAGTGAGGATGTGGATGTAGGAAAGCTGCTTAAAATGACATTTTGTTTCATTAGGCATAAAATAAATTTGCTTGAAGTTTCCCTTTAATGGGTGTAGGTTGGGGAGTCGATTGTGACAGCTGGTATGGTGGCAGTTAATGGGAAAGCACCTGCATTCAACTAAACCAGTTCATGAGTCAGACTGGCACAATGAATAACTCACAAGAGAGTTTCCACAACAGTGACTGATAGGGGCCTGTAACCATTGTAGGATGCTGAGAGATGTAGTTCAGCCACATATTGGTCATCATAATCACAGAAGTGTTGTAGTTATGCTACAGCCAGGAGGGGGCGAATCCAAGGTGACGAGGGTGCTATGTACAGAGATATCACTTGCTAAAGCTACTCTGCCCTTCCTTGCACCATACTAATGTCAAACTGCCTGTCTGATCATTTGCTAAGGCTCCTGGGAGATGTAGTTCCCAACATCCAGTGTTTCATACTCAGCACACCCAATGCAACAATGTACATTTCCACCCACATCTGAGATCCCATAAAACTATGGCAGCATAGGTATTCCCCTGTATTAAGCACAATTCAGCAGGAACAGTCCCTAAGTTTGCTCATAGTCTGTACAGAGAGATCCCATAAAACTATGGCAGCATAGGTATTCCCCTGTATTAAGCACAATTCAGCAGGAACAGCCCCTAAGTTTGCTCATAGTCTGTACAGAGAGATCCCATAAAACTATGGCAGCATAGGTATTCCCCTGTATTAAGCACAATTCAGCAGGAACAGTCCCTAAGTTTGTTCATAGTCTGTACAGAGAGATCCCATAAAACTATGGCAGCATAGGTATTCCCTGTACTAAGCACAATTCAGCAGGAACAGTCCCCTGAGTTTGTTCATAGTCTGTACAGAGAGATCCCATAAAACTATGGCAGCATAGGTATTCCCCTGTACTAAGCACAATTCTGCAGGAACAGTCCCCTAAATTTGCTCATAGTCTGTACAGAGAGATCCCATAAAACTATGGCAGCATAGGTATTCCCCTGTACTAAGCACAATTCAGCAGGAACATTCCCCTAAGTTTGCTCATAGTCTGTACAGAGAGATCCCATAAAACTATGGCAGCATAGGTATCCCCTGTACTAAGCACAATTCAGCAGGAACAGCCCCCTAAGTTTGCTCATAGTCTGTACAGATAGATTATTTCAGTGCTGGGGGGATGTGTTTATTATGGAGAAATCTCAGTAAGTAAGCAGTGGACTGGACATTACCTGGTAGAAGGCAAGAGGTTAATTGCTCTAAAGCTGGCCATAGATGTTGAGATTTTTAAAAGATCAGATCCTGATCGTGAGACCACGATCTTCTCGGAATGATCGTACGAATTGACCATCAACTAAAAAGACCAATTTGCCAGGAAAACAAAGGGGAGCTGCCTGCTTGGCCCTGCAAACATAGATACATTGCACTGGGACCGACAAAGATTTTTTGACCTGGCCGATCAATTTCCTGACAGATGTCGGCTGAAAAATCGTAAGATGTACGATCGTTCGAATCCCACTAACCGCACGATAATTTCGAAGGATTGGTCGGACTTCCCTAAAATCGGTCGTTCGGCAAGAAGAATCGTCGCGTCTATGGGGAGCTTATAAACCAGTTTTCTGGGACAGACTAATGTGCAGCAAGAAGGAACACTTTCTCCAGCTGTAGAAATAGCAGCAGCAGGAATATGTGGCTGCAGTAGGACGAGTGCACATTAGTCTCTGAAGCGCCAACAATTGGCTTCACCCAAAAACTTGATGGTGCCTCTGGTCACTGCAGGGTCAGCGGCAATTCCATGAAGCTCTACACTGGCCCAGAGCTGCTCTTATCTGCATTCAGTAGCTCTGAATATGGCCAACACTAGCTGCTATTAGCCTGATCTGAGGTGCACCTACTGTATCTACTTTACCATCTCCTATCTGCTCTGGGATCAAACTAGGGTGGGAAGATTTACATAGCCAGAGCCATAAAGATAAAGCTGAGGATGTGCATGATCCTCCCTTCCTTGTCATGTATGTGCACTGGATTTGGATCATGGAGAACATCTTGGCTGCTGAGTCGATCACATGCTCTTTTGCTAATGATTAATTTCTGGCAGGTGTGAAGCCTTACTTTGATGACTCTTATAGGCAGGGAAGGCTATATCTCCAAAGTAGTCTCCTGAGCTCCCAAGTCTTCATGGAGTCTTTATCAAGCTCCTGTTGATAACATGAGCAGACATACACTGAGGAGTGAGGAGGATGGGCAGAGGCCACCTAAACCAGCCCATAACTCACTGAGCATGTGCAGTGCCTTTGACCTTAGGGAGAAGTCTCACAAGGCTTACATTAATATGGAGACATGGGGCAGTTGTGGATGTATGGACCTTCAATGTCATAGTGTACTGGTGAGGCATATATCATTTAGTTACCCTTTAAATACAGCCACCCTGGCATTTAACATCCCAAATCAAAGTTTTGAAGCAGTAGTTCTCAAATTATGGCCCTCCCCCACAGATAGGGCTCAGCCTGAAGGGTAGTCAGTGTGAGACTTGGGATGACTTTCTCTCTTCTAACCAAGATACCCCTGAAAGCCCAGCTTGAAGGCCAAATAGAGTCAAGTTTGTCATGAACACATACTATCCTTGATATTGCTGGAAATATGGTAGAAAGGCTGATTTCCTAAATATTTGTAGTGTTATGGGCCAAGTGTATGTGGGGGGGGAGGTCTGACCAAAGGTTGATGAGCTTAAACCAAAAAATGTCCAACAACCATCACATTACAGGACCCTAAGTCAATATGTTGTTTATGACAAGACACGATAGTTGGTTCTTCAATTGTCATTTTGGAGTCAGGAAGGAATTTTTTCCCCCTCTGAGGCAAATTGGAGAGACTTCAGACGGTTTTTTTTTGCCTTCCTCTGGATCAACTGGCAGTTAGGCAGGTTAAAAAAAGTTAAAAGGTTGAACTTGATGGACGTTTGTCTTTTTTCAACTTAACTTACTATGTTACTATGATAGGGAGCCCCACCATATTTTTTTCATGGAAATGCTTCCCAAGGTCCATTTGAAACAGTGAGTAACATTAGGGGGCCCATTCACTTAGCTCGAGTGAAGGAATAGAGGAAAAATACTTCGAATTTCGAAGTGTTTTTTTTGGCTACTTCGACCATCGAATGGGCTACTTCGACCTTCGACTACGACCTTCCACTTCGAGTCGAACGATTTGAACTAAAAATCGTTCAACTCTTCGACTATTCGATAGTCGAAGTACTGTCTCTTTAAAAAATTCTTCGACCCCCTAGTTCGCCACCTAAAACCTACCGAGGCCAATGTTAGTCTATGGGGAAGGTCCCCATAGGCTTCCTAACAATTTTCTGATCGAAGGAATATCCTTCGATCGATGGATTAAAATCCTTCGAATCTTAGATTCGAAAGATTTAATCGTTCAGTCGAACGATTATTCCTTCGATCATTCTTTCGTAAGAATATTGGTAAATCCTTCGACTTCGATATTCGAAGGATTTTACTTTGACCCTAGGTAAATGTGCCCCCAGCTGTACAGGTGGCATGGTGAGCCAAAGTTGTTTCCAAAATCCTAAAGCCATGCTGGTAGCCCAAGACCACATAGTGCACCATCTCCAGATACCACCAACCACGCTCATTCTGGAAGTGGAAGGCTAATTAATAATAATTCAGTTCAAGTTCAGTTAGTCATGAAGTTAAGAGTGGGAAAAGGCTGCCCTATTGTGTTGCTAATCCCTGAAGTCATTCAGATCCCTTTCCCGATAAAGGGTCTGTTACTGGAAATAATCACTCGATCTCCTGCAGAATATTCCATAGTTCCGTTTCTGTCAGCATAAATAATTATTGCATTTTGCTTCTTGTTCAGATGCCGTCATCAACGTTGGGTAGATATCATACAGTAGGTGGGGGAGACGAGGGCTGTTCTTGAACAAAATACACAAAGTAGTGTCATTCCAAGCATACCGAGTCAAAAAAAATTCCTTCTCCTACTTAACACACCTAATGACGGAATTCCATTCCAGACTGGCTAGGTCACCGAGATGAAACCTCTGTACAGAGGGAAACTCCACCTCCACTTAGAGGAGGCCCTACCTTCTTTCTACTGTCAGAGCTGTGGGGCCGCACCTTTGTGCACTAATTGAGAGGAAGACTGAGCATGGGGAATGCAATCACTCGTGGAGGAAAAATGACAGACGTGCAGGAGCCACAGGTAAGGGGGGAAAGAGAAGATGGCAGGGGACAACCTCATGGAACATATATATATTATATTAGCCTCATACGATGGTGGTTGTTAGTAGCCTTGGTGCTTGGGCACAAATGGGGACCACCTGATACACCAGGGAGGAAGAGATGGAGGAGAAATGTCTATCAATTCAATGACATGAGTGGTATTGTCAAAGAGACACATGAAAGGGTTCCAGATGGTACTGTAGAAAAGGAGAATCCTTCTCCACTGAGGAACTATATGAAAGAATAAGATAGATATGATACATGGTTTATACAATATAGGGAGACTCGTACACTAAAACAGTGGCTTTCTCACATTTTTAGGTTCCACATTTGAGGTCCCCTTTCCCTTAAAGGAGAAGGAAACCCCCAGGGCGCAAAACCCCTCCCCCCTCTCCTGTGTTGCCCCCCCTCCCTCCTCCCCCCTGGCCTACCTGTCCCCCTGGGCAAATGCCCCTAACTTGTTACTCACCCCTCTGCGCAGGTCCTGTCCACGGAGTTCACAGTCGGCATCTTCTCCCACGCGCGTCTTCTTCCTGCTCTGACCGGCGTCTTCTGGCGTATGCGCAGTAGGAACAGGTACTGGTACAGCTCTACTGCGCATGCGCTGAATGTCACAAAGTATTCCGATTTCACTTCGTGACATTCGGCACATGTGCAGTAGAGCTGTACCGGTACCTGTTCCTACTGCGCATGCGCCAGAAGACGCCGGTCAGAGCAGGAAGAAGATGCGCGTGGGAGAAGATGGCGACTGTGAACTCCGTGGACAGGACCTGCGTAGAGGGGTGAGTAACAAGTTATGGGCATTTGCCCAGGGGGACAGGTAGGCCAGGGGGGAGGAGGGAGGGGGCAACACAGGGGAGGGGGGAGGGTTTTTGCGCCCTGGGGGTTTCCTTCTCCTTTAACTCATGATAAAGTTACAGATATGTGAAAGAAGATTGTATTAGACATTCAGCCATAGTTCCAAGAATATCTAGGCTAGTAATTAAGGGTTCAGCCCAAGACTCTATTTAATTGGCTTCCAAGCTGAAGCTTTCACAAGCGTTTATGAGAGAATATAGGCAATCTCTCCAAATCGCATCCTAAGAGGTCTTCAAGCTGGACCTCCCCAGCCAAGACAGAGTATCCTCCTAGGGGGGCAGACACACAGTTTGGAGAATGGACAGTATGGGATATCTACTATATAGAGTATGTGAGATACTTAGAAATACTCATGATAGAGTAAAGAAACTAGGTCCTTTCAAGGGGGTGGGGGTTGGGGTGCTACTATATGTCCTCCCTTGTGAAAAAAGGGTAACATGTGGCCCATTAGGGAGGGGCTGATAGACTATGAGACTGAAGGAGAACATGTACAAGTTTGTGAGACCATCATGTTGCACAACTGGCTAGAGGGGAACACATACGCCCCACCGGGGGCCTCAATGAGCTAGAGGTGACTGTGGGTGCTCTGAATGTGATGATAAAGAGGGTGTGCCTTGAATAAGACTGAGTGCTGAGAGAGGGTTGTCATGGGAACTGTTGGCACCGGGGGAATTTCGGAGTTTTGGGTCTATGGAGTCACAGGCGTGTGTGCAACAGAAACCCGAGACCTCTTGTTGCCTTTCACTCAGTATTAATCTGCTAAATCTGCTGTCTTTGTTCATCATTGAGTCTCTTTGCTCACATTATTATATTAACCAGTTCAAATAGAGCATTGAGCATGGGCATCTACACCCAGGGGAGCACTTAAGCCCCCCAAAAAGTCCCTGTGCATTTGCCTTTTATCAGACCGGAGAAAGGAAGTTGTCCCGAGAGACTTTATTTACATTAAACAGATAAGTGGAAAATGTGTTTGAGAGCAAAGGCAAAGCTCAGTTGTGTGACTGTGATCACTAAAGGTGGCCATAGAAGCACAAATAATATCGTAAGAAAATTTTTTTCATATGATATTCGGTATGTATATGGTGGGAGACTAATATCGGCAGGAGACGGTCGGCTTATCAATTGGGCTGGCTGGAAAATTTTTGATCCGGCACCTTTAAAGGCACCTGAACATCGGCCGTTGTTAGTGAAGAACCGTCAGACACAGAATTCTATTGTTTTTATCCGTAAATCTGATGATTCAGAATATGTGTGTATTGAAATGAACAATCTTTCCTGGAAAGATCTTTTCCAGGAAAGATTGTAGTTGTAACGTCTATGGCCACCTTAAAGGATAAGAAAACCTTTAAAATAAGTGAATGTAAAATGGATGAGGGGCTATTCTAAGCACTTTTGTCATTTACATTCATTAATTATTTTGTTTTCATTCCAAGATATTAAGGGATACATGTACTGTTAATATGAATGAATTTTGTTACAACAGCGCCACCTGCTGGTCAGTTTCCCACCAGTCTGACCACCAAGTAGTCAAGGAAGTTGTCAGGAGAAAGAAAGAGGCTGCTCTGATGTTCTTCTGCTTAGGAAAACAATTAGAAACCTTTCTCACATCTTTCCTAAGTATAAGAACATCAGAGCAGCCTCTTTCTTTCTCCTGACAACTTCCTTGACTACTTGGTGGTCAGGCGGGTCGCCCTGCCTTTGGTGGGCACATTGGGTCTTAAGCAGATCTTATCTTGTATGGCCACCTTAAGCAGAGCAACATCCCAAGACTTTCCTTTTATCATTAACATAATTTTCCATTAAATGTGTCCAGTCAACTGAATCGAACGTCAGGTGGGGCTGTCGTTTCACATTATACAATATATTAGCATATATTCTGTTGTATACTGTTATGAATTATGGTGTAGTTCAAACCATTTATCCCCAAGCCCTGCTACTGTTTATGCTACCTGGCCAAGTGTTGACAGTCGGAACCGTTGCATTTTGCAGACCTCCCTGCTCTCTGATGAGGAGCACTTGGCCAATGGATCAGCATGTAACGATGTGCGTGTTTCTATTGTGGATGGGCCCCAACTCAATCACAACAGCTCTGGAACCTCCACATCAAAAATTCCCAAGTGCAACCACCCAACGTTCTCCTGCACCCCACGTCGCCTGGCTATCACGAGCATAGTGTGCGGCTACTCCTGTGTGGGCATCAAAGCCTTACTCCTGGCTCTCAAGGTAAGTTCTTTCATTCCATGGGCTGTTATTTTTGGCCTACTGTGCTTCCAAGGGTCTATCCTGGATACTGATCTGAATTTGCATAGAATTTTCTGGGATTTAACAGGTTCTGATTATTGGATCCACCATGTAGTGATCTGGACAGTTGGTTGTCTATTAAAAGACTTATGACTTTGCTAGAAGCCTGGCCTGGACTTCTCATGCAGAACCTACTCAAGTGGTCCATGAACAACTCTGGGGCCAAAGTTCGGGGAATGGGTTTGGAGTCTCAGTTCTTGACTTGTTTCTTTGTCTTGCATTTTACAGGCAGAACATGAAGAAAACCAGCAGTCGTCCAGATATCTCTCTAGAAGATCTCGACGTCTGTCTCTACTCAGTATTGGCCTATGTGTGGGAACCCTGGTGTTTTTTCCTCTTCTGCTCATCTGCTTGTCCTACGTATTGGCCGTGGCTGAATGACCCAACAGGGGGCCGCCTATTTATTAACGTCTTATCTATTTAAATATGCTTGTGTGTATATGTTGATATGTGTAGATCAGAAAGGAAACTTTGTATTTAACAGAACCACACATTGCCGTCCTAGTCATTAGTCTTACGACACGCCTGGTGTCAGTATTCCAAAATGTGGCTCCTCGGAATTCTCGGACAGCCAAAAACTCTGCTGGGAAATTGGCAGAAAGTTGCAATTTGTAGCACTTATGTCTATTACCAGTTTCTGGCTTTCAAATATGGCATATGCTGTGGTATATGTGTCTGATTTGCCTGATAGTTGATGTCACAATGGAGTAAGTGCGTGTATATAATGGTGTATATAACTATGTACATATTGATTTGTATTTTTTTATACATTTGGGGGTTTCTATGAGTATATTTTTCAATGATGGAAAGAAGCATTTGTAAGTATAAGGGTACCCTTCGTTTCCACTTAAAAGGTTTGTTCACCTTTAAATTAACTTTTAGTATGATGTAGAGAGGGATATTCTGAGACCATTTGCAATTGGTTTTCATTTTTTTTATTATTTGTGTACTTTAAGGGGCCGATTCACTAACTTCGAGTGAAGGATTCAAAGTAAAAAAACTTCGAATTTCGAAGTATTTTTTGGGCTACTTCAACCATCGAATGGTCTACTTCAACCTTCGACTACGACTTCAAATTGAAGGATTAGAAGTAAAAATCGTTCGACTATTCGACCATTCAATAGTCGAAGTACTGTCTCTTTAAGAAAAAACTTCGACCCCCTAGTTCTCCATCTAAAAGCTACCGAACTCAATGTTAGCCTATGGGGAAGGTCCCCATACGCTTGGCTAACTTTAATTAACTAACTAAATTTAATTATAGGATATTCCTACGATCGTTGGATTTAAATCCTTTGAATCGTTTGATTCAAAGGATTTAATCGTTCGATCGAAGGAATAATCGTTCGATCGTACAATCGCACTATTTGCGCTAAATCCTTCGACTTCGATATTCGAAGTCGAAGGATTTCAATTCCCAGTCGAATAGCGAGGGTTAATTAACCCTCGCTATTCGACCCTTAGTGAATCAGCCCCTAAGAGTTATTTAGCTTTTTATTCAGCAGCTCTCCAGTTTGCAATTTCAGCAATCTGGTTGCTAGGATCCAAATGACCCTAGCAACCATGCATTGATTTGAATAAGAGACTGGAATATGAATAGGAGAGGCCTGAATAGAAAGAGGAGTAATAAAAAGTAGCAATAACAATAAATGTGTAGCCTTACAGAGCATTTGTTATTTTAGATGGGGTCAGTGACTCCCATTTGAATTATCGAAGACTCAAAAATCGAAGATTTCAAAATCTATAAAAACAAATAATGAAGGCCAATTGAAAAGTTGCTCAGAATTAGCCATTCTGTAAAATACTAAAAGTTAACCTAAAGGTAAAGAACCCCTTTAAATTACATTTCCCATCATGCTCTGTGACACGGAGGCATTATTATTGGCATTTAAGTCATGTGCACTATTTTTTTACATTCCATTAAAACACCTTGGGCTCGGCCCTGTCTGGATTTCATCAAATTGCCCATAGTTCCTCATGCTTAAGCACTTAGGGGGCAATTTAATAACAAGTGCAACGTTTGCCCGGGTGCTAGTGACCCATAGTGGGATGGATTTACAGGTCTGCTGTTTGAAAGCATCTGATTGGTTGCTATGGGTTACTAGACCTGTTACTTTGATCCCCCCCAACTGATTTTCCTGTTCCCATAAAGGTCTGTGTGTGTCAAAATGTTTAATTGCCCATGTCCAGACAATCACACACTCACTATCGCTGCATTTTTCTTTTTAAAGATAGTTTTTTTTTTGTTGTTTGCCTAAATCTTGCTTTATAAGGTCTATTTTCATGGTAAAAAAATATAGACAAAAAAATCACAGTGTGTTGCCTTTTATTTAAATAACCTCATGCTCATAATCACACACTTAGGGGCATATTGATCAAGGGTCAAATTTCGAATTGAAAAAAACTTCAAAATTCGAATTCAAAAAAGACCAACTAAAATGAAGTTGAAGTTATTCTGAATAGGTCAGTTTTCCCAAATAAAACTTTGATTTTTCAATGTCCACCAATTGACTCCAGTGGGTTCTAGGAGGTCCCCCCATAGGCTAAAACAGCAATTCAGCAGGTTTTAGATGACGAATGTTCAAAGTCAAATTTTTAAAGAGACATTACATAATAAATTTCAATATTCGAATTTTCAAATTCATATTGAATTTGGACAATTCCATAGTCGAAGTACACAAAAATTAGCCAAAATTTGAATTTTTTTCATTTGAAAATTCGCCTCGACCTTTGATATATCTACCCCATACTGTTATGTCTGTATATAAGTAACGTGGATAACCACCATATGACCAGGATATTCACATGGATAAACCACCATGTGGATCCAGCTAGAGCTGATCCTCACCAACCCCTTGTATGTTGCTCCCAGTGGCCTCAAAGCAGAAGCTTATCTGAATTGGAGACAAGTTTTGGCTGAATAAAAACCAGTTGTACTGCCAAACAGAGTCTCCTGTAGGCTGCCAGTCCATATAGAGAAGACACACAGCTCATATTTGATACCTCCAGGAACTACTATTATGGTTGCGCTGCTCCCCAACTGCCAGTTGATCCAGAGGAAGGTGAAAACCCCCCATCTGAAGCCTCTCCAATTCCTTCCTGACTCCAAAATGGCAATGGGACCAGTCGCTGGATCAACTTGTACTATGAGCTATCTCCCATATCCCTGTATTCCCTCACTTGCTAAACACCATCCAACCCCTCATTAAAGGAGAACTAAAGGCTAAAATTAATGTGGCTAAAAATGCCATATTTTATATAGTGAACTTATTGCACGAGGCTAAAGTCTCAGCTTGTCAATAGCAGCAATGATCCAGGACTTCAAACTTGTCACAGGGGGTCACCATCTTGGAAAGTGTCTGTGACACTCACATGCTCAGTGGGCTCTGATTGGCTGTTGAGAAGCTAAGCTTAGGGCTCGTCACTAATTATCCAGCAGAAAATGAGCTTCCCTGGCTGTAATATAAGCTGATGCTACAGGTTTGCTGATTATTAAATTCTGATGCTAATTGCACTGGTTTCTGTGCTGCCATGTAGTAATTATCTGTATTAATTACTAATCAGCCTTATATTGTGACATTTCTATTCTATGTGTACTGTATATTGTGAGTGGCTCCCTAAGCTCAGTAAGTGACAGCAGCACAGAGCATGTGCAGTGAATCAGCAGAAAAGAAGATGGGGAGCTACTGGGGCATCTTTGGAGACACAGATCTTTACTGCTAAAGGGCTGTGGTTGCCTTGGGCTGGTACAGAAACCCAAAACATCATGTACAACATTTCTAGCTACTTCTTTAGTTAGGCTTTAGTTCTTCTTTAAGGGGAACATAATATTATGAGCAGGGCCGATAGTTTCTACATCAACTCCAAGGAGCTAATAATTATGAGCAGGGCTGATAGTAAGGAAACCATTACTACATCAACTCATACCATATAGATATGGGTATATATAATTAGTGTGACAGTAGGGAGGGGTGTGTGTATAGATGCTTTGTTTTCATTTGGAGGGGTTGAACTTGATAGACTTTTTTCAAACCAATTTAACTATATATAACTATATAACTCCAAGGAGCTAATAATTATGAACGGGACCGATAGTAATTATTACTACATCAACTCCAAGGCGCCAATAATTATGAGCGGGACTGATAGTAAGGAAACCATTACTTCATCAACCCATATTAATGGCCATATAAAGCCTCCACAACTCCATCCAAGTCTTGTTACTCGCTGCATGACATACTGTACCTAGCGATCAAATGTAGAACACGGGAACCAAACAATGCAGCAACTAAAATGTTCTCTCATGATACATAATAGTTACAGGGGAGAGAACTGGGTACTGAACTATAAGGGGAACAAATACAGACCCTTTAAACTGGTCTTTTTTATATTTAATATTTTAACGTTATTGCAGAGATGTCTTTTTATTTGTAAATAAAGTTTTTTTTTTCTGGTGTGCAGAAGAGAGTAAAGCCTTTGTACGATCTGTACGGTGTCTTTGGAGGGACATTCCCATAACTTGTAAGAATTTTGGTTTTATAGTGATCCAAATAAAATAGAAGTCCCTATAAGCGTTGGTCATATCACAGACTAAAATCATCTGCACTGCAGTTTGGTACAGGTATGGGACCTGTTATCCAGAATGCTTGAGACCTGGAGTTTTATGTATAATTGATCTTCCTGTAATTTGGATCTTCAAATCTTAAAGGACCAGTATCATTAACTTTTAAAAAAAAAAAAAAAAAAAACTCGTTAGTATACAATGAAAACAAAACACAAAGACAAATTAAACGCTGAAATCGATAAGTCTTTATTAAGAAATAACTTACAGAAACTCCGCTTGTGCTCCTCTTCAGAAAAGGCGATCCATCGCCTGGCGCTCAATTTGTCCTCCCTGGCTATCTCCTATAAGGAAGGCAGGGAGGAGAAATCGAGCTCCGCACTATGGATCGTGGCGGAGTTTCGGTAAGTTATTTCTTAATAAAGACTTGGCGATTTCGTGGTTTAATTTGTCTTTGTTTTTTTTTTTCGTTGTATATTAACATTTAAAAAAAATTTAATTTGATGTTACTGGTCCTTTAAGTCTACTAGAAAATCATATAAACATGAAATAAAGCCAATAGGCTGGTTTTGCTTCCAATAAGGATGAATTATATCCTAGTTGGGATCAAGTACAAGCTACTGTTTTATTATTACACAGAAAAGGGAAATCATTTTTAAAAACTTGGATTATCTGATTATAATGGAGTCTATGGGAGACGGCCTTTCCATAATTTGGTACTTTCTAGATAACGGGTTTCCAGATAACGGATCCCATATCTGTACAAGCAACACTTCGTAGCATGTGCCCCAATTAATACACTGGATTTCAGTCCCTCAAGATAATGTATTAACCCTTACTGCCGTTTCAAAGAGACCCTTTTGTTCTGTTGCTTTTCCCCAGGAGATTTGACTCTGGAATTCTGCTGCTCCCCCAGTTTTTCTTGAATCAGCTCTTCATTCAGTCTCAGGTTCTTCTCCAGCTCACTGCGAAGTCGCTCTACCTCCATACCCAGGCTCTGCTCTATATACTGACGGAGTGGGGCTGAAAAGAAATGTGTACATGTTATACAGTTATTTATTGCCTGTACTTTCCAGCCTTATATCATTATACTCTAAAGCAGGGGTATGTTATCAAAAAAACAAAATCCCATTTGTACTTTCTTTAATGAAAAAGAAACCTATCTCCAATATACATTAATTAAATGATATGTAACGTATTTATAAGAAACCTGACTGTATGCAGTGAAATTCTCCCTTCATTTAGTGCTGTGGATAGGAATTGTCAGACGGTCCCTAACTGCTCTGCAGGGAAACAATCATACTTATGAACAGCAGGGGGAGCCCCCGCCTTACTTCCCAGCCATGCAGAACTCAAGCAGCTTTGTTTGTTTCCCTGTAGAGCAGTCGGCGACTGTGTAGAGATTTGTATTGGATTTTATTTTTGCCTTTACATCCCCTTTACTGTTTCCAACTCCAGCTGCAGGGACAAAGATCATGGAGCCAGATTTAAACAGATAAACTGGGATTCTAATTGGAGGATTATTTTGCTGCAGCCACTGGTTCTGCAGAGTTGGAGAAAGTTTGTATTAAACAATACAAAAACTATAAAATCCACATGAGATTACATGACAACACAGGCCCCAGTGCAGTCTGTATATTCTGATTATTAATCAGTCTTGTTGTATCGCCTTCTGTATGATATTATTTGACTTGTGTTGTTTTGATAATATATGACGATCCCTAAGCAGCCCAGACCACACTGAGCATGTGCACAGTCTTGGTCTTGCAAAGATGTATAACAAAGTTACAAGATGGTGACCCCCTGTGGCCAACTTTGAAAGCATAAATTATTTGTTTGATTAGGCTTGTGGTGCAGTAAGTTCATGTTTATGTTTAGTATACAAAATACAGCATTTCTAGCCTTAATTTATTACTTTACTTCCCCTTTAAAGGGGTTGTTCACCATTAAATAAACTTTTAGTATGATGTAGAGAGTGACAATGTGCAGCTAGTTTTAATCTTTTTATGATTTGTTGTTTTTGAGTTATTTAGCTTTTTATTCAGCAGCTCTCCAGTTTGCAATTTCTGTAATCTGGTTGCTAGGGACCAAATTCCCCTAGCAACCATACATTGATTTGAATAAAAGATTGGAATATGAATAGGAGGGGCCTGAATACAAAGATGAGTAATAAAAAGTAGCAATCACAATATATTTATAGCCTTGCCAAGCATTTGTTTTTTTTCCTTGGGGTCAGTGACCCATTTGAAATTCAAAAACTATAAAAAAAATGGAGACCAACTGAAAAGTTATTTAGACTGAGTCATTCTATAACATACGAAAAGTTAATATAAAGGTGAACCACCCCTTTAAGGCCTCTCTTTCTGCTTTCCAACCTCCATGATTATGTATAATCTATTCTACGCTTACTCTCACCATCTTCTTTGGGTTGTTTCTGCTTCTCCAAAGTCATCTCCTTGCTGCTTTCATTGGGTTTTGGAGGCTCTGCAAAAATAGCATTATCTGTTACAGCAGTCCTTAAAGGAACAGTAACATCAAAAAATTAAAGTGTTTTAAAGTAATAAAAATATAATGTAGTGTAGTGTTGCCCTGTACTGGTAAAACTGGTGTGCTTCAGAAACTCTACTATAGTTTATAGAAACAAGCTGCTGTGTAGCCATGGGGGCAGCCATTCAAGCTCAGGATACACAGTAGATAACAGATAAGTACTACTATAGTTTATATAAACAAGCTGCTGTGTAGCCATGGGGGCAGCCATTCAAGCACAGGATACACAGTAGATAACAGATAAGTACTACTATAGTTTATATAAACAAGCTGCTGTGTAGCCATGGGGGCAGCCATTCAAGCACAGGATACACAGTAGATAACAGATAAGTACTACTATAGTTTATATAAACAAGCTGCTGTGTAGCCATGGGGGCAGCCATTCAAGCACAGGATACACAGTAGATAACAGATAAGTACTACTATAGTTTATATAAACAAGCTGCTGTGTAGCCATGGGGGCAGCCATTCAAGCACAGGATACACAGTAGATAACAGATAAGTACTACTATAGTTTATATAAACAAGCTGCTGGGTAGCCATGGGGGCAGCCATTCAAGCACAGGATACACAGTAGATAACAGATAAGTACTACTATAGTTAAATAAATAAGTTGCTGTGTAGCAATGGGGGCAGCCATTCAAGGAGAAAAGGCTCAGGTTACACAGCAGATAAACTTTGTAGAGCATAATGGTGTTATCTGTTATCCATTATTTATCCTGTGCCATACAGCATTTTTCAATTTCCGCCATTGCTACACAGCAGTTTGTTTATATAAACTATAGTAGTACTTATCTGTTATCTACTGTGTATCCTGTGCTTGAATGGCTGCCCTCATGGCTTCACAGCAGCTTGTTTATATAAACTATAGTAGTACTTATCTGTTATCTACTGTGTATCCTGTGCTTGAATGGCTGCCCCCATGGCTACACAGCAGCTTGTTTATATAAACTATAGTAGTAGTTATCTGTTATCTACTGTGTATCCTGTGCTTGAATGGCTGCCCCCATGGCTACACAGCAGCTTGTTTATATAAACTATAGTAGTACTTATCTGTTATCTACTGTGTATCCTGTGCTTGAATGGCTGCCCCCATGGCTACACAGCAGCTTGTTTATATAAACTATAGTAGTACTTATCTGTTATCTACTGTGTATCCTGTGCTTGAATGGCTGCCCCCATGGCTACACAGCAGCTTGTTTATATAAACTATAGTAGTACTTATCTGTTATCTACTGTGTATCCTGTGCTTGAATGACTGCCCCCATGGCTACACAGCTTGTTTATATAAACTATAGTAGTGTTTCTAAAGCAAACAGATCAGTTTTACCATTGCAGGGCAACACTACATGATATTTGCATTACTCGAAACACTTATTTTTTGGTGTTACTGTTCCTTTAAAGCCAAACAACTCGCTGCCTGGCCCATAGAGACAGAACTCACCCTGTGATGGCAGAACATTGAGACTTGGGACGTACCTTATGTTCCCGCCTATTATCCCTACTTACACTCACCATCAGCGTCTGCGCTCGTTTCTCCCTTCTCTTCTAAAGCAGTCGCCTCACTGATAATGCCGGGCCTCGGAGACTCTGCTAGAATGAAAGAATTGAGTATCATTTTCCCATTACTCCAAAATGGACCAGATACAAAACACTGATATTTAACGATTTGTCTCGTTTTCTCTCAACATTATCGACTGTAGAAAATGTAGCCTTTCATGCAACAATTGCACTGTTTATATTTATCATCTGGTGTGGTCAATCTATTTCATTATATCACAAAGCGCTTACCTTGCTCTCCCTCTGGTGCTACTTCAGGCTCCGTCATTCCTTCATATGAGATGGAGAGATCCAGATGCACCTGCAGGAGGGAGACTGTTATGAAACATTGGCAAAACCTGATCAGCTGCTATGTGACGGGCAAGAATGAATGAATACCTGAGGTGTGAAGACGTATTTATAGAGTTTGAAGTGGCGGAAGTAAGTGTTCATCATGTAAGTGGATATTTGGAGAATCTGCTGCGGAGTGAAGAGTTCCACGCTGAATGGAGGCCGCTGGGAAAAGAACGGCACAAAGGAATATAAGGGCTGCTAAATACTGATCCCTGCTGTGCGTAAAATCTTCATGCTCCTTCAAGAAGGATTCGGCCGAATACCAAACCGAATCCTAATTTGCATATGCAAATTAGGAGTGGAAAGGGAAAAACATTTTTACTTCCTTGTTTTGTGACAAAAGGTCACGCAATTTCCCTCTCCGCCCCTAATTTGCATATGCAAATTCAGATTTGGCAAATCCCACTGAAAAAGGCAGAATCCTGGCCGAATCCTGGATTCGGTGCATCCCTAATGACCATAGACAACAATGTGTGAGATGAGCCGTATAATCATATACAGACAGGGCTGCCATCAGGGGAGACAGTTGTCCCGGGGCCCCGCAGGTTTTTGTCTTAGGGGGGGCCTGGCCATGCTGCATTTACTTGATTAACCGCGCTCTGGTGGACAGGACTGGTAGTCCGGTGCATTCATCTCTGAATTCTCTGTACTAGTGATGTGCGGGTCAAGATTTTCCTGACCCGCACCCGAACCTAACCCTCCCTGCTCCAGCCCGCGCCTGCGCTTCTGGGGTCCTTTTATAGACCCGCGCTGACCTGCCTCACCGATGATGTCACAAAAGGGGCGGGGCAAACAGACGCGAGACTATGAAACCGGAAGCCTGCATTGGAAGGTGGCCCTCCACCCTCGAAGAGCAATGCAAGGTCGACCCGAACCCGGGGTCCCGGGTCGGCCCGCACATCACTACTCTGTACCCTCACTGGTCGTTTAAGGATAAATCCCGGTAAAGCTCTACAGGGATTGGATAGGTGAAGTAGGATCTTCCCCTCCAGCCTATCCAATCCCAATGCAGCTTTACCGAGACTGAAACGTATGTGAGCAATGAGGGTACAGAGGACTGAATAGGAGAAAAAATACACATGTATGGGACAGGGTTGCCAGGTTGGCAGTTTTCCAGCCAAATTGGGCTACTGATGTAAAGCCCAGGCGGGGTTTGAAAGTACAAACTAGCCAAGGTACATGTTTGGGCTACATTTTGGGCCTTTGGCTTGTGTGTACTTTGGAAACCAGCCAAAATTGTTCTTGCCCTAATGTGAAAAGCCTGCGTCTCTCAATATATTGGGTAAAGTCGTTTTCGTTTACCAATTTGCCAACTGCCAAGTTCAATGTAAGACTACAATACCCAGCATGCAATGGGATTTACCAGATTTTGGGTCCTGTACCCCAGTCTCCCGTCACTCTTAAGCATTCTCGCATTTTCTGGTGACTTTACTCAATTTCAGACAATTTTGGGGAAAAAAATCTGCTGGCCACCTGAAAAGGTTGAACAGTTTTACCAATGTTTATTAAAAATATATATGTATTAGGGCCTTATGGGACCCCTATACCCAGGGCTGCCATCAGGGGGGGACAGGGGGGACAAGCGTACCGGGCCCGGGCATGAAGGGGGGCCCGGCAGCGCTGCATTTTTTGAAGATCCGGGCCCCCCTTACGAGCGCCCGAGCCGTACGTCTTGCCTCTTGCGTGCCGAATACGGAAGTGCCGAAAAGCCGAAGCCGATGCGCCGAAAAGACCCGAAGTCACGGAAAAAGCCGAAGTCCCGAAGTCACGAAGCGCCGAAAAGACCCGAAGTCACGAAAACAGCCGAAGCCCTGAAGCAGCGCAAAGACCCAAAGTCACGAAAACAGCCGAAATTGAAGTCCTGAAGCAGTGAAAAGACCCGAAGTCACGAAAGGAGGCGAAGTTGAAGTACTGAAGCCGTGAGTTCAATCCTACTGAACACCAGTTTGTGTATTTTTTTTTTTTTTAATCCCCTGGCCACCAATGTATTATTTTAATATTCTATAGGCCCCTGCCACCAATCTTTTTTTTTAAAACTTTTTTTTTGGGGCCCCAATTTTTTTTTTAACTCGTAAGGGGCCCCTTGCCACCATTGTATTTTTTTGTTTGTTTTTTTTTTTAAAAAAAAAAATTAATTTTATTTTTGGTGGCCCCAAATTTTTTTAACTTGTAAGGGGGCCCCTGCCACCAGTTTTTTTTTGTTTTTTTTTCAAAAAAAAATTATTTTTTTTTTCAAATTTTTTTTGGGGCCCCAATTTGTTTTTAACTTATAAGGGGGCCCCTGCCGCCAATGTTTTTTTTTTTTTTCAAATTTTTTTTTGGGGCCCCAATTTGTTTTTAACTTGTAAGGGGGCCCCTGCCACCAATGTTTTTTTTTTTTTCAAAAAAAAATTAATTTTTTTTCAAATTTTTTTTTGGGGCCCCAATTTGTTTTAACTTATAAGGGGGCCCCTGCCACCAATGTTTGTTTATTTTTTAGTTTTTTTACATTTTTTTTTGTTGGGGCCCCAAGTTTTTTTTAACTTATAAGGGGGCCCCTGCCACCAATGTTTTTTTTTAAAAAAAAAAAAATTTTAATTTTTTTTTTTTGGGGCCCCAATTTTTTATAAGGGGGCCCTGACCATCAATAGCTTTTTACAACTTGTGTGGGGGGGGGTTACTTTTCTGTGGTCTTTTAACTGCGATGTGGAGTAGGCGGGATATGGGGTGGAGCTTGGTCGTCAGCGTGGGCGGGGCCCAGGGGGCCCCAAAAATTTTGTTGTACGGGGCCCCGTGATTTCTAATGGCGGCCCTGCCTATACCTCCTGGGCCCCCCCTTTTTCAATACTTTTTCGATACTTTCGAAGCACCTCTTGGCTAGTTTTGGGCTGGTTGTGTAACTGACTTTGGCTGGTTTTGAAAATTACACCTGGCAACCTTGGTGTGGGAGCTCCAGTCCTGTCTTCTGAAGTTTGCAGCACGCTAACAGCAGGGGGGCCGGCTTATCAATTAAGTGAAGCATGGCCGGGCCCTAGGGTTGCCACCGTTTTGACCAGAACAGTTCGGTTTTTCTAAGGCCTGTTTGGGTCTCCAGTTTCAGTCTGAAAACCGAACACTAATCTGGCCAATAAATTATCAAGTGAGGTTAATGTCTTATTACAGAAACAACAAAAAAAGAGCAAATCAATAAAAAACTGTATTTCTAAATTAGCATTGCTGTATTTCAGAGCTTTCTGGATAACTGATTTCTGTATAATAGATCCCATATCTGTAATTAAAGGATTGGGCTTACTCATCAGACAGATTATAGATAAGAGATAGGGTTACCACCAGTGTGGTTTTGAACTGGACATCAACTGGACATCCAGTTTACAACATTGAGAAAACTGGATGGAAAGCCATGTAGTTGCGTCTCAAGGTGGCCATACACAGGGAGATCCACTTGTTTGGTGATCTCAACCACATTGAGGTGGGCGATATCAGGCTGATCCGATCGTGGGCCCTAGGGCCCAACGATTGGATCAGAATGGAGGCAATACGGGAGGTCGGATTGCGGGACTGAATCCACTAACAGATGCGGCCGCGATCCGACGGGATTTTTTTAAGCTGCCGACTCGGTCTGTTTGTAGGTTTTATCAGTCCATATATGGAGGGCCTTTAGTGATGCAATAACCCCACCCCAGCGTCATAACTCCACCTACTTCAATATGTCTTCCTCTTATGTCACCACTGCTCCACCCCCAATGCTATCCGCTCACCCCCTGTGTTCGGGTTTAGGCTCCAGCAAACGTGGCAACCCTGCCGGGCCCCCCTTATGAGCCAAACACAAGCAAGCAATTTTTTTAAAATCTTTTTTGGGGGGGATGGCTGGCCACCAATGTTTTTTTTTAAACTTAAAGGAGTGTCCTGGCTTTTTATAACTCATGGGGGGGGAAGCAGGCTATCAATTTTTTTTTTTTATAAATTAGGGTTTTTTTATGTTTTAGCTCTGATGTAATATGACATGGGGTGGGGCTTAGGGGGGGTGGGGACCAGGGGGCCCAGAAAATTTCGAATTTGTGAAGGCAGCCCTGTATATGGACACTGCATGTAATCTCAATAATAGCAACTCCATGTATGACGTGTATTATTGCTGGTACAGGTTATATGATCTTATAACAACACTGAACCATTAGTACAACCACACACAAGAAGCTCAACACTGGGAGAGACCACACATCTTATTACACATTTCTATGGAACACGTGGAGGCCCATTTAGGGAAGGTCGAATTTCGAATTCATGTGAATTATTTTTAATTCTTATAAGTAAAGATTCAGTGCGCTAAACATCCAATGTCATTTGTACTGATCCCTAAGAAAAACGTGTTTCGTAAACAATATATACCTCATCAGGGGAATTTATAAGTACAAAACGCAGAGGATGACTTGGAACAGAACCGTTGTACGATTCACCGAAACGCCACCGAATTCAGCGTCAGCCACGATGATCATAGCAGCCACCGGAAGTTTTTCACGAGGCACGCAAGCGGCTGAACAGGAACCGCCAACAGAGATCTTTCTCCCACAATCGCCTTTGAGAAGCCGCCGGATTATCTACGTGACAGATGTAAGCACTGAATTTGGTAAGTACAACCGCCCATGGGGTCTGAAACTAAGATCCAGACGATATTTCACTATTGAGCGCTTTCAGTTACAGGCTCTACATCGGAAACTGGATACACAGCAACAGTTTATGATATACATGTGATCAAGAATCCACATTGTGAGTAGTACAGCCTTGTTCCGAAAAGTTAATACACCATCCAGCGTTTTTCTTAGGGATTGCTACAAATGACATTGGATTTTTAGCGCACTGAGGGGCAAATTCACTAAGATTCGAAGTTGCCGCACTTCGCCAGGCGTATTTTCGCAAGCGCTCCGCAAATTCACTAAAATCCGAAGTTGCGCACAGGGGTAGCGTAAGTTTTCGAAGTTGGGCTAGCGTTAATTCGCCAAGCGAAGCTTCGCTAGCGATGGTTCATTTGCATACAGCGCCAAATTCAAATTTCAATGGAGGAATACGTATCAGCACTACAAATGCCTAGAAAACCTTCAAAACATCAAATAAAAATTTTATTTTGCCCTACACACGTGCCCACTGTCTATGTAAGTTGCCATGAGTCAGGAAATGTAGGGGGGAAGGAGGGGAGCCCCAAAAATATTTTCGATCTTTTTCAGTCTATCACCCATCATGTAGAAAACACGCCAGCGTTTTTTGGTACTTAGAAAATTTTTTACTTCTTTTGAAACAATCCCTATCTACTCTATTGCGCTTCGCCAGGTCTGAGGTGGCGAAGGAAGTCTAGCGTAAAAGGTAGCGTTCAGTACACTGCACGCGTTACTGAATTTGCGTAGTTACGTTGCTAACGAAAATTCACCTGGCGTAAGGTTTTGAAGTAACACTAGCGAATTTACGCCAGCGTTCGTTAGTGAATTTGCGAAGTGCCGAAAATGCCAAACGCTAGCGTTCGGCGCTTCGGCGCTTAGTGAATTTGCCCCTGAATCTTTACTTATTTTACTTGCCATGTGGACTAGTGGGTCCTCTCATATTGGTGCTGCTGTACTCTTTTCATTTGGACCAAGTGCGGAGTTTATCTTGTAACTGACTGCGTTATTTTAATTCTTATATACTCACAATTCAACTGGGAGGTTATTTAAGAAAAAATTGCTATGTCTAATATTTGGTTCTGACCCAAAAAATTGGATTTGTATTTGATTCTCCAGAAAAAAAACTTGAGCCATTTGGAGATGTTAATAGCCTTCCTGACAGACAACAGACCTCTGCCATTGACTTGTACATGAACTCTGCAGGTTTAAGGTGGCGAATATTCGAATTAGGACTGTTTCCATGGTCGAGGTGTGATAAATCTCACATTCAAATTTGCATTTCAATAGAGGGTTTAAAACTTCAATGTGTGACTTTTGAAACTCGAAAATTTCAAATCTGAATTTACTATTCAACCCTTGATAAATCTGCCCCGTGACGTCTACGGCACAAACTCACATGGACAGAGTGGCACAGAAGTAATTCCTTGAAGTACTGGTAACACGTATCTATGGTGCTCAAAGGGGAATCTAAAATGAGAATTGAGAGAAAGAGTTAAGTGATGGAAAATGTAGACACTGTACAACAATGACAACACCAAGGTGGGCAACAGGCAAAAGAAAAATAACAGAATGCAATGTTATCACATATACAATTGTGTTCAAAATAACAGCAGTGTGTTTAAAACAGCTCAAAATCCTCATAATAACTTTTATTTCCATACACACAAATCCATTGGGAACACTGCACATTCTATTCCAAATCAAAACATTCAGATGGATCAAATTGGTGTTATTCCTTTACAGAAAGTGACGAAATGGGAATATTAGGCTGTTCCAAAAAATAGCAGTGGCTGCATTCTCCTTTACACACTCATTCACTGTAATAAACTGAATAGTGTTTCAAGATTTTGCTTTCCTTGGAATGACTGAACTAATAATGAGTTGTATAACAGTGTTTCTGAGAACTGCTGCACATCTGTGTTACATGGACTCCACCAACTTCCAACAACCCGTTACATTCCACAATTCTTCTGTATTTCTTGCTTTTGCCTCACAAACACCATTTGTGATGTCACCCCACAAGTTTTCTATTGGATTGAGGTCAGGGGATTGGGCCTCTCCATAACTTTAATCTTCTTGCTCATTTCCTGGTGAGTTTGGGGCCATAGTCTTGTTGAATCTCCCATTTCAAGGGCATTTCCTCTTCAGCATAAGGCAACATGAGCTCTTCAAGCATTTTGATGTATTGAAACTGATCCATGATCCCTGGTATGTGATAAATAGGCCCAACCAGGGCCGGCCTTAGGCCAATTGGACCAATTGGGCCCAATTGGGCTCCGCACCTCTGGGGGCCCCGCACCACAGGGCAGCACAGATAATATTTCCCTCAGCACATGATGCTGCCTGGCCTGCCCCCAACTTTGAGAGTCCAGCCCATCCCCAAATCCATAGGTCCAGCCCACCCTCAACTCTGATAAGCCAGCCTATCCCCCAACTCCATAGGTCTAGCCTGCCCCCAACTCTAATAGGCCCAGCTTTCCTCCAACCTTGATAGGCCCTGCCTGCCCCCAATCCAACCAAGCTAGGAACAAAGCAGGATCCCGCACACCCAACAAATAACTGCAATATGCCTGGTGCTCACTGGCAGAGGTTCGGCAGCCCCACAACAGAGTACAGCAAAGGAATTCCAACGGCACACAGGACTGTGAGAAATCTTCAAAAATTTATTTCAATGCGGAGTGCGATGCAACGTTTCGGGGAGTAAAACCCCTTTGTCATGCTTGACAAAGGGGTTTTACTCCCCGAAACGTTGCATCGCACTCCGCATTGAAATAAATTTTTGAAGATTTCTCACAGTCCTGTGTGCCGTTGGAACCCCAATCCAACCAAGCCTGCTCCCAAGCTGAATCGGCCCAGCCTGCCCCAAACTAATTGGCCCAGTCCACTCTCCTATTTCCTCCCTCTCTCTCTTACCCTGTGTGCCCCTATTATGTGCCCCTATTTCATCCCTCTCACTCTCTAACCTTGTCTGCCCCTTTCCTTTCTATTTTGTGCCTGTATGCCCTTATTTTCCTAAATACTTGCTGTGTCAGTAGCCAGCAACACTTTGTCTAGGGGCCCCGCCAACATGGTCCCAATTGGGCCCCACATTTGATAGGATCAGCCCTGGGCCCAACACTATAGTATGAGAAACATCCCCACATCATGATGCTTGTGCCTCCAGCTTCACTCTGTACTGTGATTTGAATTCAGTGTTTGGGGCTCGTTTGACAAACGTTCTGCGGCCCCTAGACCCAAAAAGAACAATCTTGCTTTCATTAATCCACAAAATGTTGCACCATTTCTCTTTAATCTCCACAAAAACGATTAGGACCACTTCAACTCACCACCACTTAGCTGCTCCCATGTAGGTGCCGGGTGCTCAGTCCGCAGTGTCCCCACTGCCAACAGTAAATGCACGAACAGAAGGACGGCACTCCGGCAAAAACAGGTTTTCATTGCTGGGTACTGTGAAGATACATAGGCCTTACGCGTTTCGGGAACACCTTCCCTTAGAAAATGAGTCGAGCGCATGCATTATATAAGATAGGTCTCGGGCGACCTCTATTGGTTATCAAAACTATGACAGCTAAACTATATGTATATATTTTTTCTTGTCCTTTATTATATTTTTAAAAACATTAAAACCAACCACACTCTGCTAAAATATATAAAACAAAAGAAGGGGATTTTTTTGCCTTAGAAATTGCATACCGTTGTCAGTTAGAGTTGAAATATAGCCTTGTAGTATTATCTGAAATCCTTACTATAGGATTTATCCTGAAGCAAGTCAACGCTTATATTGCGTTTTATCTTATTATTTTGATTTTAATTTTTATGATTTTAATTTTTTTCCTTTTTCGTATATTATGTTTATATTTGAACTTAAATATACTAAGGTATATAGGTGGGTGAGTGCACCCATGTGTGCATATGTGAAAGGGAGGAGGGGGAGGGGGGGAACATTTTTATATATACAGTCAGATTCTGTCGGAGGCTAGAAGTTAGACTTCCATTAGTTTATATAGTTATTACATGGACCGACCCAGAAATCCGAACAGGTTGTCCTGAAGTATATATTCAAATAATGTGACCTTTATTTCACATCTATCAGTATAGGGAAGTAATATCATACCTTGTATTCAAGCCTTTTGGTGTTCTCGTTTCAAGTTTTAAGATCCAGAAGGCTTCCCTTAAATTAATGGAATGAAGTGGGTCACCCCCCCTAAATGGTACCTTTACCTGTTCAATGATTTTAACAACCAGGTCCTGGATCCCTCTTGAAGAACATAGGGCAAAATATTTGCCCACAGGAGATCCCTCATCCTTTTTATCAATTGCCCTAATATGCTCCCTAACCCTTTCCTTTAGACAACGGGTTGTACGTCCCACATATTGTTTCCCACAACATGTATATTCCAGTAAATAGACGACTCTTAGTATTACCATTATAAAAGCCATAATTTTGAAAAATCTTCCCAGTAACATCGGACTTAAAATCAGGTCCGGTGGAAATAACTGTGCATGTCTTACATCGTATTGTCCCACATCTGTATGTGCCAGGTGCTATTGGGATTGTTTGAACCTTTGGTCACCAAACTAGGTGCCAAAATCTTTCCCCAAAAAAAAAAAATAATAAAATAATAAAGTACAAGAAAAAATATATACATATCGTTTAGCGGTCATAGTTTTGATAACCAATAGAGGTCGCCAGAGACCTATCGTATATAATGCATGCGCTCGACTCATTTTGTAAGCCTATGATTAAGGGAAGGTGTTCCCGAAACGCGTAAGGCCTATGTATCTTCACAGTACCCAGCAATAAAAACCTGTTTTTTACCGGAGTGCCGTCCTTCTGTTCGCCCATTTCTCTTTAGGCCAGTCAATGTGTTCTTTGGCAAGTTGTAAGCTCTTCCACTTTCTTTCAACAATGGGACTTTACGGGGGCTTCTTGTCGATATCTTGGCTTCACATAAATGTCTTCTAATTGTAACAGTATCACAGGGAACTTTACTCCATCTTTCATCTTCCTAGAGCTGATCATTGGCTGAGTATTTGCCATTTTGGCTATTCTTCTATCTATTCCAATGGTCTTTTTCCCTTTTCTTCCACATCTTTAAGGTTTTGTCATTTTAAAGAATTTGAGATCATTTTAGCTGAGCAGCCCATCATTTTCTGCACTTCTTTATGCTTTCCCCTCTCCAATCAACTTTTTAATCAGAGTCTGCTGTTCTTCAGAACAATGTCTGGAATGACTCATTTGAGAAATACACTATAACCAGCAGCACATCATTTGCTCCTTCCTTAAATAAAGGCCAGAATTGACACCTGGTTTTTCACAGAATGAATGAGCTCACTAATTGAACTCCACCTTGCTATTATTTGGAACAGGCTATTATTATGTGGAACACTGCTGTTATTTGGAACAAGCCACAATGAATGATTCAATGACACCAAGCATGACATGACATTTCTATTACTCTACTACACCTACTAGTAAATTATTTGCCATGTAGAAATAGAATTGATACCAAACCCAGTGATGGATCAGGTTAGAGATGATGGACTGCTATTATTCTGAGCAGAGCTGTAAGTGGCAGGTGCAGTTCATCGTACCTGTGCAAGAGGCGTGAGTTTCCATTACAATAGAGAAGAGACTGGACGTCTGCTCTCTGTTAAAGGCACAGTCCTGGCAGAAGCTCACAGTATAATAGTACAGGTCCAATATGACTGAGGCACGGGGGTCGGAAGAATTGCAGTCCAGATGCAGTAACAGGGAGAGAGTCCTGCACATAAAAATACAATGTATTAGGATTAGACACATAAAACTCAGCCTTTGGCCATTGATTGAAACACAGGGTATCCCATGTGAATGTGCCACACCCAAAGCACAAGATATCTTTCTCAAATAACCAAGTACAAATATGTGGGTTTCCCAATGGAATTATTGATTAAGAAGAGATCACTTGTGATGTTTAGTAAAGGAAAGAGAGAGAAACAGCTGTGCTTAATGCTGGGTCATTCAAAGAGTAAAGGAAAGTCATCTAGAATAGTTTACCTGTGAATCTCATCCACACTCTTTGCTTTCTCCAATGTCTCTACATCGTGCATGGTTACATCCCTCCTGGACCAAAGAGGGAGAAGGAAACAATGTATTGGGGAGTACAATGATAATACTTGTAAAGTGCTGAGACTGGAAGCAGAACTGGAGCTATCAGTAAGGCAGTGCAAGGGTGCAGATATTATCAGTAAGGCAGTGTAAGGGTGCAGGTACTATCAGTAAGGCAGTGTAAGGGTGCAGGTACTATCAGTAAGGCAGTGCAAGGGTGCAGATATTATCAGTAAGGCAGTGTAAGGGTGCAGGTATTATCAGTAAGGCAGTCTAAGGGTGCAGGTACTATTAGTAAGGCAGTGTAAGGGTGCAGGTACTATCAGTAAGGCAGTGTAAGGGTGCAGGTACTATCAGTAAGGCAGTGTAAGGGTGCAGGTACTATCAGTAAGGCAGTGTAAGGGTGCAGATATTATCAGTAAGGCAGTGTAAGGGTGCAGGTACTATCAGTATGGCAGTGTAAGGGTGCAGGTATTATCAGTAAGGCAGTGTAAGGGTGCAGGTATTATCAGTAAGGCAGTGTAAGGGTGCAGGTATTATCAGTAAGGCAGTGCAAGGGTGCAGGTATTATCAGTAAGGCAGTGTAAGGGTGCAGGTACTATCAGTAAGGCAGTGTAAGGGTGCAGGTACTATCAGTAAGGCAGTGTAAGGGTGCAGGTATTATCAGTAAGGCAGTGTAAGGGTGCAGGTACTATCAGTAAGGCAGTGTAAGGGTGCAGATATTATCAGTAAGGCAGTGTAAGGGTGCAGGTATTATCAGTAAGGCAGTGTAAGGGTGCAGGTATTATCAGTAAGGCAGTGCAAGGGTGCAGGTATTATCAGTAAGGCAGTGTAAGGGTGCAGATATTATCAGTAAGGCAGTGTAAGGGTGCAGGTATTATCAGTAAGGCAGTGTAAGGGTGCAGGTATTATCAGTAAGGCAGTGTAAGGGTGCAGGTACTATCAGTAAGGCAGTGTAAGGGTGCAGGTATTATCAGTAAGGCAGTGTAAGGGTGCAGGTACTATCAGTAAGGCAGTGTAAGGGTGCAGGTACTATCAGTAAGGCAGTGTAAGGGTGCAGGTACTATCAGTAAGGCAGTGTAAGGGTGCAGGTATTATCAGTAAGGCAGTGTAAGGGTGCAGGTACTATCAGTAAGGCAGTGTAAGGGTGCAGGTATTATCAGTAAGGCAGTGTAAGGGTGCAGATATTATCAGTAAGGCAGTGCAAGGGTGCAGGTACTATTAATAAGGCAGTGTAAGGGTGCAGTTACTACCAGTAAGGAGGTGTAGCCTTACAGAGAATTAGTTTTTTTAGAAGGGGTCAGTGACCCTCTTTTAGAGGCTGGAAAGTGTCAGAATAAGGCGGCAAATAATGCAAACACTATAAAAAAAATAAAAATGAAGGTCAAATGAATAGTTGCTGAGAATTGGCAATTGTGTAACATAGTAAAGGAGAAACAGCCTCTGAGGAGCCGAGTGTGAGGAGGAGCCTGATGGAGGAGGAGTCTAATGAAGGAGGAGCCGGGTGTGAGGAGGAGTCTGGAGGAGGAGTCAGGACAGAGCGGATCTTTACCAGAGGCAGATTTGTGGTTTTCTCTTTTTCACCTGAAATGACAAACAATGGAGAGACAAATAAATGTTTGAGGGGGAGAAACCAATGCGGCTGAAAGAGGTAAATCTCCGCCCCACGACTAAACGAGCTGTGAGATCTGAACGCAACTCCCGGGCACCTGCTTCAAATAAAAATGCTGATTAGTTTGTTGGACTGACCGACAGTAGCACCTCGGCTCCGGGCCTCAGGGATTCGAACAGTCCGGACATTACTTCTATCCTTTCACTCTTCTCAGCGTCCTATCTCCACGACAACCAGCCGCTGACCAATCGCCTTTACTTTCGCTTTATACTCCACCCCCTCATGGACCGGCAAATACCTGTAGCTACTGCGGTTGCGCTCACGGACCAGTGAACCAATGGCAGAAGGATCGGATGTAATGAGCAGCTCTCTGGACCTATAAGATTTCAGGACGCTACTTGGGGGCGGGATCTGTCAATTGGCTTCCCTGTAGTGACGAAATGCCTATGTTGGCGCATTGCGCATGTGTGAAGGGTAAGTGGTCACATCCGGAATTTCTAAAAGGAACATGGCGGCGAGGGTAAGACGGGAGTAAAAAGATGAATTTATATATAACGAAAAAGGATGAGAAAGTAATGCAGACTGGGAGAGAGACAGAGTTAGAATTGAGGCAACAGGGAATCTGCTGAGCCCGGGGGAGAGCACAGGCGATAAATAGGTGTGAAATAGAGAGACTGTGTGAGACAAACTGATACATTATATATATATATACATACATACATACATACACACATACACACACACACACACCAGGGACCTGCAGCCCTCCACTTATTGCTCATATGATCTGCATTCCAACAACACAACAGTGACATGTGATTGTAGAGAGGGCACAGAGGAGTCCATGGGAGGAGAAGAGATCTATATATTATGCCAGGGGGAGATAAGGGCAGTGGCAGGGCACAGAGGAGTACACGGGAGCATAAAAAGGCAGATATAGGTAGGGAGATAAGGGAAGTAGTTATAGATATGGAGATATGCAAGGGAGAGAGGGAAGCTCTAAGGATTGCAGAGGAATACATGGGATGAGAAGGAAAGCAGATTTAGGGAATATGAGACATGCTGGAGATGTTGGTAGGGTCATGCAGGGGGAGGAGGATGGGTTTGGGCAAAGTGGGAGGCATGACTTGCACAGGAAACAGAAAAAAAAAAGCAGGAACATGGACAGACAAGCAGCATGGTTGGAGATTGGAATGCAGGAGAGGGGAGGCAGATGGGGAAGCAGGAAAAGGAGGCAGAGAGATGGGGATGCAGGAAAGGGAGGCAAAGAGTTGGGGCTGGAGTAGAGGGAGGCAGAGAGATAGGAAGGAGAGGGAGGCAGAGACATAAGGAGGGGATGGAGGCAGAGACATAAGGAGGGGATGGAGGCAGAGACATAAGGAGGGGAGGGAGGCAGAGAGATAGGGAGGAGAGGGAGGTAGAGAGATAAGGAGGGGGGGTGAGGAGACAGAGATGGGGATGGAGTAGAAGAAGGCAGAGGGAGTGATTGAGGAAAAGGAATGAAAGTAATTGTTGTGAGAGTAGTAGATGGGCACATACAGGGAGAGAAGGGGGCACGTAGATGGGCAAGAATCTTGTGTTGCTTTTTTGCTAACATTGTTTGTGACATGTCTTACAAAAAGCTATTGTTTTTGACAGAGGTAAAGTGGCTATTGGCAGGCCCTTCGGGCACCATCTGTAGTTCCAAGTGTGCCGTTGTGTCTGTTATTTAACCGCTGTCATGTCGGGGGCCGGAAATAAGCGAGCCTCGAGCGACAATGGTTCTGGACCCTCAGAAAAGAAATCGAATCTTGAAGATAAGACACCTACTACATTAATTGAACCCATAAGACTAGGGGGCATCTCTTCAACGGCAAGTACCCACCATTTAAAATGTTTTTTTTTAATAATAGAATAATAGGGTTAAGTGAAAATCAAGCCTCCTCTTTAAATTGATATTGGTGCTGGGAAGTAATCTTTATTATATCGACGTGTATTCTAGTAAATACCCTGAAACCTTAATTTTACATCATTTTATTTAAAGTTTTTCCCTTTTACATAGTTTTCTTTTGGTCCCACCAATATATAACTAATGACTAATCTCCCAATCAAATACCATAAACCTGCAGGAGGAGATGGATATGAAAGTCCTGCAGTTCAAGAACAAAAAACTAGCTGAACGCCTAGAGCAGAGACAGGGCTTTGAAGATGAACTCCGGGAGAAGATTGAGAAGCTGGAAAAAAGACAGGCTACAGATGATGCTACTCTACTTATTGTGAACCGTTACTGGAGCAAGGTGAGTGGTGGTAGACCCTAAACATCATGGGTGAGCACTCACTCTCTGATCTGATGTCTGATTTTTGTTCCCTCTTTGTTTTGCTTTTCATTTCTTATTTCTGCTTTTTTGGTTTATTCTGGCAGCTGGATGAGGATGTTCACTTGCTGCTAAAGAGTTATGATACCGAGCTAAATAACCAGAATGCTCCTCCTAATGCTCCCCCTGAGGAAATTGAGAGCGCCAAGGAAACTGCCATGGAAACAGAGGAAGGCTCGGAGGTCTCACAACCCCCACCAACTCAAGACAACAAAGGTAAGGGAATGTGTAGAATCTCTGGTTTGAGGATTTGACATTGGGTTCTTTTATGGGGAATAATAAGAATAACTTGGTCCTTGCAAGTTAATTTTGGGTTGTGTTGTTGCTCTCTGGTTGTGAAGTGTTTGGGACAGAATTATTATTTTTTTACATGTATTTAAAGAGCACCAACATATTGCACAGCGCTGTAAAGTAAATGTATTTGTACATTTAAATCACATGAATTACATACGTTGAACATATGGAGTTACATACATCACAACCAATACAGGTACAAAAGGTGAGGAAGGCCCTGTGCAAAAGAGCTTACAATCTAAAGGGAATGTAATACGACACGAGGTGTGGAAGTGGGCAAATTAAGTCAGAATTAAGTGAGATGTGGTATTGCATTTGGTAGTTAAACAGAGTTAGGGTAGGCTTCTCTAAATAAGTGAGTTTAAGAGATCTTTTGAAAGCAGAAACGTTGGGAGAAAGTCAGGAGGAATGAGGAGGTAATGAGAGAAGAGTTGAGTAGCAGGTCAGTAGAGGAGCGTAGTAAGCGGTTGGGTGAGTATATAGAGATGAGTTCATAGATGTAGGGTGGGGCAGAGTTATGAAGTGCTTAATTGGTAAAACAAGAGGCTTGGATTTGTAATTGAGATGAATGTGTGTATTGTGGGGGGAATGTTCTATTCAAAAATTGGACTCTGAAGCCTAATACACAACCTTTCCGTACCAACCTAGAAGGAAGGTCGAAGTGCAATAACCGTGATTCTTTTTGATCACAACCAAACAATCTTTCCTCTTAACCAGTCACATATTAATATGGATAATTCTCCATCCTCCATGATTTATAACTGAGTAATGCTGTAAAGCACCAGGTTGCTCTGGCTTTGCCATTTAATTTGTACTAATTTTCCTTTCATTTTTTTCTTATCCCAGCAGCTGCTCCAGAACCTCCCCCTGCTCCTCATTTTTCTGCTGGAGCATTGCCAGAATCATCTTTAACCTTCTTAGCCACATTAGCCCACAGTACCAAAGAGGAAATTGAGCTGAAGCTACAGGAACGCATGGAGTTTAGCAAGAAGGCTGTGTCCTGTGTTCTGGAAACTTCTAACAAGCTCCACTGCCGTATGGAAGAGCTGTGTGACCGAATCCACAGTGGTGGTAAGGGACGAGAAATGTTAATAGTAGGAAAGATTTAAAATGAATGAACTCTTTACATCCACATAATACGTTTATTGCATTTGCACAGCTGGGGGATGTTGGACCTCAAAATCCAGCACCAAACAAAAACTGGAGGCTGGTGGTAGGAACCTAGAATACTTTTTTTTCAGTTCAATTGGTTTCAGATTGTTCACCGGAAGTAAAGAATTTTTCAATTACTTCCTATTTGAGATTGTTTTTCTAATATTGAAGTTTAAAGTTTCATTTTTTCACCTTCGAAAGCCGCTCTGGATGGGTCACCGACTCTTTAACTGATCTAAATTGATACATTTAGTTGATACATTTGTTATCTTTGTCCCTGAGTCTCATTAAAGGCAACTGTTAGAATTGATACAATAGTTGCTAATATTCCACAGATCCTACTGAGAAATGTACCAACTAAATGTAGCAAATTGTATCTGTGCCTGGATCACTGTCTGAAACCCCAGAGGCAGGAACATTTACATTCTGGGAAAATTAAAAAAAATAAAAGCTGGAAAGCAATTGCTGAAAAGCAATTGAAAAATGTCTTTATTTATGGTGAACAATCTAATAACTGCTGAACTAAAAAAAAGTTTTTGGAAGGTGAACAAACTCCTTCAAGATTCCATGCCTTGATTTTTATTTGTTTATTTATTAGAGTTTGATCACTTGGGGGAATCGCTGCAAAAACTGAACAAAGAGCTTCTCAGTGAGGACCGTAAGTTGCAGGACCTTGCTACTGTTCTACAGGAGAAGCATCACCGCCTCTCGCTGCAGGTAGGACATTGTGGAGTGGAGAGATCTGTGATAACACTTACCCCTATATGTAATAAAAGTCACAGAGCTTGCCCAGGAGCAGTAACCCATAGCAACCAATGAGATGTTTGCTTTTAAACAGGTGACCAGTAAATGCTACCTGCTGATTGATTGGAAACCACTACTCTTTGTAACCTACATTATCTAACCCTGGTGTGAAATACCCAAACTGCTGCAGAGAAATATCTCCTGTATTTGCCACATTTAGATTAGAATCTCCCTCACTGTGTTGTTTATAAAAACATGAGGAAGAAAAAAACACGCTATCAACATTGAACTATTTTTTTTTTTCATTGTACAATTGGCCAGCTCCATGAGCTCCAGGACCGTGCGACTTCAACAGAGACCAAGGTGTCCGAGATGGAGAGGACCATTGAGGACTTGCAGTGGGACATTGAGAAATTACGCAAACATGAACAGAAGCTGAACCGTCACTTGGCAGAGGCCCTGGAGCAGGTACGAAATAAACAATGCAGCGTTCTGTTTGCTCCTAAACTGGTTGATGCACCATGATACAAAGACATGAATTGTAGTAAGGATGGTGCACGTAAGGATGGTGCTTTGGGGCTTCATTTTTGGCCTTCTTTAAAGGAACAGTTAAGTAAAAAAATAAAAACTGTGTAAATAGGCTGTGCAAAAGAAAAAATGTATCTAATATAGTAAGTTAGCCAAAAATGTAATGTATAAAGGCTGGAGTGACTGGATGTGTAACATAATAGCCAGAACACTACTTCCTGCTTTTCAGCTCTCTAACTCTGAGTTAGTCAGTGACTATAAGGGGGGCCACATGGGACATAAATGTTCATGAGTTTGCAATTGATCCTCAGCATTCAGCTCAGATTCAAAAGCAACAGTTATGGCCCATGTGCCCCCCCTCAATTTACTGCCTGATAACTAGGGATGCCACCTGGTCGGTATTTTACTGGCCTGGCCGGTAAAAATTATGGTTGGTCCCAATGTTATTAATAGGGAAAAAAGATAAATATATAGGAAGGCCGTTATTTTTTTCTGGAAAAGGTGGCAACCCTAATGATTTCCAATCAGTGCAAAGCAAGAGAGCTGCCAGTCACTCCAGCCTTTATACATTACATTTATGCAGAGCTCATTACTCCCTATTTGTCCAATGTTATAACCCGTGCCATGTTTCCATGTGTGCATTGCCATATTTAAATGGGATAACATTGGCATTGCCAACAAATACATAATGAATCACATGCAAATAATGGCATTTTACATGGTACTGTTTACTGTAATGTAGGGTTTTCCACAGTTTTAAAGGAGAAGGAAAGGCTAAAACTAAGTAAGCTTTATCAGAAAGGTCTATATAAATACACCAGTAAACCCTCAAAGTAATGCTGCTCTGAGTCTTCTGTCAAAAGAAACACCATATTTCTTTCCTTCTATTGTGTACTCATGGGCTTCTGTTTCAGACTGCCTGTTTTCTGCTTTAACCTCCAGGGCTAGGGCTTGAGCATGTTCAGTCTGCTTCCTCCCCTCCCTGCTGTATTCTGAGCCCAGAGCTATGAGTGAGTAGGGAGAAACTCAGGTAGGAAGTGATGTCACAACAAGCTAATATGGCAGCTGCTATCCTAAACAAACAGAGAGAGATTCTAGAGCTGTTTACTCAGGTTTTAGTATATGTGTAACTAACTTCTGTATTTCTTGATGCTTATCTTTCCATGTCTCTGTCACTAGCTAAATTCTGGATACCACATCTCTGGAAGTTCTGGAAGTTTCCAGGGAGGACAGACTACCCTAAGTATGCAAAAGGTAACTTAGACTGAATTCTTTCCTAATACTAATTCGCCTTTTCCATTGGGTCAGCTTGCCAAAAGCCTTCATTTCAAAGGGGTTGTTCACTTTTAAATTAAAATTGTCTGATGTAGAGAGTGATATTCCAAGACAATTTGCAATTGGTTTTAGTTTTTTTTTATTTGTGGTTTTTGAGTTATTTAACTTTTTATTCAGTAGTTTTCAATTTCCGTTATGTGGTTGCTAGGGTCCAAATTACCCTAACAACCCTGCATTACTTGAATAAGAGACTGGAATATGAATAGGAGAGGCCTGAATAGAAAATGAGTAATAAAAAGTAGCAATAACAATAAATGTGTAGCCTTACAGAGCATTTGTTTTTCAGATGGGGTCAGTGACCCCCATTTGAAAGCTGGAAAGAGTCACAATAAGAAGGAAAATAATTCAGAAGCAATAAAAAATGAAGACAAATTGAAAAGTTTCTTAGAATTAGCCATTCTACAACATACTAAAAGTTAACTTAAAGAAAAACTATACCCTCAAAATTAATGTTTAAGGAACAGATAGTTGATATCAAATTAAGTGACATATTAAAGAATCTTACTAAACTGGTATATATATTTAAGTAAATACTTCCCTTTTACATCTCTTGCCATGAACCACCTTTTTGTGGGATGGTCTGTGTGCTGCCTCAGAGATCACTTTGCCAGAAATACTGCAGCTCTAACTGTAACAGGAAGAAGTGTGGGAGCAAAAGACACAACTCTGTCTGTTAATTGGCTCATATGACCTAACATGTATGGTTTGTGTGCACCGTGACTCATATGATCCCAGGAAGCGGCCCTTTTTTTTTTTCCTTTTTTTTTTAAATGCCAGTTTTCTATTTATGATTACCCAATGGCACATACTACTAAAAAAGTATATTATTATGAAAATGGTTTATTTACATGAAGCAGGGTTTTACATATGAGCTGTTTTATGCAAAATCTTTTTATGGAGACCTACATTGTTCAGGGGGTATAGTTTTTCTTTAAAGGTGAACACCCCTTTAAACGATAAATAAGCCTTTAAAATAGGCGAAAGTAAAATTGATGAGGGGGCTATTCTAAGAAATTTTGCAATGTACATTCATTATTTATTTTGTTTTTATTCCAAGATATTAAGGGATACGTGTACTGTTAATATGAATGAATTTTGTTACAACACCGCCACCTGCTGGTCATTTTCTGTTTTAACAAAATTTTAAAGGTTTACTTATCCTTTAAGATCAACTATCCCTTTAACATAGCTAATATATTATCTGTCTTTTTGCTGACTTTTGATCCTTTAGTTTCATGCCTAAGTGATCTCTATCCATCTATTAATCTCTAGTTTGAAATGCTGAATGCGGAACTTGATCAAAATCAGGAGCTTGCAAACGGTCGGATGTCCGAGTTGGAGAAGCTGCAGAATGAGCTACAGGCAGCTGTCAGGCTTAAGGAGAAGCTAAAGGTAATTTGTGAGCTCTGTGACTAGACCTCAAAGCATAATATAATGTATTTGTTGCTTACTCTTGCTCATCCTTCCATTCCTTTTTTTCCGTTTCGTCTCTGTCTGCTCTAGCTGGACCTGAGGACTTTGCCTGAGGAAGCAGTACGGAACACACAGGATTTCCGCTGCCTGCAGTCTCAGTTCTCTCTCCTGTACAATGAGTCTTTGCAAGTAAAGACTCAATTGGATGAGGCCCGCGGTGTGCTGTTAAGCGCCAAGAACAGCCACCTGAGACTGATTGAGCGCATGGAGGTAGGACACATAGGGGGTTGGGGCACTATTCAGGCTTATAGCCATTCAGAGCAAGGAAAGGGATTCCAGTTTGTAAAAGAACCTGTATTGTGCTGAAATGTAATATATTATTATATATTTTACTAGATCTTCTGAGGCAAACACGCAGTTGGTGTAGTAAGATAACAAGACACTTAAATTCATCCAAAACTCTTTCACTTTTTGGTTACTGGTCCTTTAAATTGCTTCATAGTAAGCCTTAAGCGGATTGAGTGCTGGACTGGATGAATAGGGTATAACCTGAACAATCAAATCTACACGTTCTGGTTTAACAATTGACCCCTAGCGACCAGAGGATATATTAGATCATTTGAAAGAAAAAAGTTCCAGAAAGTTAGCTTTTTGGTGAATGACCTTTTTTTTTTGTTTTTATTGAATTTTCCAAAAGTACAAGTATGCATGCACAGATAAGATGTAATAAAGGTTACATACATGTTAATTTATATCATAAGCACATCTGTCTCGGGGGATTTATGTATAATATAGATAATGCATATTTTGATTATCCTTGTTTTTAATTAACAATGTATTGCAGGTATTTCTGTTCACATCCCTTTAAAATATGCCTTACCGCTCGCTGCTTGTTGATTTCTAAACTGAACTAAACATAAAACCTAGGATTTATCTGTATTAGGGATGCACCGAATCCACTATTTTGGATTCTTCCGAATCCCTGAATCCTTAGAGAAATATTTGGCTGAATACTGAACCGAATCCTAATTTGCATATGCATTTAGGTGTGGGAAGGGGAAAACAATTGTTTTACTTCCTTATTTGGTGACAAAAAGTCACGTGATTTCCCTCCCCGCCCCTAATATGCATATGCAAATTAGGATTCAGTTCGGCCGGGCAGAAGGATTCGGCTGAATCCGAATCCTGCTGAAAAAGACCGATCCTGGCCGAATCCTGGATTTGGTGCATCCCTAATCTGTGTATCTATCTGAGAGGAACTTGTCTGGTGGTACCAGTGTGGATTGTTTATTTAGGAATATCTGATTTGCTTCCTGGCGCTACTTGCCCTTTTTTTTTAGTTGATGAGATTTATTCAATGCGTAATGAGGAATTTGTCCGTCCGTATATTCCAGACCTTGTCAAATTTGTTTGGGCATCCCCTTTGTAAATATGTCAATTTATATAGCGGGATATTATTGTTTACCATTGTGATCCTTTGTCAGTGCTAGAGCTGATTTCCAATTGATGGCGATCAATTTTTTTGCATATAAGAATTGTGCCGATAGCAGGTTTCGAATTTTGCGAGACTGGGACGTGACTTCTACCTGATTAAGGAGGATTGGAAGAGCTTCTAGTTGGCGTGTGATGGAAGCAACATGTGAGCACTCCTCTTGTATATTTTCCCAAAACACTTGCATGTGGTGGCAGGACCACACCATATGTATAAAGTTGGCTGGGGTGTGATTGCATTTTGGACACACATCGGGTATAGTATGATTTATGTTGTACAATATATGTGGGGTAAAGTATGTTCTATGGAAATACCTAAATTGGATCATTTTGTCTCTCACATTTATCAAAGAATCATAAGATGTTCTAACACGTCTGTCCACATATCCAGTGATAGGGATGGAATATCTATGGCCCATTCGGCGTATAGTTTAGGGAGTATTGGTGGTGGAGGAAGACTGAGTAGTTTGTAGAATTGTGACTTTAGTAACCCTGGGGTGTGTGTATATTCTTCTAGCCTTGTGGGGTCTGTGTCTATAATGGTGTGTGTGTGTGGTAGTTGGACAGTAATGGCGTGCCTTAATTGTAAGTATCGAAATAGCATTTTGCTTGGGAGGTTAAATTTGGCTTTGAGATCTTCAAATGTTAAACGTTTGCCTCTATCAATTACGTCTCCAATATGTTTTATTTTGGAATTGTGCCCAGAGTGAAGGATCTGGGATGGCTTTGAGATGTGCTAGTTTGGGGTTAAACCATAGCGGTGAAAACTGAGCAATAGTTTTATCCCTAGGGAAGTGTTTTTGGGCTAATTTCCAGTCAGTTATGGCGGCTTCATGGTTCGTGTAACGTTCTTATTAATACCTAATCCTCTGTGAAGCAGGTTCTTTAGTGCCTGAGAGGATCCCACTAAATGTGACTCAAGTATAGTGGCTGCGTTCGAGCCTGTCGGTGAAGCCCACCACCTAATGTCACGAGTCTAGCTGAGAAGTAGTACATGCGCATGTTGGGTGCAGCTAGTCCCCCAACGGCTATGGGGAGTTGTAGTTTGGCTAGGGAGACTGGGGGGGGGGCAGATTTCGCCCAGTAAAGTTATGTAAGTAGCGAGGTGAATGACCTTTTTAATAGCAGTTTAATTTTTCCTTTTATCAACATTCTTTGTCTGAGACCTTAAATATTAACTCAGAAAATCACTCTTATTCAAAAAGATTGTATATGTGGTGTTTTTAATAGCTTTAATGCATTGGCACATAATCTCTCCTTGCATAGGACTTCAAATCCACCTGCTGTCACTGAAAAGGTCTTTCTAGTGGCGGATGGGTATAAGTGGGGGCCGGAACAGAGGCGTTATTCTCTTCATTGGACACTTAATGCTGCTGCAGGGAAATGGAGGGTGTCCTTCAGATACATGTACCCCTCTTTCTCTCCCCGTACCTTAACCCTTTTCTCTTTATGACTCTGCCCTGTGCCAACCACCTGCCAAGAACAAACGGAGCACAGTGTGTGGTGAACTGGGAGAATAGCTGGCCTTTAATTATATAGGTGGAGGGAGAGAAAGGGAGTGCTCCCTTTGGATCTCAATCCATTTTAGCAGTTGCAGTCAGTGCTCATTGTTGTTGCAGAGCGAGGAGCTGTCTGTGCAAAAGAAACTGCGCACTGAAGTGATCCAGCTGGAGGATACGCTCGCCCAGGTACGCAAAGAGTATGAAATGCTGAGGATAGAGTTTGAGCAGAACCTGGCAGCCAATGAGCAAGCAGGTAAGAGCAAAGTGTGTAATGTATTGGAACTAGGGATGCACCGAATCCACTAATATTGGATTCGGCCAAACCCCCGAATCCTTTGTGAAAGATTCGGCCGAATACCGAACCGAATCCGAACCCTAATTTGCATATGCAAATTAGGGGTGGGAAGGGGGAAAAACATTTACTTCCTTGTTTTGTGACGAAAAGTCACGTGATTTCCCTCCCATCCCTAATTTGCATATGCAAATTAGGATTCGGATTCGGTTCGGCCGGGCAGAAGGATTCGGCCGAATCTGAATCCTGCTGAAAAAGGCCGAATCTTGGCCGAATCCCGAACCGAATCCTGGATTCGGTGCATCCCTAATTGGAACATGGTAGAAACCCAAGAAAATATTGCCCCTCTGTTTGCTCACCTACGGTATCATTTCATTTGTCTCATCAGGTCCTATTAATAGAGAGATGCGGCATCTCATTGGAAGCCTCCAAAACCACAACCACCAACTGAAGGGCGACGTGCAGAGATACAAGCGCAAGGTGCGAGATTCCCAGGCAGAGGTGAGCAAGGTGAGAGGGACATTCCTTGACTCATTGCAGTTCATATGAAAATGGGTGGGATCCGGAAACTACTATATGCTATTGAGAGGAACAAAGAGGAAGCACATGCTGAGAAAAAATCGGCATTTGTTTTGGAAACCAAGACCTAAAACATGGCAGGAGTAAGTCCAACACTTACAAACACTAGTGATTATCAAGTGAGGAATCCACATGGTTTACTTATGAGAAGAAGCAGCTTCATCATTTCCCTCTGATCGCCTGAACGTGTGGCCCTGAATGTTTTATTACACCAACCTTTTCATGCTCTATAACTGATGATTTGCCGCTCTGATGGTTCCTTCTTTATCACTCGTTGCTTCTCAGCTGCGATTGCAAATCGGCGGACCCTGTTCTCAGCCTGGAGTTTCAGGATCAGAACCAACTACCCCCGTTACTGTGAAAGAGGAAGAGATAGAAGTGAAGAAAGAACCCCCTGCAGCTGTGCCGCGAGAGCTCGAGACTCCCACTACCCCTGAAGTGAAGAAGGAGGAGGAAGAGCAAAAGAAAGAGACAGAGCGGACCAAGGCACGAGAGAGGGAGGTGGAGCGAGAACGAGACAAAGATCGGGAAAGAGACAAAGAAAAGGAAAGAGAGCGGGACAGAGATAGAGACAAACCGAAAACAGACGAGAGCAAAAGGAAAGACAGTGACGTTCTGAAGCAGCTCCGGGCAGAGTTCAAGTAAGTGAACCCTTTTCCCCCCCCCAGTTACAGCTTATTGTGGATGCCCCCACATGGTGATCCTTGCCACTTATTTGGCCAATTGATTGCCTGCTTTTCTACTTAAAGGATAAGTTAACCTTTAAAATAAGTGCATGTAAAATGAATGAGTTTTGCTATTCTAAGCACTTTTGTAATGTACATTCATTATTTATTTTGTTTTTATTCCAAGATATTAAGGGATACGTGTGCTGTTAATATGAATGAATTTTGTTACAACAGCACCACCTGCTGGTCAGTTTCCCACCAGTCTGACCACCAAGTAGTCAAGGAAGTTGTCAGGAGAAAGAAAGAGGCTGCTCTGATGTTCTTCTGCTTAGGAAAGATTTGAGAAAGGTTTCTAATTGTTTTCCTAAGCAGAAGAACACCAGAGCAGCCTCTTTCTTTCTCCTGACAACTTCCTTGACTACTTGGTGGTCAGACTGGTTGGAAACTGACCAGCAGGTGGCGCTGTTGTAACAAAATTCATTTATATTAACAGTACATGTATCCCTTAATATCTTGGAATAAAAACAAAATAAATAATGAATGTACATTGCAAAATTTCTTAGAATATCCCCCTCATCACTTTTACTTCAATTGTACTTATTTTAAAGGTTTACTTATGCTTTAATAGCTTATCTCCTATCACACTCCTTCCCTGTTATCTCCTGTATACCAACCAGACATATTAACCCTTTTCATTCAATACATTACTTCCACCCCCCCCTTCTCTAATTACCCATTTTCGTTTGTATTCCTCTTCAGGAAGGCCCAGGAGAGCCAGAAAGAGATGAAGTTGCTGTTAGATATGTACAAATCTGCCCCCAAAGAGCAGAGAGACAAGGTCCAGCTGATGGCAGCTGAGAAAAAAAACAAGGCTGAGGTTTGTCTCTCCTACACATTCATGCTAAGGAATAGCTCTTTCTAACATAGTCTATGTGCACCTGTGGTTGCACTGTTTTGTGATTGGTAGAGGTGCTTCTGATGCACATGTATTATACAAGGGAGAGGAACTGTATTTCACTTAGGGATATACCAAGTCTAAGATTTGGTTCAGGATTCTGCGTTTTTTAGTAGGATTCGGATTTGGCCCAATCCTTGTGCCTGGCCGAACCGAAGCCAAATTCTAATTTGCATATGTAAATTAGGGCTGGGAAGGGAAATCATGTGACTTTGTCACAAAACAAGGAAGTCAAAAAATGTTTCCGCACTTTTTCCTTTCCCGACCTTAATTTGCATATGCAAATTGGAATTCGGTTCGGTATTCGGGCGAATCTTTCACGAAGGATTTAGGGATTCGGCCGAATCTCAAATAGTGGATTCAATGCATCCTGTTCTTTTCCATTCACTCAATCAGTCTTCACTCAATGTCTGCTTCTTTTCCCCTGCAGATGGAGGAGCTGCGTGTCCGGGTGCAAGCTCTCGAGGAGAAAGACAGGCGGGAGAGGAAAAAGCTTGCAGATGAGGAAGCGCTGAGGAAAATCAAAATGGCTGAAGAACAAATAGAGCATTTACAGAGGAAACTGACTGCCACCAAACAGGTAAGAGAAAAAGGGCTGCTGGGAATACAAACCCCCAGTGTTCCTGTGTCTATGCTATACTCCTCCCATTATGAGTAAGGACACAGTAATTATGTTATTAAAGGGATACTGTCATGGGAAAAAACATTTTTTTCAAAATGAATCAGTTAATAGTGCTGCTCCAGCAGAGTTCTGCACTGAAATCCATATCTCAAAATTTTTCAATATTCAATTTTGAAATCTGACATGGGTCTAGACATTTTGTCAATTTCCCAGCTGCCCCAAGTCATGTGACTTGTGCTCTGATAAACTTCAATCACTCTTTACTGCTGTACTGCAAGTTGGAGTGATATCACCCCCCTCCCTTTTCCCCCCCCAGCAGCCAAACAAAAGAACAATGGGAAGGTAACCAGATAGCAGCTCCCTAACACAAGATAACAGCTGCCTGGTAGATCTAAGAACAACACTCAATAGTAAAAATCCATGTCCCACTGAGACACATTCAGTTACATTGAGAAGGAGAAACAGCAGCCTGCCAGAAAGCATTTCTCTCCTAAAGTGCAGGCACAAGTCACATGACCAGGGGCAGCTGGGAAATTGACAAAATGTCTAGCCCCATGTGGGATATCAAAATTGAATATAAAAAAATCTGTTTGCTCTTTTGAGAAATGGATTTCAGTGCAGAATTCTGCTGGAGCAGCACTATTAACTGATGCGTTTTGAAAAAAATGTTTTTTTCCCATGACAATAATTTAGTATAAAAATAAAAACTGGGTAAATAGGCTGTGCAAAAGAAAAAATGTTTCTAATATAGTTTGTTAGGCAAAAATGTAATGTATAAAGGCTGGAGTGACTGGATGTGTAACATAATAGCCAGAACACTACTTCCTGCTTTTCAGCTCTATAACTCTGAGTTAGTCAGTGACTATAAGGGGGGTCACATGGGACATAACTGTTCAGTAAGTTTGTAATTGATCCTCAGCATTCAGCTCAGATTCAAAAGCAACAGTTATGACCCATGTGCCCTCCCTCCCCAACTAACTATATTAGATTTTTTATTTTGCACATACTATCTATTTACCCAGTTTTTATTTTTATACAAAACAATTCCTTTAAGCTCTTGTCACTTGCAGGTGCTTTTCTGATGCTTCTTCTTACAGCAAGGAGGTGCGAGGAAAGGCATTTAGTATGGCCCTGCACAAGGGTTTGTAAGGAAAGCCGTAGGTCCTCCCCAAGATGGCGTCCAAGATGGCAGCCCCCTGGATCCTGCTGGTTGCAGCACGATGACGTCAGCGTCTTTCCGTCCCCGGATTGGTCGCCGGCGTCGGAACGGACGCCGGCGTCAGAACGTGCGTCAACGTCAGGACGCTGGCGTCAATGCGTCGGCGTCATGACGTCAGCGCGTCCAAAATTGGCGCCGAAACCTGGCCTATTTAAGGCAACTCCGGGATTCCCTCAATGCCCGATTATAGGTTTAGTTTACTACTCCTGGGTGTGATTCATTGCGAAACTTCTTGTCTATTGTGTACCGACCCTTGCCTGGAATCCTCGACTTCGAACCTCTTCTGCCTGGACTGATCTTGTTGCCTGTTTGACCATTCTTCTGTCTCATCCTCTTCTGTACTGCGAACTTGGACATTGTTATTTCCTCCCTTGGTCCTCACTACTCCTGAGGCCTTTGGCCTTACATTATAATCGGGCCATGGACCCGTCGGAGAAGAATCCTGCGCCGCCTGATGTCGGTGGAGCGCATCGTGGTCTGGCGTCCCGGATGCAGTCCTATGAGGTACAGCAATCTCACTTTGGTCAGGCCTTAGAAACAATTCTTGCAAAGCTATCGGCGCTAACACCCGCCGACCCTATTCCTGCACCTGTACCTGTGGCTCCGCTTCACGTCTCTGAACCCCGCATTCCGGCTCCCCCACTCTACAGTGGTGATCCTGCAGCCTGCCGTGGGTTTATCAACCAGTGCGAGGTCCACTTTGCACTCGCACCCAGCCAGTTCATTTCGGAACGAGCCAAGGTGGGCTTCATTTTCTCCCGTCTGCAAGGGAAGGCATTGGAGTGGGCTTCGCCTCTCTGGGAGAAGGAGGATCCTATTATTGATAATGCCAGAGCCTTCGTCCGGGAACTTCGAGTGGTCTTTGATGCTCCGGGTCGTGCCACTGCTGCCTCCGCACGCCTGTTCCATCTTCAACAGGGAACTCGCTCAGTCTCGGAGTACGCCATTGAGTTCCGCACCCTGGTTGCAGAGACCTCGTGGAACAACGACGGGTATCACGCAGCCTTTTACAACGGCCTGGCGATACGTATAAAGACTGATCTGGTATCCAGGGAAATTCCATCCCGTTGGGAAGATCTAGTCGCCCTGGCCATAAAGGTGGATACTCGGCAGAGGGAGTTTCAAGCTGAACTCGACAGAGAGCGCTCCCCAACCAAAAGATTCCACAGGTTCCAACCTACTCTGGCTCCTCGTTTTCAAAGACCCTTCCTTCCCAACCCGGCTTCCACCTTGTCTTCTCCTAATCCTGCGGTTCCTGCCTCTTCTTCCCTGCCTTCGGAAGAACCAATGCAGATCGGACGGGCTCGTCTGACTGAACAGGAAAAGCTTCGGAGAGGGGCCGCTGGACTTTGCCTTTATTGTGGTGGAAAATCCCACTTTGCCTACGAGTGTCCAGTGAAGCCGGGAAACGCCAACACCTAGGTAAGACTGGGGAGACTTACTTGGGTGGAATTGGTCCCTCTCCCCATTCTTCTGCTCAACGCTTCCTCCTTCCTGTGCAGATTCGTTTTGGAACCCGGACGATTTCCTCTGAGGCTTTCCTTGACTCCGGCGCAGCTGGGAATTTCATCGATAAAGTCTTCGCTGAGAGCCACTCCATTCCCCTACGATCTCTGGCTGTTCCTCTTCGTGCATTGGCGATTGACGATCGTCCACTATCCTCCGCTACAATTTCCCAATCCACCGATGAACTTTCCGTTATTGTGGGTTCAATGCACCTTGAAAGATTATCCTTCCTTCTTATTGATTGTCCTTCTACTCCCATTGTACTTGGTCTGCCCTGGTTGAATATTCATAACCCAGTAATCGATTGGGCTTCATCTCAGATCTCCCGCTGGAGTTCCTTCTGCCAACAGAACTGTTTACCCACCAAATCCATCATTAAAGTTTCATCTGTGTCTTCCAACTCTTCTTTGCCCTTTGTTTATCAAGCTTTCTCTGATGTCTTCAATAAAAAGTCTGCCGAAGTCCTGCCTCCCCATCGTCCCTATGATTGCCCCATCGAACTTCTTCCTGGAACCATGCCTCCCAGGGGTCGCACCTATCCGCTTTCTCCTTCTGAAACCTGTGCCATGAAGGAGTACATTCAAGAGAACCTGCAAAGAGGTTTTATTCGTCCTTCCTCTTCCCCGGCCGGAGCCGGCTTCTTCTTTGTTGAGAAAAAAGATGGAGGTTTGCGGCCCTGCATTGATTATAGAGGTCTAAATAAAATCACAATTAAAAACCGTTACCCCCTTCCTCTCATCTCCAAACTATTCGACCAACTTAAAGGGGCTTGTCTTTTCACCAAGCTGGATCTTCGTGGGGCTTATAATTTAATCCGGGTCAGAGAGGGAGATGAATGGAAGACCGCTTTCAACACCCGGGACGGGCATTATGAATACCTTGTCATGCCTTTCGGTCTCTGTAACGCCCCCGCGGTCTTCCAAGAATTTGTGAATGACATTTTCAGGGATTTACTGGGCCAGTATGTGGTGGTGTACTTGGACGATATCCTTATTTTTTCCAAGAATCTTGCTGAGCATCGTCTTCAAGTTCAAGAAGTACTTTCTCGTCTTCGAAAGAACAACCTGTTTGCCAAGTTGGAGAAATGTTCCTTTGAAGTATCATCCATCTCCTTCCTAGGATACATCATTTCCCAACAAGGCTTCAGGATGGACCCAGCCAAGGTTTCGGCAATTCAAGATTGGCCTCTCCCTACCAGTGTCAAGGCTGTTCAAAGATTCATCGGCTTTGCCAACTATTATAGACAGTTTATTAAAGGTTTTTCGTCAAAAATTGCTCCAATTCTTGCTCTTATACAAAAAGGGGGTAAACCGCAGCATTGGCCTCCTCTAGCCTTGGAAGCCTTCAAGACTCTTAAAGAATCCTTTTCTTCTGCCCCAGTCCTCAGGCACCCTGAACCTCTCCAACCTTTCTTCATCGAAGTAGATGCCTCGGATATCGGAGCAGGAGCAATTTTATCCCAAAGATCCTCTTCTGATGGTAAACTGCATCCGTGTGCCTTCTTTTCCAAAAAGTTTTCCTCCTCCGAAAGGAATTATGACGTTGGGAACCGTGAGTTACTGGCCGTCAAGCTTGCTTTAGACGAGTGGAGACACTTTCTTGAAGGGTCATTGGTCCCTGTGACCATCTTCACCGACCACAAAAACCTAGATTATATCCAGACCCTTAAGCGCCTTAATCCCCGACAAGCCAGATGGGCACTGTTCGTCTCACGTTTTAACTTCAACTTAACTTTTCGTCCTGGTTCAAGAAAAAAGAAAGCAGATGCTCTTTTCAGAAGTTTTATCCCTGAAGATCCCATCTCCAAAGACCCAGAATCCATTGTGCCTCCTACAAAGATCATTGCTGCCCTGTTCCCTTCCCTTGCCTCGCATCTTTTGTCCATTCAATCCTCTGCTCCTGTGGAAACTCCTGTGGGCGTAGCCTTTGTTCCTCCTGAGCTTCGTCAGTCCATTTTGTTCCAGTCTCACTGTTCTAAGCAGGCCGGTCATCCAGGAATTAAAAAGACGACTGAACTTTTATCTCGTCTCGTCTGGTGGCCTTCCTTAAGAAAGGATGTTAAAGATTTTGTTTCTTCCTGCTCCACTTGTGCTGTATCCAAATCAGGACATTCTCCCCCTAAAGGCCTACTTTTACCTTTGCCTGTTCCATCCCGCCCTTGGACCCATTTGGCAATGGATTTCATTGTGGATCTTCCTGCTTCCTCTGGCTACACCGTTATCTGGGTGGTGATTGACAGGTTTAGTAAGATGGCACACTTTATCCCTCTCCGGAAACTCCCTTCAGCTCCAGAACTTTCTTCATTATTTATTAAACATATTTTCCGTCTCCATGGTTTTCCTGCTGAGATTGTCTCTGACCGGGGGTCCCAATTTGTTTCAAAGTTTTGGAGGTCCCTTTGTAAAGCCCTGGACATTTCTCTCCAATTTTCTTCTTCTTATCATCCCCAGTCTAATGGAGCGGCAGAAAGAGTTAACCAGGCTCTTGAACAATTCCTTCAGTGTCATGTGTCCCTGTGTCAGGATGATTGGGCTGACCTCCTCCCTTGGGCCGAATTTGCACATAATAATGCCATACACTCTTCCTCTGAAAAATCTCCTTTTTGTTGTGTTGGTCTTAACCCCCTGGCCTTTCCTCAAGATCTACTGCTCACAAATGTCCCTGCCGCCAACGATCAGGCTGCCCACATGCTGGCCATCTGGCAGGCTACGACTGTCAACCTGGAGAAGAGCTCGCTTGCACAGAAGAAGTTCTGTTCTGACAAGAGAAGAGTTTCTTCTCCTCTGTATGTTCCTGGTGACAAGGTCTGGCTGTCTACCCGCAATATCCGCCTCAAAGTTCCCTCACCTAAACTTGGTCCCAAGTTTATTGGTCCCTTCCCTATCACCGAGATCATCAACCCTGTGGCTGTGCGCCTGCAACTTCCTCCTGAGATGCGGATCCCCAATGCCTTCCATGTTTCTTTACTTAAACCTGCAGTTTCGTCTTCTTCTTCTTCTTCCCCCCCAGCTCCTGTCGTTGTGGATGGGCATCAAGAGTTCGAGGTAAAGAAGATCTTGGATTCTCGAATTTCTAGAGGCACCCTGCAGTACCTTATTGAATGGAAGGGATTCGGTCCTGAGGAGTGCTCCTGGGTAAAAAGCTCCGATGTCCATGCTCCTCTCTTGGTCCAAAAATTTCATCAGAGATTTCCGTCCAGCCCAGGTGGTCCTGAGGCCCCCCCTGAGGAGGGGGGTACTGTAAGGAAAGCCGTAGGTCCTCCCCAAGATGGCGTCCAAGATGGCAGCCCCCTGGATCCTGCTGGTCGCAGCACGATGAGGTCAGCGTCTTTCCGTCCCCGGATTGGTCGCCGGCGTCGGAACGGACGCCGGCGTCAGAACGTGCGTCAACGTCAGGACGCTGGCGTCAATGCGTCAGCGTCATGACGTCAGCGCGTCCAAAATTGGCGCCGAAACCTGGCCTATTTAAGGCAACTCCGGGATTCCCTCAATGCCCGATTATAGGTTTAGTTTACTACTCCTGGGTGTGATTCATTGCGAAACTTCTTGTCTATTGTGTACCGACCCTTGCCTGGAATCCTCGACTTCGAACCTCTTCTGCCTGGACTGATCTTGTTGCCTGTTTGACCATTCTTCTGTCTCATCCTCTTCTGTACTGCGAACTTGGACATTGTTATTTCCTCCCTTGGTCCTCACTACTCCTGAGGCCTTTGGCCTTACAGGGTTATACCAGGCGACCACCAGCATTGACAACAAGGCCAAGACCTAAGTCAGTTCTTCCCGGGTCTCCTTGTGTCAGTTCCCCAATGTTGGATTCCTGCTGGATCTTCAATAAGCATTTGATGCTGTCCCAACACAGCAATTGCTCTATTCCTTTAAAGGAAAAGGAAAGGCTAAAACTAAATAAGCTTTATCAGAAAGGTCTATATAAATACACCTGTAAACCCTCGAAGTAATGCTGCTCTGAGTCCTCTGTCAAAAGAAACACCACATTTCTTTCCTTCTATTGTGTACTCATGGGCTTCTGTATCAGACTAACTGTTTTCAGCTTAAACCTCCAGGGCTAGGGCTTGAGCATGCTCAGTTTGCTCCTATCTCCTTCCCTGCTGTAATCTGAGCCCAGAGCAGGGAGAGACTCAGGCAGGAAGTGATGTCACTCCAAGCTACTATGGCAGCTGCTATCTTAAACAAACAGGGAGAACTAGAGCTATTTACTCAGGTATGATAACGTATTCTGCAGGATAAATGAAGTGTTATAGCTTGCACTATTGTGGCTAATCTTTTGTCAATAATCTGCCTCTGTATCTTTCCTTCTCCTTTAATGTGGCAGGGCTTAGTTGCTTGTTTTTATTGGTCTATGGAAATTTGTGTAGCAGTGGCGTAACTACCGAGGAAGCAGACCCCGCAGTTGCGGGGGGCCCGGGGGTACAGGGGGCCCGGCAGGGGCCTGCTTCCTCAGTGCAACCAGCCAGGATCATTTAGGGGAATGGAGCTGGTGATCCGGACCTCTGCGGGGCTTTTGCCATTGAAAACCTAAATCTTTGCAGAGAGCGACAATGTTATAGTCTCCTGCCTCGGTTCCACCTAACATTTAACAACTTTAAAAAGCATCCGGTACGAATGCAAGGCGTGTGGGAGGATTGGCCTGCATGAGCTCCTGTAGCTCTTGTCTGACGCATGCGCTGTATTCAGCAATAATTCAGAATACCGGAGCTTTTTCTTTTTAACTTATGAGAAGATGGATGGCAGGGAACTGTTGCCTTAACCTTGCCTCTGTTTTATTTATGCAGGTTGGCAAGAAGGTTAAGGGTTAAGTACAGGACCGAGGGATTGGAGTGAAAAGGGGGTGGGGCGAAAGCAAAGCAGCATGTCGGGTTCAAGATAAGGAGTAAGACAAGGAACATGCGGTGCAATGAAAAGGAAACAAGACACACGAAAAATGCTTGTAGAAAAGAGTAAAGACAAATGCCAGAGACTGAATAAATAAAATTGAGAGAGAAGGAAAGTGGGGCATAAAGTGCAGCAAGGGCAACAGCAAGAAGAAAGAAAAAGGCATATACAGTGCAGGTACTCAGAGTTTTGCAGCCGAGGAGGTAAAGCAATATGTATTATGTAAAGAAGTGCATGTATGTATAAGAAAATAAAGGTGAAAGAAAAGCAGAGCATGGGACAAAAAAATAAGTTTCGTTTTATATTGCATTTACACATTTTGTATTTGCCCTGGGTAACTTGTGTTCATAGCAGTGTGCTTGTTTTTGGTGGCATGTTGTTGGAACTTTACTTTCCTGGGGTATTTATATGTGAAATTTTGACTGTGCCATCCTTCTATAGTTATGGGGTATTTAAATGGGAAATTGACACTTTGCCATCCTTTTATAGTTTTGGGGTATTTATACATGGAATTGCTACAGTACCAGCCTTCTATGAGTTCTGTGGTTATTATACATGAAATTCTCCCACTATTTTGTACAGAGGGGGGCCCTGAAATTTCTTTGCAGGGGGGCCCTGGCATCCGAAGTTACGCCACTGTTGTGTAGAATTAAATCCGTTTTATAAATTGGGCTAGACATCTCTCTGGTTAGTGCTGGGATATGATATATGATATATTTCATCTGTAAACGCAGGAGGAGGAGGCCTTACTGTCAGAGATGGACGTGACGGGCCAGGCATTTGAGGACATGCAGGAGCAGAATATTCGCCTAATGCAGCAGCTCCGTGAGAAGGACGACGCCAACTTTAAACTTATGTCTGAGAGGATCAAATCCAACCAGATACACAAACTCCTGAGGGAAGAGAAGGAGGAGCTGGCTGAGCAGGTGCAAGGACTGAAAACTCAGGTAGGTGCCTGCAACATGCCAAAACATTCATACGGGTCGCCAGCAAAGAATCGCCAGCAAATCCAGTCATCCCCTCTCTTGATAATACTCTCTGTATTGAATTTTACTGGACACTGGCCTTGACTGAAGTCAATCAGTTGCTTTTCCCATAACATTGTTCTCTATGGACTATATAAAGTTTGTTGATACGATACTAGAGGTCACCTTTTTCCATAATATTCGCTTTACACCTGTACTCTGTGTCGGACGGGCCCCCCCGGGATACCAGGAAAACTCCCGGTGGGCCCAGGTGTCAGGGGACCCTCATGCTGCTAAACATTTGGCCTATTTCATGGTCATTCCCTATTTCTATGAGAACAAAAAGGCTAAATAGATGGAATAATAGATTATAGTATGTAAAGAAAAGAGACTAGGAGAATAGAGGTTGAGTGAGGAGAGGAAGAATATTAGTACTGAGAGTGGGCCCCTGGTCTGAGGTTTTTTGGTGGGCCCCTGGTGTCCCAGTCCGACACTGCCGGTACTGCTTGGTGACACTGAGGTGTATATGTAACAATATTGTTGTGTGTGTCTCAGGTGGATGCTCAGTTGTCACAGGTACAAAAGCTGGAGGAGAGAGAGCGCCTTTTACACACATCTATGACTTCCATTGAGAAGGACGTAGCGCTTAGAATGCAGTCACTGGAACTGAACAAGAGGAAGGTAAGCCACCCGCCAACCCTTACACAATAGACCCAACCACGGACCCTTGACCCTGCCCATGACTCATTGCTAATGCTACAGCATCATTCCTTGTATTGTTCCATTAGAATTGCTAACTATATACATATATGTTGTTTATTAGGCAGTGGAGGCAGCCCAGCTTGCAGAAGACCTGAAAGTACAAGTGGAGCACATAGAGGTTACACTGAGGGACACCCAGAACTTTGTATGTGAGAACCGAAGCGCTAAAGAAAAGGAGTCCTTCAGCCTCAAAAGAGCTCAGGTAAAAAACATTCTGCTGCATAATCCAGCCTGTTGAATGTGTCTCCTTTATTCACAGAGTTGTCCCTTTACAGGAGGACGTCTCTCGTCTGAGAAGGAAACTAGAGAAGCAGAAGAAGATGGAGGTTTATGCAGATGCCGACCAAATCCTACAGGAGGAGATTAAAGAGTACAGGGTGAGTAAGGGCAATAGCCGGCTAAGGAGATGGGAGGTAGTGGAAGCGGGTCGTGTAGGGCACTTTAGTCCATTCATGAGTTGCTTTGCAAATGTCAAGTTAAAGAATAAGTAAACTTTTAAAATAAGTGAATGTAAAATCAATGAGGGGGCTAATCTAAGCACTTTTGTAATGTACATTCATTGTGTATTTATTCTTTATTCCAAGATATTAAGGGATACATGTGTTGTTAATATGAATGAATTTTGTTACAACAGCACCACCTGCTGGTCAGTTTCCCACCAGTCTGACCACCAAGTAGTCAAGGAAGTTGTCAGGAGAAAGAAAGAGGCTGCTCTGATGTTCTTCTGCTTAGGAAAACAATTAGAAACCTTTCTCACATCTTTCCTAAGCAGAAGAACATCAGAGCAGCCTCTTTCTTTCTCCTGACAACTTCCTTGACTACTTGGTGGTCAGACTGGTGGGAAACTGACCAGCAGGTGGCGCTGTTGTAACGCAATTCATTCATAGTAACAGTACATGTATCCCATAATATATTGGAATAAAAAAAAAATAATGAATGTAAATGACAAAAGTGCTAAGAATAGCCCCCTCGTCAATTTTGCAATCACGTATTTTAAAAGTTTACTTATCCTTTAAAAGGAAAGTAGCAAAGAGGGAGGAAATGGTCACTTAATGGCCCAGGGTCAGCACTACAGACAGGAAGAGGTTAAAGCAATAGCTGAAAGGCTGCTGATTGCACTTCATTATGTATTAGAAATATGGTGGTTAGAAAGAAATGCTTTGCAGTGAATTCTGGATACTGACACTTGTCTTCCCCCTGGTGCTTTCAGGCCAAACTCACTTGTCCTTGTTGTAACACACGGAAAAAGGATGCCGTCCTCATCAAGTGCTTTCACGTCTTCTGCTTTGAGTGCGTGAGGACCCGATACGAGTCTCGGCAGCGCAAGTGTCCCAAGTGCAACGCAGCCTTCGGAGCTCACGATTTTCATCGGATTTACATCAATTAAAGGTGACCCGGTGGTCTCTGCGATCAACTTTGGCACTAGGTGCATCCGTTTGGACCATAATGTGACGGAATTCAGGGAATCGGTCACCCAAATAAACTGACGCCCGATATCTAGCAATCCCGCAAATGACTGGGATCTACTCCTCAACACAATAACCCTCATTTTAAGGGGTTGGATAAGAACAGGAGGGATGAGAAATGGGCAAGTAATGTCCGTTCAGAGTGGACAATAAAGAAAACTGTAGGACCAAACTGTCTGCTGGAGCCTTCAGTGTTGTGAATAATATGTGCGATCGGATCTGTGCGACGGGATCGGAGAGATTTTTATCTTTTTCCCATGCAGTAGAGCTCAGCCGCTGGGGCTCAACCTCTTGGAGCCATGTTTTTCTTCTTTACAGAAGGGAAAACCCTACTTTCCCACCCGGGCTGCCTATTCTGATAGTATGATAAGCCTTGAGCAGGGAAGGATTTTAGAAAAATATTTTATTTTTGAGAAGTTTGCCTTTATTTCTCATTTGATTTAGGTTGCCATTGTCTACTGTGTACTACAAGTTAAGATGACAGCGAGGTTCATGCACATGAGATGGGTGTATGTCTACTACCTGGAGAAAACCCATTACTTCCTGCTGTGGTTCCTGTTGAACTGAATGGGATATTGTTGGCAGCAAAAACATGACCATGCTTTCATGAGTTTTGGGGCTGGTTAAGCTCCCACCTGTATCCTATTCAAGACAATGGGAGCAGTCATGGGTGCTTTTTAACTGGCTGGAACTGTGAGCCAATCAGCCTTTACATTTGAAAGACTGCATCAGCAGCTTTGCCATTTGAAGGATAAGTAAACCTTTAAAATAAGTGAAAATTGATGAGGGGGCTATTCTAAGCACTTTTGCAATGTACATTCATTATTTTTGTTTTTATTCCAAGATATTAAGGGATACATGTACTGTTAATATGAATGAATTTTGTTACAACAGCTCCACCTGCTGGTCAGTTTCCCACCAGTCTGACCACCAAGTAGTCAAGGAAGTTGTCAGGAGAAAGAAAGAGGCTGCTCTGATGTTCTTCTGCTTAGGAAAACAATTAGAAATCTTTCTCAAATCTTTCCTAAGCAGAAGAACATCAGAGCAGCCTCTTTCTTTCTCCTGACAACTTCCTTGACTACTTGGTGGTCAGACTGATGGGAAACTGACCAGCAGATGGCGCTGTTGTAACAAAATTCATTCATATTAACAGTACATGTATCCCTTAATATCTTGGAATAAAAACAAAATAAATAATGAATGTAAATGACAAAAGTGCTTAGAGTAGCCCCTCATCACTTTTACATGCCCTTATTTTAAAGGTTTACCGGTACCTATCCTTTGAGTAGCACTACTTACCTGTTCTGCTAGGTGGCAATTGTTTGCCTTAGGCTTCCATAGAATAAAGCCACTTGCTAAAATAAATGCCACTAGCTGATATTGTGTATGGAATATTTGATGCATCCCGCCGCAAACTGTAAGTAGCGCAAATAGGTGGGGCTCATTTATAAACGCTGGGCAAATCTTCACCCGGGCAGTAACCTATGGCAACCGATCAAATGTCTGCTTTCATTGTTCAACCTGCAGCTGGCTGTAAAGAGCCAGTCACTGATTGGTTGATATGGGTTACTGCCCAGGTGCAAATTTGCCCAGTGTTTATAAATGAGCCACATTGTCTTTTCTCCCTAGAGAGTGTATAATTGCCCTTTAGTATTGTCACTATGGGGGGAATTCACAAAAGTGTCGGTAAGAAAAGTAACCCAGAAGTGGCGGTCGAGAAATTTGTAAAATGTCGTATGAACGGCAAATTCACAAAGGCAGATGTTACCGTCTCTGAATGTCTCGTAAGTCTGACAATTTTCTAAAATGTCGTATATCTTTTCATCGTACAAACGACATTTACCAAGACTTTTTAAACGACAATTTGTCTGACATTTTCATTTTGGAGAGCCTAAAGTGTCTGAAAAATTGTCGGTAAAAAAAAATGAGTTTACGATTAATTCATAAAAATGTCGGGAAAAGTGGCGCCGAAAAAACCACGCCCACTTTTAACGACACTAATTCAAAAGTGTCGCACATGTCGGAAAATTGGCGGAGAAATGCTCTGTGAATTTGTCGGCTGTTGCTACAACACTTTCTACGACGATTTTAAAGACATTTTTTCGTTCCCGACACTTTTGTGAATTCCCCCCTATGTGTTTCCCAGGACAGCACAGTATCAGCTCCATTTTTGGTTGCCACCAGCTTCATCATCTGCCTCCATTCCTGTACCCATGTGCCCTGTAAGATCAGCTGTCCAGTCCGTGTGCTAGAACTTTTACGTTATGTATAGAGACATAAGTCCGGCTATGGTCCCAACCTTACCTATTTATTTTATTTTAGAACCGTGGTCCTTGTGTCATCTCCTGTCCAAATGTCATTTAGGATAGTGGCAAATCTCGTGCCCCTGCTAATGCAGAAACTCAGCTCAGGAAAAGCCTTAAATAATGACTTATTTATTTACATCCCCCATTTCTGCCCCAGCCAATATCCTATAGGGTATCACACTGACATTTTACCCTAAATATTGTTTCTGAAAACACTTTGTTTGCTCAAGATAGCTCAAAAATGCTTTTTGTTTTAAAAAAATATTTCCTTAAAGGATGTGCCAATCAGCGTTTACATTTGAAAGACTGCGTCAGTAACTTTGTCATTTGAAGGATAAGTAAACCTTTAAAGTAAGTGAATGTAAAATTAATGAGGGGCTATTCTAAGCACTTTTGTCATTTACATTCAATATTTATTTTCTTTTTATTCCAAGATATTAAGGGATACATGTACTGTTAAAAGACCAGTAACATCAATTTTTTTTATTAAAAAATTCATTCGTGTAGAATGAAAAAAAAAAAAAACCACAAAGACAAATTAAACTTTTTAATCGCTAAGTCTTTATTAAGAAATAACTTTCTTGCCTTTTCTGAGCACAAGCAGAGTTTCGGTAAGTTATTTCTTGATTAAGACTTAGCGATTTAAATGTTTAATACTGTATGTCTTTGTGAATTTTTTAATAAAAAAAATTGGTGTAAAATTCTATTAATATGAATGGATTTTGTTCCAACAGCACCACCTGCTGGTCAGTTTCCCACCAGTCTGACCACCAAGTAGTCAAGGAAGTTGTCAGGAGAAAGAAAGAGGCTGCTCTGATGTTCTTCTGCTTAGGAAAACAATTAGAAACCTTTCTCAAATCTTTCCTAAGCAGAAGAACATCAGAGCAGCCTCTTTCTTTCTCCTGACAACTTCCTTGACTACTTGGTGGTCAGACTGGTGGGAAACTGACCAGCAGGTGGTGCTGTTGTAACAAAATTCATTCATATTAACAGCACATGTATCCCTTAATATCTTGGAATAAAAACAAAATAAATAATGAATGTAAATGACAAAGGTGCTTAGAATAGCCCCCTCGTCAATTTTACATTCACTTATGTTAAAGGTTTAACTATGTAACATTCCAAAAACCTACAGGCAAGTTAAATGGCTCCTGTTGAAGTTGATCTTAATATGTGCATGATAGGGGACATTAGATTGTAAGCTCCACTGGGGCAGGGGCTGATGGTGATGATGAACAAACTCTGTAAAGGGCACCCTAACCTGTCAGCACTGTATAAAAACCAATCCTTTCCCATTAAAGGGATGCTGTCATCAGAATAAAAAGGTTTTATTGGACCTGAAGCTGTAACTAGGTAACTACACTGTGGTTGGGGGGGGGGAAGTAATTGAGCCACAGGCTTTGCCGATGATTGGGGAGATCCGTAACTTGTGTTGTGATCAGGGTTCTTTTTACAAAGGTGATCTGCCCATTATGTTGGCTCCTTTGTGGTGATGTCTTGTCACCAATAGTCCAATTGTAATGCAGATTCTCTGCAGCAGGAGAAAAGAATCCCCCCAAATAGCATAGCAGGAGTTAGATTGTCCCAGCGAAGAGTAAAAGTGGCCATACACGGAGAGATCCGCTCGTTTGGTCGCAGATGTCGCCAAACGAGTGGATCTCTCCCAGATATGCCCACCCTGAGGTGGGCAATATTGGGCTGATCCGATCGTGGGCCCTAGGGCCCAACGATCGGATCCTGACAAATAGTAATGGGCGGTCAGACCGCATCAACGAATAGATGCGGCCGCGATCCGACGGGATTTTTCGTCCCATCCGATCGAGATCTGGCCGACTTTCGGCCAGATCTCGATCGGTGAAGCCCGTCGGGGCCTCATACACGGGCCAATAAGCTTGGCAGCTTTTATCAGCCCGTGTATGGCCACCTTAAGCCTTGAGGTCTCAGAAGATCTCTTATTGGGTAAGGATATTCCCTTTGAATAAGGGAATATCCATAGTGTGGTCTCAGAATGAAGATGGTAAGACTTGTTACCTGTTAAGATTTATCGCTTGTCGACTAATCTCCCCGTGTGTCACACCTTAAAGGGATACTGTCATGGGAAAAAAATCTTTTTTCAAAATGAATCAGTTAATAGTTCTGCTCCAGCAGAATTCTGCACTGAAATCCATTTCTCAAAAGAGCAAACAGTTTTTTTTTATTCAATTTTGAAATCTGACATGGGGCTAGACATATTGTCAGTTTCCCAGCTCCCCCAAGTCATCCCTGAACCATAACTTACGGTCAGAGACACATGTGGAGATTCGGGGAGATTAGTCGCCCGGCGACAAATCGCCTCTTCTTTGGGCGACTAATCTCCCTGAACTGCCTTCCCACCGGCTAGAATCTAAATTGGAGAACTTTATTTTGTGAAGTCGCCCAGTGTTTCCTGGTGAGGCCTCTGGTTGCCGAGGACACTCCCTGGTTAGATATTGCTGCTTGGGCTCGTCGTACTAAAGGTGGCCAGTAAGAGGCGGAGCTACTGTGCAAATGTGCAGGAGTCAGGTGCCCATTCTTCCAAGCTGTATGTGAAGAAGCTGCGCTGTCCATTGGGAGCACAGGGATGGAGAATGGCTGGGACCCATCACAAGGCTGGTGACTTTACAAACACTAATTGACTAACTTAATTGCAACAGTGAAGTTGTCTGAAACAATCAGCTTTTATCAGTCTGATGCCAGTTAGAAAGTGATAGCAAATCTGCGATGGGTCACAGAGCTAGAGGGGATTAAAGGCGCCACACAAGGTATGTTATCCCAACGACAGAAAAAATGAGCTGAGGTAGAAAAAATACTGTTTATTAAGTCATTAAAAGTTAGGGAGCTGGAGTATATGCAAAGCCAAACTCGTTTCAGGAACACCCCTTAATCATAGGCAAAACGATATGGCGAGGAATCGCTCTTTTGTACATACAACAGCAGCGCCATCTATAGAACAATATCCATATTTATATGTGTTCTTCATTTAGTTCTATAGGTGGCGCTGTTGTATGTACAAAAGAGTGATTCCTCGCCACCTCTTTAGCCTATGATGTTCCCAAAATGAGTTCGGCTTTGCATACACCTAACTTTTAATGACTTAATAAAAAGTATTTTTTACTTCATGGGCCACCTCATTTTTTTCTGTTTTGGATTACTGCAGTTAAATAGCCTTGCATGATTTTAGGCACACCGAATTCTCGTTTATTAACTAAAGAAGTAGGTAGAAATGTTGTACATGATGTTTTGTGCTTCTGTACCAGCCCAAGGCAACCACAGCCCTTTAGCAGTAAAGATCTGTGTCTCCAAAGATGCCCCAGTAGCTCCTCATCTTTTCTGCTGATTCACTGCACATGCTCTGTGTTTAATTAAATAAATGCTCTTTTATGCACAGTTGCAATTAATGTTATAGCAGTTTCACACCGGTAATATTCTGAATTTCAAACAACGCCTGTTGGTCACTTTTGCTGACTGGACAGAGTCAGCAGAAAATTCCGTTAGTAAGAAATGGAAAGTTTTGTGAGGTTGCTCTACTCAGAAAGTCAGCAACATTAGAAGACGTAACGTTTTCTCACTAGCTGAATTTTCTGCTGACTATGTCCAGTTTGCCATAATGAACATCGGGTGGTACTGTTGTTGTTTTTTTATTTGAAATAGAAACTAGGAGGAAAAAGTTATCATGTGAATTCCAAAAGCGCTCAGAAGAGGTCACTGAACAATTTTACATTTATTTGTTTTAAAGGGTTTATATTTCCTTTAAAGCTGGACGGGGGCTGCAGTTTAACAACCACAGGGATGGGTTCATAATGCAGCACATCACAATAAGCAAGTCCAATTCCTCCAGGGCCAGTAGCACAATTGATGCAGTCTTATACAGGTATGGGATCCGTTATCTGGAAACACATTATCCAGAAAGCTCCGAATTAAGGAAAGGCTCCCATAGACTCCATTTTATCCAAATAATCCAAGTTTTTAAAAATGTTTTCCCATTTCGCTGTAATAATAAAACAGTAACTTGTACTTGATCCCAACTAAGATATAATTAATCCTTATTGGAAGCAAACTCAGCCTTTTGGGTTTATTTAATGTTTAACTGATTTTTTAGCAGCCTTAAGGTATGAAGATCCAAATTATGGAAAGATCCCTTATCCGGAAAACCTCAGATCCCGAGTATTCTGGATGACCGATCCCATACCTGTACTGGCAACCAATAAGGCTACTATATATATATATATATATATATAATATTATCCTACTTTAAAGAGCTAGGGGCGTAAAAGAGTCATTCATTTTTAGGGACGGTTTGAATCCCCTTTAACCTAGATCCCCCCACAACAAATCTTTTCATTATTCTTGCAGAGGTGTTTTTTTAATATATTTAATTGATTTGCAGTTAATTTAAAGGGTAAATACAGCATTTTCTTCAATAGGCAGCGGCTCTTCAGTTAATGCTGTAAGGATAAGTCTGTGCAATTTACACCTCACACGTAGAGGCTGAAACTGACAGCTGGGAAAACTCACGTCTTCAGGGTTAAATGCCACGGCCTGTGTCTCTATTTTACTGTCTGCCATTTGGTACCCTGAGATGTTACAGCAGATGAGTCAACATTTGGGCTAAAATAAGGATTCACTCCTTACACAAGAAAGTCAAGTCCTCCTTAGACACAGGGGCCACAAGGGGTTATTGGTTGCTTTAAGAGGAAAGATCCTGAGAACACGACTTTATATAAAGGAACAAGGTGAATTAAACATTCAAGGGGCATTTCACCTGTAAATTAAAGGGGTTGTTCACCTTTAAATGAACTTCGAATATGATGTAGTGATATTCTGAGTCAATTTGCAATTGGTTTTCATTTTTTATTATTTGTAGTTTTTGTTATTTCATTTTTTATTCAGCAGCTGTCCAATTTGCAATTTCAGCAATCTGGTTGCTATGGTCCAAATTCCCCTAGCAACCATGCATTGATTTGAATAAGACTGGACTATGAATAGGAGAGGCCTGAATAGAAAGATGAATAATAAAAAGTACCGTAATAGCAATACATTTTTAGCCTTACAGAGCATTTGTTTTTTTAGATGGGGTCAGTGACAACTATTTCAAAGCCGGAAGGATTCAGAAGAAAGCAAATGACACTAAGTGTGACTCTAGCCACTTAGTCATGGACTCTAGCCATTATGCCACTGATCCTAGCCACTCAGTCATGGACTCTAGTCAGTAAGCCACTATCTCTAGCCAATAAGCACAGACTCTAGCCACTAAGCCACTGACTCTACCCAGTAAGTCACGGACTCTAGCCACTAAAGATGGCAATAGATAATATTTTTTATTTTTGTCTCTTGGCATTAGTACAATGGAGCGGTGCCTTTTGTCACTAGTATGAATTAATGGGCCAAAAACATCCAAAAATACCCTTGTGTAGTAAAATGACTATGAAGATTTTCATTCATCCAGGTCATAGTATATCTAGTATAGGTCAATCTAAAAACAACTGGACTTGCTGAGTAATCAATGAAGACGTTTCACTACTCATCCGAGCAGCTTCTTCAGTTCAACTGAAGAAGCTGCTCGGATGAGTAGTGAAACATCTTCATTGATTACTCAGCAAGTCCAGTTGTTTTTAGATTGACCTATACTAGATACTTGTGTAGTAAAGTTGTAATATCCTTCTAACTGACCTTCAGGCTGGGCCCCCTTAGCTCATAACAAGGTTACAGATATATAGAAACATTGGGGTGTCACCCTGCTATAGTTCCAGGGGTACCCAGGGCACAAATAATCACTCACCCCAAATCTCCCCCTAACTGACCTTCAGGCTGGGCCCCCTTAGCTCATAACAAGGTTACAGATATATAGAAACATTGGGGTAACAGTCACCCTGCTATAGTTCCAGGGGTACCCAGGGTACAAATAAGCACTCACCCCAAATCTCCCCCTAACTGACCTTCAGACTGGGCCCCCTTAGCTCATAACAAGGTTACAAATATATAGAAACATTGGGGTGTCACCCTGCTATAGTTCCAGGGGTACCCAGGGTACAAATAAGCACTCACCCCAAATCTCCCCCTAACTGACCTTCAGGCTGGGCCCCCTTAGCTCATAACAAGGTTACAGATATATAGAAACATTGGGGTAACAGTCACCCTGCTATAGTTCCAGGGGAACCCAGGGTACAAATAAACACTCACCCCAAATCTCCCCCTAACTGACCTTCAGACTGGGCCCCCTTAGCTCATAACAAGGTTACAGATATATAGAAATATTGGGGTGTCACCCTGCTATAGTTCCAGGGGTACCCAGGGCTGAGCAGAATCCCTGAGTTACATTAAAGGCATCTGTTAGAATTGATACAATAGTTGCTGATATTCCCACAGATGCTGCTGAGAAATGGAGCAACTAATGTAGCAAATGGTAACAATTGCTACAAATAAATGTAACCATTCAGAATCTGTACCTGGATGAGTGAAACAATACGCACAGGAACATTACAATTTAGACTTCAATTTTGGGAAAGGGGTAAAAAAAAAATAAAAAAAAAAAATGGAAAGTTATTTCTGGTGAAGAGTCTGAAAACAATTGAACTGGTAAAAAACGTGTTTGGAAGGTGAAGAACTCCTTTAACCTTGCCTTGCCCTTTAAAGAGAGCTGCTCTGCATGGACATGTTTTAACAGTGCTAATCTGTTCTGGCTCTGAATAGAGGACTGAGCCGGGATGTGGAACTGAAGGAAAGCGACAGATTGGTGACAGTTACAAGTCTCCCTCTAAGGAATTTAAGCAATGGCAGCTGATCACACTGTACTGAACATCTGAAGTGGTTTCTAGTAACAGCACTTGAGGGGAAGAATTCCTTCAAGAGAACTTCATGAAGGCGGTGATATTTACACCTGTCCAAGCCCAAAACTGTCATTCTGAGCACTAGGGAGGCCACGGTAATACAATACACTTCTTCCTGGCCCAGCAGGTTCTCCCAGGCCAGCGTCTTGCGGCCACAATAAATAAGTGGGACCCCTCCCATCTCCATACCCTGAACCCCCAGATTTTGCAAAGCCTTTGAGTCAGTAGCGAAAAAATTGATCCTCTGTATTATTACTACAGTGCAGTTCCTGCTGCAATAGACGTGTGTAATTAGAATAATACATTATAAAAAGACATGGTGCTACTGAGCAAAGAAAAGAGAGTGGCAGTTTGTCAGGAACCTGGGCTGCTTACTGCCAGTTATGATGTGACAGAGGGGTTTCTTCAGCTTTTAGTTTCCGCAGAGGGGAGGGACAGTGCCTGCGATTAACTTCGAATTGATCTCATTTAATGTATCAAATATAAATTGCCTGTTTTCCCATACATCCTAGAGCGATGCATTAACCCTGTGGAGTGTGTGTGTGTGTATATATATATATATGTATATACACATACACAGTAGAACCCCCTTTTATATATATATATATATATATATATATATATATATATATATATATATATATATATATATATATATATATAGTAGAATCCCCGTTTTTTTTAAGGGAACAAAAAAATGTGTAAAATCCAGGAAATCAGGGAAATGTAGTTTGTAACCATGAATGGGTGAAATTTGTACTTTTTATTTTCTTTTTGTTTGCTAATAGATGTTTGAATCAGATACTTGTTGGACCACCTAATGTATGACCCTTGTTTTACTAACTTGATTTACTTTTGCATTTTGAATCCTTCATCCATTTGGCTCTATTAGACTCCCTATATAATTAGCACATTGGTCACTTATATTATTGGTCACGAACTATTAACTGGGCCCCCCAGGGAAGTAACCTGTGTCCCCTAACTGTCCTCCTTTCTGGTGCACTCACTAACCAACAAATGAATGACACATATATATATATCCTATAACTAAAATTAACCCAATGCGAATAGAAGGACCAACAAGAGCCATACCAAATAAAGCAGTGAGAGGGGTGGTATCAACCAAACTGTGCTATTTTATAGTATCCAAGGTGTTATAAGCAGATGAGGAGGCCCATTAGTGCCTCTTTGCAGACATGTATACAATGAAATTCAAATAAATGCCTTCAATATTTTGAATAAAAAGTTGACTTTATTGTTCTTCCCTTGTGGGCTCCAGAGTTCCAGTTTAAGACATCAAAGAGCAAAATGTGAGGGAGGGTAAAAGAGGAGGGAAGGGGACAGCAAGAAAGGGGTCAAGAACAACAGATGTGGGTTCCCCTTTCAGACCACCCCTAGAAGAAATAAATTACAGTTGTGTCTCTGATGGGATGAGTTTATAAAATAAGACGCAATATACAGCAAAGTTGGTGCTGGGCGTGAGAGTGCACCCGCTCCATCAGGAGGACAAGACTGTTTATTCCTGGTCTTTGTCCTCTCCGTGGGTGATGACATAACAGATGTTCTTGTAGTCTACGTTGCCAGCAACATCAGGGGGGAACGCTGTCCACATGTTCTTGATCTGTAAATCAAACAGAAAAATATCAGTTAGGAAAGGACTGACAGACATAGAAAATGTGCACCAAACCCTGCGGGGGTATTCGGTATTGACCCTCACCTCGTCTGCGGTGAATCTATCACACTGTGTGGTCAGGAGTTCCTCAAGGCTGGAAGGAAAAAGACAAGTAGAAAGATCAGTAAGTGGTTTGTGAGATGAGGCAGAATTGGGCAGATTAAATGGAGGTCCAAGTAGAATTAAAGAAAGAGAAAAAGAAAGAGAGTAGGATTTTACATGGAATAATGTACCCACCCTCAAAAAATATAAGGGTATGAGAGAAGCTGCATGACCACATAAGGGCACAAGGATGCAGAACAGGGCCACCATCAGAAACATTTAACATTAGGGGACCCAGTAGAAATGTAACACATGGGGCCCCTTCTGACTTGCCTACTAGATATTAGTGGGGTGAGGATAAGCAGTGATTCTATAAAGAGGGTAGTGCTGGGGACTGATAAGGGGGTGCTTATTTATGTAAGAGGTGATTATATTTGTAGATTAATGTTAAAGGTTTAATTAGGAGGGACAAGATGTTCGGTGAAATGATAAATAGGGCATTACTGGAAGAGGGTGGTAGCATGTATCTTGTGTGTGGCTACTTACAACTGCTTCTTGATGGATCCTTTGGCCTCAGGATCAAGCACCTTGAATGCCCCAGTGATAACGTCTTCGGGATCAGCACCTAGAAGAAAGAATGAGGTAGGGACTTAGCCTTGAGGTTTGAAGACTGGGAAAAGTAAAGTGGGATGGGGGCAGACTGTGCCACTCAGACTACTATTTAGAGGGGGTGCTGCTTAAAGAAAAACTATACCCCCAAAATTAATACTTGAGCAACAGATATCAAAAGTTTATATCAAATTAAGTGGCATATTATAGAATTTTATCAAACTGGAATATATATTTAAGTAAATAGTGCCCTTTTACATCTCTTGCCTTGAACCACCATTTCATGATGGTCTGTATGCTGCCTCAGAGATCACCTGACCAGAAATACTGCAGCTCTAACTGTAACAGGAAGAGATCACCTGACCAGAAATACTGCAGCTCTAACTGTAACAGGAAGAGATCACCTGACCAGAAATACTGCAGCTCTAACTGTAACAGGAAGAAGTTTGGAAGCAAAAGACACAACTCTGTCTTTAAATTGGCTCATGTGACCTAACATGTATGGTATGTTTGTGTGCACCGTGAATCCTACGATCCCAGGGGGCGGCCCTTATTTTTTAAAATGGCAATTTTCTATTCAGGATAACCCAATGGCACATACTACTAAAAAAGTATATTATTATGAAAATGGTTTATTTACATGAAGTAGGTTTTGCATATGAGCTGTTTTATGCCATGTCTTTTTATAGAGACCTACACTGTTTGGGGGGTATAGTTTTCCTTTAAGTGAAAGGAGATCGTGCAAGACCCTTACCCTTGAGCTTCTCTCCAAACATGGTCAGGAAGACGGTGAAGTTGATGGGTCCAGATGCCTCTTTGACCATCTCTTCCAACTCTTCATTCTTCACGTTCACACGGCCTGGGGAGATCAGAATCTACATCAAGAAGGGTGGGGGCCTCACATGCCTTTCTAGATACACAAGACTCTACAGGAAAGTGTGGAGTAAGCTCTACAATGGTGGAATATATCTTTGGAATCCGTTTGAAGCATTGAGTTTGGGTTTTGAATTTAATGTTTGTCGGTAGGAAGGCACATGGATTATTGTAGCCCATTATTTGTAGATTTATACAAAGAGCTTAGACAGACAGTATTTTATAGCATGTGCTATATATATATATATGGAATATATTACATTCCATCGCTGACACTCACCCATAGCTGCGAATGTGTCCCTCAGGTCTTCCTTGTCAATGATCCCATCTCTGTTCTGGTCAATCACTGTGAAAGCCTGTGGGAAGGACAGCGAGAAGGACATGAGACATGAAACACTGAGAATAAAGCATGGTACAAAGCAAATTCTAGAACAACTCTTTGTTCCTTTTTAAACTCTCCAAGTTTTCCCCATGCCTGTGTTCCTATCACTCATGATTTGTGTCTCTAGGCAGTTGGGGTCCCTGTCTGTGTCTGACATATTGCCCATCTGCCCAGAGTGGCTCTATATTTGGCTCAGGTCACACCCCCTCACAAAGCCCACACCTGTCCCCTTCTCTCCCAATTTCTGCGGAATGAGAAGGATCCTCTGGAGAGAACCAGGAGACATGGAATTATAGGATGCTTCTCCTTACACACGACTGCAGCAAGTGATTAAGCGCAGACATGGCTTGTTTACAAGGTAACCCTACTCATGTAGTGCTGTGTTCGTAACCCTACTCCTACAATTTGCTGTGTCAAAGATAATAATGCAAACCCTACTCCTACCCTACTATATAAAGGTAACCCTAATGCTGCTTTAGTACTGTGCATTATAGGTAACCCTGCAGTTGCATTACTGTGTATTATGTTTAACCCTACATCTATAGTAATGTGTATCATAGGTAACCCTACATCTATAGTAATGTGTTTCATAGGTAACTCTACATCTATAGTAATGTGTTTCATAGGTAACTCTACATCTATAGTAATGTGTATCTTAAGTAACTATGCATCTATAGTAATGTGTATCATAGGTAACCCTACATCTATAGTAATGTGTATCATAGGTAATCCTATATCTATAGTAATGTTTATCAAAGTTAACCCTACTTCCATAGTGAAGTGTATCATAGGCAACCCTACATCTATAGTAATGTGTATCATAGGTAACCCCTACATCTATAGTAATGTGTATCATAGGTAACCCTACATCTATAGTAATGTGTATCATAGGTAACCCCTACATCTATAGTAATGTGTATCATAGTTTACCCTGCATCTATAGTAATGTTTATCATAAATAACCATGCATCTATAGTAAAGTGTATCATAGGTAACCCCTACATCTATAGTAATGTGCATCATAGGTAACCCCACTTGCATAGTGCATTATAGGTAACACTACTCTTCCAGTACAGTGTATCATAGATTAAGCATACTCCTATAGTAGTGTATATTATAGTAGCCCCACCCTTACAATTCTGTGTCTGAGAAGTAACCACACTCCCACTGTGCACTCACCTCCTTGAACTCCTGGATCTGGGTTTGGTCAAACATGGACAACACATTGGAAGATCCACCTTCTGCTGCCCTTCTCTTGGCCTTCTTTGCTGGTGCCTGTGGTCGGAAGAGAGGGGACATGAGTGGAGAGAGAAGTGGAAATTCAGGGGACATAGGTAGGGGGTCATTGTAATAACAGTTTTAACTGGGGAAAGGCTTGGGGGCTATAAAAAACATTTAATGGGTATTCAGGAAATTGGGGCACTTCTAATGATGTACAGTATACATATATACAGCACCTGGTGTAACTAGGGTGACAGACTGAGTAAATGCAATGTAGGATTGTAACTATAGAATCCAGCCTGGTGCAGACATCACTCCTATGCCAATACACTGCAAAGACTCCCTGGGGACATATTTATCCAATGGTAATAATCACTATTAAAGCTATTAACTCATGCAGTGGAATTTGGTTGCATTTTTTGATGAATTTTATACTTAATTTTCTCTTCACCCAATGTTAAATATGTCTGTTATAACAACCCCCTACCCCTGTAACCTTAATCTGCCTTTCCCATTCTCTTACCCCTTCTATCCCCTGCTAGCTCTTATAAATACACAGATGAGCCCACATTTATTCCACTTTTGTTTGAGAAAACCCATTTCTCTAATGCATCCTACAGTCATGTCAAGTGGAATAACTATGGACCCGTTTGTGTCTTTCCCCTCTCTGCCACCCACTTCTCCATTATGTTACTTTTTGCTAATGCGAAACATGCACCGTGTATAATTATATATATTAACTAACTGAGCTCACAGAATAGTTTTTCACTGCATAATGTGCTCAAAAGCTTCCATATCGCTTGCTTTAACTCAATAGACATCAGGAGACCGTCTACTGATCAAGCATTGCTGATGATTTCTATGGAGAAAGCTTCTACCATAGTAATCATTGTGAAAGCTCATTCTCTTAAGAGTAACATCACCCATGGAAATTAGTAACTGGTTCTTCTATTTTAGTTTCAATAGGTTTCCTTGTTTCCAGTGGGTACAGAGAGTCAAAGCCCATGAGGCTTACTACATTGGAAACAATGAAACCCATATTGTAGCCATTGAAAATTAGCTAAACACCATGGGTGACATCCTTATGTACAAATTCTAATATGCAGAGAAGAAGAGCTGTGCAAGTATAAGTAGGGTATATCTTCTTTTTCTCTCTCATATCTCCACCTCTTGTTCACTCCTTTCTTTTTACTCTTCCCTCTATAATCCAGTTGCAATGATAAGGTTCCCCATCCTCTCAGGATCCAGACACTGCCATCCTCACATGCTGGGGCCAATGCAGCAGTCTAAGAACTATGACCCCCTAGCACTCACCATGTCCTCGGTTGAGCTTGGTGCTTGTCCTGGTCAGAAGGAGAGAGAGTGACATAGGAAGAAGGTCTGCAGGGTGGGATTTTATACCCCTCCACCAGAAGACGTAGCTTCTAACTTTAGCCTCATCCTCAACTTTGGCTGCAAGGAGAAGGGAGGAGAGGGGAGGAACCGGGGACAAAATTGTCCTGACCAAAATAGATGTGAATTCTCAAGGCGTCTTCTGATTCCTTTCTTGGACACAGGAGAGAAGGGAACAGCTGCTGGACTCAGATGTGAAGAGCTTATAGGCAAGTGGGGGGCTAGAGCCAGAGGAGGGGAAAACGGGTGGAGGGGAGATGAGAAGAAAGGAGAAATGAATTAGGCCAAGGAGTTTGATAAGTGACAGAGAAATAAGGGTCTGCATAGCTATCATAGCAATCAGAGAAGGTGTATTACACAGATAAGATAAGTAAGTTTATTGAGCTGTTTTAGGGCAGAGACAGACGAGAAGATTCGGGGAGATTTAGTCGCCCGGCGACATATCACCTCTTCTTCAGGCGACTAATCTCCCCGAACTGCCTTCCCGCCCGATAGAATTGAAATCGCCCGCGGGGTGGCACTCGGAATGCTTTGTTTCCTCTATAGGCAACTTCAGAAAACAAAGCTCTCTGAGTGCCATCCTGACGTCGATTTAGATTGTAGCTGGCGCGAAGGCAGTTCAGGGAGATTAGGCGCCCGAAGAAGAGGCGATTTGTCTCCAGGCGACTAATTTCCCCGAATCTCCATGTGTGTCTCTGCCCTAAGGAGGCTATAAGGCAGGGTAAAATGCATTGGTTCCTTGTTTTACGGAGGTAAAGCCTCTCCAAAAAGAAAACAAACACTAAGGGGCACATTTACTTAGCCGAGTGAAGGAATAGAATAAAAAATACTTCAAATTTCGAACGTTTTTATTGGCTACTTCGACCATCGAATTGGCTACTTCGACTTCGAATCAAACAATTCGAAGTAAAAAACGTTCGACTATTCGACCATTCGATAATCGAAGTACTGTCTCTTTAAAAAAAACTTCGACTACCTAAAACCTACCGAGCACCAATGTTAGCCTATGGGGAAAGTTCCCATAGGCTTTGTATCCAATTTGTGATAGAAGGAAAATCGTTCGATCGATGGATTAAAATCCTTCAAATTGTTCTATTTGAAGGATTTAATCGAACAATTATTCCTTCAATCGTTCGATCGAACGAATAGCGCTAAATCCTTCAACTTCGATATTCGAAGTCAAAGGATTTAACAACGGTTAATTAACCCTCGATATTCGACCCTAAGTAAATGTGCCCCTATATATTCATATATCTATATTTTCTTCAGTGGAAAGCCTTCTATTTGTAGACTCCCCAAACAAAAATGTGACCTTCCTCACTGCTTGGGGCCCAGCAGAGCCACAGATGGGGGTGAATAGATTGTAGGAACACTTAGGGGGGAATTCACAAAAGTGTCGGTAAGAAAAGTAACCCAGAAGTGGCGGTCGACAAATTTTAAAATGTCGTATGAACGGCAAATTCACAAAGGCAGATGTTACCGTCTCTGAATGTCTCGTAAGTCTGACAATTTTCTAAAATGTCGTATATCTTTTCATCGTACAAACGACATTTACCAAGACTTTTTAAACGACAATTTGTCTGACATTTTCATTTTGGAGAGCCTAAAGTGTCTGAAAAATTGTCGGTAAAAAAAAGAGTTTACGGGTAATTCATAAAAATGTCGGGAAAAGTGGCGCCGAAAAAACCACGCCCACTTTTAACGACACTAATTCAAAAGTGTCGCACATGTCGGAAAATTGGGGAGAAATGCTCTGAGAATTTGTCGGCTGTTGCTACGACACTTTCTACGACATTTTAAAGACATTTTTTCGTTCCCGACACTTTTGTGAATTCCCCCCTTAGGGTAAGGACACGCTGGACGATTTGTCGCCAACGTTTTTAAAAAGAAAATTGCGGCGACATATCGCTCGTTTTGTCTCTGAACAAAACCAAATGAAAGATGCCAGCTCCTGTGCCCACAACGCGTTTGTGAATCGCCTGTAGCTCCAAAACACACCGAGACCCTTTTCCGAGCGATTTATCAGAAATAGCATGTACTTAGAAAAGCACTGAAATCTCCTAGACACGCACACACATAAAGATAAGTAGCAGCAATTGTATTCAAATTACAATACGAACGCAATGACGCAAGAACGCAAAGACGCCAGGTTACAGCGGGAAGCACAAACCGTTTCCGGTTTGGGTGGAGCACGTACCGCACAGAGTAATGGGATACAAATCGCTCTGTGCCAATAGTCGCTGTGAATCGTCTGTTCAAAAAAGACGATCGTTACTTTTTTAAAACGTTGGCGACAAATCGTCCAGTGTGTCCTTACCCTTAACGCTAGTGTCACGTGTAGCAGATCTTGGCCTGCAGATAAATACAAGCCAAGAATCCACTAATATGATGAGAACTGCCCTGATTTTTTTCAGCAGGACGAGATCTGCTACATGTGGCCTTAGTCTAAGGCTAAGGGCACTCTATGTGGATGACCCACTTTTCTCCTCCTGTTTTTGCTCTCAGAGTTAAGGAAGCCACAGATATTAAGATTTTTAAAATATCTTTTCATTTTGTAGGACCAAGCTTATCCTGAAACGATCGTTTAAATGTACAATTTGTCCATCAATGAAAATGACCATTTCAAGTGATATCGTCTAGTTGAAGCCAAGAAAACTGTGGGTAGCTCCCTGCTTGGCCCTGCAAACAATTGGACAATGGGTAAATTTCACTGCGGACAATGACAATTTTGTAACCTGACTGATCAATTTTCTGATGTTAGAAGAAAAATTGTTAGATGCATAATTGTTCTGTGCCCACTAAATTCACAATAATTTGATGGATTTGTCAGGTCGCACTTAAATTAGTCATTAGGGACAAAAAAACTTAACATCTATGGCCAGCTTTAAAAAATGAATCCTCTGCTCTATGAAGCTACTCTGACAGGCAGAGCATCGGTCTGTGTGTCACTACACTGAGTGTATTTCAGCTGAAACAGCATTGTGTTTTCAGATCCGGCCACATGCTGTGGGCAAGGAGTGGATCTGATTCTCTCAGCCTGAAAATAATATCAGTGGAGCCAATGCTCTTGTAGGCCTTAGCCTACTAGTGCAGCAAAGATGTTTTTATTATGCAAGCAGCAAAGCATATTCTATAGTAGGCAATGTAAGGGATAGCAGGTATAGTAGGGAGAGATGGTGCCTATAGTAACAGTGGGGATAATAGTCTCTGGGAAGGGAGTGTGACTGTGGGATAGCAGGTATAGTAGGGAGAGATGGTGCCTATAGTAACAGTGGGGATAATAGTCTCTGGGAAGGGAGTGTGACTGTGGGATAGCAGGTATAGTAGGGAGAGATGGTGCCTATAGTAACAGTGGATAATAGTCACTGGGAAGGGAGTGTGACTGTGGGATAGCAGGTATAGTAGGGAGAGATGGTGCCTATAGTAACAGTGGATAATAGTCTCTGGGAAGGGAGTGTGACTGTGGGATAGCAGGTATAGTAGGGAGAGATGGTGTCTATAGTAACAGTGGATAATAGTCTCTGGGAAGGGAGTGTGACTGTGGGATAGCAGGTATAGTAGGGAGAGATGGTGCCTATAGTAACAGTGGATAATAGTCTCTGGGAAGGGAGTGTGACTGTGGGATAGCAGGTATAGTAGGGAGAGATGGTGCCTATAGTAACAGTGGATAATAGTCTCTGGGAAGGGAGTGTGACTGTGCGATAGCAGGTATAGTAGGGAGAGATGGTGCCTATAGTAACAGTGGATAATAGTCTCTGGGAAGGGAGTGTGACTGTGGGATAGCAGGTATAGTAGGGAGAGATGGTGTCTATAGTAACAGTGGATAATAGTCTCTGGGAAGGGAGTGTGACTGTGGGATAGCAGGTATAGTAGGGAGAGATGGTGTCTATAGTAACAGTGGGATAATAGTCTCTGGGAAGGGAGTGTGACTGTGGGCAGTAGCGTCACTCGAGAGGGCGGGCCGTGGTGCGTGACGCCCAGCCGGACCCGTCCCCCTCCGTACGTCCGCATTTGGCCGCATATGTCAGTGGCGTGTGAGCTGCCGGGGGGCCCTGAGGGCTGCAGGCCCTGGCCCGCTCGCACCCCCTGCTCCCCCGGTAGTTCCGCAACTGACTGTGGGATATCAGGTATAGTAGGGAGAGATGGTGCCTATAGTAACAGTGGATAATAGTCTCTGGGAAGGGAGTGTGACTGTGGGATAGCAGGTATAGTAGGGAGAGATGGTGTCTATAGTAACAGTGGATAATAAACTCTGGGAAGGGAGTGTGACTGTGGGATAGCAGGTATAGTAGGGAGAGATGGTGCCTATAGTAACAGTGGGATAATAGTCTCTGGGAAGGGAGTGTGACTGTGAGATAGCAGGTATAGTAGGGAGAGATGGTGTCTATAGTTACAGTGGGATAATAGTCTCTGGGAAGGGAGTGTGACTGTGGGATAGCAGGTATAGTAGGGAGAGATGGTGTCTATAGTAACAGTGGGATAATAGTCTCTGGGAAGGGAGTGTGACTGTGGGATAGCAGGTATAGTAGGGAGAGATGGTGCCTATAGTAACAGTGGATAATAGTCTCTGGGAAGGGAGTGTGACTGTGGGATAGCAGGTATAGTAGGGAGAGATAGTGCCTATAGTAACAGTGGATAATAGTCTCTGAGAAGGGAGTGTGACTGTGGGATAGCAGGTATAGTAGGGAGAGATGGTGTCTATAGTAACAGTGGGATAATAGTCTCTGGGAAGGGAGTGTGACTGTGGGATAGCAGGTATAGTAGGGAGAGATGGTGCCTATAGTAACAGTGGGATAATAGTCTCTGGGAAGGGAGTGAGACTGTAGGATAGCAGGTATAGTAGGGAGAGATGGTGTCTATAGTAACAGTGGATAATAGTCTCTGGGAAGGGAGTGAGACTGTAGGATAGCAGGTATAGTAGGGAGAGATGGTGCCTATAGTAACAGTGGGATAATAGTCTCTGGGAAGGGAGTGTGACTGTGAGATAGCAGGTATAGTAGGGAGAGATGGTGCCTATAGTAACAGTGGGATAATAGTCTCTGGGAAGGGAGTGTGACTGTGGGATAGCAGGTATAGTAGGGAGAGATGGTGTCTATAGTTACAGTGGGATAATAGTCTCTGGGAAGGGAGTGTGACTGTGGGATAGCAGGTATAGTAGGGAGAGATGGTGTCTATAGTAACAGTGGGATAATAGTCTCTGGGAAGGGAGTGTGACTGTGGGATAGCAGGTATAGTAGGGAGAGATGGTGCCTATAGTAACAGTGGATAATAGTCTCTGGGAAGGGAGTGTGACTGTGGGATAGCAGGTATAGTAGGGAGAGATAGTGCCTATAGTAACAGTGGATAATAGTCTCTGAGAAGGGAGTGTGACTGTGGGATAGCAGGTATAGTAGGGAGAGATGGTGTCTATAGTAACAGTGGGATAATAGTCTCTGGGAAGGGAGTGTGACTGTGGGATAGCAGGTATAGTAGGGAGAGATGGTGCCTATAGTAACAGTGGGATAATAGTCTCTGGGAAGGGAGTGAGACTGTAGGATAGCAGGTATAGTAGGGAGAGATGGTGTCTATAGTAACAGTGGATAATAGTCTCTGGGAAGGGAGTGAGACTGTAGGATAGCAGGTATAGTAGGGAGAGATGGTGCCTATAGTAACAGTGGGATAATAGTCTCTGGGAAGGGAGTGTGACTGTGAGATAGCAGGTATAGTAGGGAGAGATGGTGCCTATAGTAACAGTGGGATAATAGTCTCTGGGAAGGGAGTGTGACTGTGGGATAGCAGGTATAGTAGGGAGAGATGGTGTCTATAGTTACAGTGGGATAATAGTCTCTGGGAAGGGAGTGTGACTGTGGGATAGCAGGTATAGTAGGGAGAGATGGTGTCTATAGTAACAGTGGGATAATAGTCTCTGGGAAGGGAGTGTGACTGTGGGATAGCAGGTATAGTAGGGAGAGATGGTGCCTATAGTAACAGTGGATAATAGTCTCTGTCAAGGGACTGTGACTGTGGAATAGCAGGTATAGTAGGGAGAGATGGTGTCTATAGTAACAGTGGGATAATAGTCTCTGGGAAGGGAGTGTGACTGTGGGATAGCAGGTATAGTAGGGAGAGATGGTGTCTATAGTAACAGTGGATAATAGTCTCTGGGAAGGGAGTGTGACTGTGGGATAGCAGGTATAGTAGGGAGAGATGGTGCCTATAGTAACAGTGGATAATAGTCTCTGGGAAGGGAGTGTGACTGTGAGATAGCAGGTATAGTAGGGAGAGATGGTGCCTATAGTAACAGTGGATAATAGTCTCTGTCAAGGGACTGTGACTGTGGGATAGCAGGTATAGTAGGGAGAGATGGTGTCTATAGTAACAGTGGGGATAATAGTCTCTGGGAAGGGAGTGTGACTGTGGGATAGCAGGTATAGTAGGGAGAGATGGTGTCTATAGTAACAGTGGATAATAGTCTCTGGGAAGGGAGTGTGACTGTGGGATAGCAGGTATAGTAGGGAGAGATGGTGTCTATAGTAACAGTGGATAATAGTCTCTGGGAAGGGAGTGTGACTGTGGGATAGCAGGTATAGTAGGGAGAGATGGTGCCTATAGTAACAGTGGATAATAGTCTCTGGGAAGGGAGTGTGACTGTGGGATAGCAGGTGTAGTAGGGAGAGATGGTGCCTATAGTAACAGTGGATAATAGTCTCTGGGAAGGGAGTGTGACTGTGGGATAGCAGGTATAGTAGGGAGAGATGGTGCCTATAGTAACAGTGGATAATAGTCTCTGGGAAGGGAGTGTGACTGTGGGATAGCAGGTATAGTAGGGAGAGATGGTGCCTATAGTAACAGTGGATAATAGTCTCTGGGAAGGGAGTGTGACTGTGCGATAGCAGGTATAGTAGGGAGAGATGGTGCCTATAGTAACAGTGGATAATAGTCTCTGGGAAGGGAGTGTGACTGTGGGATAGCAGGTATAGTAGGGAGAGATGGTGTCTATAGTAACAGTGGGATAATAGTCTCTGGGAAGGGAGTGTGACTGTGGGCAGTAGCGTCACTCGAGGGGGCGGGCCGTGGTGCGTGACGCCCAGCCGGACCCGCCCCCCTCCGTACGTCCGCATTTGGCCGCATATGTCAGTGGCGTGTGAGCTGCCGGGGGGCCCTGAGGGGCTGCAGGCCCTGGCCCGCTCGCACCCCCTGCTCCCCCGGTAGTTCCGCAACTGACTGTGGGATATCAGGTATAGTAGGGAGAGATGGTGCCTATAGTAACAGTGGATAATAGTCTCTGGGAAGGGAGTGTGACTGTGGGATAGCAGGTATAGTAGGGAGAGATAGTGCCTATAGTAACAGTGGATAATAGTCTCTGAGAAGGGAGTGTGACTGTGGGATAGCAGGTATAGTAGGGAGAGATGGTGTCTATAGTAACAGTGGATAATAAACTCTGGGAAGGGAGTGTGACTGTGGGATAGCAGGTATAGTAGGGAGAGATGGTGCCTATAGTAACAGTGGGATAATAGTCTCTGGGAAGGGAGTGTGACTGTGAGATAGCAGGTATAGTAGGGAGAGATGGTGTCTATAGTTACAGTGGGATAATAGTCTCTGGGAAGGGAGTGTGACTGTGGGATAGCAGGTATAGTAGGGAGAGATGGTGTCTATAGTAACAGTGGGATAATAGTCTCTGGGAAGGGAGTGTGACTGTGGGATAGCAGGTATAGTAGGGAGAGATGGTGCCTATAGTAACAGTGGATAATAGTCTCTGGGAAGGGAGTGTGACTGTGGGATAGCAGGTATAGTAGGGAGAGATAGTGCCTATAGTAACAGTGGATAATAGTCTCTGAGAAGGGAGTGTGACTGTGGGATAGCAGGTATAGTAGGGAGAGATGGTGTCTATAGTAACAGTGGGATAATAGTCTCTGGGAAGGGAGTGTGACTGTGGGATAGCAGGTATAGTAGGGAGAGATGGTGCCTATAGTAACAGTGGGATAATAGTCTCTGGGAAGGGAGTGAGACTGTAGGATAGCAGGTATAGTAGGGAGAGATGGTGTCTATAGTAACAGTGGATAATAGTCTCTGGGAAGGGAGTGAGACTGTAGGATAGCAGGTATAGTAGGGAGAGATGGTGCCTATAGTAACAGTGGGATAATAGTCTCTGGGAAGGGAGTGTGACTGTGAGATAGCAGGTATAGTAGGGAGAGATGGTGCCTATAGTAACAGTGGGATAATAGTCTCTGGGAAGGGAGTGTGACTGTGGGATAGCAGGTATAGTAGGGAGAGATGGTGTCTATAGTTACAGTGGGATAATAGTCTCTGGGAAGGGAGTGTGACTGTGGGATAGCAGGTATAGTAGGGAGAGATGGTGTCTATAGTAACAGTGGGATAATAGTCTCTGGGAAGGGAGTGTGACTGTGGGATAGCAGGTATAGTAGGGAGAGATGGTGCCTATAGTAACAGTGGATAATAGTCTCTGTCAAGGGACTGTGACTGTGGAATAGCAGGTATAGTAGGGAGAGATGGTGTCTATAGTAACAGTGGGATAATAGTCTCTGGGAAGGGAGTGTGACTGTGGGATAGCAGGTATAGTAGGGAGAGATGGTGTCTATAGTAACAGTGGATAATAGTCTCTGGGAAGGGAGTGTGACTGTGGGATAGCAGGTATAGTAGGGAGAGATGGTGCCTATAGTAACAGTGGATAATAGTCTCTGGGAAGGGAGTGTGACTGTGAGATAGCAGGTATAGTAGGGAGAGATGGTGCCTATAGTAACAGTGGATAATAGTCTCTGTCAAGGGACTGTGACTGTGGGATAGCAGGTATAGTAGGGAGAGATGGTGTCTATAGTAACAGTGGGGATAATAGTCTCTGGGAAGGGAGTGTGACTGTGGGATAGCAGGTATAGTAGGGAGAGATGGTGTCTATAGTAACAGTGGATAATAGTCTCTGGGAAGGGAGTGTGACTGTGGGATAGCAGGTATAGTAGGGAGAGATGGTGTCTATAGTAACAGTGGATAATAGTCTCTGGGAAGGGAGTGTGACTGTGGGATAGCAGGTATAGTAGGGAGAGATGGTGCCTATAGTAACAGTGGATAATAGTCTCTGGGAAGGGAGTGTGACTGTGGGATAGCAGGTATAGTAGGGAGAGATGGTGCCTATAGTAACAGTGGATAATAGTCTCTGGGAAGGGAGTGTGACTGTGGGATAGCAGGTATAGTAGGGAGAGATGGTGCCTATAGTAACAGTGGATAATAGTCTCTGGGAAGGGAGTGTGACTGTGGGATAGCAGGTATAGTAGGGAGAGATGGTGCCTATAGTAACAGTGGATAATAGTCTCTGGGAAGGGAGTGTGACTGTGGGATAGCAGGTATAGTAGGGAGAGATGGTGCCTATAGTAACAGTGGATAATAGTCTCTGGGAAGGGAGTGTGACTGTGCGATAGCAGGTATAGTAGGGAGAGATGGTGCCTATAGTAACAGTGGATAATAGTCTCTGGGAAGGGAGTGTGACTGTGGGATAGCAGGTATAGTAGGGAGAGATGGTGTCTATAGTAACAGTGGGATAATAGTCTCTGGGAAGGGAGTGTGACTGTGGGCAGTAGCGTCACTCGAGGGGGCGGGCCGTGGTGCGTGACGCCCAGCCGGACCCGCCCCCCTCCGTACGTCCGCATTTGGCCGCATATGTCAGTGGCGTGTGAGCTGCCGGGGGGCCCTGAGGGGCTGCAGGCCCTGGCCCGCTCGCACCCCCTGCTCCCCCGGTAGTTCCGCAACTGACTGTGGGATATCAGGTATAGTAGGGAGAGATGGTGCCTATAGTAACAGTGGATAATAGTCTCTGGGAAGGGAGTGTGACTGTGGGATAGCAGGTATAGTAGGGAGAGATAGTGCCTATAGTAACAGTGGATAATAGTCTCTGAGAAGGGAGTGTGACTGTGGGATAGCAGGTATAGTAGGGAGAGATGGTGTCTATAGTAACAGTGGATAATAAACTCTGGGAAGGGAGTGTGACTGTGGGATAGCAGGTATAGTAGGGAGAGATGGTGCCTATAGTAACAGTGGGATAATAGTCTCTGGGAAGGGAGTGTGACTGTGAGATAGCAGGTATAGTAGGGAGAGATGGTGTCTATAGTTACAGTGGGATAATAGTCTCTGGGAAGGGAGTGTGACTGTGGGATAGCAGGTATAGTAGGGAGAGATGGTGTCTATAGTAACAGTGGGATAATAGTCTCTGGGAAGGGAGTGTGACTGTGGGATAGCAGGTATAGTAGGGAGAGATGGTGCCTATAGTAACAGTGGATAATAGTCTCTGGGAAGGGAGTGTGACTGTGGGATAGCAGGTATAGTAGGGAGAGATAGTGCCTATAGTAACAGTGGATAATAGTCTCTGAGAAGGGAGTGTGACTGTGGGATAGCAGGTATAGTAGGGAGAGATGGTGTCTATAGTAACAGTGGGATAATAGTCTCTGGGAAGGGAGTGTGACTGTGGGATAGCAGGTATAGTAGGGAGAGATGGTGCCTATAGTAACAGTGGGATAATAGTCTCTGGGAAGGGAGTGAGACTGTAGGATAGCAGGTATAGTAGGGAGAGATGGTGTCTATAGTAACAGTGGATAATAGTCTCTGGGAAGGGAGTGAGACTGTAGGATAGCAGGTATAGTAGGGAGAGATGGTGCCTATAGTAACAGTGGGATAATAGTCTCTGGGAAGGGAGTGTGACTGTGAGATAGCAGGTATAGTAGGGAGAGATGGTGCCTATAGTAACAGTGGGATAATAGTCTCTGGGAAGGGAGTGTGACTGTGGGATAGCAGGTATAGTAGGGAGAGATGGTGTCTATAGTTACAGTGGGATAATAGTCTCTGGGAAGGGAGTGTGACTGTGGGATAGCAGGTATAGTAGGGAGAGATGGTGTCTATAGTAACAGTGGGATAATAGTCTCTGGGAAGGGAGTGTGACTGTGGGATAGCAGGTATAGTAGGGAGAGATGGTGCCTATAGTAACAGTGGATAATAGTCTCTGTCAAGGGACTGTGACTGTGGAATAGCAGGTATAGTAGGGAGAGATGGTGTCTATAGTAACAGTGGGATAATAGTCTCTGGGAAGGGAGTGTGACTGTGGGATAGCAGGTATAGTAGGGAGAGATGGTGTCTATAGTAACAGTGGGATAATAGTCTCTGGGAAGGGAGTGTGACTGTGGGATAGCAGGTATAGTAGGGAGAGATGGTGCCTATAGTAACAGTGGATAATAGTCTCTGGGAAGGGAGTGTGACTGTGAGATAGCAGGTATAGTAGGGAGAGATGGTGCCTATAGTAACAGTGGATAATAGTCTCTGTCAAGGGACTGTGACTGTGGGATAGCAGGTATAGTAGGGAGAGATGGTGTCTATAGTAACAGTGGGGATAATAGTCTCTGGGAAGGGAGTGTGACTGTGGGATAGCAGGTATAGTAGAGAGAGATGGTGCCTATAGTAACAGTGGGATAATAGTCTCTGGGAAGGGAGTGTGACTGTGGGATAGCAGGTATAGTAGGGAGAGATGGTGTCTATAGTAACAGTGGATAATAGTCTCTGGGAAGGGAGTGTGACTGTGGGATAGCAGGTATAGTAGGGAGAGATGGTGCCTATAGTAACAGTGGATAATAGTCTCTGTCAAGGGAGTGTGACTGTGGGATAGCAGGTATAGTAGAGAGAGATGGTGCCTATAGTAACAGTGGGATAATAGTCTCTGGGAAGGGAGTGTGACTGTGGGATAGCAGGTATAGTAGGGAGAGATGGTGTCTATAGTAACAGTGGGTAATAGTCTCTGGGAAGGGAGTGTGACTGTGGGATAGCAGGTATAGTAGGGAGAGATGGTGCCTATAGTAACAGTGGATAATAGTCTCTGTCAAGGGAGTGTGACTGTGGGATAGCAGGTATAGTAGAGAGAGATGGTGTCTATAGTAACAGTGGGATAATAGTCTCTGGGAAGGGAGTGTGACTGTGGGATAGCAGGTATAGTAGGGAGAGATGGTGCCTATAGTAACAGTGGGATAATAGTCTCTGGGAAGGGAGTGTGACTGTGGGATAGCAGGTATAGTAGGGAGAGATGGTGTCTATAGTAACAGTGGATAATAGTCTCTGGGAAGGGAGTGTGACTGTGGGATAGCAGGTATAGTAGGGAGAGATAGTGCCTATAGTAACAGTGGATAATAGTCTCTGGGCAGGTATATTAGGGAGAGATGGATTCCCATTGCGTGTTATGCATAGCATGGCCAGAATTCCAGTCATATGACTCCATAGACTT